>CM031609.1:53658967-53665163 GCA_018398815.1 Conus ventricosus
CCTCCCAACAATGGTGTTCCATGTTTGTCCATATACCCCCGCCTGGTAAAATCAATCGTTATAATGTTTGTACAGGCTTTCTATCTCTGTCTGTCTGTCTGTCTGTCCTGTCTCTCTCTCTCCTCCTCTCTCTCCTCCTCTTCTCCTCTCTCTCCTCTCTCTCTCTCCTCTCCACTCTCTCATCTCTTCTCTCATCTCTCTCTCTCATCTCGCTCGCTCGCAGCATCAGTTAACTTTTCATCAGTATCTTCTACTTCTTTGATTTTTATTTCTGTGTATTAGAATTTGCAAATAAGAAACTGTGTGTAAAACGGTATGCAGTGAAGTTATTTAGTGCATCTAAGGCTTTAAACCGCACCAACATGATTTTTGTCTGTTTGCTTATTTGGTTTTCTCTTTGTTTTGTTACATCAGTCTACAGAATACTGTTCGTTGCAACCCCCCCCCCCCTCCTCCCCCTCCCCGTTTCTGAGAGGTTATGGCCTAACAGAATAACGATCTGAATCTCTTCTCTCTTCTCTCTCTCATCTCTCGGGATCACATCCGCTGGCGATGTTGACACTGACTGACAGGAGCTGCGACATTTAAGTGAAGTTCCTCTAATCTGAGCCCCTACATCAACCCGAGAGTACCTGGTCGTCATCATGCCGGAAGCGCTTTAAGTTTTCGGTCGTGTGCGAGGATTTGTGCCGGTCTTCATACATTTTATGGCTCGACGAGCGTTGAAGAAGAAAGCCATGTTCTTTCGGACATTAAAACTACGCAAACGGGTACACGGTGTCGTGGTTGGCTTGCTCCTGGCCTATTTTACGCCGGCGTTTTTCTACATTGCTGTGGAGACGTGGACTGAACCCTGGACCTGGACCTGCGGAAAGGTGGAAAGTCCTTTCGGCAGTCCCGCTTGAGGAACACCAGTGACGGCTCTGCTGGAGCTTCTTCCCCTTCACGGACAGCCGTGACCCGACGCTGAAGGACATCATGGCGACCCTTCACAGTAAGTTCAACGAAGTGAAGGAAGATATCCGACAAGTTAAAGACATGTTTGCTGGACTGCGGAAAGTTGATTGAACTGAAAGAGGAAGTGATAAATTTAAGAAGTTGAAAATCAAACTCTGAAAGAACAAAAATGAAAGACTCTGGGAAAAAGGTTGAGAACTTAGAAATGAAAACTGACAACTTGGAGGGAACGGTCCAAAAGAAACAATGTCATCTTTTATGGTATCCACCGACAGAAAATGAACTAAAGAGCAATGTGAAGGTGTGATTAGAGATCTACTGACGGACAAACTGGACCTGACACAAGACATTGACTTTGACCGACTCCACAGACTCAACAAAAAGAAAGACTCCCCTATTATTGGCCGGTGTACCTTTTTTAAGGACAAGGAAAGAATTCTTAGTAAGAGAAGTAACCTTCGGGGCAGCAACATATTCATTGGGGAAGATTTCTCCGCGCGGGTTTAGGGAGATTCGACGGAAACTTGTCCCTCATCTAAAGTCAGCCAGAAAAGAAAATAAGAAGGCGACAATGGTTTTTGACCACCTGATTATTGAAGGGAAGAAATTTGTGTTGGACCATCAACAAAATCTAATGCCAATGCAATAGGAATACGGCCGGCCTAGCATACATAAAGAACCGTATACATTGTTATGTCTTAAAAAAGATTTTGTTACTAAAGTTGTACATAATACAGAGGGAACAAAAAAATTAGAATCACCGTCTTCCTCTAGTTGTGACAGAATGTATTCACGTGCAAGTGGCGTTGCTCCCCGTGAGCTGTGACAGAAGATGACACCGCAGCTATGCCAGCTCCCGACTGCGTGCGCGAGGATAGTATGAACACGTTACCTTCCACCAGCGTTGTTGATGTGTATTTTGAGAGTGGTAGTGAGAATTGTACACAGCAAGGAAGGGTGCATGCGTACGAGAGCGAGAAAAGGAAAAACGTGTGTGGATGGAAACCGTTTGTCATTTTTACATTGGAATGTCAATGGATTGTTATCGAAGATTGGTGATTCTAGCTTTCTCTCTTAATATACATCGTTGACATAGTTTGTCTTGTTGAAACTTTCGTTGATTGTTTACAACCTCTTTCTTTTCATACCCATGAAATTTTCTGTAAACCTGCTTTACAATTCACACATCAAGGAAGACGATCAGGGGGAATAATTTGTCTCGTGAAAAAGAACTTTTGCAATATGTGAAAGCAATTGATGTTGATTACAACAATGTTATTATGTTTGTAATTTCTAGAAGTCTACTTAATTTGACCAAAGATGTTTTGTATGTATGTACATATGTACCCCGGAAAATTCACCATACTACTCGTACTTTGATGTTGATAATGGTATACATGCACTAGAAGATATTCTCACAGATAAGGTCTTGAATTTCCAATATGTATATTCTTTTAAGTGGAGACCTTAACAGCAGAACTTCTAATGTCGGTCAGGATACAGGTGCAAGAGCAAAGTTTATAGTGCATGTTTATAAAAATGATTCTTTTCGTATTAAAAGGGAGTCTGAAGACAAAGTATTAAATAGATATGGTAAGTGTTTACTAAGCATGTGCACAGCACTAGAATTATGCATTTTGAACGGAGTATGTAATGGCGACCGCCAAGGTCGTCTCACATACATTTCTGATACAGGTAATAGTGTTAATGATTATTTCTTGGCCTCTGTTGATCTTTATGTATGTATTGTGTCATTATGTTCTATGTAATGTACAAGAACGCATTGAGTCCGATCACCTGCCTTTAGAGTTTCATGTGAACTTTTATCAGGACTATAAACTTCATAGCGATCAGATAATGTGATTGAAAACTGTAAGTTTATTGAAAAATTTGTATGGCGGGAACAGAATGCTGATTGTTTCATGCACTGATGACAATGAAGGTACTAAATCTTTATTTGAAGCAGCAGTTGACCTCATAGATGTGGATATTAACCTGGCATTGAATACGTTTAACAACTGTATGAGAAAACAAGCAGAGTGTATGAAAACAAGGATCAGAATTGATGGAAGAACACGTAACGATGCATGTTTGACCTAGAATGTCAGACAGCTAAAATGTCTACCAAAAGCTTCTAAGAATATTTTGCAGAACATTGGATGTCACTGACAGGTCGAATTATTGTATATCTCGAAGAGAATATAAGAAGCTATTACAGAAGAAGGAAAAAGAATACAACACTTGTTTATTAAATAATCTTGTTAATTCGGTGAATGATACCAATGATTTTGGCGTAATGTACATAGGGTGTCATTCAAGTGTCTCGCAGACATAATGCGATTTCTGTTAACGAGTGGCATAGACATTCAAAACCTCCTTGAAAAAGATGTGGACAGCACAATAAAACAGAAACGGTAAATTATATCGGAAAGCACAGATGAAATTAGTTTTCTGGATGACCCAATCTCCAAAGAGGAAGTTATAGTAGCTATAAAGAAGTTGAAAAACGCAAATCTGCTGGCCCAGATGGATTAATTGGAGAAATGTTTAAAAATGGTGGCGAGACTATTGTTGAGTTCCTTGTTAGATTTTTCAATGCTCTATTTGACAGAGGAATATACCCTGAAGGCTGGATGGAATCAATCATAGTACCATTGTTTAAAAAAGGAAATGTTAATGACCCTGGCAACTACAGAGGAGTGTCACTTTGTGACATTGCAGCAAGTTATATAGTTCTATTATAAACTACAGGTTACAGATATGGTAGAACAGTATAATATCACTGACGAATATCAGGCTGGTTTTAAGAAAGGATACTCTACAGTGGATCCATGTTACATTATTAGCAATTGTACAGAAGCAGTTTTCATTAAATCGAAATTCTACGTTGCTTTTATTGATTTGAGAAGGCCTTGATTCTATTTCAAGGAAACTTCTATGGCCAGTTCTTCAAAGAATGGTGTTAAAGGGAAGCTGTTTCGGTGTATAAAAAGTATGTATTCCAATGTGAAAGCAAAAGTAAGAGCGGGCAGTAAACTCACAGACTGTATTTTGTGCACACAGGGTGTGAAACAGGGAGATGCCTGTAGTCCTGTATTATTTTCGTTATTTATAAATGAATTGGCCACAGAAATAATTGAAAAGGGACGTCATGGAGCCACACTTTCACCTGAAATCTTCGAATTATTTATCTGTTACTAGCTGATGATATTGCTTTGTTATCAGAAACTCCTGTTGGACTCCAAACCCAGTTAAATAACCTCCATAATGCAGCTACAAGGCTTCAACTTAAGATAAATATGGAAAAGAGCCGCATGTAGTTTTTCGAAAAGGTGGATACCTGGCAGCAAGGGAGAGATGGTTTTTAAATGGAGAGACAATGGAAGTTGTGAATTGTTACAAATATCTTGGCATCTGTTTCACTACCCGTCGTTATTTTCGCCTGCCTGTCAGGACCTTGCGAGCAGAGCAAAACATGCGGTACTATTGTATATTGAGAAAATTGTATATGCTTAATAATAACTCTTTGGTTGTGTTACTTAAACTTTTTGATGCGCAAGTCCAACCAATTGCTCAGTATGGAGCAGAGTTATGGGGTATGGATAAAGCTGTTGCTGAAATAGAAAAAGTTCACGTTGTTTGCTTTAAAAAAGATTCTTGGGAGTGCAACCTAGAACGCCAAATGATTTTGTATATGGGGATACAGGTCGATATCCTAGTACATCAACTCCTATTTACGATGTATTAGATACTGTTGAAATTCTACGTATGGATGAGAAAAGATTACCATATAAGGCATATAAAATGTTGCTTAGTTTAGAATTAAAAGTAAGAAAAATTGGGCGTCAGACATTCGAGATTTTTTGTATCAAAATGGGTTCGGGTTCGTCTGGGTCAATCAAGGTGTGGAAAATGTCAATATCTTTTTAAAAGAACTACGTCAAAGGTTGATTGATAACCGATGCAAAAATGGGAGGAACACGTTCAAAATAGTGACAGGTACGCTTTTTATAGAACATTTAAAAACAACTAGAATTGTGAAGCGTATCTTTTGCTGGACATTGATAGACATTTGAAGACCTATATGGCAAGAATGAGATTGGAATAGCCGAGATATCCGCACAGAAGAATCGGTATACTAATGCTGATGAAGATGCTATTATATGTCCATTGTGTAAGAATGCCAAAGAGGATGAACAACATTTTTTGCTGTGCTGCCCTGTCTTCCAGGATTTAAGAAATGATTTTATTCCCCCTAAATATCTAAAAAGCCCATGCCTGTTTAAAGTTGTATTGCTCATGGCAAATCGGAACGAAATTATATTGAAGAATGTTTGCATATATTTGTATAAAGCATTTAAAAGACGCAGTATACTACTCAGCTAAAGTATTCTTAGATTACCAGTCAGAATGGATTAATGCCAACTGTCATGTCATTTGATATAATTGCCTAACTATTCGCTGTTTACGCAAAAGTGTATTGTCCGTGCATTGTATTGTACCCCCTTCAGAAGGGGCTATGGCCTATACTGAATAACTTCCGCTTCCGCTTCTCTCTCTCTCTCTCTCCTCTCTCTCTCTTAAATTTCGTCTCTCTCTCTCTCTCTCTCTGCTGTTCTGGTTATATGCATGTGTAAAGTGACAGTCAAATCCCTAACGTGCCTCTGATAATACCACACTGTGAGGAGACATTTTTTTCCTGACATGTCCCCTTGAGAGACATTTTTTCCTGACATGTCCCCTTGCCCCCCCCCCACCCCCCCCCCCCCCCCCCCCCCCCCCCGCCATCTTATCTCCCCTGCTTCCCTCTCCATCTCCCGCCATCCTTTAGCCTCCTTCCTCCCCATGCAACTCTCTCTCTCTCTCTCTCCTCATCTCGTCCTCGTCCTCTCTCTCTCTCTCCTCTCTCTCTCGTGATTTTCCTCATCAGCCGCCCAGCCCGAATGCCGTGTATCGTATATTACAAGCTTTTTATGGTGACTTTTTTTTGTCTTGTTAATGTTGTCTTAACCTTTCTTTAACAGAATACAAACGTAGTGCACAACGTTTGCTTGCTCGCTCGCTCTCCTCTCACTCTCTCTCCCTCTCATCGAT
The DNA here is from genome assembly GCA_018398815.1 of Conus ventricosus. Lineage (NCBI taxonomy): Eukaryota > Metazoa > Mollusca > Gastropoda > Neogastropoda > Conidae > Conus > Conus ventricosus. Next base: position 53,665,019 of record CM031609.1, read on the forward strand.
CTCTCTCCTCTCTCCTTCTCCTTCTCTCTCTCTCCTCTCTTCTCTCTCTCTCTCTCTGGTGAGTTCGAGTTTGCCTTTTTGTATCATATTTTTCATGCAATAAAATGTAACTGCCACATTCTCTCCTCTCTCTCTCCTCTGTTTT
>CM031609.1:53666163-53693663 GCA_018398815.1 Conus ventricosus
TTAAATAAATAAAGCCGCATTGTAGTTTTTCGAAAAGGTGGATACCTGGCAGCAAGGAGAGTGGTTTTTAATGGAGAGACAAGGAAGTTGTGAATTGTTACAAATATCTTGGCATCTGTTTCACTACCGTCTTAGTTTTTCGCCTGCCTGTCAGGACCTTGCGAGCAGAGCAAAAATGCGTATATGTATATTGAGAAAATTGTATATGCTTAATAATAACTCTTTGGTTGTGTTACTTAAACTTTTGATGCGCAAGTCCAACCAATTGCTCAGTATGGAGCAGAGTTATGGGGTATGGATAAAGCTGTTGCTGAAATAGAAAAAGTTCACTTGTTTGCTTTAAAAAGATTCTTGGGAGTGCAACCTAGAACGCCAAATGATTTTGTATATGGGGATACAGGTCGATATCCTATGTACATCAACTCCTATTTACGATGTATTAGATACTGGTTGAAAATTCTACGTATGGATGAGAAAAGATTACCATATAAGGCATATAAAATGTTGCTTAGTTAGAATTAAAAGGTAAGAAAAATTGGGCGTCAGACATTCGAGATTTTTTGTATCAAAATGGGTTCGGGTTCGTCTGGGTCAATCAAGGTGTGGAAAATGTCAATATCTTTTTAAAAGAACTACGTCAAAGGTTGATTGATAACCGATGGCAAAAATGGGAGGAACACGTTCAAAATAGTGACAGGTACGCTTTTTTATAGAACATTTAAATCAACTAGGAATTGTGAAGCGTATCTTTTGCTGGACATTGATAGACATTTGAAGACCTATATGGCAAGAATGAGATTTGGAATAGCCGAGATATCCGCACAGAAGAATCGGTATACTAATGCTGATGAAGATGCTATTATATGTCCATTGTGTAAGAATGCCAAAGAGGATGAACAACATTTTTGCTGTGCTGCCCTGTCTTCCAGGATTTAAGAAATGATTTTATTCCCCCTAAATATCTAAAAAGCCCATGCCTGTTTAAAGTTGTATTGCTCATGGCAAATCGGAACGAAATTATATTGAAGAATGTTTGCATATATTTGTATAAAGCATTTAAAAGACGCAGTATACTACTCAGCTAAAGTATTCTTAGATTACCAGTCAGAATGGATTAATGCTCAACTGTCATGTCATTTGATATAATTGCCTAACTATTCGCTGTTTACGCAAAAGTGTATTGTCCGTGCATTGTATTGTACCCCTCAGAAGGGGCTATGGCCTATACTGAATAAACTTCCGCTTCCGCTTCTCTCTCTCCTCTTCTCTCTCTCTCTTAATTTCTCTCTCTCTCTCTCTCTCTGCTGTTCTGGTTATATGCATGTGTAAAGTGACAGTCAAATCCCTAACGTGCCTCTGGATAATACCACACTGTGAGGAGACATTTTTTCCTGACATGTCCCCTTGAGAGACATTTTTTCCTGACATGTCCCCTTGCCCCCCCCCACCCCCCCCCCCCACCCCCCCCCCCCCGCCATCTATCTCCCTGCTTCCCTCTCCATCTCCCGCCATCTTAGCCTCCTTCCTCCCATGCAACTCTCTCTCTCATCTCTCTCTCTCTCTCTCTCTCCCCTCTCTCTCTCTCTCTTTCTCTCGTGATTTTCCTCATCAGCCGCCCAGCCCGAATGCGGTGTATCGTATTACAAGCTTTTATGGTGACTTTTTTTTGTCTTGTTAATGTTGTCTTTACCATTCTTTAACAGAATACAAACGTAGTGCACACGTTTGCTTGCTCGCTCGCTCTCTCTCTCTCTCTCTCTCTCTCTCTCTCTCTCTCTCTCTTCTCTCTCTCTCTCTCTCTCTCTCGTGGTGAGTTCGTGTTGCCTTTTTGTTATCTATATTTTTCATGCAATAAAATGTACTGCACACATTCTCTCTCTCTCTCTCTCTCTCTCTCTCTCTCTCTCTCTCTCTCTCTCTCTATATATATATATATATATATATATATATATATATATATATATATATATATATATATCTGTCTCTGTCTGTCTGTCTGTCTATCTATCTATCCATTCATCTATCTGGCTGGCTGGCTGGCTGGCTGGCTGGCTGGCTGTCTATCTCCTTTCCCATTTCTTCTTCTTCTCCTCCGTCTTTTTCTCCTTCTTCTCTCTCTCTCTCTCCTCTCTCTCTCTCTCTCTCTCTCTCTCTCTCTCTCTCTCTCCCTCTCTCTCTCCTTTCTAATTTCTTCTTCTTCTTCTTCTTCCTCTTCTTCTTCTCTGTCTGTCTGTCTGTCTGTCTGTCTGTCTGTCTGTCTCTCTCTCTCTCTCTCTCTCTCTCTCTCTCTCTCTTCTCTCTCTCTCTTCTCTGTGAGCTTAGGGGAGGAGAGGCCGGAGAGCAGACCAGACAAAGAAGACGCAACAGCGGCCAGCATCAGTGACAGGCGACTAATGGAGGCATTATGAGTCACGCCCCACAAGTGTCAAAGCAACACGACACCCATCCACCACATCGCCAGCACGGGGAGTGGGGGGGGGGGGGGGGGGGGGGGAGATTGAGAGGCAGTACAGTTCACCCTGCTACTACACCCAGGAAAAACAGAGAAGGAAGGGGTGGGGGTGGCGATAGTAGGGAGACGGGGGGGGGGGGGGGGGGGGGGGGGGGGGGGAGGGACGGTGAGTGTGGTTGTGTGTGGTGTGTGGGGGGGGGGGGGGGGGACATAGTAAAAACCAGAGCAAAGTGCCGGAGCTAAGAGGATCAGACGACGAGCAATGAAAAGAGACGGGGGGGGGGGGGGGGGGGGGGGGGGGGGGGAGCACCAAACGGTCGCACCATCCGCCTTCTTCTCTCATCTTTCCGCACCGACCTTCCATGTGTCGTACGTCGCGTGAGCGTGGACACATCGCGTAGCTTACGCGATTACAAAGTCGTGTAATGCGCGAGCACACGCGCGCGCGCGTGCACTAACACAATGACATACACCGAACGCGGGGTCCAAAACACACTGGGGAATGAACATTGCGCTCAGTATCATGAGAAAACAAACTTTCGGTCACTTCCGTTTACATCATAATGCCTGTGAAGTTTTTTTTTTTTGTTTTGTTTTTTTCTGATTCAACTCATTTTCTAACGCTACAAGCTCTTTTATGTTAAACACAGAACTAGCGACACACGTCTGCAAACCTCTGACCTATCTCACCTAGAAAAAAAAGTCACGTCTCTCTCTCTCTCTCTCTCTCTCTCTCTCTCTCTCTCTCTCTCTCTCTCTCTCTCTCTCTCTCTTCCCCCCCCCCCCCCTCCTCTCTCTCTCTCCACACACACACACACACACACACACACACACACACACACACAGAGGGCAGCCAGGAACAGAATGAGCAAACAGTAACACTGTGAGCAGAAAGTGACACTGTAGGCAGTTACATCACGGGCAGACATATTATGGGCAGATACTGACACTACGGGCAGATACTGACACTGTGGGCAGATACTGACACTGTGGGCAGATACTGACACTATGGGCAGATACTGACACAATGGGCAGATACTGACACTACGGGCAGATACTGACACTGTGGGCAGATACTGACACTGTGGGCAGATACTGACACTGTGGGCAGATACTGACACTACGGGCAGATACTGACACTACGGGCAGATACTGACACTGTGGGCAGATACTGACACTGTGGGCAGATACTGACACTATGGCAGATACTGACACTGTGGGCAGATACTGACACTATGGGCAGATATTGACACTATGGGCAGATACTGACACTGTGGGCAGATACTGACACTGTGGGCAGATGCACTGTGGACATATCGGGACATTATAGGCAGATAGGGACAGTGGGCAGACGCTATGGGCAGATTGGGACACTCTGGGCAGATAAGGACACTATGGGCAGATAGGTACCACTATGAGCAGATAAGGACACCATGGGCAGATGGGGACATTATGGACAGTGACACTATGGCAGACAGGGACACTATGGGCAGATGGGGACATTATGGACAGTGACACTATGGGCAGACAGGGACACTATGGGCAGATGGGGACATTATGGACAGTGACACTATGGGCAGACAGGGACACTATGGGCAGATAGGGACATTATGGACAGTGACACTATGGGCAGATAGGGACATTATGGGCAGTGACACTATGGGCAGACAGGGACACTATGGGCAGATAGGGACATTATGGACAGTGACACTATGGGCAGATAGGGACATTATGGGCAGTGACACTATGGGCAGACAGTGACACTATGGGCAGACAGGGACACTATGGGCAGATAGGGACATTATGGACAGTGAGACTATGGCCAGATAGGGACATTATGGACAGTGACACTATGGGCAGATAGGGACATTATGGGCAGTGACACTATGGGCAGATAGGGACATTATGGGCAGTGACACTATGGGCAGATAGGGACATTATGGACAGTGACACTATGGGCAGATAGGGACATTATGGGCAGTGACACTATGGGCAGATAGGGACATTATGGACAGTGACACTATGGGCAGATAGGGACATTATGGACAGTGACACTATGGGCAGATAGGGACATTATGGGCAGTGACACTATGGGCAGATAGGGACATTATGGACAGTGACACTATGGGCAGATAGGGACATTATGGGCAGTGACACTATGGGCAGATAGGGACATTATGGACAGTGACACTATGGGCAGATAGGGACATTATGGACAGTGACACTATGGGCAGATAGGGACATTATGGGCAGATAGGGACATTATGGACAGTGACACTATGGGCAGATAGGGACATTATGGACAGTGACACTATGGGCAGATAGGGACATTATGGGCAGATAGGGACATTATGGACAGTGACACTATGGGCAGATAGGGACATTATGGACAGTGACACTATGGGCAGACAGTGACACTATGGGCAAATAGGGACATTATGGGCAGTGACACTATGGGCAGATAGGGACATTATGGACAGTGACACTATGGGCAGACAGGGACACTATGGGCAGACAGGGACACTATGGGCAGATAGGGACATTATGGGCAGATAGGGACATTATGGGCAGTGACACTATGGGCAGATAGGGACATTATGGACAGTGACACTATGGGCAGACAGGGACACTATGGGCAGATATGGACAGTGACACTATGGGCAGATAGGGACATTATGGACAGTGACACTATGGGCAGACAGTGACACTATGGGCAGATATGGACAGTGACACTATGGGCAGATAGGGACATTATGGGCAGTGACACTATGGGCAGCAGTGACACTATGGGCAGATAGGGACATTATGGGCAGTGACACTATGGGCAGACAGTGACACTATGGGCAGATAGGGACATTATGGGCAGCTTTTAAGGTGTTGAAAGCGGTTATCTAAAGGGGAGAGGGCAGAGAGAGGGCAGGGAGGGTAGAGGCAAAACACACAAAAAAGACCAAAAAAAACACAGATACAGAAATTAAGATGGAGATGGAGGGAGAAAAGAAACTGACACTGAATAAGACAGAAAGAAAACAGAAAGTTAGAGAGACAGACAGACAGAGGGAGAGAGAGACAGAGAGACAAGGAGAGAGACAGCGAGTCACAGAGACAGAGAAGCACAGACAACCGCACGCACGCACGCAGGCACCCACACACAGGAGAGAGACAGAAAGAGACAGAGAGACAGAAAGAGTGAGAGACAGACATACAGACAGAGAGACAGACGTGACAGACAAATAGATCAGGCTAGGGCAATGCTATGGCCATCGTGTGTAAAGGATCAAGGCTTCGGTAATCATGTTTTAGGGATCGAGGCCAGGGCAATGTTATGTCCGTCACAGGATTAAGTGGAACTGGATTTCTATGCTGACAGAGCTCTTCATGGGTAGATGTTTCATAAAGAACAGTCTAATCAACCTGTAGGAGGAGGAGACACAATACACCCCTGCATCACTGATTCCTCATGAAATTGTATTCATTTAATCAGGCTCAAGACTCTCGTCCTAGTCTCAAGATTCTACTGACAAACAAACATATACGCAAACAACAAGAAAGAAATGGAATTTCAAATATAATGCCTTTTGAAAATATGATGATAGAGAGTAATAAAAACTATGCCATTTGAAAATACGATGATAGAGAGTAATAAAAACTATCTTTAGATCGTGTAGAAAGAGATAGTTGCAACCCCTCCCTCCCTGCCCCCCTTCCCTTTCATACCCCCCCCCCCTCTCTCTCTCTCTCTCTCTCTCTCTCTCTCTCTCTCTCTCTCTCTCGCTGTGTGTGTGTGTGTGTGTGTGTGTGTGTGTGTGTGTGTGTGTGTGTGTGTGTGTGTGGTGCGTGCGTGCGTGCGTGCATGCGTGTGTGCGTGCGTGGGTGCGTGCGTGCGTGCATGCGTGTGTGTGTGTGTTCCAGTGTGTGTGTTCACGTGTGCAAACTAACTTGCAGCCACATTTCACACATTTCACTGTCGCTTCAGGTTACATCTCACTGTGCTTAGTCATAATTTGGTACAAATAACAAGATACACCGTTGTCATTTGTTACTATCTTCTATAATTCGGATTTTTTTATTCTATCATATTTGTATTTATGTATCTAACATTACTTCATTTAGCTTATTCAATTCCCCCAACTTCCACGCCCACCTCCACTCCCTTAAAAAAAAAAAAAAAAAAAAACAGTATGTGAACAAAGCCACAGTGCGCTTTCCCTTGACTTTCGTCAGCTGATAAAATCGAACATTAACGACAACAACAAAAAATCATTTTTACATTGTAGAATGACGATAGCGTTAACCAGGGTAGCCAATAGTGCGGAACATGGAGCCTTCATTATCTGGTCAGTTTCAGTCCCGAGGACTTTGGGTATTGTCTTCAGACGTTTCTCGCGAAGTGCATTGCAAAGAGTAGTCTCAAGACAAGAATGAAGTTTGGAAACCCAAAGCTGCCAGGAGGTACAAAAAAAAAATCAAAAAAAATCTGTGAATTCAATTCAGAAGTAATCAACAACAACAAAATAGCCATTGAACAATTCGACCCTTTTCTCCCTCCTCTCTTCTTCTTCTCCTTCTTCTTTTCTTCCCTTCTCTCTCTCTCTCTCTCTCTCCCCCCCTCTCTCTCTCTCTCTCTCTCTCTCTCTCTCTCTCTCTCTCTCTCTCTCTCTCTGTGAGGTCATTAGCCCTCCCCCCCCTTTCTTTCCCGTACCACCTCACCTAACCCTTCTTCCCCTTCATCCTCTTCAATCCCCCCTCGTCTTTCTAATTCTCTCTCTCTCTCTCTCTCTCTCTCTCTCTCTCTCCTCTCTGTGTATGGGACGACAACAGCAGAGCCAGGAAGATGTCGCGCAGCTGCAGACAAAACCTCCCTGCTCCCCACCCTTCAACGGAGGAGGCTGTGACGGGGGCACAAAAGGCAGAAGAGGACAGTGACAGAGGAAGACAGACACGGAGCCTCCTCCACGTCGCCATGATATGATGGGCTATCATCCCTCCCCACTCCCATCTCTTCCTCCTCTCCCTACAGCCTAATGGAGCAGCCTTCAACCGACAGCTCAAATCCTGTGTTCAGGTTTTACTCCCCATCAAGAAACCCGACTGTGGAGCACAACTCTCAACAAGAGGTTTACTCCAGACTGAATTTCTCGCACGAAGCTTGGATTACTTCAGAGTAAATTCATCAAGCGAAGATTTTGCTCTGATGGTGAACATCCTTCAAACGACGATTTTTATTCCCTGGGCACAAGAAAAAAAATCCCCCCTTCCCCCGTAACTCATTGTTCCCTCTCCTTTCCCCCTCTCTCTCCTCAAAAACTGAGTCTGCAAAAACTGAGTCTTCAGGACTTCAATTAGGAGCAGATGTATTCTACAAAAACAAAACAAAAATAATACTAAAAAAATTAAACTTTCAAGAGAGAAACTTACTCTGAGGTAGCTTTTCTTGGGCGGGGGGGGGGGGGGGGGGGGGGGGGGGGGAGGGGAGGGAAAGTCAAATTTTCAACTTCACATTGGGAATGCGTTTTCGTTTGTTTGTTTGTTTGTTTTTATTTGTTTGTTTGTTTTCGGATAGTGAAGAAGATGACATCATGCGCTGCATGTTGTATGTATGTCTTTATGAAGACATTTATTATAGCAGACGCCATTACAGACAGTGAAGAGGCGGCAGCAGAGTCTGTGTGGAGAAGATTGTTCGCTACTGGATATGGAGAGAAAAACAGATGCTACTAAATACTGACAGAAAAACAGATGCTACTGGATATGGAGAGAAAAAACAGATGCTACTAAATATCGAGAGAAAAACAGATGCTACTAGATACGGAGAGAAAAAAAGATGCTACTGGATATGGAGAGAAAAACATATGCTACTGGATACGGAGAGAAAAACAGATGCTACTGGATACGGAGAGAAAAAACAGATGCTACTGGATACGGAGAGAAAAACAGATGCTACTGGATACGGAGAGAAAAACAGATGCTACTGGATATGGAGAGAAAAACAGATGCTACTGGATACGGAGAGAAAAACAGACGCTACTGGATACGGAGAGAAAAACAGATGCTACTGGATACGGAGAGAAAAACAGATGCTACTGGATACGGAGAGAAAAACAGATGCTACTGGATACGGAGAAAAAACAGATGCTACTGGATATGGAGAGAAAAACAGATGCTTCTAGATATGGAGAGATAAACAGATGCTACTGAATATGGAGAGAAAAACAGATGCTTCTACATATGGAGAGAAAAAAACAGATGCTACTGGATATGGAGAGAAAAACAGATGCTACTGGATACGGAGAGAAAAAAACAGATACTACTGGATACGGAGAGAAAAAAACAGATGCTACTGGATACGGAGAGAAAAACAGATGCTACTGGATACGGAGAGAAAAAAACAGATGCTGCTGGATAATGGAGAGAAAAAAACAGATGCTACTGGATACGGAGAGAAAACAGATGCTACTGGATACGGAGAGAAAAAAACAGATACTACTGGATACGGAGAGAAAAATAGATACTACTGGATACGGAGAGAAAAAAACAGATACTACTGGATACGGAGAGAAAAACAGATACTACTGGATACGGAGAGAAAAAAACAGATGCTACTGGATACGGAGAGAAAAACAGATACTACTGGATACGGAGAGAAAAACAGATGCTACTGGATACGGAGAGAAAAAACAGATACTACTGGATACGAGAGAAAAAACAGATACTACTGGATACGGAGAGAAAAAAACAGATACTACTGGATACGGAGAGAAAAAACAGATACTACTGGATATGGAGAGAAAAACAGATGCTTCTAGATATGGAGAGAAAAACAGATACTACTGGATAGGGAGAGAAAAACAGATACTACTGGATACGGAGAGAAAAACAGATACTACTGGATACGGAGAGAAAAAACAGATACTACTGGATACGGAGAGAAAAACAGATACTACTGGATACGGAGAGAAAAACAGATACTACTGGATATGGAGAGAAAAACAGATACTACTGGATACGGAGAGAAAAACAGATACTAATGGATACGGAGAGAAAAAAACAGATGCTACTGGATACGGAGAGAAAAACAGATACTACTGGATACGGAGAGAAAAAAACAGATGCTGCTGGATAATGGAGAGAAACTGTCCCACGCAAGTCACCGGTCATTTAAGGGCACCACATGACTGGTGACTTGTGTGAGTTAAAGGTGCTCCAACAAAGGTGACTGAGAGGGAAAGCGTGGCAGATGCTGATCTTGTCCCCTCTGGACGTGTGACCAAAGTGACAGACGAACTGAGGCAGGAAGCAGTGAGCTCACAGCCATCTTGTCATCCCCATACTTTAACCTTCTCCACTCTATTCCTGCCCACCAAGTGTACCACATCCACCAAGGACGAGCACTTCTGAACACAACGGTCTCTTCTTTTTCTAGCACCTCTCTCTCTCTCTCTCTCTCTCTCTCTCTCTCTCTCTCTCTTAATCGAAATGTGTTCACAACACCCGCTTCATTACGGGCCATGGCCTATATGAATAAAATATCCGTGTCCGTATCCATCTCTCTCTCTCTCTCTCTCTCTCTCTCTCTCTCTCTCTCACACACACACACACACACACACACACACACACACACACACACACACACACACACACACGCACACCTTCTTCCCTCCCCTCTCTTGATGACACTGTTTTCCCATCCGTTGAAGTGCGTTCAGTCAAGGTGCATACAAACACAAACAAACCAAACGATACAACAGAAGACTTAACACAACAAAAACACTGGAACAATGAAAGCAACGATGCCCACAACACCCACACCCGCCTAACCTGAAGTGTTTGCGGTTTCAACTGAGCATGTGATCCCTGACAAGGGCCAGAAAATGGAGGAGAAACAGAAGAAGAAAAAGAAGGAAGAAAAACAGTAGATTTTCGCAAGAACACGTGTTTTTTTTAATCTGAAATTCCACGGTGGTTTCATTTGAGAATGTTAACAAATTTGGAGAATGATACCACAGAGGAGATCAAGAAGAAGAAGTTAAAAAAGGAGGAGAAGAATATAAAGATCAAGACGACGAAAAAAAAAAAAAATGGAGGAGAAGGGATGAATATCATAAAAACAATAAAGAAAACGAAAAAAAAAAAAGGAAAAGAGGAAGAGGAGAACTATGAGAGAAGAATATTACTGAGAAGTGGAAAAAGAGAAAGGGAAAAAGAAGAATATTAAACAGAAGATAAAAACGGGGGTAAGAGCGGAGGAGGAGAGTAACATTACTATGAAGAAGAAATAAGAAGGACACAAAGTAAGAAAATGATGAAGGCAAAAGAAAGAGGAGAAGGAATAAAACACACTAAGATAAAGACAAAAGAAAGAAGAGGAAAAAGAGATTGATATTCATAAGTGGAGGAGAATAAAATCAAGACGGTAGACAAGTAGGACGTAGAGGAGGATCAGAGGAATGAACCAAGGGTAGCAGAAGAGGAAGAACAACACAGCTCAGGTGATATACAGCCGCCAGCCATGCTTACGCCACGTCAGAAGTCTGTGCAGCTGTCTTTACTTAGACAAGGAGATCCTGAGGTCTCTGACTGCAATGGCACCTGTCCCTACTCTGCAGCTGTCCACACCAAGACAGGGAGATCCTGAGGTCTCTGACCGTAGTGGCATGTGTCCCTACTCTCCAGTTGTCCATACCAAGACAGGGAGATCCTGAGGTCTCTGACCATAGTGGCATGTGTCCCTACTCTCCAGTTGTCCATACCAAGACAGGGAGATCCTGAGGTCTCTGACCATAGTGGCATGTGTCCCTACTCTCCAGTTGTCCATACCAAGACAGGGAGATCCTGAGGTCTCTGACCATAGTGGCATGTGTCCCTACTCTCCAGTTGTCCATACCAAGACAGGGAGATCCTGAGGTCTCTGACCATAGTGGCATGTGTCCCTACTCTCCAGTTGTCCACACCAAGACAGGGAGATCCTGAGGTCTCTGACCGTAGTGGCATGTGTCCCTACTCTCCAGTTGTCCATACCAAGACAGGGAGATCCTGAGGTCTCTAACCGTAGTGGCATGTGTCCCTACTCTCCAGTTGTCCATACCAAGACAGGGAGATCCTGAGGTCTCTGACCGTAGTGGCATGTGTCCCTACTCTGCAGCTGTCCACACCAAGACAGGGAGATCCTGAGGTCTCTGACCGTAGTGGCATGTGTCCCTACTCTCCAGTTGTCCATACCAAGACAGGGAGATCCTGAGGTCTCTAACCGTAGTGGCATGTGTCCCTACTCTCCAGTTGTCCACACCAAGACAGGGAGATCCTGAGGTCTCTGACCGTAGTGGCATGTGTCCCTACTCTCCAGTTGTCCACACCAAGACAAGGAGGTTCTGAGGTCTCTGACCATAGTCACATGTGTCCCTAAACTTCAGCCTTTTTTTTCACTCCAGCACCGGGGTCTGAAAAGGAATTAGATCTCTGACTATAATGGCTTGTGTTCCAACTTTCCAGCCGTGCCCACACCAAGACAGGGATCTGGAAAGGATCCGAGGCCTCTAACCATAATGGCACACGTCCCTACTCTCCGGCTGTCCACACCAAGACACCAAGGCCCGAGGTCTCTGGCCATAGTGGCATCGGTCTCTACCCCAAGCTGTCCACACCACGACCCTAGTAGCATGTGTCTCGGCTACCCGGCCTTGTCCACACCAGCACAAGAGTCTAAAGAGGGCCTAGGCCTCTTACCATGATGGCATGAGGCCCTACTCTCCAGCCTTGTCCACGCCAATTAAGAGGTCTGGGGAAGACCTGAGGCCTCTGCCCATAGTGGCACATGTCCCTATTCTACAGCTGTCCACACCAAGACACAAAAGACCTGAGGCCTCTGACCAAAGTGGCATGTGTCCCTACTCTCCAACTGTCCACACCAGGACAGGGAAGGCCTGAAATCTTGACCCGTAGTCTCACGTGTCCCTGACCTCTAGCCGACCACCCTTGAAGTCAGTTCATCTCGGTTCTCTAGCTCCTCTCTGCCACTAATCAGTTCCCTCTCTCTCTCTCTCTCTCTCTCTCTCTCTCTCTCTCTCTCTCTCTCTCTCTCTTTCTCCCCCACCTCCCCCCCTCTTCTGTCTATCCATGCCCTCGCCCTACCTCCACTTGGCCTCCCCATCTGTTTACGAAGCTTACCCCTATCTCCGCGCACCACAACCATCCCATCTTGTGATTCATTCTCTCTCTCTCTCTCTCTCTCTCTCTCTCTCTCTCTCTCTCTCTCTCTCTCTCTCTCTCTCTCTCTCTTCTCCCCTCCCCCTCTTCTGTCTATCCATGCCCCTCACCCTACCTCCACTTAGCCTCCCCATCTGTTTACGAAGCTTACCCCTATCTCCGCGCACCACAACCATCCCATCTTGTGATTCTCTCTCTCTCTCTCTCTCTCTCTCTCTCTCTCTCTCTCTTCTCTCTCTCTCTCTCCTCCCCCTTTTCTGTCTATCCATGCCCCTCACCCTACCTCCACTTGGCTCCCCCATCTGTTTAGGAAGATCACCCCTCTCTCCGCGCACTACAACCATCCCATCTTCCGATATACCTCTCTCTCTCTCTCTCTCTCTCTCTCTCTCTCTCTCTCTCTCTCTCTCTCTCTCTCTCTCTCCCTCTCTGCCCATGCCCCTCACCCTACCTCTACTTGGCCTCCCCACCTCGTTAGTAAGCATACCGTACCCCCTCTCTCTTCGCACCACAACCATCTTCCGATTTACCATGCAACTGATCCCTAACCCCCCCACCCCCCTCCCACCCCACCCCCATCCCCCAAAGAAAAGTCTCTAAAACATGTACTTCTGTACCACATGCCGATCCCAGAACCCGTAGTTCAACACTGGTAATAATAGTAAAATATGGCAACAGACAAGGCAAGAGTTCCTGTCAGTGCACCCCCCCTCCCCCCCCCCCCCCCCCCCCCCCCCTCCAGCTTGTCCCCTGGATCTGTCTGTCTATCCACACACCAAGGGACCGCTAGCTGGGTGGAGAGTACTGCAAAGCAAGGAAGAAGAGAGGGGTTTGGGGAGAGGAGGACAGACAGAGAGACAAGAGAGGAAGGAGATGGGAACAGCTTGCAATTTGACCCGATGAAAACGGGTCTTCTCAGCTCATCTCGGGGAACACCACCACGCGCCCCCTCCCCCCCCCCCCCCCCTTACATCCACCGTCCCTCCCCACCCCCTTCTCTTCCACCCATCCACCCCAGCCCTGCTATTGTCTGCAGCCACCTCCACATTGGGAGGCAGCCGGTGAGGGGTTAAGACAAATGGAAAAGAGATGAGCTCACTGGGCCGTAAGGCAAAGGATACCGAAGAGGGGAAAAATGGAGAAAAAGGAATATGGGAGAAGGGGGACGGGTCGGAGGACGGGGGAGGGGAGGGGGGAGTGGGGTGGGGGCGGGGGAGAAGGAAGGGGCGATAGAAGGGGGGTATCTTTGAGAAAAAAATAAAAGGGGGGGGGGGGGGGGGGGGGGGGGGAGCTGAAATGAACCAACTTGAAGAAGAGGTAGAGGAGGGGGTAGGGGTGGAGAGGAAGCGGGTGGGAGGGGCAGAGGCAAGAGAGATTGGGGATGGGTGGTGTGGGACAGATTGATTCTTGGGCACAGCAGCAGATCGGAAGCTGAGCAGTGGAGCTTCAACACGGGCAGACAATCCTGACAAGTGCCTGCGCCCCACCCCCTCCTCCACTCTCTCTGCCACCCCCATCCTTTACCACAACCACCTTTTGCCCCCTCTCCTCCCCCTCCTCCCTGAGCGTGGTGTGTGTGTGTGTGCGTGCGCCCATATGCCTGCGTGCGTGCGTGCATGCGTGCATGCCTGCATGTATGTGTGTATGTGTGCGTGTGTGTATGTGTGTGTTCTTTCTCTTTCTGCTTCTCTGCAATTTCTACAGAACTTTCATCTATGCGTCTTCTTTGGGCACACTACCCAGAGTAAAAGGGTCTTTGGGATGTAAGGTAGCCCAAACCTATAAACGCGACAAAAACGCAGAAGAGCACACAAAACAAAGTGTGAAGTAACGACGATTTAATGCACGACACAAAACAGGACAAGAAATTTTCGGCAAAATGCCTTCCTCAGCGACAAAAAAATACAGACATAAACATGCACAATACTCCCCTTGTGAAGCCAAAGTGGTGAATCACCACTTTGGCTTCACAAGGGGAGTATTGTGCATGTTTATGTCTGTATTTTTTTTCGCTGAGGAAGGCATTTTGCCGAAAATTTCTTGTCCTGTTTTGTGTCGTGCATTAAATCGTCGTTACTTCACACTTTGTTTTGTGTGCTCTTCTGCGTTTTTGTCGTGTTTCAGTAACGCCGCAGTTTGCTTCATTTGCCAAACCTATAAAACCATCTACATCCATCTTCTTTTCTGACCACACCCCTTTACCCCATTCTTCACCCCATCCCAACCCAAACCCCATACGTACTCACTCACTCACTCACTCACTCACTCACTCTCTCTCTCTCTCTCTCTCTCTCTCTCTCTCTCTCTCTCTCTCTCTCTCTCTCTCTCTCTCTCTCTCCTCTCTCTCTCTCTCTCTCTCTCTCTTCTCTCTCTCTCTCTCTGTAACATTTGACACAATCCTCTGACAGACAGCCCAGGTGGAAGCACACAGTGTCTTATTTCACCGGGCATCAAAACAGCAGGTCAGTCCCACAGAACCAACACAAACTTTGTGAAGGACGACGAAAGACTCACCTGGTCTAAGCAAACACACAAGGCTGTCTTTGTCTCCTCCTGTCTCTGCAGAGAGGAACAAAGCGGCTAGGGGCTCACACAGAACACTCAGCGACAAGGCAAAGAACCAACCCCACCCCCAACCCCCACCCCCCACCACCATTACCACCAGGACTTGGAACTCTGAAAAACATGGAAGGAGCTTCATTCGCAAATCACTCATCTACGAAAATATCGAGTACTATACACGAAGCTACAGTTGCTTACATAAGATAAGATAATGTTGCTTATAGCCCAGCCGACCGCAAAGGGCCATATCAGGGAGTTGCTTACATATGTACCTAGATGTAGAGAGACACTCTCTCTCTCTCTCTCTCTCTCTCTCTCTCTCTCTCTCTCTCTCTCTCTCTCTCTCTCTCCAGCCTGGTGGTGTGTGTATGGCGCACAAATGAGATGATCTGGTAGGAGTTTCAACTGTCTTTCCCCTACCCCCACTCCATCCCCCTGCCCTGCACATCTCTCTATTCCTTTCCTTCACAGAGTTGATTGAACGTGGTGTTGACGTCTGGTCAATCTGAGATGCTTCCCGTTCATAGTGGTTGATTCTGGAGCCTCCCTGAGACTGGAAAGGTGAGGGCCATGTCAGCACATCAAAGCGACGGAAGGTTGACTCTTGAGACTGTGTCATTTCATGCCTGCAGTACACCTACTTTTCTTCTGTACATGAAAAGCAAAGCTGCCTGAGGCTTTTAACTCCAGAGTAGTTTCTATTAAATCAAAATGTTAATATCTTCGTCTTCATCTTCTTCTTCTTCTTTTCTCTTCTTCTCTCTCTCTTCTCTCTCTCTCTCTCTCTCTCTCTCTCTCTCTCTCTCTCTCTCTCTCTCTCTCTCTCTCTCTATCTCTCTCTCTCTGGTCAGCTGGGCTATAAACAACATTATCTTGTCTTATCTCTCTCTAAACAAATATGTATGTGCACTTTCTTTGTTTATTTGTTAAAAACTTATCTTTTAAATATGTTTCAAATTAAAAAAAATTAACAGTATTCATTTCCACTGTTCTCTTTTGTAAATTCTGTACATTTTCTTTTTCTAGTGCTCATTTTTTTTCCACTAATGGTCCAAGGCAAAAAAAAAAAAAAAAGAAAAAAACACTCATGCCAGTTTTCACTCCTGGACAAAGATTTCGGTCTGTCTCTCTCTTGCTTGATACACCACCTCACCTCCCCCAGCTCCTTTTCAACAACCCCTCCCCCTCCCCCTCCTGCATCCTTTCCTCCCCCCCTCCCCCTTCCCCCCTCCTTGCACCACTACCACCAGCCTCACCACCACCCTCCACCCCCTCGGGGCGGGCGTGTCTCAGCCTAGGCTGTCCTGTGTTCTGCAAGGCAGTGTAGTGTGAAGAGACAGGGGCTCATTAAAAGGGGCCAGACCACAGGCGCAGCAGCGGCCCCACAATGCACAGGACTGGTCCCAGAACGTGCAGAACCGGCCCAAGATGGCGACAACAGAGGGTGGAAGCGGAGGGGGGGGGGGGGGGGGGGTGAGGTAGGGGGTGAGGGAGGAAGACCAGAGGGGAGTCCTCCTGCTGCCCACACCCTGGGGTTACATGTCCTCCTCTGGTCTTTTCCTCCCCAAAAACTCATCTTGTCTAACTCTCTCACACACACTCTTGCTCTTGTCTCCGTGCACGCACACAAACACACTCACGCACGCGCGTACTCGCACGCACATGCACACACACACACACACAAACACGCGCGCACGCGCACACACCACACACACCTATTCTCACACACTCTCACTCACACACATGTGCATGTGATACAATCGAGTATGCAGCGTGAGAAACATGAAAACATGAAAACAATCTCCAGGCACAAAAAACATACACATTCAATTCCAGACAGAAAAAAATAAGGGAAGTTAAGTGCCACACTGAGGTCCTTTACTCCGAGATCCACTTTTGCATAAAACAGCACCTAAGACAGACAAACAAACAGCGAGTGAGCTGTTGTGTGAACAGAACAGAGCGAACAGACCATCTTTTTAGACTGAAGAAAGTCAGTGTCAGTCCCCTTCCATCACCATCATTGACTCTGCAAAGACCCATCAGCCCTGGCTTTGTTAATGAGACGTGGTGCCAAAACAATACCACTTTGATCATCAAGGTGATTTTATTAGAAACATGTTCAGCCTGACTTGAGGTCACGGGGACCAGGGAAGGAAACAACTCAGTATGTCTTATGCTCTGTGTCTTGCAATCGGAGAAGCGAAGCTGTCATCCTAGTCCAACCTTGCCCATGACAAGACAAGAGAAAGAGTGAGTGAGAGAGAGAAAGAGACTGAGAATTGGGGGGGGGGGGGGGGGGGGGGGGGGGAACATGACTGCAAGGGAGATAATATGAGTTATTAAAACCCTGTCCTAACCTATCAATTTTAATTATCTCCCTTCACAGAGCCTTCAAAGCTGGTGTAATTGTTAACACATGTCGATGTAACTGAATCTCTTCATTTAGAATATTGTAGATAAACTCTGAGACTGAAGAAATGTACTCCAAATGTTCGTATATGGTGAAACATGACACTTTCAACGTTCAAACACATATACACACAAACAGTCAAATTTTAGCACCAATCCCAACAGGGTCAAGGGGAAAATACTCGTCCTGTATGCTGCGTACGTTATCTGAATGTCTATACTTCCAAATACATAGAAATCAGTGATTAATCAAACTGAAACAGACTTCAGAAGAAGAAAACAGGGTTTTGCTCATCATGTAGAAATATCCTGCGCACATCACCACAACCTGAATGGCGAGCAGCCTGGCTCAAGAGACTGACTGATGGAAGTTTTTCATTGAAATGGACAAAAATATGCCGCCACTGTCCAGAAACCAACAACTATATTCATACAAAAGTCTAATTTGATTTGAAAAATATTTAGACCTTTCACTATTGTGCTATCCCTGCCAATGTGAAGGCTCTGAACTGGCAATGTAGTGATGAATCAATCTCACCCATGAGGTGAGATTATACCCCATTTGCAGCATGAATCGCATAGGCTGTGAATATCTCCATGTAATGGAATGCCCAGAAGCATCTGTGATCAGTCTTTCTCTGTGAACTATTGATCATGACCTGATTTTTTTTCTAATATGCGTCATTAATGACAAGCAGCGGGAAATAATTACTTTATCTTACTAAGTTTATCAAACAAGGCCTCCCCTCGTTTCACAACTCTACTCCTTTGTGTGAAAGGAAAAATTCCCCTTTTCAAACTGTTTCTTTTCATTTATTTTTCATTCATTTTCACTTTTTCAGTTGTTTTCTCTCTTCCCCCCCCCCCCCCCCCCCCCCCCCCCCCCCCCCCCCCCCCCCCCCCCCCCCCCCCCCCCCCCCCCCCCCCCCCCCCCCAATGCTTGGTCCTGCCCTGCCACATTGCTTCTCACTGTACGTTCTGCTTGTAGGGATACAAAATCCCCAGGTCTGCAAATAAGTCCGGTAGCCATTTACTCAAAACTTTCTCAATCTTATCACATTTCCAACCCCCCCTTTTTAATTTCTTAATCACCCTCCCCCCCCCTCGCTCCCATCTTATTCTACTCCCCATCCTCCTCCCCCCCCCTCCCCCCCCCCAAACCCCCCCCCTTACCACCCCCCTTTCCCCCCCCCCCCCCCCCCCCTTCAGGCCGCACCCCCCCCCCCCCCCCCCCCCCGCACCCCCACCCTCCCCCCCCCCCCCCCCCCCCCCCCCCCCCCCCCCCCCCTCCCTTTTCCCCCACCCCCACCCCAAGGAGATAAGCCTGAACTTTGCACACAGGTGTATATGACAGCAAGGGAGACTACCCTGAAAATCACACACACACAGAGAAAATGGCACTGATGGGAAAGAAGAGTGGTCCTACCTGCCCAGCGCCTGGGGGAGACTGGAGATTATGGGGCCATAGCCGGCGGAGTTGTCATACAGCTCAAACAGCGGGGCTGCCACCAGCTTGTAGTTACGGGGTACAGCAAAACAGCGCTGCCCAAACACAGCAACAAGCGGAAACAGATTAGTGAGCAAGAAAGAAAGAACCCCGTTAATAAATAAAAAGACAGACAAGAGTGTGCCAGACAAACATAACACGGAGGAAGAACATATCAATAAATAACAAAAGAAAGAAACTGTTGACACATTAAAGCAAACAGACAACAAACAGCATGCACAAACACAGGGACAAGGTGAATAGATGGAAAAAAAAAAGAAAAGAAAAAAAAATATGATAGAAAGAAAATGTCCAGGTATACAAAGACAAAATAAGGTGGAGACAGTAGAATTACAAATGTGTTCAGAAAAAAATAAATTCAGATTTGTCTTAAAAAATAAACAATTTTTTTTTTTTGATGTTGTTGTTTTTGTTCTTGTCGTTGTTATCATAAATAAATGAGGCATGTACAGCACTAAAAAAAAAAAAAAAAAAAAAAAAAGAAAAAAATAAGAAAGAATGAAAATTAAAAACTTTAGGTATCCCAAGAACTGCACGCATTAAAACAAAAGAAAAAGAAAAAAAACAAACAAACAAAACAGGCAAACAGGAACAAAGAGTTAACTGTGGGACAGAAAAAGAAAAGAAAAAAAAAAGAACATCATAAACTGCAAGATCTTGTGTCCATTAAAAATTGTGGAAAGCATGATGATTACAACCTGACATGCACCCATGTTGATTTAAGATTCAAAATGGAATACAGTCATAAAAAGGATCACTTCCAACTCAAATCACAAACAGAATCACTTCCATTGCTATTCAAAACAACATAATCGATGAATATGACATGGCTGTTGTGGTATGATAGATAATGTTCAGATACAGATTACTCACTTCCAAAACTTAGGGCTACCGGCAGCGTAGAGTAGTGAAGATAAGAAAACCAATTCTCTTTTTAAAAAAAAAATACATTTTCCATATGGAGAAATTGAAAGAAAAAAGATTTTGTCCATAGATTTATGATAAAAAATAAATGAATCTGGGATGGCAGCCAGGAAAGTGGACATGTGTATGTATGACTTGCGGGATGTCCCCATATGCTGGGCAGAACTTTGGGGTGGAGCTGACGACAAGACTAAGAAATGGCAGGTGTGGATCGTTAGCACACTAAATCAGTCAATCAGCTGTCAACTCTGCCACAACACGCTTCAAGAGCTGTGCCAGTTCTTGAGTGTGTGTGTGCGTGTGTGTATGTATGTGTGTGTGTGTATATTGTGTGTGTGTGTGTGTGTGTGTGTGTGTGTGTGTGTGTGTGTGTGTACATATACACATCATTATCTAAGTTTTAAGTTTTAGAGAGAAGTGTGTGTGTGTGAGAGTGTTTTTTCCCTTTTTACTTTTTGTTTGTTTGTCTGTTTGTTTTGAGAGCTTATCCTGAGGCCGGTGCTACCTAGAACTGTGTCAGTGTGTGTGTAGCACCCTATACAAAGCACAGAAGTGTGGCCCCGGCGTTTTATGAACAAGGGAGGGAAATCTGTCCCTCAAACCTCTGCCCCTTTCAACTGGCTTCCAAGTATTGAATCCCTTTACACATGCTCATGATGAAACATTCATGTCATGTTGAAATGATCTCTCTACCTTCCTGCCAGTCATATATTTAATATTGTTCAACAAGATCTTGTACCTTTCTCTAGCGGCTGAATCAGAAACAGATGTTTGTAAAAGAAAAACAATTTTTTTTTTAAGTCTTACATCTTTCTCTTGAAGCTGGACCTGAAATAAAATGTCTGTTAAACAAACCAAAAAAAACACCAAAAAAAAAACCCAGTCATAAGCTTTTCCTTGAAGCTGGACCATACATAAATATTTGAAGAAAAAAAAAATGAAAAAAAAGTTGGTACCTTTCTGTCAAAGCTGAACCAGATCTTAATGTAATTGTTTAAAAAAAAAAGAGGGGGAGGGGTATTTTTAAATACATACCTATATAAATACATATATATATATATTACACACACATATATATGTATATGTGTGTAATATATATTATTATACCACACACACACACACACACACACACACACACACACACACACACACATGCACAGACACACACACACTCATACACACACACACACACACACACACACACACACACACACACAGAAACTGGGCCAGAACTAGACTTTCATAAAAAACAAAAACAAACAAAAAATACAAGTCTCATTCCTTGTTCTGGAAGCTGGATCAGACATTAATTAAAAGACTAAATAAATCTGTACTTTTCTAAGGAATCTGGACCAGAAACAGACGTTCATCACACTAAAAAAGAAAGTCTGTATATTTTTCAGACATTCATTAAAACAATAACTGAATAAGTACCTTTCTCTACAAGCTGGACCAAAAACAGACAAACACAAAAAAATGTGTACCTTTCTGTAGAAGCTGAGCCAAAAGCAGACGCTCATAAAACAAAGAAAAAAAGTCAGGACCTTTCTCTGGAAGTTGGACCAAAAGCAGACACTCATAAAATAAAATCTTAAAAAAATACCGTAAAGTTCGGACTATAAGCCGCGACTTTTTTCCCCAGCTTTAAACCCTGCGGCTTAAACAACGATGCGGCTTATTTGCGGATTTTTCCAATTTCAGAAGCATCACACCCTCGTCTATTCTTAGCTTCTCTGTAACTCGCCATATCGTGTTTACTGTTCATGAATTTCAGTGATGTAGATTTTTTAATCACCCTATAGGACACTGTGTCCTAGAGATTAAATGTCAATAGGACACAGTGTCCTGGAGTAACCAAAATAATAGGACACCAGACTCGGAACAGGATTCATTGTGATAAATGTATTTTATTAACTCAAGGTCCGCCGACTACAACTGGAGAAAAGTATTAAAAAATACAAAAACAAATAAAATCAACACAATTATGTTGATGACTAGAATCAGGGCAAAGCTTAGTGAAAGTTGTAAAATAAATGGAAATGTTCATGACTAAATGTTAATGTTCATTGTTGCGAGCTGCATTGTTGTTTTGCTGCTGATGTGGCACACCAAGAGCACGTTTGTGGTCGGCAGTCAAAATGTGGTCTTCAATGGCGCTTTTTCTCAAGTTGGAGCAACCTTCCGTGAATGAAT
The DNA here is from genome assembly GCA_018398815.1 of Conus ventricosus. NCBI lineage: Eukaryota > Metazoa > Mollusca > Gastropoda > Neogastropoda > Conidae > Conus > Conus ventricosus. The sequence goes on from CM031609.1 coordinate 53,688,417, forward strand.
TGCGTGCAATTCCTGCCGACTGACACACAGAACAGAACATGCTGGCCTTTTCCTTGTCAAAAATGAGCCATGGAAACTGTGACTTCCATGACTCTTGAAAACGGCGCTCTGTTTTAGGCCTACTACTGCCTGTAGTCTTCGACGCATCAGTCGTCAATACAGAACTGGAAGAGGCACTTGACGCATCAGTCGTCGATTCGGAACTGGTAGACGCACTGCCACTCACCTCTGGCACACTCGCCGATGGTGCGAACATAGATTTCAAAGATCGCTGATCTTTTTCATATTTGAGTCTCTTCTTTGGTGGCATGATGAAGACTGATGGCGTGATGCTCACGTTTTTACCACTGTCGGATGTGAAGGAAAACAAACCGCGCGCAGACCGGAAATTCAACAAGAGTTACTCGCTCTTGCTGAATTCTAAGTCTTGTGCTCCTCTCGCCTATTGCATCGCGCTTCAGTCGGTGCGTCAGCCTCAGAGCTGTGCAAATTTTCCCGAACACGCGATGCGCTTGGCTCTGCCTTTCAACGCTACTCAGTCTCGCACGCCTCCGCACAATAAAACGGCTGTAGACTTGTCCGCGACCTCGCGAAAACGATAGGACATGCGACCGCTTCGCTTGTATTAGGATCGGACATTTGACCGGATGGAGGTCGAGCCGATCGGTCATTTTACATTTTTATCGGTCAATGACCGGAGACCGATGGAAATCTACATCACTGGAATTTTTATGGTGCTTTTAACTACGATTTTCTCTGTAATCGTGTAATGGAATCAGTAACCCGTTCAGAAATACAGGAATCGACATAAGTAAAGCCCATTAGTATTACTGATATCTTTTTTCATCAGTTTGTCTTCTACAAAAATATGATCACTTCGAACGGCGCAATGTGTGGGCCGTTTCCCACCTGTTTAATCTTGACTAACACAAGCTGAATTACGAACAAAATAACTAAGCATTGGCACGGTATTAAGCGAAATAAAACAATTGAATCGTTTCATTAATGTTCTAGTTTGTTATTATATGTGTCAGGGCTCCCAATGACGCACATATGTGCGTCCATGACGCACTATGAGCGAAAAGGACGCACTGACAAAACGTGTAGCGAGTCCTGCGGGACGCACTACAAAATCAAGCAAACCCCAAAACGTGCCGCGGTCGGTGATCAAAGCTGAGCACACCACAAGCTTCGCGCGCGATTGCCTGCCGTCAAATTCAGGACAGCGTGTGCCCGCGAAAGTACAGTAAGCCGAGAAGCTGCGTAAACACCGATAGGCTCGCCTTGTGGCCCACGTCACTGAACGGTTACTCAGTTGACCGGCTGACTTATTCAGACTGTGGCGCCCGCCGCCACTAATTAACCAATTCGATGACTCACAAGCTGTAACAATCGCGTGCACAAGCCTAGGCGAACGAAGAAGAAAGGAAGTTCACGGCTTTCGCAACTCGCAATTATGTCGTTGCTTCAGTGGTTGGGCGCTCCTAAAAACGCAAAGAAACGTCTTCTGAAGACGCTACAGACAGTGAATCGTCGATTCCTAAAGAAATATCTACAGCAACACCACCTAACAAGAAATGTTGTTGTTTTTTTAAGAAATGTTTTCAGAGAGAGAGAGAGAGAGAGAGAGAGAGAGATTCATTTTTTCTGAAATGTTCAGATTATCAAGCCCATAATTAAAAAAGCAAGAAATACATTTTCTGTATTGGTTAATTTTGTTCATGGGGACTCTCTATACCCCCTCTGGGACCCTCTATAGCATCAGTGAAGGAGTCCCTGGGACCCCCTGTCTGTCAGTACAAATGGTAGCCCTGTGCGTTATCTTACCAAGTGCGTCTTGCAATTCAAAAACGATTAGCGCATTCGACTCGGTCATTGTCAGACCTTGGCTTCGATCGCCATTGTTGAAATCGTGGACAGGGAGTGAAGGTTTGCATTTGATACCTTCGCTTTGATTGGCTTGCGCTTTCGAGTACTCAACCAATTGCTTAGCTTGATACACCAATGAATGCAGGAGAGAACTGCCTTTCTAGCGCATCGTTAATGTGTTGGTTTTTTCGGTATTTTTTTAAAGCAATGATGTTGGAAAGACAACACTTGTAAGAAGCCTCATAAAAACTTCGATTCTAATTGATTTAAAACACATCATACTAAAAAAATAAAAAAAAGACTGAAGAAAAGCTGGAAACATGCTCTTGTATTCTGACCTATTTAAACGCCAATGAATGCAATGAACACATTGTATGTGTTGATTTTCGACACTATTTTCACTCAACGCTCGGCCAGTTGCCGCCTGCGGCACATCGAACTGTGTTGTATATATCTGCCACTTATAAACCAGTGCAGCTTATTTGTGAAAAAAGTTAAGATTTTAAAAAAATTCAGTGGGTGCGGCTTATATACAGGTGCGCTCAATAGACCGAACTTTACGGTAAGAAAAAAAGTGCACCTTTCTGTGGAAGCTGGACCAAATACAGACATTCATCAAACAAACAAAACGTGTATCATTCTCTGGAACATGGACTAAATGCAGACATTCATAAAACCAGTAAAAAATCTGCACCTGTCCCTGAGAAGTTGGCCCAAAATCATATCAGACCAAAAACAGACATTCAGACCCCCCCTCCCCCCCACCCCACCTTTCCCCCTCCCCTTCCCCCCTCCCCTTCCCCCCCTCCCCCCTCACCCCCACCCCTCTCTCCCATCACCAAAATGTCAGTACCTTTCTCCGGAAGCTGAACCAGAAATAGACGTTTGTGCTCTTTGGGTTTAGTGATGTGGGCAGGAATGTAGGGGTACTGAAAACAGATCGTCACGATCATCATAAGTACCACCATCATCATCAACACTATCATCAACACCATTAACACTGATCAACATCATCGGTCAGCATCATCAGTTATGTGCTGAGGGGATAATGGAAACGCACAGCATCATTATCGTTTTCATTTACATCATCAGTTACATATTTGGTTAGGGATAATCAAATGCTCAGTATCATCGTTCTTTTCATTATTATCAATATCACCACTGTCAACACTGTCATTAACATCGTCATCATTATCATCATCATCATTCACATCATCATCAAGATCATCAGTTCTGTAACAGAATAATGGAAATATACATATCATCACCATCATCATCATTGTTATCATCATCAACATTATCAATAACATCATCAGCAATGTAGAAGACAATGAAAATACAAATATCATCATAATCATCATCATCATCGACACTATTATCAACAGCATTGAAAATGTATGGGGATAATAAAATGCACATCATCATCAACACTATCAACAATAGCATCAACTGTAAAGTGGGCAAGCAGAAAATAATAAAAATATACATCATCATTAACACTATCATCAGGTTGATCAGGATCCTTACCTGTCCAGGATGAAATACTAAAATCCACATCATTATCTTCAACACTATCATCAATACCATTAGCTATATAAGAGGAAATCATCATCATCATCATCATCATCATCATCACCATCATCAACATCTCACCACAATCAGCATCATCTGCTTGCCTTTCAGGTGGGACAGTGGCACAGGGGCCTACCTGAGGAGGTTCAAAGTTGGGTCTCCACCAGTTCCCGATCGTGTCCTCCACTACCCAGTTCATGGAGCCCCATCCTGCCGTCCTAGAGTCTGCCAAACAACATCATCAACAACATGAACAACAGCATTTAGTGTCCTCCACCACCCAGCTTATAAGGCCCCATCCTGGCGACCCATCCTGGCGACCCAGCATGTCTTTGACAACATCATCAACATCAACAACATCAATGACAACACAGAGATTTAGTGTCTTCCACCACCCAGTTCATGGGGCCTCATCTTGCCAACCCATCATCTGCCAAACGACATCATCTTCAACAATATGAAGATCCACTCAACTTTGAACCCTGTAAGTGTCCTGAAGTTAGGATGTCGTGGGCATGTTTCCACACACCACACACAAGACAAAAAGACACAGAGGAACTTGGAAATGTTTTCCCTGTTTGTTCATTTTTGCTTCAGTGAACAACATTTGTATCTTATTTCAAAACTAAATCACTCTAAAAATGAATTATAGTTTTGTACAAGGATTCAGCACACTGTTGTTCTCCATCTGCAAATGCTTACAGTCAGTTAGGTTTAACGTTCTTAGAAACAAACGCATGATCATTATTGCCCATTATGCTGAAGAAATATTGGTCATTCTCAACAATCTCATACCTCAGAGGTTTGACATATAAGCTAGAAATTTTAAAGTGATAAACAAAAGAACCAATGTTTCAAAACTGCATAAACATATATCACTGTACATGGGCTTAATCAAATGCATCTAAATGCAATATACAATTAAGAAAATGACAATCTAAATTCATTCACAGATTTTAAAAAAAGGAACACTAAACACACCATTCCAATTATAGAAAGGAAACCAAAACAACAACAAAAAGAAAGACAATAAGAGCTGAAGCGTATCATAATATGACTTGCCTCGCTGACCTATATGTCCACATTTACACATGTTCACTCTTTCAATTTTGGTGAAAGCATGCTGTCAGTTTGAAAATGGTCTATGGTTACATCAGATGCAGATCAGGAATGGGCATCCAGAATTGCAACCAATGTCTCCTTATATCATCATTATCCACCTTCAAGTCTGACCTACAAAACCCCTGCATCATCATTATTAGTTTCTCTCATCTCTGATCTACAGAATGCCTCCATGATCATCATCATTATCTTTCAAATCTGACCTATAGTATAAAACTCCATCATCAAACTTTTTTGACTTGGAGAATCCTTTCCACCAGCTTATCAGAAAAAAATGTCCTTGGGGACTGCTGCATTGTAACTGATTTGTAATTACCAAAACCATCACATCATCATCCTCACCATCATTATCTTCACCATCATATTATTCTCGCCATGATATTTGTAGCATTATCGTAACCATTACATTGTATGATCTTCACCATCACAGAACTATCCTCATCATCATAGCATCATCCTCACCATCATATCACTATCCTCACCTTAATGATCATGGCATAATCCTCACCATCATATCTGTGATTCTCACCATCATAGCACTATCCCACACATCGTTCCACGATTCTCACCATCACAGCCTTATCTTCACTATCATAGCATTATCCTCTTCATCATATAAATATCCTGATCATCATATTATCCTTACTGCCATAACATTATCCTTATCATTTTAGCATTATTCTC
>CM031609.1:53696163-53738663 GCA_018398815.1 Conus ventricosus
CCAGGACATTTGTCCTATAGATACTGCTAAGGATGTACAACCCTGCACACACACACACACACACACACATGCACCACAGACAAACACCACCACAATCACAATCACCACCATAATCACAATCACCACCACCTTCACCATGCACACACACACACACATGCACACATGCACACTTTTTTCCACCCAAAGAGTAATGGCACCCTGTCACGTACAGTTTGAAGAATGTTGTCCCCAGTTGCAGCAGGAGGACGTGAGGAAGCCCATGCTCATGAACAATCAGAACACCCTCCACTGAGCGCCGCATCCCCATTTTGTCAAACTCCTCACGCATTCGCTGGAACCGCGCTGTCACCGAACTGTCCCTTTCATACAGTGGCTCCTTTGTTCCGAATGTGTAGTTGCTCAGAGGATATCTGCAACATCAGCCATCTTCCTTATTATCATAACATTGTTCATTATTTCCTCAAAACTAGGAACAGCCTGATTGTAACTGGTTTACAATAGAACAGTATTTATTGCTTCCTTACACTAGGAATATCTAAAAAAAAAAAAAAAATTGTCATTGTTATCACATATGATAAACAGCATTCATTACTTCCTTAAACTTGGAATAGCCTGATTGTGATTGTCTTCAAGTATGTATTTGGTTTACCCAAGTCCCTTTCTTGATAAGCAAAGAAAGCAATTAAGGGAAAAACAAAAAGCCAATAAAGCTAAAGCAGAAAGGAAGAGTACCTAATAGTGACATAAAATTCAAAACCAGAGCTCAAAGATAAAATAAAGTGAAAACGTTTTTGTGCTTTTTTTCAACAAACCTTGGCAAATCATCACCCTCTACCAGATAAGATAATGTTGCTTATAGCCCAGCCGACCGCAAAGGGCCACATCAGGGCTACCCTCTACCAGTACCTGAAGAAGTTTTGAAGGTTTTTAGTTCAGTGCCAGTGCAAATATACCCATCATCATAGTCATACCCTTGTCAAAAGTTCATGAATCATCAATCCTATGATATCTCATCATTTATATTATATCTTTCATTAATTGATCTCAGAAAACTGCTACTGTTATATGTAGTCTGAGGATCCTTGAGCTTTCATGAGATACATCACATACCATGGGGAACGCCCAGGGCTCCATTCTATCATTGCCATTGTCCATGTTTACTGTAATGGAAAACCACTGCCAGTTGCCAAATAAAATGATGGGCATAATTCAAAACAAATGCTGCTTATGACACCAAACAAGTAGACATTAAACAAAAAAAAACAACCCAAATCCAAGCTAGACCGCATACCCTGCACATGACACAAGTACACAGCAACAACACGTGGAAAAATGAATAAACACATTTTAACATAAATCAAGACTAGCGCAGTTTTCATGATCACAAACACATTTTATATATATATACTATATAGGCAAACAGAACATACAGTAGAACAGAAACAAATTCACATAACCTCAGTTTGACGGGTATGAAAGGTAATTTAAGATAAGATAATGTTGCTTATAGCCCAGCCGACCGCAAAGAGCCACATCAGGGCTGATGAAAGGTAATTTTAAATGAGGCTAGGAACAGTAGACAAGAAATAACAGACAAGTGGGGTAATCCTAGCTCCACTGATGAGCAGGCTCCTTGTTTGTTCTCTGTGTAGGCAATTGTGCTGAGCGATTTGGTGTTGAAAGCAGCGTTCATTTGGTGTGTAATTATTTCATCATGTCCTTTACTGCTTATTTTTCTCTGACTCATTTACAATTTTTTATGCTACTAAGACTTACCTTAGTTGTTTGTTATCATCTTATTGTGGTTATGTTCAGATTTAACCAAAAATGATTCTTGTTTTGTTCTTGAACAGTATCTATAGACTTTGAGCATCCTTTCATCCCCCCTTCCTCTCCCTTCTCTTTGTTTTTCAAGGGAGAAAAGTGTCCACTCAATAAATTGAGATTGTTCTCTGGCACGAAAAGAAGGAAAGGTTGCAGCATGAAGAGGGCAGGGAGCTCTAACTTCTAAGATAAGACCTTTGCCTCTCTCTCTCTCTCTCTCTCTCTCTAACCGTACACACAAAACACACACATACACACATTATACACACACACACACATGCATTGTCTCACAGAGAGAGAGGGAGAGAGAGAGAGAGAGAGTGAGAGAGAGAGAAAGAGAGAGAGAGAGAGTGAGTTTCAGTTTCATCACAGTATCACTGCGTGCGGACTAGTCCATGTACACTACACCACATCCGCTAAGTTTTGAGACCACACAGCGCATGATTTAAAGCTGATGGATAAATTTTATGCACACACGCACACGCACACACACACACACACACACAGTGACACACACACACACAGTGACACTTGCACGCGCACACACGGAGAGAAATGAACTGTCAAAAGCCAACTAGAGGTATGGCGAACTCGAAAGATAGCCATATATGTTTATGATGATGCAATGGTGAACTCACAGATTGATGGTCCTTTCCAGCGTAAGGTTGAGGGGCGAGGAGGTGCTGTTAGAATACGACCCTTTGTAGGACTGCCCGGTACTTTTGTCCCGAGGCCAGCCGCTCTGACCACGAGGTGCGCGGTTACTGTGTGAGGCCATTTGGTCTTTGACGGTGCCTCTAATAGAGAAAAGAAGACAATCTGCGCACAACCAGTTTTGATTATTGCCTGACACAGTGTCTGGAAGTCTAAACTTTAAAAACAATGTCCACACGCCGCTTTTCGTACGAGAGTCGGAAGTGGTTAATCAGGGGAGCTTACTCTATCAAAACACCTACTGTCGCCCTCTTTGTCTCCCTGCATGTCTCTAAACCACATTCACATAGTAAGCACGAAACGTCCATTCCAAGGCCTGCATCTAACATCTGTCAGAGGGGCAGTAGCGGTAGAAACGATCGACTGGGCAGAAGCGGCGGCGGCGTGTTTGTCCTAGCACACAAGTCCCTCACTGCCGTTGAGCAGCCCCCAGCTTGTCACCGACTGCGAACTGGAGTGGGTTAAGGTCAGGCTGAAAAACCGTGTAGCATTCTTATTGTTATAACGTCTTATGCTTTGTGCGTTCACATAGTATTTTGGTGGAGTTTCGGTTTTTAGTTTGATATATTATTTTGACCCGGAAGTGGTTGTAAATTCAGTTGAGTTGACCCCATGGGCTGCAAAGCAGACAGTTGTTCATTAAACAAATGAAACTGTATCATACGAAGTTTGTGTCGCTTCATTGGTGCCCCCGACGTGAGTAGAAGCTCTTTATGAGTGACCAAGCTCTTCCATCTTTCTTATGAAAAAAGAAGAAGACGCTACGACCACTCGTAGTATGGAGCCTACGTCAGAAGCTATCCAGCAACTTGCTGACGCCATTCGTCAACAAACGCTCGCTCATGCAGCACAAGCAGTCCCTCCACCCCCTACAGTGGCCGCTGTTGCTTTCAAAGCCCCCTTTTTGGACAACTAATGCCAGTGCATGGTTTTTACGCCTGGAAGCTTCCTTTGCCACTCACACACCGCCCATTACAAATGACCTTACCAAATTCCATCATGTGGTTCAACTTTTAGACTCGGCTACTTCCAGGCGTGTCCAAGCAGTAATTGAACACCCCCGGCTACTGAGAAATACAAGGCCCTCAAAGCAGCACTTTTAGATGCATACGAGGCAACACAGTTTCAAAAAGACACTGCACTGTTGAATATGCATGGTTTAGGGGATAGACGTCCTACAGAGCTACTTCAACACATGCGTTCACTCAACTCTGAACCCCAGACCCTGTTTCGTTGCCCTTTTTCTTAACCAGCTTCCTCCTGAAGTTCGTCGTATATTAGCACAGACTCCTGAGGTTGATCTTGACACTCTTGCAAAAACTGCAGATCGTATTCTCGAAGTGGATTTGCCAGCACCAGCTTCTGTGGCAGCAACTTGTCAACAAGCTGACCCTGCTCTCGGGGATAGAGACGAACAGCAAATGCAATGGTGTCCATACACAAACATTCACAATTCATCTGCTGCTGAGTTGAATGCCTTAAATCGAGATTTCAAACCAATGAAGCGACACAAACTTCGTATGATACAGTTTCATTTGTTTAATGAACAACTGTCCTGTGTGATTTTTCCACCAGCCGCCCACGTCCAGTGGTCCCACCTTCATGGACAAAGACGGTCTTTGACACTTTTCACAACCTTTGCCACCCTGGATCTAATCCTACCATCCGTGCCATTTCCGCTCGTTACGTCTGGCCAGGCCTCAAAAAGGACGTGAGAAACATGGTACGCACCTGCCATTCATGCCAGGCAAGCAAAATTGGACGTCACACCAAGGCTCCTTTGTCTCCCTTTGAACCTCCTGACAGACGTTTCGGCGACATACACGTTGACCTGGTCGGACCCCTCCCCCCTTCAGAAGGCAACAGCTACCTGCTCACTATTGTGGACAGATTCACCCGATGGCCTGAGGTCATTCCCCTCCCAATGCCGAGGCCGTCACCTGCGCAAAAGCTCTGCTACGTTCTTGGATTGCACGTTTTGGAGTCCCAGACACCATCACCTCAGACCAAGGCCGCCAGTTTGTCAGCACGCTATGGCGTGAGCTTCACATGGTACTCGGCGTTCACCCCAGAAACACCACTGCTTATCACCCCCAGGCCAATGGAATGGTAGAACGGTTTCACCGCAGTCTGAAAGCCGCTCTCAAGTCTCGCCTGAATGGATCACGCTGGATGGATGAATTACCTGTGGTGTTACTAGGTATTCGGACAACATGGAAAGAAGATCTGGATGCGGCTCCAGCTCTTTTCACCTATGGCACAAATCTCAGAGTACCTGGTGATTTTCTCCCTTCCCCATCTGCAGATAAGCTGATTCCTACCAGCGCTTTTGTCCAGGAACTCCAAGAGAACTTACAGAAGCTGGCTCCTCCGCCTCCTGGACATCATGGTTCGCCGACTACGTACGTGCCCCGCAATTTACAGTTTGCTGACCAAGTGTACGTTCGCGTCGACTCTCACAGAGGGCCTTTGGTAAGGCCCTATGATGGACCATTTCGTGTTCTTGCACGCTCGGACAAATACTTTGACATTTTGAAAAATGGAAAATCAGCTCGAATTTCCATTGACAGACTCAAACCAGCCTACTCATCGCATTCAGAAGTCCTGCCTTCGACACCAGTTGCATCAAGACCTCCGCTGAAGACCGACAGTCCACGTTCTGAGTGTGATGCTCCTGTACAACCAGCAGGTGCCAAAGACAATGCAAGTGTTCCAGCCAAGGTTCAGCAAGACCAGTATCCTTTGCAATCTGACACTTATGAACCAATCGTTACAAAGCGTTCTGGTAGACTGGTGCAGAAACCGACGAGATATCGAACAGTCTATAAACTGAGTCGGTTTTGAAATGACTGATCCACTTACCTGAAAATGATAATCCTATTTTGGTTTTGGCATCCTGAAGTCATTCTTGGACATTCCTGATAACTGGGATTTTGCTTTTCTTTTCTTTTCTTTTCTTAAAGCATTGTGACGTTCTGGGGGGAGCCTTGTAGCATTCTTATTGTTATAACGTCTTATGCTTTGTGCGTTCACATAGTATTTTGGTGGAGTTTCGGTTTTTAGTTTGATATATTATTTTGACCCGGAAGTGGTTGTAAAATTCAGTTGAGTTGACCCCATGGGCTGCAAAGCAGACAGTTGTTCATTAAACAAATGAAACTGTATCATACGAAGTTTGTGTCGCTTCGCTTCAACCGCAAAGACCTTTATGTAGGAGCATTCTACATGCCCGAACGAAACCGACATGACCTGGATGAACTTCAGAAGTCTCTGAGCCTGCTGACAGATGACGGCAAGAAACAGCGTGAAATCATCCTCGCGGGAGATTTCAACTGCCCGGATATTAACTGGACAACACACACCGCCCACTCCTCAGGAAAAGACAACGAAATCCAAGAGCACCTCATCAACATCACATCGAACGCACTCCTCACCCAAGTACACCACACCCCTACCCGTGGCCCCAACCTGTTAGATCTTGTGTTCTCCTCCAACCCCACCCTCCTGAAATCATCAACGAGCATACCAGGTGTATCCGACCACGACATCGTTGCTGCAGATTTTGATGTCCGGCCGCAGATCACGCGCCACAAGCCCCGAAAGTGCTACAAGTTCAGGAAGGCCAACTGGGGCCAGATGAGAAGCGACCTTGACAAAGCCACCCAAACCGTGGCCGAAGAACACAAAGAGGGAAAGGATGTCAACACGCTGTGGACCACACTCAAGACACATCTCCTCCAAACCATGGAAACGAACATCCCCACTTTCATGCTCAAGCACTCACAGTCACTGCCCTGGCTAACCGCAACGCTGAAACGCATGCTGAAACGCAAGAAACGCCTATTCCAACGAGCTAGAACCTCCAACAACTGGTCTCCTTACCGCCTGTTCCAGAAACACTGCAAGAGAGAACTACGCCGAGCTGAGTGGAAGTACATTAATGGCACCATCCAAGAAGGGCTGGACAAGAACGACACCAAACCATTCTGGTGCTTCATTAAAGCAAGAAAACAGGATAACGTTGGTTTAGCCCCCTTGAAAGTGAATGGCCAACTTCACAGCGACAGCCAGTCCAAAGCCGACATCCTGCTTGGACAATTCAAATCTGTATTTACCAAGACCCCTTCCTCCCAATCCCTCCCCCACTTGCACACTCCCGCGCCAGACATCCAACCAATCACCATTACGGTTCCCGGAGTAACAAAACTGCTGCAGCAGCTGAAAACCAACAAAGCGGCTGGCCCCGACGGCATTCCAAACGCCATCCTCAAAACCCTCACTACCAACATCGCACCGTCACTCAGCCTGATCTTCCAAGCCTCCATCGACAGTGGTCGACTGCCCCAGGACTGGCTATCGGCCAACGTATCAAGCGCCTTCAAGAAAGGGGATCGCCATGAACCTGCCAACTATCGCCCTATCTCCCTCACTTCTGTCCCATGCAAAATTCTAGAACACATCATCTTCCGTCACATTATGTCCCACCTAGAAGCCCACAAAATTCTTACGAACCTCAACCACGGTTTTCGATCGGGATACTCCACCGAAACGCAGCTCCTCACTACCACCAATGATCTGCTACAATCTTTCGACCAGGGCAAACAAATTGACATGGCCATACTGGACTTTTCCAAAGCATTCGATACCGTCCCACATGATCGGCTTCTCCACAAGTTGGCAAACTATGGCATCACAGGTCCCCTCCACACCTGGCTTCACTGCTTCCTCACGGAACGCAGCATGCGAGTCGCAGTTGAAGGCACCACGTCACAGCCTACCACTGTCGACTCGGGTGTCCCTCAAGGTACCGTGCTGGGCCCGCTCCTCTTCTCTGCCATATCAATGATCTCCCGCAGACAGTCAATTCCCAGGTTAGGCTCTTTGCCGATGACTGTCTAATCTACAGAGAGATCAACACATTCCAAGACCACCACACCCTACAAGCGGATCTGAAGTGTCTTGAAGCCTGGGCAGAGAAATGGGGAATGCGCTTCAACGCTACCAAGTGCTACGCAATGAGTCTCTCCCTTCACCTACCTCAATAACACTATCTTGAAATCAGTATCCTCAAACCCATACCTAGGAATCCAATTCTCTGATAACCTCAAATGGGGCAACCACATCAGCGGCATCACCAAAAAAGCGAATAGCACCCTTGGATTCCTCCGGAGAAACCTCCACCACTGCCCATCAACCTGCAAACGTAACGCCTACCTGGCCCTAGTCCGTCCCCTCCTTGAGTACGGGGCGTTGGTCTGGGACCCGTATCAGAGACAGGACATCGATAAGATTGAACGCATTCAGCGCACTGCAGTGCGCTTCATCGCAGGCAACTATCGCTCTACCACCCCTGGCTTTGTTACGGGCCTCCTGACATGACACAACCTCCCGACCCTCCAGGAACGACGTGAACAACTCCGCCTGACCTTCTACAAGGTGGTTGAGGGGCTGGTGCCGGCAATACTTACTTATCAGTTCTTGACACCTCAAAGAGCTGGCCGCATGACCAGACCCAGACGTAACGCAGCAGACTATGTAACCGACAACCCTGTTGAAAACTACATTAGGAACAACGATCGGTGTTTCTTTGTATCACGTTGCCAGTCAGATCAGTATAGGCAGTCCTTCTTCCCACGCACCATAATAGCATGGAACCACTTGGACAATTCGGTGGTCCACTCGCCATCCACTGATTTATTCAAGAGGGCGCTGCCCACCAAGCGGCATTAACAACCTTCGCTGCGCACCCCCACCCGTCGCGCCAAAGCCAGATCACTGGATGTCAAGCGACGTATAGCTACAGATACAGATACAGCAGCCCCGCTGTTGCAGCTGCTCATTCTGCTGGGAGGTGGCAATACCGGCAGAAAACGCCTGGGTGGCATAGGCGTGGGGCGGCACTGACTACCTCCCTCGCATCAGCAGTGACTACGGGACCAGCCTGTGTGGCCGGAGCACGACTCTCGAGGCTGTGGGACAATTTGGCGACGAGGCGCTGCCACTCTACGACTTCACCTGTGGCCTGTACGATCAGAAGGGCCCTCTTTTTGGAATGGAGAGGTTGGGAACGTCCCCCATGGGCGCAGAGTGGACACCGATCTACATGCAGCGGCTTGGCGACTTGAACTACACGTCTCCTGGGTCAGCCTCACGCGGCACAGGACCGTCGCCACTCAGGACGGAGACGGCCGCCCGGTAGCCTTGACGACGGCCTTGGAGGGAACGCCACAAGAACAACAGCATCGACCATCCACTAACGAACAACTTGCAGCAGTTACAACGGGACTAGCTTGTGTTTCCGGGTGACGGCTCGCGAGGCTGTGGGGCAGTTCGACGGAGAGGCGCTGCCTCTCTGCGACTTAACCAGTGGCCTGCACGACCATCAGGGCCTTCCTTTTGGCTCTGGGGAGGGAGAGAACGTCCCCCGTGGGCGAAGAGTGGACACCAATCTCTGTAGCGGCTTGGCGACTTCTGTCCTGCACGCCTCCCGGGTCAGCCTCAGGCGGCACCGTCGTCACTCGGAACGAAGACGACCGCCCAACAGTCCTGAAGATCACATCATCACGACCTCCCATCAAAGAAGGAAAACACCGATCATCTACGAAGGAAAAACTTCACCCAGGCTTCTGCCTGAGGACGCCGTCTACCCTGGGTTCCTCTTCCCGTCCGCAGATACCAGCTCCGACCAAACCTGCCAGCATACAAGTCTGCCAAGACAAACAACTACATGCTACAGCTTGCTGCAGCGACAAAATTGTCCCTAAAAGCGATTGCTGTGAGGACGTTTAACTCAATCTCTGAAGTCTGTCAGAGGATCATTTCCGCCCTTGAGGCACTTGTCTCTGAAACAGATCTACAGCTGACATGATCCGACCCTCTTTCTTGTCTGCTAGGCTTTTCACTTCCAAATCCCTGTGGTCCACAGTGAAAGAGTCCAGAAGTGATGCGTATTTCCATTATTTTTGGTGACATACGGCATTGAACTCACTCATTAACTCCAAATTCAAAAGCAAAATCTTTTCCGCATTTAAGAAATAAAAGCTATTCACACAAGTTTCAGTTTCATCAATGAAGTGTCACTGCGTGCGGACTAGTCCATATGCGCTACAACCACATCCACTAAAATCAATGACTAAGATGAAAGAATTTAAGAAGAGGGACTAATGGCCACGACGTAGCCGATGTCTGACCTAGCATTAGCCCAACGCACTGGACAGATCTTGGGTAATTACCTAACACTAGCTGTGCACAAGCAGGGCGATCTTTACTTGTTAAATGTTAGTTGCTTTTTGACTTCTACTGTAACCCTAAGCTGACCTGTGCCGGTAAGCAGTCTAAACTGAAAACAAAAGATAAAAAAAATCCTTGATCTTAATTTTTTTTTGATGAAGTAACGTGACCCCAAAAGAGCTACTTTTTCATCATAAGAGAAGAAGCAAAGAAAAAAAAGGAGTAGGGGGGGGAGAGAGAGAGAGAGAGAGAGATGAACAGCAACAACGCTCTGTCTACAGAAGAAAATCAGACTGGAGCAGATACATTGCTGCCCCTATTGTTTGCTTACAGAAAGTTACCCAGTTCAACTACTGATCCCCACCCCACCCCCTCCCTTTGACTTATTTTGGTCGTCCGTCGAAGACACGCACGTTCCTTTTGTCTCAATCATGAACAGGGCATGTCTTTTCAGAGTAAGATAAAAATGTATATCAGTATATGTTTGGCATCAAGAATCGCTTTGTGGATACATAATATTCTTTAGCGGATGAACAGGTAGAGTACCAACATCTTCAACTCGATGAAGGCGGACACTCAAAGAAAGAAGAAGAACATTATTCTGACAAGAAGGTCAAAGTCAGAAATGTTATAGAGTTGGTTTTCTTGTCTGCGGACCAAAACAAACTACAGTCAAATGGAAAGGGGAATTCATTGTTATTGAAAAAGTGAATCCTGTTGACTATGAAATGAATATGGACAGTGTGTGAAAAATTTTCGAAGTGGTTGCGTGCACGACTAGTCGTGGGATAATACAACTCCCAACCGAGTCCGGCTATTGGCACGACTAGTCGTGCGACCAACTAAAAAATGGTTGCGTGCACGACTAGTCGTGCGATAGTACAACTCCCAACCCAGTCCGGCTATTGGCACGACCAGTCTTCCACCCCCTAAGTCATTACATATATATATATTTGTTAAAATAGGTTTTTAAAAAAGAATCTACAAATTTGTTTCGAGCGCGTTGCGCTGTCACGAATTTTGTAGATTCTTTTTTTAAAACCTATTTTAACAAATGTTGCTCCCCAAGGGGTCGAGCACTATCAAAATCATTTTGGGTATTTTAACCACACTAATCTATATATATATATATATATATATATATATATATATATATATATATATATATATATATATATATGTGTGTGTGTGTGTGTGTGTGCGTGTGTGTGTGTGTGCGCGCGCGCGTGTGTGTGCATGTGTGAGAATGTGTGTGTGTGTGTGTCTGTCTGTCTGTCTGTCTGTCTGTCTGTGCACGCGCGCACTCACGAATCAAGCAAGTGCACTCACGAACACCAGCGTGTGTGTGTGTGTGCGAGTGGGTGCATGATTTTTTGTTCAAAATCTTACCCGTTTACTGAACGAAGAACACTACACTGGATTAAATTGTATTCTTCGAATCAAGTCAAGAAACTCGTGACTTCATTGTGCTTTTCATTCCCATCTCTAGATCGATCTAGCGCGCGCGCACACACACACACACACACACACACACACACACACACACACAGTGCCGTACTGTGCCGTGCACCTGGGGAAAAAAGATAAAATGAAACTCATAAATTTTGTTTCTTTGCATAAGTATGAAACTTTAAAAAAACCCAACTAACCCACTATTGTTCTTCGCATCATGATCAAAATACAAAGCATAGCACTTCAAAGTTGATAAAAATCCAACCAACCAAGCTACGTACTTGAGTAACCAATCAATAGGAAACAAAACTAAAGAGGAATAACTAGAGAAACTAAAGAGGAATAAATGGCGAAGAGGAAAGAAGCTACTCCTTATTAGTGTGCTTGTTTAAAGGGCCGCGTTATATTTACCTGATTTTTTTTTTAAAGACATGTGTGTGTGTGTGCGCCGTGTGTGTGTGTGTGTGTGTGTGTGGAGAGAGAGAGAGAGAGAGAGAGACTCGCAAACAGATGCACGGGCGCACATATATCTCACAATACACACACACACACACACACACACACACACACACGCGCGCGCGCGCACGCGCTCGCGCGTGTGTGCACAAATGCATATGTAAGCTTACACACACACACACACACACACACACACACATATATATATATATATATACATATACTGAACAATTAAGTAGTGGGGGAAAACAAGTGCAGGTTAACAATTCTTCAGTCGTTATAGTAATGACTTGGCAAAGATTTGAACTTTAAAAAAAAAAAAAAAAAAAAAAAAAATTGATGATGAAGAAAATGGGGGAATATATTATAACTATGAGAAGCCCTTCACTAGCTGCCTGAGGGGACCATCATAATCTCTCTCGAAGGCACATTTATTTGTATTGCCTGCTCCTAGGCCTTTCGTCCGCTGGATCGGACTCATCAGGGAGACACGGCTGATTGTGTCTGTGCTCTTGGTGTCAAATAGAGAGACACCACAGTTCATAATTCTGTGGTGTTCTCACCGCCAAGGGTTCAAAAAAAGAATCCAACAGCACCCCCAAAGCAGCCAGCAAAGGGTAGTAAAATGGAACAAAACAAAGGTGTGGAGAGGAAAAAAGTTGCTGAAAAACTAAAAGCATTATTCAAACAGTATAAAATGTAAGGGACAATCTTTGAGCCTATGCTTGAGGATCCATTCAAGGATGCAAGGGAGGTCAAAAGATATGGAACAGTGTGAGTGGTCAGCTCTGCTGTTCAATAACCCAAGCATTGTGAGTGGCTAAGAATTGTACAGAACAACCTTTACTTGGATCTCTTAAGAGATGCAATCTCCCACTGATTGACCAAACAATACAATGCTGAACAATTAAGTAGTGGGGGAAAACAAGTGCAGGTTAACAATTCTTCAGTCGTTATAGTAATGACTTGGCAAAGATTTGAACTTTAAAAAAAAAAAAAAAAAAAAAAATTGATGATGAAGAAAATGGGGGAATATATTATAACTATGAGAAGCCCTTCACTAGCTGCCTGAGGGGACCATCATAATCTCTCTCGAAGGCACATTTATTTGTATTGCCTGCTCCTAGGCCTTTCGTCCGCTGGATCGGACTCATCAGGGAGACACGGCTGATTGTGTCTGTGCTCTTGGTGTCAAATAGAGAGACACCACAGTTCATAATTCTGTGGTGTTCTCACCGCCAAGGGTTCAAAAAAAGAATCCAACAGCACCCCCAAAGCAGCCAGCAAAGGGTAGTAAAATGGAACAAAACAAAGGTGTGGAGAGGAAAAAAGTTGCTGAAAAACTAAAAGCATTATTCAAACAGTATAAAATGTAAGGGACAATCTTTGAGCCTATGCTTGAGGATCCATTCAAGGAATATATATACATACATACACTCACACACACACACACACACACACACACACACACACACACACACACACACAACAGCAGCAACGGAGACCACAACTACAACAAGAAAAAAGAACTTTTTAAACGTGTTAATTAACTTTCGGACTATCGACACGTCGGAACAAAATTTTCATCGGGAGTGTCGGATAAACGCTTCTTCGGACTGTTGAAACAGATTATTGTTTCGAAATTCCGAAGTATCGAGAGTCAGAATGGATGTCGACAATCGCTACGTCGGAACAGAAAACGTCGGACTATTGACTTTTCGGACAGTTGAACATCGGAACATCGGGCAGCGCCCGTGACGACTTGAAGAATGGATGGCACTGAAACTTAACCAAACAAGATCTTCTTCATGGTTACTTGTAACGGACCTCCATTCAGCGAGCAATACTCTCTACTTACTGAGAGGTGAAGGGACAAGGAGGATGAGAGTGAAAACGTTTGAGCTTCTCCTTCAAAGTGATCCCGCAGGGACTGACAAGGAGGGGTCTGCTGATGCACGCGAGTGTCCTGGTGCAGGATGTTCCGCGTCCTTAGGATAAATGGAAGAAATGATTTAAATGCAGGTAGGCTACACATCTGTTCACGGGTGTAGCACGTGGAGCTTCAAGTTCAAATGAATCGGTCCCAATCTTGTAGAGTACGAGACATGTGGAAAAGGGCCAGGGAGGCGTGATGACATTTGTGACGTCACCATGCTAGACTGTCCTTTCGCCGTTCCACGATTATGTCTGACTATTCTTGCTGAGTTTTTAATATACTTTTTATCTTCATCATCATTATCATTTTTTTTTGGCTTTGCTTGGGAGAGAGAGGGAGTGAGGCGCGCACAGCTCAAAACAGTCATTGCGTAATTAGTAGTCGTGCACGCAACCATTTTTTAGTTCGTCGCACGACTAGTCGTGCCAATAGCCGGACTGGGTTGCGAGTCGTATTATAGCACGACTAGTCGTGCACGCAACACCAGTTTTCTTCGTCGCACGACTAGTCGTGCCAATATCCGGACTGGATTGCGAGTCGTATTATCGCACGACTAGTCGTGCACGCAACACCAGCCAAAAATTTTCTTTATTTCGACATGTTGAAACTTTTCCGTTTACTTGTTCCTGCTTGTCATGGATCTGTTAACGACGTTAATGTTAAAAGTGATGGTTGTTTCTCAGAAAGTGATTTACTGCCGTAAATTGCCTATATGTTTTCATGTGGATTTTATTTCTCAATTTCTACGACCACAGACATTGACAGTCACAGTCAACAATACTCATGCAATTTTGTCTTGCCTGCTCTTATAGGCATTGTCAAAGAGACTGATAATGGCGGCCAACAAATACCAACTTTACCGTCAGTGACAAGTGAAAGCTACAAAGATAGCAAAATAAACCCTCTTCCAGGCAGTGACAAAGTTCTACAATTTTAAGACTGTATTTCGAGACTCTTCTGACATTTTGACAGACAGGCCCAGAGTCGCTAGTGCTGTTATTCCGCATCGTATTATTTTGACTTCAGATGGCCTGTCAGCGCCAAACCATACCCTTTTCAACCCGACAAATTGTCGGGGGGGGGGGGGGGGGGGGGGGGGGGGGGGGGGGGGGGATCAACCGCGTATGGGTCCATTGAACCACTCGTTTTCCTGTTTTCCTCACCTGTTAACCTTGTACTTAAAGCTGATCGTTCAAAACACTTTTACGTTAACAATCTTAAGTTGAACAGTATCACTGTTTTTGACTGTGAACGATCCCGACATGGAAGAGCTATTTGCAGAAATGTGTCACTCTCAATACTTCGTGAAGATAGACTTAACCTATGGATATTGGTGAATACCTGTTGAGTCATCAGATAAATACATAACCGCTTTTCAACCCCACTTGGGTTATTTCTGTCGATCAGAATGCCTTTTGATTGCAGAATGAGCCTGCTGCTTTTGCTAGAATAATGCTTGAGTTGAATCCGTCTGAAAATTCATCTATCAATTTTTTTTTCTATGACATTTTTTGATTCGCCATAGATGTTGCTCTGAACTGGCAACCTGTTCGAAAGTAATTTTACGAGAACTGAGTAGCTTTGGACTGACTGCCAAACCGACAAAGATATATGCAGGCCGCCAGGCGGAAACGCGGCCATTCTCCCTACCACATGGACAACAGATAAGTCACTCTTCGTTCTTTGTTTGTAATGTCCTAAATGTTAAATGTGATGTTTTTTTGCCTGAAGAAGATCCAAGAGGTCGAAATGCATCGTGTCTTGTCATGTACTTTGTCAATGTCATTGGCGATAACTAACACCCTCTCTTTCTAAACTTTTTGGAAGATTTGTTGTTGTTGTTTGGATCAGGTGAAGTAGGTTGTCAAGAACTGTGTCCAAGTTCCTGGTAGTTTGATATGTGTATATTTGTGGTATTTGTTCCAGATCACAATTATGCAAGCTTTTGAAATGAAAAGATTTTAAAGTCTTGATTACTCTTGTGCTTCGGCCCACCTAGTCATGGAAACTTTGCAGCGTACATGGCATTGAATGTAGTGAACAAATAACACAAGGCGATTGGTTTATCACCCGCAAAATGGCCAATTGTCTTCGAGGAGAGACTGGTTGACGGTGTAGTATGTGGGGGCGATGACCAGGGCGCATGTTTTATAGTGTTGTTGTTGTCAAGATATGGGAGGTGTCGGTGATAAATGTAAAGTGAAGGCCATGAGTGGCCTTCTATGTAGAATTAGCAAAGCTTTAGGAACTTTTTCCTCAGATTAGTGGCGCATAGTCGTTGGTTGTTTTTTTTTTTAATGAACCGATAGACCACGGACAGGGTTTCCGTTTTGTGAGTTGACGTGAGTCACAGAAATTGTAGAGTCTGTGGTTCATCGAGACCAAAGTTGGAAAAGAAAAGTGTGTTCTAGGTCTGTGAGGACCAGGGCAGATTTGCTCATTGTGAGATTTTTGTGTGGCACTGTTTGAGACCAACTTTTAAATGAAAACAACAAGTGTTTTGCGAGTCCGTGAGAACCTGATCAATCAATGTTTGTATTGAAACGTGCGTGAATCAGTGAAACCATGGTAAACAGGATATTTATACATAATCAAAAAAACAGTTGTTAATGAAAAGAGGGACACTCTTCTGTTTGTCCGACTGGATGTGTGTCAACGTTGCATGATCAACTCTCTCTCTCTCTCTCTCCATCCCTCTCTCATGCGCGCACACTCGCGCGCGCACACACACACACACACACATACATATATACGCGCGCGCACACACACAGAGGTGTAAATTGTCAGTTTATTTAGAGAAAAGAGGAATACAACAGATCAATCACATACTTTCTGTGTCAACAAACAATAAAGACATTTTCATGCCGCAGACTAAGTCCAGAAAGCCAACAAAACAGCAGTTCAGTTTCAGAGTCTCTGAAGCTGGTTACTACTGGACTCTAAAAAACAAACAGGAAAAACTTCCTACCGTGACCGATATACTCAGTAAAAGTTGTAAAAATGTTTATATAAACATGATCATTTACAACGATGTGCAAACTCGTTTCCTCGAAATTCTTCTAACCCCACACGTACTTCCGTTCAAGGAACACACCTACTTGCTCACCCTCCCTCCTCCCCTCTTCAAAACACATTTTGTGTGTGTGTGTGTGTGTGTGTGTGTGTGTGTGTGTGTGTGCGTGTGTGTGTGCATGGGCTTGTATGTAATTGATCTCAGCATAATTGCGCACATGTACGTGTCCAAACACACAGGGTAGGATGGTACAGAAGACGCCGACAGTTCCAGATATGATGGGCTAATATCTGTTGATCCCAACTTGACCAGAAAAATACGTTAGGCTGATCCTAGGCGCCAATAACTGGTTTTTATTGCGAGATGACTAAAAGACATGAAGAAGACACATACAAGACATGATAGACTCTAACATATCACAAGAATGATTACTAAACAACAACAAAATGAAGTGGTGTTTGTGAAACAGACCTGCGCAGTCAAGTACACAAAGGTTGGAGCGAGAAATGAAGTGGTGTTTGTGAAACAGAACTGCGCAGTCAAGTACACAAGGGTTGGAGCGAGAAATGTTTGTAAAACTGAAAAGTTTGCGGTCGGGGTGCAGGGGCCACTTGATTACCCTGGTGAGGTGCTGGGCAACGCCCTGCTGGCGGTATGACGAAAACTTGACATTAAAGGACAGGTAGTCGTTCTTTAATCACGCTGAATTTTTACTTGTCATACGGATATTAAATATTCTTAACACAAAAAAACCAACAACAGATAACTACGAAGTCTAACGATGTCAGGCGGAATAGTGAAAAACAAGGATCACAAGAAACCAGCCACAACGATATCGAAGTGCCAAACCGGGGAGGGAGGGGAGCCAAACGGAAAACCCGAAGGATCGGAAACCACTCCCACACCGACTCGATTCGTGCAAAACCATGGGGTATGGGACCAATACGGAATAGTCCTCAGATGCTGCGAACGTCATCAACAGGAAAGACGTCACTGTTATATGACCGTCAACTGACAACGATTGTATTTGGACCATGAAAGCATTAGTTCTAGCTAGCTGACGTAAATTAAATGAAATGACTCATGGTCTATGGGGGAGACGGGAAAGGATTAGGGAAGAAAAAATGGGGATATGCAGCAGCCAGGAACAAGTAGGTTGATTCTCGGTTATGTTGATCGACAGAGAAGGAAGCGATACATATTGCGTGATGAGAGCGTCAAACACGAGCAGCCTGGATTGTGACGTCAACACACAGAGTTGACGCGACTGGATTGTGGACGTCAAAACACAGCCTGGACAAATTGTGACGTATCACGACAGGTGGGCTAGCTGATTTGAGCGTCTTTAGTTACTACAGGGGGAGAGACAATAAGTTGACTTATAGCCCAGCCGACAGCAGAGGGCCACTATCAGGCTGTTTACTCCAGGGGGAGAAATTAGCATGTCTGCTGTGACAGTAAGATGAAAGAGGGTTGTGTCATTATACTGGACTGTGTACGTCTTTTGTCTTTCTTTCAGGCACTACCTTGGACATCTCTCTTTTAGTATGTTGTAGTTAAGCTCGGCCAATTCAATTAGTACTCGCTGACTCCGACTTTCCTTTTCTAGCCGCAGGGGATCCTCGACACCTACTTCATCCTTACCGTACGCTACTCCACACCGTCCTTTCATTCCACTCTACTGTCCATAACATCTAGATTACTTTGAGATGTAAACAAATCTACACTTTCTCACCACACATTAATTTGAAGAAGAAAAAAAAAAGAAGAAGAAAAAGTGCCTGTCTCAATAACCACAAACGTGTGAATTTATTTCACAATATCAAAATCATACCATTTGAATGCGTTTATATTGAATTTGTACTCTCCCTTTCATGTATAAAAATATATGTAAGAAAAGTACTCATTGTGACATAAAAATTGGATAACACCAATCTTCAAAAGCTTTATTTTGAAATTCAACTCTCTCTTCATGTATAAAGATATAAGTAAGAAAAGCAATTATTGTGAAGTAAAAATTGGATAACACCAAGTCTTCACAAAATTTTCATCCTCTTGAAGCCTGAAGATAGTGAAACCTGGGGAGCATGTTCAATAGTATGTTAAATAGTATGTGAACCCAGAGAGAAGACAGACAATCACAGTCAACCCTTTTCTCTACTGCCATTTCAGGAAGGACGCAACAGAGACTGGACAAGGCCAGAAAACGTAATTACAGTCAGCCCCATTCTGCTCACCTTGCTTCATTCAGGAACATGTTACATTGCATGTTGCTTCATTCAGGAACATGTTACATTGCATGTTGCTTCATTCAGGAACATGTTACATTGCATGTTCTGTTCACTTTGCCTCATGAAGGACTATGTTACATTGCAAGTTCTTGACAATGTCAGAATCTCAGATAACAGACGACAAACAGCAGGATAGAGTGTGTTGGAAGATCTTATGTTCACTGGGTTTCACACTGGGTATTTGCAAATTAGCATATATCACATAATGACAATATCAGTCATGCTCAGGGAATATGCAAATGGAGGTAAACACCAACAAAAAAAAAATAATAACTTATAAAATAACCAAAACGTATACAAATATAAATTACAGCATAGCTTGAACTTATATGCCATCAACTGAATTCTCAGTATGTTTGAGCTTTCCTGGGCTTTGAATAGAGAGAGTACCGAGTATTTTCCCTTCACTGGTCAGCAAAGATTCACCCAGCCACCAGCCGCCGTGGCGAAGTGGTTAGCGTCGCGGACTCCCGGCTGGTAGGTCGTGGGTTCGAATCCCATCAGAGTCATGTGGGTTTTTTCTGCCCCGACCGGCTCCTACCCAGAGTTGAGTTTGCTGCGGACTCAGTTGGGAAGACTGGGACCACACAGTCAAGTTTCATCCACTTAATGGATGCGTTTCTGAGAGTGTTGCTCAAATTTCCTGACCAACACTGCAGGTGCCTGTATCTCTCGGGCCTGGTTGACGCCAGGATATATTATGAAAGGAAGCGTAAAGTACAGCCCTGTCATGTAGTCTCAGACCGAAATGGAAATCCGTAGCATCATCTTAATCATCCTCATTCCCATTGATCAGCATTAAAAAAAAATGTCTCAAATTCTGTGGTCCTTCATGCCCTGCTCTCATGGTGACCTCAGTTTCGATGTCCTCTCCGCGTTTGTGGCCTTGGTTTGCTTCCGTCGGGGTCACCGGTATCGCCGAGTCCATGGGGGCTGTCGTTGGACGGACGTGGTGGCGCCCTCCGGAGGGAGAGCTCACTCATGCCGGCTCCACGACTAAGCAATTATTGTCGTCAGCAGGGGGCTTAGTAGGTGGTGTCCTGCGTATGTTAGATCAGAACAGGCGCCACTGAACACCACCGAAGTGACTCGGCAGCAGTGCAGTGTCTCCTCCGGTGGGTTGCCTCATGACGACTTGACACTGACTGCTCCCTGTGGATTGCTGGTGCCGGGCTGCGGCGGGGCCAGCCGGGCTATGGCTGTGGACGGGGTGTCGGAATGAGCGGCGTGGGTGCACTGCCTCTGAGGTAGCGCAGAGGTTGGGACAGCAAAAAAAAAAAAAAAAAGATTCACCCAGCCTATCAATACACTGTGCGTTTCGACCTCTTCTCGCTGTCTTTTGCCTGTGCTCACCTGTTCAAGAAATGCTGAGCAGTGGACAGAGTGCTCAGGAAGATTTGTTATCTGTAGGATGTGTAGCTGAAGCAGAGAGAAAAGAGCGGCTGACTGCACCAGAGACGGCGAAGCTCTGTTAGAAGCATGCCTGGCTGGCCAATATTGAGAAACCATCAGCTAAGCTATGATGAAGAAAATGAAAAGTGAAAAAATGATAGAAAATATTCTTTAGATAAAGAATAATATGATGGACTAATTTATTGTTCTTTCAGGAACTTTCTCCCCATTTAGATTAGGGCTATAGTCTTTTTGTTGAAAAGGGCACAGGCACAGTTTGTGGTTTGTTTTGTTGAGTCAACGAAAGGTTGCTGACACTGGAAACTGGGAAACAATTGTTATAGGCCTGCAAAGACCACATTTTGTTTATGGAAACGATCATTTCATTTTTGTGTGTGGAACTGTGGGTGCTAACTTTGAAAGAAAAAGTTTTCTTTCTTTTTTTAAACGTCTGGACCTGTTGATGTATTTAATTTTGAAAAGAAAGTGTAATAAACGTTGCAAAATAAAGTTGAAAGAATTTGTACGTAAACAGTGGAAAATTTAGTTGTTAATTAAAAGGGAAACTCTCTCATGTACTGTGTGATTGGTTGGTTGTCGATGTTGTGAGAGAGTGTCTGACACTGATGGACTCTGGCAGTATGATATGTAGACTAAAAAAAAATGGGTCTCCAACTTATTATTCTAGATGCCATGTCTTGCTGAGGGTGTAATGACAGATCAGTGCTTGGGCCTCCAGCTTTTATGAGAGTCTTGCTTTGGCAGTGCGTCAGAACAGGCCAGTCATAGACAGTTCCAACGTCATAGAGATGAGGGCTTTGACAGTGCTACTGCTACTACAGCCAGAGACTTGAGACTGACAGGGCAACAGACTCTGACTGGGACCTAGTATAGGGTAACAGACTCTGACTGGGACCTAGTATTTAGTTCCTTTGAAGGGTTTGGCAAAAATCCCGACCAGACCTCCAAGCCAGTGTCTGAACTGACACAATAAGACAAGGTGCATGTGTGTGAATTTGCAAGTGCTTAAGTATATAAACAATCTAAAGTGTAGGGTAAACACATTCCGAATAAAATAAGATTATCCTATCACACTGTGTCTTAATGTGCAGGGCATTTTGATTTTGTGGACAGTGACTGTGCTCAATCTTTCTTTCTTTTGATTTTTTGCGAGCACATA
Source organism: Conus ventricosus (assembly GCA_018398815.1). Taxonomy (NCBI): domain Eukaryota; kingdom Metazoa; phylum Mollusca; class Gastropoda; order Neogastropoda; family Conidae; genus Conus; species Conus ventricosus. The sequence goes on from CM031609.1 coordinate 53,717,652, forward strand.
CCCAGCTTTCCACACTGCTGACTTCAACTTTCCAACATCAGATATGATGTTCAATTCCACCAACATCTTTTCTATTTAGCCAGTCCTCCACAGATTTTTTCACTCTGGCATCAATATAAGCCACATCAAAGTTTTCGTTCACACGTGGCGTTTTGAAAACCAGGCTGACGTCACTGTGGACATGAAGTCCATATGCAACTTAGTCGTTCCCGTTCCAGTCATGACAGGAAATGAGCCTTCACTTAAGGAGTTTCCACCCGCTAAAAAGCGTTTCCATTTCTGGCGAATAAAAATTTGATTCTTGTGTTGAGCGAAAACGTGATGCACAGGCTGAGGCACACCTTTTTTTTTTTTTTTCCTTTCTTTCTTTTCTTTCTAACAGTAAAATTTGATTTCCTTCTGGTTCATTTCATTAAAAACTAATTTCCATATCCAGACGGAAAAGTTTAACTCGTGCAGATGTGAAACCTTACAAAACGTAACCATATAGAGGGGGGGTGAATCCTCCACTGTCAGTGAACACAGTTGGTAACAATGTGGTGGACAGATCAAAGATCGGACAGAACAGATTGGAAAGGAGGGCGAGTCTGCCATGGTCATTGAACACAACTGGTTACAGAGCACAGAACCACCACAGAGATCAAACTGCACACAGAACAGGGTGATACCAGGAGGGCAAGTCCATCATGACCACACCTGTTCACAGAGCAAAGAACCAACTTCACAGGTTTGAACCACAGGCAGAACAGGCAGAAAATAGGATGGAGGGTCCACCGTGATCAGTGAACACTGACCTCACCAGATGGCAAAGCAGTGAACAGACAACTCTGATGCTTGACCCATAGACAGAAGGGGCAGAGAAGAGGATGGTAGGTCCACCTTACTAGCCACAGTGAGCACTGGACAGACAAGAATAGGAAATGCTTACATAACTGGGATTTATACTAAAACAGAATCTCAATCAACAACATTATGACTAGGATCAACCGGAATGCAACATGCAATAATCTTTTCATCATGTGCACATTAAATTAATTTTGTCAACACACAATCCAAGCAATACCCGACCCCACTTTCTTTCCTCTTTACAAAAACAAAACAAAGCAAAACAAAACAAACCAACCAAAAAAACAAACTCCGGTGACTAACTTTACAACAAAGCAACTGATGCCAGTGAATGAATAGATCAAAACTACAATGATTTACAATGCATACTGACCAGCAAATAAGCAACTGTTGCCGAGTATTAAAAGATTTCCCCCAACTATTATGTTTTAATAGTGTACAAGTAATGGGGTCAACACCACAAATGCATATGATCTGCCACATTATAATTCAGAAATGCTCTGTGTACATATACCCGTGTGCATACATATATAAACCTCTCACCATACACGTGCACAATAAATAAGACAGGACACACACACACACACACACAAACTGATACACATACTCTGACTGATACCAGTTTATTATCAGAATAACCTTTGACTGTACACACACACACACACACACACACACACACACACACTTGAAAAGAAACTACCACCAAAAAAAAATAAATGTAGTGACTTGCAGGAAACATCTTTAAAACAATAAGAAAAGAAAAGTGAGAGTAAAATGTAATACATGGCCAACTCAGCAACAGCAATACGTAAGATTATACATCATATGTAATAGAATGCTATGCACAATACAAAGAGCAAGTGTTACTGTTCTATACCTTGTGATACCACACATTCAACATTGTTTTAACCATGCACAGCACACTCACAGAGATTCACTGTATGTTGAAACAGGCTCGCGTGATGTCATACACATTTACAAGAACACAGTGACAAGTAAACTAAAAATGTTTTTTTAAAAGCATGCACTCTCTCTCTCTCATGTACACACACACACACATACAAACACACTGACAGCAATAATTAGGAAAGACTACAAGCAACAGAAGTATTAATATCAGATGGCAGAAAAGGACAGTGGAAGAAAAAGTGAAAAAGGCCTCCAATGATTTCTACCTTTCTAATTAAGCATCAATACCACAACAGACTCACGGCACATTCTTCCAGCTATATCTTAAAAAGAAAAGGCCTCCCCTGATTTTCATTCAATCCAAGGATCAACACCACAACCATAATAACACTCACTGCATACTCTTTCAGCTACCCCTTCCAAAATCTGTGACCAAGCATGCCAACTCTGGACAATGCGAGGAAAAAGACGCCAACAAACCATGATCACCATGACAAAGGAAAAGAATACAAGAACTGGTTGGGGTAGACACAGACCGAAGGGGGATGGGATGGAGGAGAGAGAAGGGAGGAGTTTCATCTTGTGCCAACAATCCAGCTTCACAAGACTGAACTCCTCACAAATATGCTCCTACAGCAGGAAAATCTGCTTCCTTTCCCATGGACTGTTCAGTGCAGAGGAAACTGTAAAAATCCCATAAGCAACTTGTCCATCATGATTCTATTTGTAAAGAAGGGGTAATGTTTGACTCAATGTGTGATGTTTTCACACAAGGATGAAGGGCGAAAGATGTAAAACAAGAGAAGAATATAGATGCAGTTCAGAACACGTGTGCTCATACCACATGCACACAAAATAATACCATATATGCACACTACACACACACACTACATGCACAATGGATGCGTACTGTACTCACAACATGCACACTACCCTTCCCTCCCCAACGCACATGCACAAAAGCACACAAAGAGGATTCAAAAGAAAACTGAACGACCATCTGACTGCTGTTCCACTCTAATACTATCTGCAAGGAATGTGGTGAACACATGTCACCTTCTGGTTCCTGCTTGTGGTACAGAAAAGGCAGCTTCAACTCTTTTCAGTGGTGTTGAAGAGCAGTGGCCTGTGGATTGATTCTCTAACGCCACTCTCTCTGCCACTACACACCTGCTATTACACAATGAACCCTGCAATAGGGATTGTTGTTCTTCTTCTTCCTAAAATACTGGTTCACTCAAAAACGAGTACGTCACCAGCGCGCATGTTAAAAAGTAAAATAAAATAACATAAAATAGTGCGACTCAGACTGTTGGCCCCTGGAGCAAATTTGGCAACAAGGGGTCGCACTCGATATTCAAGAAGTTAAAAGCAATGGCCAAATTCAGGCCCAGGTAACCATAAAATATCTGGGGAAGTTAAAATAGAAAATCGTCAATATGCAGATCTCAAAACTGTCGTATCAATTTGTTTTTTAAATGAGACTGCATTTGTGGCAATCTTGATGGCACCCGGCAGTGAGTTCCACAGCCGTACAGAAAGTAGTCTGTGTGTCGTTCTTGAACTCTCTTCTTCTGAGGCGAAAAGTTCATGCCGATGTCAATAATGAAGTTTGACAAAGCGTGTTGGTTTCAGAACATCTATTCTTGACAAACTGCAGAAATGCTAAACTCTAAAGACCTAAAAAGGAAGCACCTAGCACAACAGACTTGCTAACAAGAAACAACTTGACAACTGTCTACTCACCATTACTTTAATTTGTAACGTCTTTCTCTATCTTAATTTCATTCTCTCTCTCACTATTTCACTTTGTGTGTGTGTGTGTGTGTGTGTGTGTGTGTGTGTGTGTGTGTTTGTGAGAGAGAGTGTGTGTGTGTGTGTGTGTGATAGTGTTGTGTGTGTGTGTGTGTGTGTGTGTGCATGCACACCGACACGCATGCACATAGGCACATGTTTTGCGCATGATTACTGAATCAGTCTTATAAGTTTACAGTCTGTGGCAACCATAAAATCCAAAAGAATATGTTACTCTGCTCATTCACTCAGTTATGAAAGAAAAAAAAGATGACCAACATGCCTGCTCATTCTCAGAAGCAACAGGAGATGATGCTTCTTTAGTACAGGAACAAATATTGTTATGTCCAGAGCATTGCCCTGGTATTGTCTGATACAGCCACAGACAAACTCTTCTTGAGTAATGAAGTCTGTAAAGATTGTCTCTACCATATTGTCGCCAAATCATTGTTCTTTCCTGAATAGAAGAATCAACCGACTTCAGATTTGGTTATGTACAAAACTGCATACAACTCATGCTTTGCTGTTTGCGCATGAGATTCATCACTTTGTGAACAATCTTTCTTGCCTTGATAATCTTCATGTCACCATTGCACAAAGGAGAGAAGTGCAAATTGGTCAGCCTTGATCGATTGAACAATGGGAACCTATTCAAACATTCTGGGTGGTATTTTCATGAATGTAGTTGTCTTCTTTTGCTGGCAATAGACTTACAGTAGGAAACATGATCACGAAGGTGGCTTTCTCGCAAAGTCAATATAGTGTAGGAAACAGAAGTGGAGCTCAGTCAATCAAAAAATTTCTGGGTAACTTTTTGTCCTATCACCGTCTAACCTTTTCTTTACTTCACACTAGAGATTGTGGTTAATGAACCGCACAATTTTGCATGGAACCGAAGGCAAAGGCTTCTCTTGTTCCCCCTTTTCTGATAATTAGAGCATGACAATGCAAACATGGGGATCGGAGCCACAGCCATAAACAGGAACTGCTCTGGTAAATCAAGCATTTTGTATAGTTTCCCACAATTAGCGCCTTATTTGTCTCATTCAGAAACGATGCATCCCTCAAGTTTTTGTAAACATCTTTTATTGCTGAAAAAAGACTGTTTCATTTGCTGCTTTAATGCAGCTTCACAAATGTATACTGTTTTAATTTGTTTTATTTGGCAAGACATATATTTTACATGTGCCTTTCTTGTTTTTTATTTGACAATACATGTATTTATGTCTTCTCCTCTGTGGGTGAAAAACACATAAAAAATTCTGGTTTTTATGTAATGTACCTTAATATTTGTTGCAATAATTGCACAAAAGTTTGTTATCAGTGTGAAAAGCTATAGGTGATAATAATTTCAATTTGTTTTTTTTAGTATTATGGGTGTTGCCATTTGGTAACATCTTCATGCATGGATGGCTTGACACGTCTTATCAAGTTTGATCATGTGCTCTTTAAACTGCAGAGAAAATGCTTATGTTAGAATTATTTTCACACACACACACACACGCATACACACTGGCCCTTTCTCTTCCCTCTTCACTTTTCAGCCCGAATTGTGAGGTTCACTACTGACGATATTTTTGCTATGCCACAATTTTTAATCTTACTATTAAAGTAGCTACTTTCTCTTTCTCAAGGACCATATCAAAACACATTATCAAGCATGCATTTTATTTTCTTAATATATCCTGGCATCAACCAGACCCAAGAGATAAAACACCTGCAGAATTGGTCAGGAAATTTGCACAACGCTCTCACAGATGCATCTATTAAGTGGATGAAACTTGACTCTGTGGTCCCAGACTTCCCAACTGAGCCGGTAGCACATTGAAGAAAGAAAGTACGAAAATAATAAACAATGATAATAAAATGGCAGAAACATATTGAGTAACAGAAGAAAAGAGCAAATTAACAGCGCAAAATCCTCCACCACTAGAACTACCCTGACCAAGTGTGCCATGGGCTCAAATGGGAAGGAAGACTGAAACCATACAATCAAATTTCATCAGCAGTGTGGGTATCTGTTGTCTGTCAGGGCTGGTTGATACTTGGACATAATGTGAAATGAAAAGCAAAGTACAGTTCTGTCATGATGTCTCAAACCAATATGGAAATCTATCACATCATCTTCATCATCCTCTCCGACTAAATGTTAGTAACATGCCCTTTTCTCTTAAATGTTACGGCAAAATGTTTGCTGGTGATCAGTCTCTTAATTCGAGTAATTCAGAGGCCTCTAAACTAAAAAGTAAACTTCAAGACAGAAGTCAGAGTTGCTGACTGGACCCATCTAAATCATATGGTTTTAAATGCAAAATAAACAAATACATGTAATTACATGTATCCCCTCAACAAAAAATGCAGAAGACAGTCAAAATTCCAATCACTGTTTATATGGAAAAACAAATAGCAGAAGCAGATTCACATAAACGCTCATATCAAATACTACGTGTTATTGACAAGACTGTCTAGAACCTACAACACCACGACCCTTGGGAAACATCTTTCTGTAAACAATATTTCAGTTAGCTAGGGTTAAAAATTGTCCTTCCACTTGCTCTTCTGTGTTCATAGTCCATCAACTGAAGAATCTGCATCATCTTTTTGGGACAACTGAAGTTATGGAAATCTTAAAATGATTCATCACATTAACAGAAGTTTCATCTCAAACTGATAGCTGAAGATCATGAACAACTTAGGAAAAAAAAAATTCCTCAACAGTCTCTTCATCAACAAGGCAGTACACATGTGTAATGTTACAATGCAAATGTTCCTCAATTGGTGATATACATTTTAGATTTACCACCTTAGATATAATCATTTAGAATAAAAACCAAATGAGAAAAATCTGAAGAAAAAAAAATCGCAGTTGGTTAATTCATACATAGGTCTTCACAATCCCTTTTAATTTTCAAGTCCTGCATGTGTGTGAAGCATATGTATGAATGTATGCTTCTTATAATGCACATGCTCATATCTGGACCCATATGCACAAGTTTATTTAGAAAGTAATCTGAGGGAAGAAGTTCTTGTGTGTGCACATTCCTCCTGAAAATGTATATACTGTACATAACTTATTTCACTTTAGAAATCAAATTTATTCATCTTCTCTATTTTCTTGTTTCTTCTTGTCTTTTTTGTGTGGATGTCTTCAATGTCCCATTTGAACATTAATTTCTGACTTGACTTGACCTGGTTTGGTGAATCCTCCTGTCGACAGGAAAGCATCACATCTGGTGCCACTCACACCCAACCAGCAACTGCAGCGCTGCAAGTCTTCTCATGATTCTAAAGAAGGATGGAAATGTTTCAACAAAGGAGGAGGATCAGATGACACATAACGCATGACAAAAAACACATAGACCTGTCATGTAAGACCACACGTCTCAGCTGAATCTCCTCATAACAGATAGCACAATGACATTCAACCCAGTGTGATACATAAGGGATGCACAAAGCTCACCCTCAACATGTGAGGCTCACACTACTCACTTAAGGCTTTACTGGTGTGGCATCATCCAAACTGTAGGACACACACACACCCATACACATGCACACGTGTGCACTCACACACACACCGCTCACACACACGCACTCACACGACGAGTCTGCCTAGCAGTTGAGTCTCTGTCTGTGAGAATTGTCAGAATCACCCTGACTCACAGAGGAGACCGACAGCAGATTTCACCGAAGTGCCAATGACCCAGTCCACGCTGCTTGCAACACAGCAAGACCTCCTGCCAACCTCAAACCAAGGCAGCGGCAGCCACGCCTTTCTATAAGGTGGTGGCGGAGGAGTGGAAGTAGTGCATGAAAGTCTTCTCTCGGATCTTGACCTGCGTCATCACCACCTCCTTCATGCGGGCGTCAGCAAAGTGAATGGGAACCACCTGAAACATACAGGACACTTCCTGTGACAGTGATACTGATGGCATCACAGCTGATGGGTGGTAAGGGGAGAGGAACTGGGCAGCTGAAACAGATAGGTTACCTAGGAAACAATAGAATAAAGAGCAAGACAGAGAAGCTATACAGCAAACAGTAGAATAAAGAGCAAAAGAGAGAGGGAGATCACAGAACTAACAGCAAAGGAGATCAAAAACATCAAAACAGTCAAGACAGAATGGTCATACGGTAGGATGAAAAACAAAAGAGGTTACATAAAAAAAATATTATCATGAAAAGCAAGAGAGCAATTGAATGGAAAACAGAGAAACACAGTGAGAGAGAGAGAGAGAGAGGCACAGATTACCTGGAAAACAGTGTAGTGAAGTGCAAGAAATATGTTACCTGGAAAACACTAGCGAAAGGAGAAAGAGAAATAAGGTTACATGAAAAACTGTAGAGCGAAAAGGCAGGTGAGATTACATGGAAAAGAGAAGGAAAGAGAAGAGTGGAAAAGAAGTTCTTGATTACTAAAGGGAGTAAACCTAACAAGATAATCTGACCTGGAAAGGGATGGAATCGGCCATATTCAATTTTTGCTCTACAAACACTATATGAAAGATTTTTTTAAAAATACACAGTCAGGTCTTAACAATGACTATGCCATCCGTAAACCTCCACCCTGACAGAAGTGAAAAGTGTACTACTGGGTAGAAAACCACAGAATATACATGGAAGAAATGTCATGTTTAGAAGGATCATCTCTGTGTCAAATGGAATGTAAGAACACTCAGACAGGCTAGAAAACTGAAAGAAGTGACCTATGAAATGGACAGATACTCCTGCAATTCTTGGCCACTGTGAAACCATATGGAAGAACAATGACGTACTGGTGTAAGGGAATGTCCTGTACTTCTGTGAAGAAGACAAACATGTACATGGAGTAGGATTTTTAGTTCACATCAAGACTGTTAAACTGGGATGCTTTCCTGTGTCCAGCAGGATTATAACTGCATGCCTGTAAACGAAACCAATCAATATTAGGGAAGTGCAAAAATATACTCCCACATCAGACTGTGGTGATGACCAGATTAAAGAATTCTACTACCAGCCCCAAACGGTCATCATTAATGTTGACAAGAAAGACATCCTCATCATTCAGGGTGACTGGAATGCTAAGGCTGTCAGAGATGCCAAAGAACAACTTTTTTTTTTTTTTTTGCTGTCCCAACCTCTGCGCCACCTCAGAGGCAGTGCACCCACACCGCTCATTCCGACGCCCCGTCCACAGCCATAGCCCGGTCGGCCCCGCCGCAGCCCCGGCACCAGCAATCCACAGGGAGCAGTCAATGTCAAGTCGTCAAGAGGCAACCCACCGGAGGAGACACTGCACTGCTGCTGAGTCACTTCGGTGGTGTTCAGTGGCGCCTGTTCTGATCTAACATACGCAGGACACCACCTACTAAGCCCCCTACTGACGACAATAATTGCTTAGTCGCGGAGCCGGTGTGAGTGCGCTCTCCCTCCGGAGGGCGCCACCACATCCGTCCAACGACAGCCCCCATGGACTCGCCGATACCGGTGACCCTAATGGAACCAAACCAAGGCCACAGACGTGGAGAGGACATCGAAACTGAGGTCACCATGAGAGCAGGGCATGAAGGGCCACAGAATTTGAGACTTTTTTTTTTAATGCTGATCGATGACAATGAGGATGATTAAGATGATGCTACGGATTTCCATTTCGGTCTGAGACTACATGACAGGGCTGTACTCTACGCTTCCTTTCATAATCATAATATATCCCGGCGTCAACCAGGCCCGAGAGATACAGGCACCTGCAGTGTTGGTCACGAAATTTGAGCAACACTCTCAGAAACGCATCCATTAAGTGGATGAAACTCGACTGTGTGGTCCCAGTCTTCCCAACTGAGTCCGCAGCAACTCAACTCTGGGTAGGAGCCGGTCGGGGCAGAAAAACCCACATGACTTCTGATGGGATTCAAACCCACGACCTCCCAGCCGGGCCAAAGAAAAACTTCTGCGACCCACCAATGATAGAGGACTATGCCTGCTAGAAATTGCCAATGATAATGATTTGGTTCTTGCCAGCACTCGGTAGTATAAAGCATCATGGAAAAAAAAAAAGGATAAATGGAAAGAAAAGCAGCGTTTCAAGGAAAACAAAACGGTGAAGAGGAAGAGAAAAAGACAGTCGCTTTGTTTGTGCGTTTGTCTGAATCCATACTATTGTAGCCAAGCTGGCTACACAGGGCCGTCTTAGGCTGTCACCATTCAGATTCTGCACAAACTGAGAACACGCACTACATACATGTTTATCACAAGACAATTAATCGACTGATTTCTTTCAAAATGATTTTAACTATGCAGTGGTGAGTGCACCATCCATTCTTGTTATTTATCGTCCCTATATCTTAACCAAAAAAAAAAGTAAAGAATTAATCGTACTCATGACAGTGCCACAAACGTACACTAAAATGGCCATGCGGGGAAACTGACGAGCTGATTGGACAGCTAGAGTCCATTCTTGACAGCGAGCACAGTTTCACTGCCCAGTCAGCAAATGATCACAATGAAAGCTTGGACATAAGATGGTCCACAGAAATAAACCAGTACTTTCTCACAAGTTCACAAGTTGTTTATTTCGTCCATGAAGGAAAATTATTTTGTGGTGACACAGTGCAATATCAAATCATAAAACACAATGGAATAAATTACAATGAAATGGGGTACATTACAATGATTTGAATAAAAGAAAGATTTTCCTTTGCACCCCCTTTCCCAACCCCTCATACTCACACTCGTCGGAAAATGGCCCCGTTAACATCCTACCCATCCTCTCAACATAGTTCAAAGTTTAATATTCAAATGAGTAGAATACAATAAAATCAAATCAAATTAATAAGCTTAAAATTAAACATCAACACTCACTACTTATTTACTTATCTACACATCACAATCCATCTTCTATCCACACACACACACACAACACGGACAAGGACAAACGACTGGGTAACAAAGGCACAAAGATAATGAACAACAGTACAGAATTTTAAAAAAAAATAGAAAAAAGCCAAGGGACTGACCTGCCACTCATCCTTGTCCAGGTAGAAGATGGCGGCAAAGGTGTCAAAATGACGCTTGAGGAAGCTGTAGCCTCCAAAACACAGAATGTTGTCTGCTGAGGGAAAGGACGTGAGGGCAGCGGAGAAGTCGGAGGGGAAACTCGTGTCCAGTGTTGTCCACTGGTCAGCCACCATGCTGTAACTCTCACATGTCTGCAATCAACCATACACTTCCTGGTGGGGAGCTCTTTCATTACTGTAATGACCCCACTCCTTGTCTGTGATATATATATTGCGTGTGCGTGTGCGTGTGTGTGTGTGTTTGTGTTTGTGTGTGTGTGCGTCTGCTCATGCATGCGGCTTACATGCGGGAGCGTGTGCTTGGTGTGTGTGCTTGAATGTGTGTGTATATGGTGTGTGTGTGTGTGTGTGCGTGGTGTGTGTGTGTGTGTGTGTGTTGTGTGTGTGTGTGTGTGTGTGGTGTGTGTGTGTGTGTGTGTGTGTGTGTGTGTGTGTGTGTGTGTGTGTTTTGTGTGTGTGTGTGTGTGTGTTGTTCTTCAGTTTAACGTCCTTCCACTAAAAGTGATTCAGACAATATTATAGTGTAGAGAGTGGTGTGTGTGTGTGTGTGTGTGTGTGTGTGTGTGTGTGTGTGTGTGTGTGTGTGTGTGTGTGTGTGCCTACATGCATGCATGTGTGTTGTTGTTGTTCTTCAATTTAATGTCTTTTCACTAAATGTGATATTAGACAATGTAAGCCGCATGTGTGTGTGTGTTTCTATGTGTGTGCAAACGCGTGCGCATGTATATGGCTTACACGTGGCAGTGTGCTTGGTATGTGTACTTATATGTATGCATGTGTGTGTGTGTGTGTGTGTGTGTGTGTGTGTGTGTGTGTGTGTGTGTGTGTGTGTGTGTGTGTGTGTGTGCAAGTGTGTGTGTGTGTGCCGATGTGTATGTGCATGTGTATAACACCTAACATTAACCTGAGGATGGGGAGCCTGGGTGGCTTAGCGGATAAGCCATCTGACTCTTGTTCCAACGTCTAGAGTTTGATTCCCTCAGAAGACAGCCAGATTGGAGGAGATTGTAAAAATTAGAGAGATGGAAGGGGTGATGTGGGAGTTGGTTGGTTTGTTTTGACATGCTATTACACACAGAGGATAGAGTGATACCTGATCTTTTAACAACCACAGTATAAGTAAGTTCTTTGAATGAAATTACTTTCAAACCCAATTCGTCATCATAACTTAGCACAAATTTGTGCCCTGTTGCTGTTTTTTTTCAATATTTCAGTGCCTGTAGTCACCACCGCCATTGATCCTACACATTAGCACACTGCTGAAGAAGCAGACACAGCCATATGAGATTCTGCAAGCAAAAATTCACAAGAGTTGTCGCTCTTTGGCAAAGACATCCACACTGGCATAACATCAAGGATACACATCACTAAAGCAATTACTGCTCAAGAACTTTGCCTCCTGATTTTGTCTTCAACCTTTTCTGTTCTTTAAACTTTGTCATATTGTTACATTTTTGCCACATGTGCACAAAAACCAACAAAATCATATGGTAAACATGTCTGCATACTAGTCTGAAAGCACCCCTTGCTCACAAGTGAAGCACAAAGGTCAGACACACACATTATACAGCAAGTCACCAAAGAAAGAGGCCATAAAGCACCAGGATACTTAGGAAGGTGAAGAGAATCACTCACTATCTTCTCCATCATGCATAGACACACCCACAGCAACAATCCTGTTACTGATAACCCTGGACTCTGTCGGTCGCAACATCCCACTGACCAATTGGTCATCAAATAATATAAAACATGATAAAATTATCTATACTGATATCATCAGAATGAACACCATCATACTTTATTACAATGACCATCATCAATATCTTTTACTCCTGTCTATTAACCTGTAAGTTGAGGACTTGGCCAGCAGTGGTATGGCATCCTCCAATGACGTAGAGTTTCTCGCGGAAGGCAGTCATGGTGTGATAGGAGCGTGCCGTGTGCAGCGAGGCACACACCGTCCACTTGCCAACCTTGGGTCGGAAACAGTAGACGGCATTGGTGTGACCTTGACCCGTGTGACCTCCAGAGATGTAGAGGCAACCGTTGTGCACACAGCCTATAGTTACACGCACACACACAGCACAGGCATGTCAGTAAAAAGAAAATGCATGATTTCTGATTCCTTACAAGTTACACTCCACGAAAAAAGAAAACTGAAGAAAGGAAAGAAAGGACGGACCAATACACCATGGCATACCAGTAGTATCACAAGCTGCTGACAGAATATAGCTGGTTAAAAACCAATTAGAACCATGACATCAAATTAACCTGTCAACAATCAAGCTGTTTTAACCTAACATATACCAAACTCCCCAATACATTTTCAGACAGCCAGCTAAACTGGGTTTCTGTTGTATTGGAAAAAAAAAAATTACCTGTGACTCAAAATCACACACTTTATTTTGTACAGACGTCTAGTATTAGATGAAATAAAATGTTCATGTCTTGTCTGTGTGTTGCTGATGGTTATGACTAGGTAAGATAAAAGAGATAATGTTGCTTATAGCCCAGCCGACCGCAAAGGGCCACATCAGGGCTGTCACCACGTTAAAATCAACTCACCAGTCATTTAAAAAAAAAAAAAAAAAAAAAAAAAACCTTTCACACATATCGTTAAATGACATCGTCTACAAACGCACCAGAAATTGCATTAAAAATCTTTGTGCCGTAAAATCTTAAATCAGATGAAAAATGTTAATCTCTCTCAAAAACTCAAGGATCACATCAGGCGGGACATCCCTGAACAGGATCTTCATGGACTCCGCCGTAAAATGTTTGTGTCTCACATCGTGCAAGTCCCAACACTCTAAAAGAACATGTTTCATTGTGAGTGGCGCATGACATGGAATACACCACGGAGCTTCTTCACTCTTTAAAAGGTAAGAATGGGTAAAATACGAATGGCCGGTGTGCAGCCGGCACAGAACCGTTTCCTCTTTACGACCACCCGACGTAGATGGGAGGAAGTCCTTAAGGTTTGGACGGATCTGAAAGAGTTTGTTATTCATCTGTGTGTTCCAATCCTCCTGCCAGAGGTCTCTCACATAATCGTTAATTTTGGGTTTCACATCTGAGCAGGGGATATAAGTGTTGGACAGTTTCTCTCTTGTGGCGTTCTTGGCTAAACGATCAACCATTTCGTTCCCGCCGATGCCAACATGGCCAGGAACCCAAGCAAGAGTAATGTTGTAACCGTCCGCCTTCAACTTGCTAAAAAGTTCAAAAAAAAGTAAAAGTTCTGGATGCTGAAGGTTGCGGCCAGCTATGGCCTCCAAAGCTGACAGCGAATCCGACAGAACCAGAAAGTCCCTCTTCAAAGAATGTGAGATTATAATCATTCTGTCATCACCAGCATGTGTGAAAATCAGTCAGAATATCAATGCTGACACACTGCATCTCTGTCATCTGTCAAGTTTGAAAATGACACTAACAGCTATTTCGCTGAAAACAAGACAAAATACAAGAAACACAACAAACATTGGGAATCATGGCTGCCAACAGGGTAGTGGTTTGTGCATATTTTGTCTGTTGTAATGTCTGAAGAGGACGTATCTGTCAAAAATTCACATGTCTGTTTCATAATGTATATCAAATCTGTGTTCTTTTGACACTTTGTTTGTGTGTTGTGTATTTTGTCCTTTAAAGCCTCAATCAAGTTTGAATCAAACACATTCATAAAGTCCATATTGATGTCTCAGCGGTTGTTCTCAATGTAGCAGCACATACTAGGCAGCTTTTTCAATCACAGTCATAGTCAACAGATTGTCCTTTTTCTGATATCATGTATCGTTTTGGCCAGTCACACTGAACAGAGGGTGAAAGAACTGTTCTAAAAATATTCATGCCCTTTATGGAACACAGAGTAAATGGCACCCATAGGAAATGAAACCAACAGTTTATACCACAGCTTCATGTTCAACCTTTCCCAGGTAACTTGTATGCATGGTAAGGGTGTATGAGAAATTGTGTTAAACTGGTGGACTTGCAGATAAAGAGGATTGGTTAAAAGTTCAGGGGCGTTCCAATCCTGGGGGCTCCCAAGCAGAAACCTGGAGTATGCTGCAGGCTCAACTGGAAAGACTGGAAGCAGTCAGGTTCCACTCACACAACTGCTTGTCTACAACTAGTATGAGTGTGCAATATTTCTCAGGTCTATTTCACACCAGTATATGTTAAGGAAAAAAAAGTGTTGTGTAGGTTCTGTTAGCATCATCTTCATCATGCTCGCCCTTATTGATCATCAAAGTGAGGAAAAAGTATCAGACTGTGTCACCCTTAAAGCCTTATTCTTCTGAGCCAATTTCTGATAACTGTTATCAAACTGGTTGTGACGGCAGTGTGATGTCTGCAGAGTCCTGATTACTGTCACTGAAGTGGATGTGTGATGGCAGTCTATGGTGTCTGCAGATTTCTGATTACTGTCACTGAAGTGGATGTAATGACACAGAACAGTCCTGATTACTGTCACTGTAGTGGATGTGACGAAACAGCATTTTCCTGATTACTGTCATCGAATTGGATGTGATAACAGTCTGTGGGGTCAGCATATTCCTGATTACTGTCATCGAATTGGATGTGATAACAGTCTGTGGGGTCAGCATATTCCTGATTACTGTCATCGAATTGGATGTGATAACAGTCTGTGGGGTCAGCAGATTCCTGATTACTGTCATCGAATTGGATGTGATAACAGTCTGTGGGGTCAGTAGATTCCTGATTACTGTCATCAAACTGGATGCGATAACAGTCTGTGGGGTCAGCATTTTCCTGATTACTGTCATCGAACTGGATGTGATAACAGTCTGTGGGGTCAGTAGATTCCTGATTACTGTCATCGAACTGAATATGATAACAGTCTGTAGGGTCAGCAGATTCCTGATTACTGTCATCGAACTGAATGTGACAACAGTCAGTAGGGTCAGTAGATTCCTGATTACTGTCATCGAATTGGATGTGATAACAGTCTGTAGGGTCAGCAGATTCCTGATTACTGTCATCGAATTGGATGTGATAACAGTCTGTGGGGTCAGCAGATTCCTGATTACTGTCATCAGATTGGACATCAGACAGTCTGTGGGGTCAGCAGATTCCTGATTACTGTCATCAGATTGGAGGTCAGACAGTCTGTGGGTTCAGCAGATTCCTGATTACTGTCATCAGATTGGATGTCAGACAGTCTGTGGGGTCAGCAGATTCCTGATTACTGTCATCAGATTGGAGGTCAGACAGTCTGTGGGTCAGCAGATTCCTGATTACTGTCATCAGATTGGACATCAGACAGTCTGTGGGGTCAGCAGATTCCTGATTACTGTCATCAGATTGGATGTGAGACAGTCTGTGGGGTCAGCAGATTCCTGATTACTGTCATCAGATTGGACATCAGTCTGTGGGGTCAGCAGATTCCTGATTACTGTCATCAGATTGGACATCAGACACTGAGACAGTCTGTGGGGTCAGCAGATTCCTGATTACTGTCATCAGATTGGATGTGATAACAGTCTGTGGGGTCAGCAGATTCCTGATTACTGTCATCAGATTGGACATCAGACAGTCTGTGGGGTCAGCAGATTCCTGATTACTGTCATCAGATTGGATGTGATAACAGTCTGTGAGGTCAGCAGATTCCTGATTACTGTCATCAGATTGGACATCAGACAGTCTGTGGGGTCAGCAGATTCCTGATTACTGTCATCAGATTGGACATCAGACAGTCTGTGGGGTCAGCAGATTCCTGATTACTGTCATCAGATTGGACATCAGACAGTCTGTGGGGTCAGCAGATTCCTGATTACTGTCATCAGATTGGATGTGATAACAGTCTGTGGGGTCAGCAGATTCCTGATTACTGTCATCAGATTGGAGGTCAGACAGTCTGTAGTGTCAGCAGATTCCTGGGGATTTCCTGTCCATATTCATGCTCATTGTAAGTATGCGCCACAGTTGCCTATGTCTGGAAGTTCATGGGGACTGGTTGCGAAGACGATCGTCTGACAAGGTCTGCTTATCATCACGCTGTGTTCACATCTAGGTGACTGTCATCCTTTACAGAGATCAGTCACTTGTTGTGATCAGGCAACACTGCACAGCGCAAAATGGAATCAGTAGGAGTGCCTTGTCTCCTCTGATGACCAATCACATGATGAACTGATAGTAATACTGACTGCTCCTTGTGGATTACCCGTTCTCCACCAAGAACACCTTGTATGAGGTAGTACATATATGGAAGCAGGAAGTAATGCTAGTGAGAAGGCATGGTAGACAGGATAGCAAAAAAAAATGAAAGACAGAGAGAGAAGAAAAGTATATCATGTGGCACAAAATGGCATAGCAATGCCTCCAGCTCACTGACCTGCATGCTCATGGACCCTGCTAGGCAGTGACGCCTGGTACACCCACTTGTCCTGGTAGGGGTCATAGCGCTCCATGGTGGACAGCTCCCCGGTGTTGTTGGCCCCACCCACTGCATACAGGTTGCCATTCAGGGCCCCCAGGTAGAACAGGCAACGAGGCTCTTGCATACGACACACCTGCATCACCAGGACAATGTCAGTGAAACAAACCACCATGCACACAAGAGACTCAGATATACAGAGACACACGCAAACACACACCTGCACCAGTGAGACCATAAATGCCTGATTAAGCACTCTGTATCTGACATATAGATCTTGTGCAAGGAGGCACAATATATGTCAGGTGGAACAAACTATGAGGTCCTTACATCCAAAACACCATCAACAGTAGTCATAAGGTCCATGTCATCTGACACAACTATACTAGCAGTCACAATATTCATGCAGAGCTTCAGGGTTTTTTTCAATTATTATAAGACACATGTCCCCTGGCAGTTTAAAGTGAGGGGACACAAAATGCAAAGGTATGAGACAAAATCATGTCAGTACCTTGCAACTATCATGCTATTTTAACCCATCACAAACAGTAACCACAATAAATTTGCTCTGATTGTACTTTTCGCCCTTTGGATACTGCATGTGTACAAACTCACAGCATGTGTGTGAATTGGGTATGGGTGGTTTGTGCATGCTTTATGACACTCTGTGGTGCGTGTGTGTGTGCGTGCGTGCGTGAATGTGCGCATGCGTGTGTGTGTGTGTGTGTGTGTGTGTGTGTGTGTGTGTGTGTGTGTGTGTGTGTGTGAGCGTGCGTGTCGAGTGAGTGAGCGAGCGAGCGATCGAGAGAGAGAGAGCGAGCAAGAGAGAGAGAGAGAGAGAGAGAGAGAGAGAGAGGAGAGAGAAAATACGAATACATGTATGAACATCACTTACATCTGAAAGTAAATTTCTTATCATCATGTTTAAAAAGAGCAATGCTTGATTTGTTTACAAAAAGAAAAAAAAAACTTGTTCAAGCACTGTTGTCCAGTTTGCGATTCAGCCAGTTTCCACTCTGCCTCTGGTGGCTTTTTTTCATTGCCGATTGCATGGGACAAAAAACATAGTGGTGGAGGTAACACAAGGAAAGCATGACTTTCACTTAATCTGGTACTGATAGCAACACACGGTACAGCAGTGAAGTAAGTCTCAGGACTGGCCACCTCACACGTTCAGAGGAAAATTCCTGATGCTACCACACACACTGTATCAGTGACCTAAAACATCACCTTCACCTGACACAACTGTACCAGTGGCCACAACATCCCTGACATCTGACGCAACTGTACCAGTGGCCACGACATCCACGACATCACTGACATCTGACAGAACTACCAGTGGCCACAACATCAATGTCATCTGACACAACTGTATCAGTGGCCACAACTTCAATGTCATCTGACACAACTATATCAGAGGCCACAACATCAATTGTATTCTGACACAACTGAATCAATGGCCACAAGATCAATGATATCTAACATGACTGTACCAGTGGCCATGACATCACTGACATCTGACACAACTGTACCAGTGGCCACAACATCACTGACATCTGACACAACTTTACCAGTGGCCACGACATCACTGACATCTGACAGAACTACCAGTGGCCACAACATCAATGTCATATGACACAACTGTATCAGTGGCCACAACTTCAACGTCATCTGACACAACTGTATCAGAGGCCACATCAATTGTCATCTGACACAGCTGAATCAGTGGCCACAAGATAATCTCTGACACAACTGTACCACTACCAGTGATCACAACATCAATGACATCTGACATAGCTGTACCAACAGACACATCATCAGTGATATCCGACACAACTTTAACAGTGACCAGAATATCAATGCCATCCGATATAACTGTACTACTACTAGTGACTACAACTTCAGTAACATTTGACACAACTGTACCAGTCACCAAAACATCAGTGCCATTGGACACAACTGTACCAGTAGACACAACTGTACCTGTGAACACATCAGTGACATCTTACACAACTGTAACCATAACATCAATGACATCTGACACAACTATACCAGTGGACACAACATCAATTACATCTAGCATACCTGTACCAGTAGCCACATCAATGACATCTGACACAACTACCAGTAGCCATCTCAATATCATTTAATACCTGCACGCACTGATGATTGATACAACATCAATAATACCCAAGACAACCGCACCACTTGCCACAATATCCATGTCATCTGATACAACGATACAAGTGGCCACACCACCAATGTCACCTAACACAACTATACCAGTACATAGAAAACCAATGTCTGTTGACCAGTATGAACAACAACACTGACATATGACACTACTGCACTAGTAACCATAACATTAATGTCATCTGACATAACGGTACCAGTTAGCACAACATACGTCAACTGACACAACTGCAGCAGTAATGCGAACTCTGATTTCAATTTCATCTAATACAACTGCAGCAGTATGAAGTACATTAGTTTCAATTACATCTCACAGTCACACAACTGTTCTACGAACTTTGGTTTCAATTACATCTAACACAACTGCAGCAGTAAGAACAACTTTCATTTCAGTGACAAGTGAAGCAGTAGGAACAACTTTTATTTCAATGACAAGTGACACAACTGCAGCCATAGAACAACTTCAATTCCAATGACATGTGTCTAAACCAAGGCTCACCATTCAAAGGTCTGTGTATCCTGCATGTATTGATCAGAAACAAGAACAGTATCTATATTTTGCAGAGGGGATCTCGGGACAGTTTTAAACTGAAGTGAGCATGTTCATGGATGCTCTCATCATCCTTAATCAGCATCATGTTTGCTTGGTCCTCGTCTGCTTTGTTAATGTCAGCCTCACGAGTATAGGGGGCAGAGTGAGTGAATTGCTGTTTACTCAAAACTGTGCTCAGCAAGGTTGTGCTTTAAATATGAACAATGCAGCATATAAGGCCATAGCACCTGTGAGCAGTTTTGCCATTGAACACATGCTCTTTTTACCTTTTCAGCACAAAACTAGGAGTTTCAGTTTCATCAATGAGGTGTCACTCTGCGCAGACTTAGTCAAAAAACAAAACACCACACCTGCTAAAATTTGAGACAACAGTGCACAGGATTTACAGCTCATGGGTAAATGAATCGACAAGTCAGATGAAAGTATTTAAGGTAAGGGTCTCATGGTGTATTGCAGAGGTCTGACCTGCACATTCACTCAATGCACTGATCAGAACATGGGTACCTACCTACCAATTATAGTTGTGTACCACGTGTATATTTACATGAGTGTGCACATGTGTGTGTATACACTGTATGTGTACATGTGTGTGTGTATATGCGAGTGTGTGTGTGTGTGTGTGTGTGTGTGTGTGTGTGTGTGTGTATGTGTGTGTGTGTGCATGTGTGTGTGCATGGGTGGGTGTGCCTGTATGTGAGTACCAATATATGCATGTGTATGTGTGCATGTGTACATGCATGTGTATGCAACTATGAGTTCATGAAAGTCATCGAAAGCACTAGTCTGAGCTAACTTTCATTTTTGCCACTGACAAATGCTTGGAGATTCAACACTGACTGGCCAAAACTGTTCCTCTGGCTTGAATGTTGTACACGCAGGATGTTTTACACTCTATGATGTGACACACACTTGTACACCGAGTTGACTACAACTTCAAATAATGTGTTTGTCACCAGTTCAGAAAGCTTTACAAAAAAATCTTATGTCCTAATTCATAGATAGTCTATAGCATGACTTTCAATACACAAAATCTTGGTCAACTGTACAGGAAATGCATTGCTGAACTGTTTGTTTGTTTGTTTCGATTCAGAGTCATTTAGACTGGATTTAAACTGTTTTGTTAGCTTGTTTTTGTTTCTTTAGAGTCGTTTAATCCAGATTCAAACTGTTTCTTTTTAATTCATGGCTTTACTTTGATCACTCTTAAATGCCTTGAAATGAATCAGTCACAAGACATACTGCAGGCTGGAGAACAACTGACTTGAAAAATCTCT
>CM031609.1:53743663-53766163 GCA_018398815.1 Conus ventricosus
TCAGTGTGTGGGTCTGAGTGAACAGAGAAACAGAGTATGATGGAGTTTGTGCATGAGAGAGAGAGAGAGAGAGGAGAGAGAGAGAGAGAGAGAGAGAGAGAGAGAGAGAGAGAGAGAGAGAGAGAATGATGATGTCACAGATAATGTCACCAATGGACGTCACTTTTTCTATTGCGTCACTTGTTGTCATGCGGCCTGAAGAAGAGCAGTGGCTCGAAAGCTTGCGCTAAAAAGGTGTTTTGTGTTTTTATTGAATTTAATCAATACTGATTACTTTTCGTTTTAGTGTTTTCAGTCCACTCCGATCTTCAACGGTTGACAATTAGCCCTTCCTACAACTTTTTGTTCTGATTTACGATTTGTGAAACGTAAGACATTGCACTTTCCCGCTTAAGACTAAGCTTACGCACAATACACACCAAAAAATTGCTGAACAAATCACTTTCACCTACATACGAGGGTTGTTCAATTTAAGATGACACTAGGCTTGCCGTTTGGAAACGAAGCACCGCACAGAAAAATGTTTATACCAAACACAACTTTAAAGTTTACCTGATTAGAATTGCAGAAAATAAAGTTGACGTCATGACGCAACTCGGAGTATGACGTAATTACAACTGTGTTTCAAACAGCTGAGCCTGAAAAAAATGGACGTCACCAATGAGCAATTTCGTTTCTACACTTTCACAAGGCTACAACTTGGTGACGATTGTAGGAGGATACACGCAGATTTGCAAGCTGTTTACGGAACGGATTGTGTGTCTTACCGCACAGTTTGCAGATGGGTCAAACAATTAAGAGCAGGTAGGGCGCCATCTGATTGGGGTAATCGTGCAGAGCGAGCTTTACCAGCTCGGAACGAACAAAACATTGCATTTGTGAAAAGACTGATAGAGGAGGATCCACATTCGACTGTGCGGGAATTAAGCGAGGCATGTGAGCTTTCAATTGGCACCATTAACAACATTCTGCACAAAGACCTTCACATGAGAAAACTGGCTGCAAGATGGGTGCCACATCTCTTAAGCGATGATCAGAAGCAGCAGCGGGTGGCATGTTCACGCAAACTGCTCGACGAGTTTGAGCCCAATGGGCCAAAACGACTGTGTGACTTAGTGACGGGAGACGAGAGTTGGCTGACATTCTACGGCATCCCCAACAAACGCTGCAACCGCATGTGGGTTGGCCCTGACGGAGACCGACCAGTTGTTCTTCGCCCAGGATTCCAGAGTCGCAAGCGAATGTTTTCTATTTTTTTCAACACGCAAGGCCTTGTGGCAATTGACATTTTGCCTGAGAAATCAACAATCACTGCCTCCTACTATACCCAAGTTGTGCTCCCAAAAGTTGTAGGAAAAATCCATGAGCAGCGCCCAACCGTCAGCACCCAGAGGACCCTTCTTCTGCATGACAATGCCAGTGTCCATAAGGCGAAGGTCACCACGACCTTCCTGAGCGAGCAAGGAATCCAAGTTTTGGACCACCCACCCTACAGCCCCGACTTGGCCCCATGCGACTTCTGGCTGTTCCCTGCTCTGAAGGAAAAGCTCGCTGGGCGTAAGTTTGACCGGGTACAAGACCTCGCCAAAGCCGTAAGATCAGAGTTGTCCGGTCTGCCTAAAACCGACTACCAGAGGGCGCTTGAGAATTGGCGTAGGAGGCTTGAAATTTGCATTCGAGCCAACGGAGAATACTTCGAGGGGATGTAAAAGTTTCAAGTTGCTGAGATGAGAGGTACGTTTTTTAAGGGGGTGGTGACATCTTAAATTGAACAACCCTCGTATTTGCTACCAATTAATTAACCCGAGTAATGAATGCAGAAGTCACGTGATACACCACAGGAGCCGCAGGTGGCATTGCCTTGACTGTTGAAACCTGGACTGGAAAAACTGGATACTTGGGAGCAAGATTCTGAGTGATTAAGATTTTTTTTTTTCCAATGGATTTTTTTCCGCCTACGGATGTCCATTTTGCCTGCCTGTGAATGAATGTCAGGTGGATTTCCCAGAAATTCTTGGATCTGAGGAGAATACTCCAGCCTGATGCTGTTGTGTTGCACATTGTGCTTGTGCCAAAAATTTAAAATGCACATCCATTGTTGAGGTCCTGACAAGAGATCATCTTTCCGCATGCTTGTGGAATAATACAAAATTGTATCTGACACTAGCTCAAAATGGCGTTTTGTCAAAGCAGACAGGCAAAAATCTAGTAACATTTTTACATCTTTTTTAAGGCTACAAGTCCTATTCAAAATAGACTAAACGAGCATAGCCATATAATGATATATGAACGTTCTATTTACTTCTCTTTTTTTTTTGCCACTTTAATGAAACAGTGTTATACTGTTCATTTTTCCTTCAATCAAATGACAAAAGTTTTCATTTTTTGTGTTCCATAATTTGACAGTGACAGAATCTGAATGCTCTTAAGAGGAAAATTTGTTAGTGTGTGTGTGTGTGTGTGTGCGTGCGTGCGCGCGCGCGTGCATGCGTGCGTGTGTGTGTGTGTGCGTGTGTAACACACATGTATGTATGTGCGTGTATGTATACATGTGTTTATGTGGCATAGTGTCTTATAAATCTGAAAGCAAACTGAAAATAAACAGCAGTAGAAACTTAACAGTCACATGAATGTGACATACATTCAGACATAAAGTGAGTGCATGGAGACAGAGATGCTTTAAAATTTTGACCTGGGAGTTCCAGGATTACAGTGTGGGAGGTCCTGGGACCCTTAAAACTCTAGGAGCCATGGGAAGCTTTGTAAGTCGTACCAGTACAAACTTGAGTTCCAGTCACGTGACACAACTGTGCCAGTAGAAACAACTTAAATTCCAATGACACCCGATACAACTGCGCCACCAACGAAAAAAACATCGATTATTCTAGTGACGTCTGACACAACAGCGCTGGTCACATATACTATAATAGGAACACGCTCAATTCCACTGACATCTGGAAACAACTTCAAGCACAATATCTGACACAACTGCACCATTAGGAACAACTTCAGTTTCAATGACATCTGACACTATTGCTCCATTAGGAACAGCAGTGTTTTAGATTACATAGAAATGGTGGTATAGAACCCCTTAATGCTAAAAAACAAACAAACGGGAAGAGAAAAATTATGAAAGGGGTATGAACAAGAATTACATTATTTTTCAGATATCTCATCATGTACTGATAGCTGGCTGGGAAGTAAGTGTTCAAACAATATTTCATCAACTCCTTCAGATACACAAAACTTGAATTTACTGTTTTGTCCACAGCCAAACTTCAGTCACAGAGTCGTTTAAACACACAAATTCTCACTCAATGAAAACAATTTGGCGTCAGAACATGCGAGGAATCCGTTTGAAAGTCATCACCTCATTTAAGTGAAAAGTGTCCATGATGGTGGTTGCAAGTGAAACTTTCAATAGTGACACATCCCTGATTCTGGATGGAACGGTGAGAATGCAATGTTGTCTTGAGACAGACGTCACCCCTCCTTTCCCCTCCAAAGTCTGTGTCTCCCACCTCCCCCGCTTTTACAAAAGTTCAGTTTAATCCATGATCTTGTTGTCTGCTTATTCCTCCCTCACTCCCACTCCCAATCACACAGCTCCATCTTTTTTTTATCACCTCTTGCAGTCTTTCTTAGCTTCCCTTGTTGTCAACCAGCCCCTTTCCTATCATCACCTGCAGTCACACAGCCCCTTTCCTATCATCTCCTGCAGTCACACAGCCCCTTTCCTATCATCTCCTGCAGTCACACAGCCCCTTTCCTATCATCTCCTGCAGTCACACAGCCCCTTTCCTATCATCTCCTGCAGTCACACAGCCCCTTTCCTATCATCACCTGCAGTCACACAGCCCCTTTCCTATCATCTCCTGCAGTCACACAGCCCCTTTCCTATCATCTATTGCAGTCCTACAACCCTATTCCCATCATTTTCTGCAGTCACACAACCTCTTTCCTATCATCTCTTGCAGTCCTACGACCCTGTTTTCTGTCATCTCTGGCAGTCATACAGCCCCTTTCCTCCCATCTCCTGCAGTCACACAGACCCTTCCTATCATCTCTTGCAGGCCTACAACCCTGCTCCTGTCATCTCCTTCAGTCCTACGGCCCCTTTCCTCCAATCTCCTGCAGTCACACAGCCCCTTTCCTATGATCTCTTGCAGTCCTACAACCCTGTTCCTGTCATCTCCTGCAGTCACACAGACCCTTTCCTATCATCTCTGGCAGTCTTAAACCCCATTCCTGTTATCTCCTGCAGTCCTAGAGCCCCTTCCTATCATCTCTTGCAGTCCTACAACCCCGTTCCTGTCATCTCCTGCAGTCCTAGAGCCCCTTCCTATCATCTCTTGCAGTCCTACAACCCCGTCCTGTCATCTCCTGCAGTCCTAAAGCCCCTTCCTATCATCTCTTGCAGTCCTACAACCCCGTCCTGTCATCTCCTGCAGTCCTACAGCCCCTTCCTATCATCTCTTGCAGTCCTACAACCCCGTCCTGTCATCTCCTGCAGTCCTACAGCCCCTTCCTATCATCTCTTGCAGTCCTACAACCCCGTTCCTGTCATCTCCTGCAGTCCTACAGCCCCTTCCTATCATCTCTTGCAGTCCTACAACCCCGTCCTGTCATCTCCTGCAGTCCTACAGCCCCTTCCTATCATCTCTTGCAGTCCTACAACCCCGTCCTGTCATCTCCTGCAGTCCTACAGCCCCTTCCTATCATCTCTTGCAGTCCTACAACCCCGTTCCTGTCATCTCCTGCAGTCCTACAGGCCCTTCCTATCATCTCTTGCAGTCCTACAACCCCGTCCTGTCATCTCCTGCAGTCACACAGCCCCTTTCCTATCATCTCTTGCAGTCCTACAACCCCGTCTTGTCATCTCCTGCAGTCACACAGCCCCTTTCCTATCCTCTCTTGCAGTCCTACAACCCCGTCCTGTCATCTCCTGCAGTCACACAGCCCCTTTCCTCCCATCTCCTACAGTCACACAGCCTCTTTCCTATCATCTCTTACAGCCCCTTTCCTATCATCTCTTGCAGTCCTACAACCCCAATCCTGTCATCTCCTGCAGTCCTACAGCCCCTTTCCTTCATTCAATCTCCTGCAGTCACAC
This sequence comes from Conus ventricosus, assembly GCA_018398815.1. Taxonomy (NCBI): domain Eukaryota; kingdom Metazoa; phylum Mollusca; class Gastropoda; order Neogastropoda; family Conidae; genus Conus; species Conus ventricosus. Next base: position 53,748,777 of record CM031609.1, read on the forward strand.
AGCCCCTTTCCTGTCATCTTTCACAGTCCTTTAACCCCGTTCCTGTCATCTCTGGCAGTCATACAGCCCCTTTCCTTCCTTCTTCAGTCACACAGCCCCTTTCCTATCATCATCTCGTGCTGTCATACAACCTCTTCCTACCATCTGCTGCACACCTACAGCCCCTTTTCTACCACATGTAATCACAAAAGCCCCTTTACTGCCATCTCCTGAAGTCATGTCTCCTTTCCTCATCTTCTGCAGTCAAAGATCTTTCCTCCCATCCTCGCTGTGGCATTCTTGGCCAAACGATCAGTCATTTCATTTCCCCTGATTATGTATTTTAAAGGGTTGTGTGAATGAATGACTTGTGAGTTGACTTCAACGCGGTGACAACCTTAGGATGGCCCTTTGCAGTCGGCTGGGCTGTGAGCAACACTACCCTACCTTACCTTCCTCCCATCCTGAAATCAGACAGCCCCTTTCCTGCTTTCTCCTGCAGCCCTATAGCCCCCTTCCTGTCATCTCCAGCAGTCAACAACCCTTTTCAACCATCTCCTGCTGTCATGCTCTTAAAATTATGTGCCAATGAATTGAGTGAGGTATACCAACTACTTTACCAAGCTTCACTGGACCAGGGAGTAATACCTGATGAGTGGCGAGATGCGAGCATTGTTCCCTTATTCAAAAAGGGTGACAAAACAAAAGCAGAGAACTATAGACCTGTATCTCTTACATCCATATCAGCTAAACTACTTGAACACATAATATATAGTAGCATAATGGACCATCTTGACAAATATGACTTCTTTAATAACGCCCAGCATGGTTTTAGACAGCGAAGGAGTTGTGAGACTCAACTTATAACAACTCTCAATGATTTTAATAACTGTCTTAACAACAGACAGCAAATAGATGCAATTTTATTAGACTTTTCTAAAGCCTTTGATAAGGTTGACCATGAGGGCCTGCTGCTTAAATTAGAACACATCGGCATTGGCGGTTCTTTGCTAAAATGGGGTAGATCATTCCTCATTGGGAGAACGCAGAAAGTTGTTGTGGAAGGGTCGTCATCCCATTGTAAACCAGTCTTGTCAGGTGTACCACAGGGAACTGTTCTGGGCCCTTGTTTTTCTTAATTTATATAAATGACATAAGTAGAAATCTCTCTCCTGGAACTACTATAAGGCTTTTTGCAGATGACAGCTTAGTATATAGAACAATCAGAAGCAAGAATGATACACGCATTCTACAAGAAGATCTAAACGCTTTACAAGAGTGGGAAAGAACTTGGAAAATGGAATTTCATCCCCAAAAGTGCCAAGTGTTGCGTATATGTAACAAACGCTCAGCAATTAGATCAGATTATTCCATCCATAATACTATTCTTAAAGAAACTAATGCTGCAAAATATTTAGGCGTGATTATAGATAGTCGTCTCAAATGGAAAGAACATTACAATTTAGTATGTAAGAAAGCAAATAACATCTTAGCTTTCTTATACAGGAATATCAATGACTGCCCCCAAAAGGTTAAAGACGACTGCTACAAAACACTGGTTAGACCAGTACTGGAATATGGTTGCTCAGTTTGGGATCCTTACCATCTAAAGGACATTGATAACCTCGAAAAGATTCAGAAGAGAGCAGCACGGTTCGTAACAGGAACCACATCAGAGAAAAGGGGAATACTAGGAAGAACATGAGGAAATTAGAATGGAAACCCTTAGAAGAGAGAAGAGCTTTTATCAAACTTAACATCTTCTTCAAAGGCAGAGCTAAAGTAATTGATATTCCAATGGAACAACTAGTATTGAATAAAAGTAGCACCAGGAGTGACGGTCAATGTTATACCATACCTGCATCAAATATTGACAGCCACTTACATTCTTTTTATCCCAGTTCTGTACGGCTGTGGAACTCACTGCCGGGTGCCATCAAGATTGCCACAAATGCAATCTCATTTAAAAAACAAACTGATACGACAGTTTTGAGATCTGCATATTGACGATTTTCTATTTTTACTTCCCCAGATATTTTACTGTTACCTGGGCCTGAATTTGGCCATTGCTTTTAACTTCTTGAATATCGAGTGCGACCCCTTGTTGCCAAATTTGCTCCAGGGGCCAACAGTCTGAGTCGCACTATTTATGTTATTTTATTTTACTTTTTAACATGCGCGCTGGAGACCTACTCGTTTTTGAGTGAACCAGTATTTTAGGAAGAAGAAGAAGAAGATCCCCTTTCCTACCACCTTCTGCATTCACACAACCCCATCCTATCATCTTCTGCAGTCCTACAGCCCTTTTCCTAATATCTCCTGCAGTCACATAGTGCTTTTCCTACTACGGGAGCAGTCTTACAACCTCTTCCATAATATCTCACGCAGTCACACAGCCCCTTTCCTACTATCTCCTGCAGTCCTACAGCCTCTTTCTTGCCATTCCTGCAGTCCTATAGCCTCTTTCTTACCATTCCTGCAGTCCTATAGCCTCTTTCCTGCAGTCTTACAGCCTCTTTCTTGCCATTCCTGCAGTCCCATAGCCTCTTTCTTGCCATTCCTGCAGTCCTATAGCCTCTTTCCTGCAGTCCTACAGCCTCTTTCTTGCCATTCCTGCAGTCCTATAGCCTCTTTCCTGCAGTCCTATAGCCTCTTTCTTGCCATTCCTGCAGTCCTATAGCCTCTTTCCTGCAATCTTACAGCCTCTTTCTTGCCATTCCTGCAGTCCTATAGCCTCTTTCTTACCATACCCAGCAGTCACACAGCCCCTTTCCTACCATGACCCCTTGTAACACAACCCCTTTTCTACCATCTCCTGCAGTCACACCGCTCCTTTCCTACAATTGCCTGCACATAACTCTTTGTTCACAATATCCTTTTGTTCTACAACCTCTTCCTTACCTCTGTCCAGCGCAGATCAGCTAAGTCCAGCTCAAAGGTGTAGGAGAGAGCATCCTGGGCGCTGTCAGAGAAGGAGTTCTGCCCCCCAGCAATATACAGGATGTTGTTGAGGCTGCAGGCAGAGAACTCGCGAAGACACAACACCGGAAGCTGGAAGGACGAGTGGCGTAGCTCTGAAAAATGAATTTTCTGGCGCAGTGACTCCACTCCACGTGTGTGTTCATCCGTGAGGGCAGCATAAGACACAGGCAGACAGAAGAACATGGAGGGAATGCTGTCATGTGTGCCCAGTGACACAACTACATCCACTGGGCACCGGATGTTGCTCTGCACTGGGTGGGTGATCCGATAGGACTTTGGATCTGTCTTGTACACACGCACTTCTTCCATTATATATGTCAGGATCTCTGCCCGAAGCTCATCTGGTGCGCATTCCTCCTCTCCATCACGGACAATTTCAGTTACACGAATGTGCTTCAGCACTGGCCTCAGATGCTTCTTGGGATCGGAAGTGATTTCTGTGGGGCCACAGCGTAGCCACTGTTCCACCAGGCGCACCAACTCCCATTCTGAATTCACCTGCCACAGCCAATGAAACTTGTCATCACATCATCTTTTCTAAGTGAAATGATTGTACTATCATCAGAAGCGCAGTGTTTTGCCTCATTTTCCTCTTGCATAACTGCCAACCTTTTGGATTTGAAACCTGGAACAAGGGGATGAAGGTGGTGTGGTGATGGGCTGAATTTCATTGAAATCATTTCTAACCCTCATATGTTTCAGTTGAAAAAGCAAATGCAATTTCCATACGTATAATTGCCAACATCCAGGTATCACTTCAGCTTTGTTCTGCTATACTTTATCATCTGTATTAAAACATTACCCTCTAAGCCCCCCATTTTTAAAAACAAAATTATAAAACTCTGGATTTTTTCAATAAAGTCAGGATTTCAGGAGTATCTTCTAAAATAAGGAAATTCCAGAAAAATTCGGGAAGGTTGGCTGCTATGCTCTTGGGTATGTTCTTCATATCATCACATGCATATATCATCATGAAACTTCTTGAATGTTTCTGTACTGACTATATGGAAAAGCATTGAAAATGTCATCTTCTGAACTTACAAGAATCCAGATTCTCTCCAAATTTTGTACAGTTAACTAAGTAACTGAAATCAAGCTGACAGATGTTAAAAACATACTCAGATATCAGTCATTCTAAATCAGGCCTGCCTGCCACACACGTGGTGACAGCCCTGATATGGCCCTTTGCGGTCGGCTGGGCTATAAGCAACATTATCTCTCTCCTCTCTCGCCTGCCACACACTTTGCCTGTCACTCAGGATTTTGCATGTTGTTTCAGTACTTTTTTTACACATCTCACCAGAATCTCTTGAACACAGACTGATTTGACAAATCCAATACTTTAGGGTCTTGAATCATTACAGCATACAAGCAAATTTTTCTTTAACGTTGTTCTCCGAGCATTTTTCATTTGTTTTATTTTGTTTTTCTTGTAACAAGTGGTACTGACTGAAAAAATCAATCAACAGAAATTAAAACACACATGCACTAGTTCTACTGTCTTGCTGAAATCAAATGACAACTGCCAGAACACAAGTTTTCTGTGGATACAGTGGAACCTCTGTTTTATGACTGTGAAAAATGAGCTAAAATCAGATCTTACTGGAGAGGGTCTCCAAACAGGGTTTCATATCACCTACAAACGGGAATGAATCACATACTGAAATCGAAAACCATGTACATCAAGAAAGCATGAGGATATGACGTGTAAAAACGTTAAAGGGTATGAATACATAACTGTCAGAACATATTCATTAAACATGCTGTGCATGTATGTGAAAAATCTCTGATTAAGTTTGTGTTGGTACGAAAATACTAGAATATTTTTCTGTTTTGCCTCACAATTCGGTAAAGTCCTAGTTTAGAAGCCCCCTTTGTCTTCATCATATTCAAAGGCACTCGACAGACTGGCTTGTGGAATGCCAAACAGTGAGATCAACAAAAAGTGGTGCTTCATAAAACCCCTCCAAAACTATTTAGTCAATGCCAGTGTATGTCTTTTTCTTAATTTGGGACAATTTCCCTGTCCCCATTCTCTCATCCAGCTTAATTCAATTTTTTTATGTTCAGTTATATATTGAATATGAGTCTTTTGTACCTCAAGTAATCTGGCAAAGAAAATAACAATTTCACCTCTTGCACTCCTGTGGATCACTTTCATTCATTCTTCTGTGGTCAACCCCCTTCTTTTTCGCAATGATGTCGACAACATTTTGCACAAGTCTTCCCCATGGAAGGGGTGAAAATGCCACATGGGATTTACCTATTAGCAGTGTTCACAAAGGAGATCGATCTTCAGCCACATGACTGATTGTCACAACACAATTCCTGCAGCATTTTAATCCATTTGTAGGCTGATATTTTGAGGGAAGTTCCATCAGACCATGATATATCTATCAGTTGTCAGTTGTGTTGGAGAAGTAGTACAGAATTACTTTATACAGTGAAGTATATGGTCATTTTCATTCATGTCATGCAAGGGAGACAGCCCAGAAAGCAAGGTGCAGAGTAACCTTTATCTAATCACAACACGTCACAGACCACTGAATTCTCATCAAATGTGTCTTCTTCAGGTGTTACAAATGACAGAAGTCAAACAGGCACAAAACATTACTCTCCAGAGAGCCGTCAGCATGAGAATTGTACCCCTGCACTAACCTTGGTGTTGTCACTGGCCAGGAGGTCTTCTAGCAGGGTGGAGGAGAGGTGCACCAGCCAGCTGTCGCAGGCACACAGGTCCATTACCTGACCGGCCATGAAGTTGACAATGCTCTGGCCCAGGCGGGTTAGGGAGTACTTGTGGTTGAGAGCCAGCAGCTGCTCAAAGTTATGCGTTGCTAGGGGGGTGCTGTGACACACGTAGTGGTCACAGATCTCCTTCAGCACCGGGATGTCCAGGTAGTCTGCCGCCTCCAAGATCTGGGTCAGGGTGGCTAGGCTGGTGTTGGTCTTCTCCAGCTGCTGTATGCTGTCCTCCTGAACACCACACCACATGGCATCACTACATGCGTCTCCACAGGAATCATCACATATATCACCACATATTCTCCTGACCTCAGGCTCTACAAAACATGACATCAGTACACTCATACATACCATATCACGACAAATATCGCCACCTACAGCACTGATTATATCATATCAAACCATGCTTGAGCGCCATAAAAAGATGTCACCACCATATGTACATTACCAGTTACATCATTCACCACCTATACCATCACATATATTCTGCATGTGTATCATCACATATATCACCACATACATTCCTGAACACCACAGAACATGTCATCACCACGTATATCACCACATCACCAATGTATCAATGAATCACCTTACACAATGTTCTGAATATCTCAGAATATGTCATCACCAAATATATCACCACATCCATCACCAAATGTGTCCATGAATCATCCCACAACAAGCCCTGAACACCACATAACTCATCATCACCACATATATCTCAAAATGTATCATCAAATGTATTACCACATATATCACAACACACTATATCCTGAATAACACAAATTAAATCATGGCCACGCTAACACTTTCACTGGGACAACAACCTACATGTCAAAATTACATGTATCATTACACACACACACACACACACACACACACACACATACAACACACACACACACACACTGAGTGCATTTTTCATACAGTGTGTACAAATCTTCCACATTTTTGTAGGCACAGGGGGTGGTGATGGGGAAGGGAATGTTTCACTATCTAAATTTCTGTAACGACTAGGGGTGGGGGGGGGGGGGGGGGTTGGGGTTCGTTTTCACCTGGCACCAAACAGCAGACTGCAGAAGGCAGAGGGATACCTGATCTTATAACATCTACAATAACAATAGGTTCTTCCAACAGAAATTACTTTAAAATCCTATTCATCAGTATACGTTTTGTGGATTTTTGTGCTATTTCAGGGCCAGCAGTAGCTGCTATTGTTTCTGCATATTGGCGTATTGTTGAAGAAGCAGTCACAACCAGAAGTGGTTTCACACACAAGAGTTACCAAGACTTGTTGCTCTTGGCACACAAAGCAACAGCATGGTTACAGACCACAAGAGCAATTACCTATCAAGAACTAAATCTTGAGATTTTTTTTTTCTTAACATATTTGTTATTAATTCATCAAATTCATCATATTTTTGCCTAACATGCTTGCAAAACACCGTGAAATGGTATGGGTAAATAGGTCTAGATGAACAAACACCATATGTTTATCCTGAGTAACCAGCATGACATAATCAGAAGAACAGACAGTTGTTTATCCTGAACAACACTCATCATGGCAACACAATTCTACACATCATGCAGCAAACAAAATTTGATGTGGACAAGCACATTCCACTTCAAACACACAACAGAACGGAAACATTTACTGTGCACTGTGGACATACATATTTCCATATACAGACAAATGTATTATTTCAAAAATACACCAGAGGAGATTGCGGCAGCAGTTTTGTTGTTACCTTCTCATCTGTAGAGCTCTCAATGGCAAAACGCCTACTCCTCTTTTCCAACTCCCCCATGCAAAGCCACATCCTGTCTTGGCACCTTCGTCTCAGTGCCAGCAATACTTGGGCACTACCAATATCAGGTTATTGTAAGGCAACCCTTCAAAAACTACAATGCACTCCCTCTTCTGTTACATGACTAGGAAGATGCCATCATTTTGAAAATCATCCTCTGATTTTCTGGTAACCTGTGTAGAGCAAAATATGCTGAACCACACATCAACTCTAGAGCCCCAGTGGCACACTGCAAGATAATGCTCTGGTGAGGGAAGAGATACTTTACACAATGCAGCACATTCAAACACTACACAATCATAACACACTGTCTGATCAGAGGCCCTATGACCACCACAACCACCCAGAACCACACAGCACATCACTCGCTCCCCACCTGGTGTTTCTGACACTTGACCAGAAGGGACAGAACCAGCTGCAGCACCTCCGAGTGGATCAGCTTGAGGGTGATGGTCTTGGTCCTGGTCTCCTTCATCTCGCTGTGCAACAGGGAGGAGAAGTAACCAGAGAACAGCGCAAGGCGCGAGGGATTGACCGGCACGCTCTTGCCATCAGAGCAGATGCACACATAATTGGCGTCAGGCACCTGCGACTTGTGTGTAGTCCCTGAGAACTTGACAGCCATGGCTGGGGGCAACCTGCAGATCAAAAGAACATCAACTGTTTGCATCATTTCTATCAAAGAAAAATGGAACATTCTGTTCACCCCATCACCTGGCTTTGTACTAATAATCTGAATGTGGGACAGCTGACAAGAAAAGGAGTAAAAGGAGGAAGCATGGCTTTGAGAAATGCACTTCTCTATGACCTTACTTCTTAAGTGCAAAGACAGACTACAGTGCTGAAAACGAAAGAATAAACAAATAAAAAAATAATAAAAATGATTTTAATGAAATAATAATATTAATAAACAATGATAGTATAATTACAAAGTAATAGTAGTAACAATAAAGGATAACAGTAACTGTTCAATAATGATAATGATGCTAACAATAGGAGAGTAAGGAAAGGAGTTTGTTAATACTTACAATGCAGTGGCAAAAGTAAAAATGATGATAATAATAACAAATATAATCATGATGATGATGATGATGATGATGTGATGAGTATGATGATAAGAAAGAAGAAGATAAGATAAGATAATGTTGCTTATAGCCCAGCCGACCGCAAAGGGCCACATCAGGGCTGTCACCACGTTAAAATCAACTCACCAGTAAGAAGAAAGAAGAAAAACAACAACAAGAGCAAGAAGAAGAAGAAGTAGGAAGAGGATATAAACACTGGGAAAGGTAGTAAAATAGAATCTAAGAAATATACCAAGGCTTATGACAATACTCTCAATTTAAAAAAAACATTAAAATATTAATGATACTGATAAAAATGATACAGGAAATGGGAAAGATAGTAGATTAACATCTGAAAAAAATATACCAATGCATAGATAATATAGTTTGAATAGTGCAAGTGTTAATGCTGAGTGGGTAGAAGGGGATGCAGGCGAGCGAGTCCGTTTCTTTTCGATGCTGTTTTCAATGCGGATGATCCAGACACAGCTGTGGTGTGGCTGAGAGCATCATTAATGACGATAATGGGGCATCCATGGTTTGGCTGCTTGTGCAGTGAAAATCTTTTTTTCTCAGAGCACAGTCTGCGCAGGCAGAGGAATTCCGAGTGCTATGTTTCATGGATGGGTGGAGGTGAGATGTGTAATCCAAGTATGAATGCGCTATCAGTGAGTTTACATCCTCTTCTTAGTATACATCTTCCCACTACCCAACCACAAAACACTTTCTTAATTGTGTATGACCAAATGGGATCAAACATGCTGATCTTTTCTACAGACATAAAAATTACATCTGGCAGAACATTTCTGAAGCAGTTATTCAAGTTATCTGCTGAATCAGTTTTATCATGCTTATGTCTCACAGTCCAAGTCCCAGCACTTGAAACCGTGGCTAATAATACTGAGTGACTCATCTTACTACATGCACCATCTCACATCGTGCCAGTCATACTATATGTTTTATCTCACAGGCTAGTCCCAACACTCAGTAAGATGGTGATTAATGCCGAGTTACAGTATGCGCTATCTCACATTATGCAAGTCCCACCATTCAATATGATGGCGGAAAATGCAGAGAACCTCACCTTACCATACACACCATCTCACGTAAAAGTCCCAGCATTCAATAAGAAGGTGATTAGTATTGAGTTGCTCATGATATTTAATAAATAAGTATCATCTTGAGTGGCTCATCATACTATATGCACCATCTCACTCATGAAGTCTCAGTATTCAAGAAGAAGGTGGTTGGCACAGAAAGACTCAAGATGTAATACATGTCATCTCACTTCATGCAAGAGCCAGCACTGAGGAAGGTGGTTGAGGCTGAGCGACCCATCAAGCAGTATGCACCATCTCATATCTTAAAAGTACCAGCATTCAATAAGGTGGTTCAGGCTGAGTGGTTCAACATAAAATAAACACCAGGTCATGACGTTCAAGTTCTAGCGTTCAGTACAAAGGTGGTAAATGCCAAGTGACTCGTCATACCATATGCACCACAGTGTGTCTGTATGATATGCACCACATGTGTCTGTGTGATATTTGCATCATGCTGTCTCCTCCCTGATGTTTCCAAGAACAGAGGGAAGGAGATTTTGCGCTGGGCACATATATGGAAAATTTTATTGTTGGTTTTGTTGTTCAACTCCTCTTGTTCAGATTTTTTAACCAAAAGTTTGTTCTTAAAATTTCAGGTCTCTGTAAGAAATGAACAATTTTGTCACCCCCCCCCCCCCCCCCCCCCCCCCCCCCCCCCCCCCCCCCGTGGCATTATTTGCAAGGCAGTCACCTATTTCATTATTTCCACTACTACAGTGACCAGCAATCCTGGAAGAACAATGATGTTTACCAGCAGTTTTCAAATAGGAAAATAACTTTGAAAATTAAAAAAAAAACAGACTGATATATGGCCAGCAACTGTCTTCAGCACAGAAAGTGGAACCAAAAATATCATTGGGACACCATTTTTAGTGCCTGAACCAGACCAGTCAGTTCTGCTGTCTAGACAAATCTATCAAAATGAATGTAATTTCAAAATGGCTATTTAAGAGTACCTGAACAGAAGGCAGATCTCTAAACAGTTTGTGGAATGACAGGCATTTGGAACAGAGTTCCTCACTGAAGAAGCTGTATTCTGGTGAACTGGATGAGTCTATTGAAGGATTCAAGTTTGAAGGTCCGTGAAGAGTCGTCTGGAAATCTGGAGAAGTCTGAGACAACTCCCAATCTATATCTGCATTTTGCATGTGACCAAGAATGCAAATTCCAAGAAAAGGAACATAATGGCTACCAGTTGTGGTTTTCTTTGTATATGATTCTAGATTTTAAATTGAAGACAGTAAAAAACTGTGTTTTCTGGTGCAGAGAACAGTTATAGAGGGAGATAATCAGTCAACAGTGGCAAGAGATGGCTCTTCCACTTCAACATACAGTCTGTATGCTGCAATGGTGTTGAATGCCTCCAAGGCATAGTTGGAACCCTGGTGGTGATGGGATCCAGTGCTTCAATAAGACTGTTTTATACGGTGAGATATTCATTCACATGCACACACGATAAGATAAGATAAGATAATGTTGCTTATAGCCCAGCCGACCGCAAAGGGCCACATCAGGGCTGTCACACGTTAAAATCAACTCACCAGTCATTTTAAAAAAAAAAAAAAAAAAAAAAAAACTTTCACACATCTCTTTAAATCACATCATCTAGAAACGCACCAGAAACTTCGTTAAAAATCTTTCTTCCGTAAAATCTTAAATCAGATGAAAAATGTTAATCTCTCTCAAAAACTCAAGGATCACGTCAGGCGGGACACCCCTGAACAGGATCTTCATGGACTCCGCTGTAAAATGTTTGTGTCTCACATCGTGCAAGTCCCAACACTCTAAAAAACATGTTTCATTGTGAGTGGCGCATGACATGGAATGCACCACGGAGCTTCTTCACTCTTTAAAAGGTAGGAATGGGTAAAATACGAATGGCCGGTGTGCCGCCGGCACAGAACCGTTTCCTCTTTACGACCACCGACGTAGATGGGAGGAAGTCCTTAAGGTTTGGACGGATCTGAAAGAGTTTGTTACTCGTCTGTGTGTTCCAATCCTCCTGCCAGAGGCCTCTCACATAATCGTTAATTTTGGGTTTCACGTCTGAGCAGGGGATATAAAGTTTGGACAGTTTCTCTCTTGTGGCGTTCTTGGCTAAACGATCAACCATTTCGTTCCGCCGATGCCAACATGACCAGGAACCCAAGCTAGAGTAATGTTGTAACCATCCGCTTCAACTTGCTAAAAAGTTCAAAGAAATGTAAAAGTTCTGGATGCTGAAGGTTGCGGCCAGCTATGGCCTCCAAAGCTGACAGCGAATCCGACAGAACCAGAAAGTCCCTCTTCGTAGATTGTGAGATTATCCTCAAAGCCAGAACCAGAGCAGTAAGTTCAGCAGAATAGACAGAAGCATCTGAATGTATATGTTCCAACAGTATCTGAGAAGGAGCCCAGGGCAATAGGCTGCACAGGCCATCCTCTTCAGACTTGGAACCGTCTGTGAAAACTTTTTGATAGGATGGGAATTTCGAACAGAGGTCAGCATACAATGCCTTGTACGCCAGACAGCTGGTAGACTCTTTGCGAAAAGCTGCAAGATCGAAATGAATCTCTGGTGTGAAAAAGGTCCACGGAGGCTGATCCGGGAAAAACTTGGAAAAATCCGACACAACTCCTAGGTCTAGACCTGCTTTTCCGCACGTTGAGGCTGCATACGAAGACCAAACGGCGGATACATTTCGGGTTGTTTTAAAAACTTACTTGGAACGGAGGGTCAAAGACACAGTCATAGGCAGGGTTTCTGGTTCCGAGAACAGTCGGATATAAATTATTCAAAGACAATTTCAGCCTGCAGTTGGGACAGTGAAGGTTCACCTGCCTCTGCGTACAGGCTGTACACAGGGGTGGTGCGGAACGCTCCAAGACAGAGACGAAGCCCTTGATGGTGGATAGGGTCCAAGAGTTTGAGGTAAGACGATCTTGCAGAGCCGTACACAGCACAACCATAGTCCAGTTTGGAACGGACCAAGGCTCTGTAGAGGTGCAGCAAAGTTTTTCTTATCAGCGCCCCAGTCAGTGTGCGCTACGACCCGCAGAATATTCAGTGCTTTCTGGCAAGCAGTTTTGAGGTTTTTAATGTGGCTGAGAAAGTTAAGTTTCTGGTCAAAAATCACCTAGAAATTTGGCCTCTTTGACAGCTGGAATGGAGATTTCCTTACTTGAATTTTCAGGATCTGGAAAAAACTGACGGAAATTATGGAAGTGAATACACTGTGTCTTTGTAGGAGAAAAGGTGAAACCGTTTTCATCCGCCCACTGATGGATTTTATCCACACAAAGCTGGAGCCTGCGCTGGACACTCGGGTACAGGCTTCCAGTTGCATAGACAGCAAATCATCCACAAACAATGAGCAGTCTGAACCCTGCTGAACTGATTTAACAATGTTGTTGATCTTGATGCTAAAGAGGGCAGGAGACAGTATGCTCCCTGTGGAACACCCAACTCCCGCTCGTGAACATCAGAGAGAGTGGTGCCAACCCGGACCTGAAACTGTCGTTCTGCCAAAAAATTTTGTATGAAAAGTGGAAGATGACCTCGAAAACCCAGATCATGGAGATCATGAAGTATCCCCGACTTCCAGGTGGTATCATAGGCCTTCTCCAAGTCAAAGAAAATTGCCACTGCATGCTGTTTGTTCAAAAAAGAGTTCCGAAGTGTAGATTCCAGACGAATCAATGGTCAACTGTAGTCCGATGTTTGCGGAAACCACACTGTTCTTTCGCCAAAAGGCCATCGGTTTCCAGTTTCCACATGAGTCTAGCATTGACCATTTTCTCCATCAATTACAGACACAGCTGGTCAAAGCTATGGGACGGTAGTTTGATGGGTTAGAAAGATCTTTTCCAGGTTGGGAATGGGAACAATGAGGGCTTTTCGCCAAGAAGGTGGAAAGAAACCAGTAGTCCACACATGGGTTTTATACCTGTAGCAGTATGTTCAGACCTTTTTGCGGAAGATGTTTCAACAGTTGATAATGATTTCATCTATACCTGGAGAGGAATCGCTGCTAGAGAGTAAGGCAGATTTCAGTTCGTTTAACGTGAAAGGAAGATTGTAGTCTTCCATGTTGTTTGACGAAAAGTTGCAGGGTGATTTTTCTTTAAGGGCTTTTGTTTTTGACAAAACTGGCTGATTTGTTAGAAGAGGAGGAATTCTTTTCAATGGTTGAAGCAAGCAGATTAGCAACTGCTTTTTTCTCTGTTATTAAAGAGTCCGAAAACTTGAGATGGTTCACAGTGGGACAGGTGTTCTTCCCTTTCATTTTCTTAATGATGTTCCACACTTTTTTCTTGGAAGTTTTAGATGTCAGCCTGGAGCAGAAGCTTCTCCAGGTCTGAGTTTACTGATTTTAAAAGTGTGTCTCGATTTGGCACGGAGTTTCTGATGGGCTCGAGCGTTGGGACCCGAAGGTCGTTGGTATACCCGACGTTGAGCCCGTTTTCGAACTTTTGAAATTTGTTGGCAGTCTAAATCGAACCAGGGTGTTTTTGGCATTTGGAGTTTGTCGGAAGACTCTGGAATACAGGGTTTAGCACATTTGATCACAGTGTTAGTCAGAGATTCTGCTGGGTCTGGACTCTGAAGAAAATCAGTGTCCTGGAATTCCTTAGAAATAGTGGTTGCAAATAGATTCCAGTTTGCCTTCTTATAATTTAGATGTTGCGAGACAGAGATGTTTTCCGTTATTACGGGTTGTTTAAAAAGGGCAGGGAAATGGTCACTTCCGTGCAGATCGTCATGGACAGACCACTCATAGTCCAGAACCAGCGAGGGGTCACAAATCGACAAATCTAAACACGAAAGTGAACCCGTGGAAGAGTGGAGGTAAGTTGCAGATCCGTCGTTCAGACAACACAAATCCAAATCCGAAAGGACATCCTCAATAAGCAGACCTCTAGATGACAAACTGACACTACCCCAAAGAGGATTGTGACCGTTTAAGTCACCCAACAGCAAAAAAGGTCGAGGAAGTTCTCCTATCAGACTGACAAGGTCCTGACGACAAACGGGACAGAAGGTGGTAGATAAAGTGAACAGATTGTCACAGTCTTGTGAAGAGTGACTCTCGCAGCTACAGCCTGAAGGGAGGTAGTCAGAGCGACTGGACTATACAGCAGAGTTTTATGTATGAGAAGGGCAACACCGCCCGACAGTCCCGTGGATGGTTGTGCAGGTTTAGAAAGAATATTAAAGCCAGAAAGAGTGAAGGTCTTCTGGCTCTGAATTTGAGTTTCCTGAAGAGCCACGACGGAAGGTTTTATAGATTGACACAGAAGCTGCAGCTCCTCGAAGTTGGAATTTAGTCCACGGATATTCCAATGGATTACTGTACTATCCATGGTGCAGAGGGCGAAAAGGAGAGTGGATCAAGTCATCTCCTCATCAACGTGTGCTTCTAATGGTGTAAATTTATTTGAGAGTTGTACCGGACTGTTTGCATCTTCAGACCTGCTGGCGACTTGCCAACAGGTGAAGGTGGTCTGGATTTGGGAGACGGTGGAGGTTTCTTCCTCATCTCCACCATCTCCACACTGGGTTGAACTCCCTTGCCCGCACGGGCACTGGACCAGAGGAGTTCGAGGCGGGAGAGCTGGTTTTTTAATCTGCCCAGCAGCAGATGTTGTAGACTGCTGGGCAGTCTGAGGGTGGGGATTTTTGCCTCCACAGGGCATTCACTTTGGGTTGGGGGGTGATGGACCTGCTTCCACCAGAGTTTCAATTCTTCCTTGCAGTGTTTTGAAAAAATATATTCATCAGTCTGGCAGCAACTGACCGAGTGGGAAACCCGTCTTTACGGCCGAAGCTATGAAGAAGCGGGTTTGGCGTCTGACTACCAAAAACCTGTTTGGGGGCCCCAAAAAAGGAGATTTTTTTTTCTGTTTTGATCTTGTATAGGGGATTCCTAACCCAAAAAGGGGGCCCTTTTTTCGTGAAGGGGGAGGATGGCCGCTCCCCGCATTTTTAGCAAAAAAGTGCCGGGTCTTTACAGGGGCCCATCGGGGTTTGCCTGCAGCAAACACCGCACACCCCTGCCCAGCCCCGCGGTCCTCTACAGGCCAATTTCTGGCATCTGAAACACCTAAAATGGGACAAACATAAAAAAAAAACCCCGGGGCCCGTTCGGTAGCCGATTTTAATGACCGGAGGCAGCACAGGGGTTTCAGAATGCAAAAAGGGTGTTTGGGGGCCACTCTTCTGCAACCTTTTTTTACTGTAAACCATGCACCTCTGTCACACCGTGGACCCCATTTTCTGTCTTGATCCCCACCTCCGGACCCCTATCAAATCTGGGAAAATCGAATCACTCCTTTGGCTTTTCCCAATTTTTTTAAGGGGGGGGCACCCAAACTCTCTGTCCCACGAGTTTGGGGTTGCCCTCACACTGTTCGACTGTTTTTTGGGTTTGCTTTTGAACGAAAAAATCCCCCTTTTTCCGAAAACCTTTTGATGGACTGGGGGCACCTGCAAAACCCTTTTGGGAACCCTTTCTGTATAGCGAAAGGCTCAGAGCTGAAAGGGGTTTTTTTCCCTGCCCCCCTTCCATCACGACCCGGGAAGCCCAGAAACCTGTCCTCTGTCTTACTTCGATATCTGAGTCACTATCAGATTGAAAGTCCCCTGAAATAGGGGATGCTGCCTTCCTCTTCTTTTTGGGGGGATATTTTTAGAAAAAGCCAAGATTTATTTTATTGTATTTCATCTCTCCCTTACCCACCCACCTTGGAGTCCAATTAAGGGGCCAGGGCCAAGAATCACTGTCTTGACCCCTTCCAGGCTTCAGGAGAGACATACGACAAACAGAACGCTACTACCCCTATCCCCCCTGATCATGCTCAACTCCCGGGAACAGAGAGACGAGCACTGCAGGGGTTCACTTGGCCAGCAGGGGAACTGCCTGTCTTGACCCAGCCCCAAGAAGGGGAGCCGATTAGTACACCCGGGCCAGAGTGTACTCCCTGTCTAGGAGAGGTCCGAGCCAAAGTGACGTGTTGAGAGCACTGGCCTCCTCAAGCACTGGCCCTCTCAATCACCAGGATCTCATCCCCCTCCGACACAGGTCGCACCGCACGGCAAACGCGGCGGATCTTAAGGAGACCACAGAGAGAAAAGGAGTGTGGAAAAGAAGACTTGAAGGGGAGATGAAGATAGAAAAGAGCCAAATAAGAAAGGCAGAAAACAAGAAAAGGAGAAAGGCGGGTTACTCTTAGTCAGGATCCTCACCCTTAGCCTATCTGACATGGGAAGCCCTACCAGGGGCATCAACTCCTTACCACGTTACACTTAGGCCAGACAGCATCTTCACTTCACAGGCCTCGAAGCAGTTTGAAAAAACCAGCCTATCTCCAAGTATTGATGCCCCCGCCAGCAAAGCCTAAGGGATCACAGGACCACGCAAGCCCTCCGACCACGTCAAGGTTGCAACCCCCGGAGGGACATGCACACACACACACAGACACACACACATGCACACACACTCTGAGTGACAGAGAGAAAGACAGACACAAAGAGACAGACAGACAAAGAGAGGCAGAGAGAATGAGACAGACAGAGAAGTTACACAGTGTGTCAGGAACAACTCACTGACTGCCATCACTTTGCGGTCTGTTGCACTGTCTATGGGCTGCACCTTGTCAAAAAACACTTCAGGCCATTCTGATGTGATCAATATTCATTTCATCACATGTCCCATTCATATTATTGCTCC
>CM031609.1:53771163-53776163 GCA_018398815.1 Conus ventricosus
ATTCATCCACTGTACCGGTTTTGTTGAAAGTTGCAGTACTAAGATTCAATTACTATCAACTATGGACAGTTGAGTTTCAATTTCAATTAAAAGAATGACCATGTCTTGGTCACCAAAGATTCCAGTTCACTGGCCCTGTTGCCACCATTAAACCCGTTGTCTCTACTTGTTGAACAATAGTGTGGGGCCCCCTACTATAAACCAACTATAGACTTTCCCCTTTGCAAACACTTTTTTCTGAGATTGAATTCATTAGAATATGTCATCTCGTGTGTTTATCAGGCCTTCAAAACATTTATCAGGTTTTCTTAACCTATTATTTTTCAATCTTTGACAGTAAATTCTCAATGTGCACTGTAGTTCATCGTTTGTCCATTAAACTGAAGCCAGACCAGTCTTATGATGCAGTTTCGTGCAGGCCTCTGTCAAAAAATAATTTTCTGAATGACCATTACTTTTCAGAATACAGCCACCAAGTTTGTAACATTAACAATAGTCAGACTTGTTCTTTACATTGAGGATAAAGCATTTTTTGAGGCTGAAGCACATACCCACCTCCCAGTCCAGTATTCTTATTGGATTATGTGATTCTGTTGGTCAGTTATCAGGCCCAGGGATTCTGCGATACATTTCTCTGCAAACAGTCATTAACAAACAGACAAACCTGTGATAGGACAGAGGTGGGGAAGTCGTTTACAATTTCATTACTGCACCTTCATAGATGGACTTGTTCTTGATATTGAATAAGGCATTTTTTGTGGTTGAAGCACATGCCTCACCCCACAGCCCAGTTTTCTACTCGGATGATGAGATTCTGTTGGCCAGGAATGGTCCGGGGATTTTGTTTACAAATTTTTCTGCAGAGTACTTCTTCTTCTTTCTGCTGCCTGGATCATCAGCTTATGAATAAGTGGGCCTTACACTGAAGTGCCCCCCCCCCCCCCCCACTCCCCCCTAAGGTGAGGATGGGAGGGATAGGTTGAGGGGGGGGGGGTGAGAGGGGTGTGGGGGCCAGAGAGGGAGCAGAGAGGGGAGGGAGTGGGGGGGGTTATAATCCAGGATCTTAAGTCCTCCAGCCAGGCCGATGCCACTGCCTCAGCTGGAAGAATTGTTCCACTCCCTCCCTCCCTCCCTCTGAGTAGACAGTCATCAGTAGACATGCAAAGTTGTGATAGGACAGTGGTGGGGAAATCATTAGCTCTTTCATTTCTGCAGCCCCACTTACTTGTTTCCAGAAACCATACCCTTCATTCCTTGTTTTCCTAGAAAGCAGAGAACTGGTACTACCAAACCACTCCTTTTCCTTCCTGTAAGTTCTGTGCACCTGTGTGTGTGTCAGGTTTTGTCATCTTCTGGGCACTGTTCATAAATAGGCTGTCAGCCCTGCTGTCCCCCCCCCCTCCCCCCCCCCCCCCCCCCCCCCCCCCCCCCCCCACACACACACACACACAAATATTGAGTTGTCTGATCTAGTTAGTTTTTCTTATTTTTCTTGAAACAAATCCATCTGTAATGCTGCTTCTCTCACCAGGTTCTGATGTATTGACCTTTCCTACCGCTAGTGCTAGAGCAGTTCTTGGTGTGAATTAGGCTACTACTTGTCTTCTGAAAAGCAATGTAACAGAGTCAACAGAGAACCTGGGCAGAGCCATGAGACAAAAGTACTAAGTTAAGCTTTGTAAACAGTTCCCAAATGGCTTGTCAGGGAAAGAAGGTATGTGATCATCTGAAAAATGGACAGTGATTTTTTTTTTTTTTTTTAATAGCAATCAACTGCAATGTCAGGAACAAGAAGACTTGTGATGTAAAAAAAAATGTTTCAAATTTCAAGGGGAGAAAGGCAAGTCACTAACAATAACCAGGTTTTTGTTTTATTTTTGAGTAATCGACAGAGAGTGAATTTTTTAGTTGTTGTTTTTTTTTTTTTTTTTTTTTTGGCACAGACATGAACACAAAGAGCCTCAACTCTCATTAGTCACAAAGCTAAATGAAAATGTCACATGACTAAATGAGAATCTGTGTATGGGATAACTTTTACCTCTGTATCACATTTTCAAAAACAATAACACTTTTTCTACCGAGTCTTTTTGGTAGACTCCTTACTTGTTGTTGCAGGCTGTCTTCAATATGTTTTAAATTCAAATCCAAGTCTTCAACATTACTGTGGTATTTGCTATAAACTGCACAATCACTTGAAACTAGACTCATTATGTGCAGGCTCTCCTCAAAATGCTTTTTATTTAAACCCAAAAGACCGAGAAAACTACAGTTCGTTAAATACTTAAACTCCTAAAATCAAGCCTTATTGCATCTCACCTCTGAACTTATCACTGGTTTCCAGTATCTGCTCTGGCACATTGATTCAACTACACCAGCTTACCTGCATGATCTGACTGAGCAATGGGTCTGGTGTTACATAACTCTTCAAGGTGATGGAGATGCCAGTTCAACTGGCACGATTAATTTGGATTTTGTAGAGGCTTTTTTAATATGTCTCTAGTCAGTGGCTCATGTGTAATCCGAGATCTTACAGTATACCTGTTGATGTACAGCCAGGAGACAAATTTCTTGTCAGGCAGAACCCAGAAAGCATGGATGGGACGGAAATTCTTAGGTAAGGCAAAGGCGTATAGTGGGACACCTCACGGAAATATTTGGGGGCCAGCCCTGTCCATAGTTTCATTACTATCTTAAATAATATTTGAAGTTTTTGTCAACCACACACACAGAGTATATCAATTTTTTCACAAGATCTGCACACATGTCCATGGTGTGCTGCACTCAACAAAACTGCCATCTCCACATACAACTTTGCAAACATATCTGCACTCTTCCATCATCACTTTGCATGCACATCTGCAGCCCAACTTTGACTGAAAATATCATGTTTCCACCTAATCATCTAAAGGAAGAAACCGATTCAACTCAGCAATTATCGATCCATCCTAACACAGCAGTCCTTTGATCCAGACCAGTACAATCTGCTTAGAACCAGCTTTTGAAACAAAGCACCCAACATCTGTCATTTCAACTGACAAAGGTGGCCACACTGATCAGACAGACAATCCTGTTGCTCAACAAAAGGCTGCAAAAGGTTGTGAGAGCTGCTCTGACAATGAAATGGTCAAATAAATGCTATTATCAGTCAGGTAAAAGATTTTTCTTTACAGTCACACTTAACACTTCTCAGTTTGTATTCAAAGTCAATGACTTTTCAGTTGGAAAGAACTCAACAGCTCACTTCCAGGTACTCACAGCCACTGAACAACCCATATGAGGTGAAAATCTATTCAGCACAGGAATGCAGTCACAAGGTTAAAATCTTTTATCTATCAAAAACAAGATTATGCAAACAGACTTGCATTACAGAGGAACTTGCTTACAGAAAGGGAACCAACTCTTTTTAAACGCTGTTATGTAAACAAAATGCACACTGACCAACAGGTAACTTTTCTTCCAATAATGTTTTCATCATGTGGAAATAACTCCTCGTCAAGATGAGACAGATTAGGGTGTAATTCTTGAATGTAGATTAACCTTTGATGTACACATAGGTTTGTGGCCTTTCAAGGCCTAACCTTTAATATACACATCCAGATAAGTTCTGTTTGGCCTCATCTTACTGATGATGCAACCAAATCCTTATCTGTGCTTTTATTCCTTTCAAAGCTGGACAACTGTATCCATGCAACATACTTCCTTTTACTTTCTCTTCCTTTAGGTCATCTCACAAGACATTTTTATTGACTCTTAATGGCCTTAGCCTTGTTCATTCTTGTCTGATAATAGTGTGTGCTGTGTCTGTGTGTGTGCACCTGTGTGTGCATGTGTGTGTGTGTGTGTGTGTGTGTGTGTGTGTGTGGTGTGTGTGTGTGTGTGTGTGTGTGCTTGCATATGTGTGCGTGTGCGTGTGTGCAAGCATGTGTGTGTGTAAGACAGATGAGAGAAAGAAAAAGAAAAAAAGAAAGATAGAGACAGACAGAGAGACAGACAGGCAGGCAGACAGACAGACACAGACAGCAGAATTAGACTCTCTCTGTGTGTGTGTGTGTGTGTGTGTGTGTGTGTGTGTGTGTGTGTGTGTGTGTGTGTGTGTGTGTGTGTGTTTGTGTGTGTGTGTGTGTGTGTGTGTGTGTCTGTCTGTCTGTGTCTGTGTGTATGTGTGTGTATGAGTGTTTGTAAGCACTTAGAAGATTTTAGAAATCAAATAACATAAATATCCAGTAGGATAAGATAAGATAATGTTGCTTATAGCCCAGTAATCATTACCATTGTTAATAGCAAATAAAGCAAACCAATGTCTTGGATATGAAATCCTTCAAATTTGTACATAATCCTACTTTTTCAAAATAATACAAACCCTTAGTGTAACCCAATCTTCATGATGCTAATGTGATCTAGTCATCTAAATGAAAGGCAGTTATGGTGAATACAAGAAGGCTGAGATGGGCCATAAAACTAGCAGCAGAGTTGAGATACTGGCTTAGGAAAGACGAGTTGAACTTTTCAATCTAGATACCTTTCTTGAATTATCAATATATTAAGACCTTTGCAATACTGAATAAACCAGAAAATAAATTTTTGACGATATGTATGATTCTATTTTTCAATAAGGATTGGCATAACAAGGAATGCCAGCATCAAACAAAGTAACAGTTCATACTAAGATCAGGAAGCTAAGTTGTATCTGTCATACTGTAGTGTTAGTGTTAGATTCTGAAATACACTGTCTGAACTGACAAAAACAAAAACAATAACAACAAAACATTCATAATTTGATAATCAGTTTTAAGAAAACTTTCAAACAGTGACCAAAAATGGAGAACGTAATCTATGATTTTGACATATAAGTGGGTCTTCCAAACAAGACCTCAACTGGGCCTAAAGTAGGCTGCAGGACCAAGTCCCAAGTATGAAGCTAACTGAAACTTGAATGGGCATGTGGCTGTCCCATTACTGGGGGTCTTCACAATCTTGTAAGTAAACATCAACTCTTAAAA
>CM031609.1:53781163-53788663 GCA_018398815.1 Conus ventricosus
ATAGTTTTACAGATGTATCTGACAGACAAAACATTGGGTAAAAGTTTGCTTCAAGACTGATTAAGTATTGGAAGTCAGCTGATCATGGCATATGCTGTGCACTCTACAAGTACTGGGGGGTAATCTATACAGCAGGCGAAAATGCTAAGCATGCGTCAAAGTATGATGCGACACTCTAGTTCTGCCTAATTCAAACTTTTAGATGGGACGTACTGTTATTCGTGCCACATACTATCTACAGTCATACATCTGGAATCTTGGGAAGTCCGCATCCACAAAAAAAAAAAAAGACAAATCAGAAACAAGACCTGTTTGATGGCTAGTGAACTAAGAGTCGAAAGTACGAGGCCTCTTCTTTCTCGAACTTGCCGATTTTGCCACTGAATCATGGTGTTGCCTCGCAATCTTCCCAAAAACCAGTGAGTGATTTTTTTTAAAAATGAAAATCTTCATACCGGCAAGTGCAGTACAGTAGTATGAGTATCCAGTCTGAGTTTCAATTATTCAGTCTGCAACTACAGTATTCTTTTCATTTGTTGAATTAGGCCTTCTATCGTTCAGGGGAATTGCAAACCTACGTAACACGGCATTTTACACAATTTAACTGCAGTCTTATCTCATTTTTGACAAATTGTACAGTACAAATAAATAACTTTACCATGGTAGAAAACTCCGTGAATATGCACACATTTACACACGAAAAGAACTGAACAGAAAAATAAAAATTACCCGTATTTGTTGAACTGATGTGCATTCGTCGGTGATTGTTTTGGTTAGACATCAGACGACAGCGCTCTAATGGTGGAGCAGCGACAAACAAAGTCAGCTTTTACTTAGGTCCTAAAGGATTGCACTTAAAATCATACCAAGACTTCCCGTACATCATAACTGTAGTATAAATGTTTTATGCATAACAAAAATATCTTTTCCCCCCTTTTTTTTTCTTACGAAACTAAAAAGGTAATTTGTTTTCTGTGGTCCGATGCATAGGTCCGGTCTGGTCCACAAATGCATATCAGGCAAAAAAAAATTTCCCCTGCTAAGCTGAAGGTAACACACACAAAATCCATACGCTAACAGGAAGATCCAGAATTGCCAGTACAGATGAGTTTTTCCAAACGAAAGACACTTCAAGCTTCCCCTAGCCAAGCAGCAAATAGTATTCACTCCACTATTGATTACATAAATATCACCGAGGAAGTTCAATAAACTTTTTCGTGACATACCGTGTGTAGATGACGGCGGAAAACATTATTCTCACGTTTTCAGTTCTACTAATTTATGGATGCGATCACGTATCATGCAAAGTTTTAGGTGCTAACAAATGGAACACACTTACACACACACACACACACACACACACACACACACACACACACACACACACACACACACACACACACACACACACACACACACACTTCTCCGGATAATTCGTTTATTTCTGACTGACGTTTCGCCTGAAAGCTTTTTCAAGGTCTGGTAAAACGAGCTCTGTTGCCTTGAAACAAAGTTTGTGTAGGCAACAGAGTCAGATTTACCAGACCTTGACGAAGCTTTCAGGCAATACGTCGGCCAGAAATAAAAGAAGAATTTTCGGAGCAGTGTTCTATGGATTTATTTAATAAGTTTTAATATGAACGTCTTTTATGACTTTTTTTAAAAATATCCAGTCAGAACAAAGCTCTTAGGAGTGGTGCCAAATGTTCAGAAGCTCTTTCTTTTTAAACTTCAGAACGGTAGCGTCAGTTTTGGAATTGTTCAAACATATTTAATAGCATTCTGAGAGCAAAGCAAACTTAACATTTTCTCCTTTTCATTGATATATGAGAAACAGTTTTCACGTTTGTATCAAATGGCGCTAAAGCAAATAGGCCTATTCATATTGTCCGTCGACGAGGAAAAGAATTCCTTGTGCGGCGTCCAAAGCATATAAAACTTCAGGACAAATATGGAATACTGGCCCCAAATCTGAAAGAATGCACCGACGAATTTACATCTTTCTGACCCACTTATTCATCAACACCTTAAATGATGGAGCAGTGCCTCAGGACTGGAACTGAGAAATATAGTAGTAAATAACTCTCTCTCTCTCTCTCCTCTCTCTCCTCTCTCTCTCTCTCTCTCTCTCTCTCTCTCTCTCTCTCTCTCTCTCTCTCTCTCTCTCTCTCTCTCTCTCCTCTCTCTAGCTTAAGCTGAAATCTTCAAAAGAACATACTGGCCAGTAACATCATGTAACAGCTAAAGGAAGCTGTGAGACACAAACTTCTGGCCCTTCTCGTGAACTAGCTAGCAGTTTAGACGAGTGAAACAGACCGACCTTGTGATACTTGACTTCTTAAAGGCTTTTTTGTCTTCCACATCAGCGCCTTCTCCAGAAACACAATATCTTTATCGAATGTGAGGACCTGTACCCAGGCGGATTGAATGAATCCTTCCTGTTTTGCAGAAGCCAACAGGTAGCGTACTGAATGGAGAATCATCAGACCAAGTGCGTACCATGAATAGTGTTCAACATGGTGCAGTTCTGGGAACTATTCTTTTCCTGATTTTTATCAAAGAAGTCCCAGACACTCTTTACTCCATAGGATTGTTTGCCGATGATTGCATTATATATAGGTTATCAACAACATAAAAGATAGCAGTCTTCTGCATAGTGATGTTAGCACTTTGTCATTGTGGGAAAGACAGTGGAGGATGAGTTTCATCCCAAACGGGTCACGTGATATCCCACAGCAGCTCTCTTTGATTACCAACTGAGAGGGTTGCACTAGAGCG
Organism: Conus ventricosus; assembly: GCA_018398815.1. Classification (NCBI taxonomy): domain Eukaryota; kingdom Metazoa; phylum Mollusca; class Gastropoda; order Neogastropoda; family Conidae; genus Conus; species Conus ventricosus. The sequence continues at coordinate 53,783,942 of CM031609.1, forward strand.
TTCAAATTTGACTTCAACCGGATATCCCATGTACATCATGTAACCAAAAAGCGTGTTCGTCTTTCAGAAGAGGAACTCGAAGACTGACAAAGAGAAGACATAGGCAGAAGCATATTTCACCAATGTAAGACTGCATTTTTGGAATACTGCAGCTTAGTATGGAATCCTCACACTGTTGATCAAACCAGACCAAGCAAGTCCAAAGAGAATCTGAGCGATATGTCACCCAGTACTCCAGCAGTATCACAGCCGTGCTTCAAAAACTGTAGTGTGAACACTCTGGAGAGCAGAAGAACAGAAGACCAAGCAGTTATGTTCTATACGACAATACATAATTATTTATGGATAGTGAACAAAAACCTGGTTGACATCCAGCCCAAGAAATATGTTACCCTGAACACGCTCAGATCATGCATACAAACTTTCAGGTATCAGCAAGAGCAAATGTATTCAACAGCAGCAATAATACCAGCTCAGAAATCCCTTTTAGCTTCTGTTGCTGGGGCTCCCTGCTCGGCACTCTTAAAGATGGAGATCCCCCCCCCCCCCCCTCCCCCCGGTCCATCCCCTCACTTCACTTGTGTCAATTTTTGTTTTTGTTTTGTTTTGTTTAATCCTGATGGCTGGGCGTATAAGAGTCATAGGTGATCGTGCGTTATTACAAATTAGACTGAAGTTTCGTGCGTTATCACAAATTAGACTGAAGTTACAAGCTAGATCGTTCCAAGTACCACTGCCTGCACATACACTACTTTCCTGGCCTTAATTCGACCTCTGTTCAGAGGAATATGGAACGATCATCTGGACCTCGTGCCATAGGCGGGATGTTGACAGACTGGAGCACATTTTTCACCGAGCAGCAGTCATCTTCATTGCTAAGAACTGCAGATCTGACCACTCCACCTTCCGAGAGCGTGAGGAACGTGCAGAGGGATGACCTTGTATTCCATGGTGGTTGAGCGGCTTGTGTCAGCACAGTTCCTGATGCATCACTACGAAACCTGGAATCACTTGTGCCAGATCTCAATTGCTACCGTGAGTGGTGTAGAAGAAACTGAATTCTAAGGAGAGGTTGACGGCAGAACGTTTTCAGAGAATCACCCCTCCCCCCATCTCTGCATCAAACAAGTGTTTCAGCCCTGAACTCCTTACTCGAATATTCGAGGGGCGAACTGCATCCAGGTCATGACTCCCAGCTGCCCTTCTCCTGTGATACTCCTTTTTCTTTCTTTTTTCCCTCCTTTTTCTTTCTTTCTTTCTTTCTTTTTCCCCCTTTTTTCCCCTTTTTTTTTTCGTTTTTTTTCCTTCTTACTCTGGTGCTACCGAGATTCGAACCAGCATTCCAAGATGATCATACACACAAAAACGACTGCTGCCGCCACACCAACGATGCCGAAGTGCAACGCTACTCGGTTTAGACACTATATCAATGTCTATATAGACACCATTCAAATAAGCAGTCCATTTTTTTTTTTTACGTACAAATGTAGCTGGACAACAACACTGTACACACACACAACTGTCGTTTCTTTCAAGCGAAGACAGTGGAATGCCTTTGGCAATTTCAAACACTCTAAGCGGTCTCTGTGCTGTCGCTGCTCGTGAAGGCGTAGGCGAGCAGAGACGTCATCCATCGGCAGGCCCGCGAAGCAGCCACCTTCACCTTCTTCTTCTGATAGATTCGTGGACAGAATGAATGTGTGGGGGGAGTCTGTCTTTTCTCATTTCACTGTGGATTTTGAAATAAATATTGCGATGTAATCAGATTTCTTGTCACTTCAAGTCGCCAGTGTGAAGTGCCTGTCACCGGCTTTCCCGAAGCAATGTTTTATTCTCTTTCGTGTACCTTTCTGGACTATCACATGCGCCGTTGTTTCTCGGTTATGTAACCTAACTTTACCATCAATCTCTCTCTCTCTCTCTCTCTCTTCTCTCTCTCTCTCTCTCTCTCTCTCTCTCTCCTCTCTCCCTCTCTCCTCTCTCTCTCTCTCTCTCTCTCTCTCTCTCTCTCTCTCTCTCTCTCTCTCTCCTCTCTCTCTCTCTCTCTCTCTCTCTCTCCTGGTAAACACCGCACTTGTGCCATCGTGTCTCTTATCCTCGGACATGAGTTGATAATGTTGTAACTTTGTGTATCCTGCTGTGCCAGCATATGGCGTGCGGGTTAGCAGGACAAAGTTGATTTTAGACTGACAGATAAACAAAACGTTTAGTAAATGATTGTATAGCGCAATGAACAAATCTGTTATGACTCGACTTCTTCAACGTACTACTTTGGAGAGAGAGAGAGGGAGCTCGGAGTTAACATTGGTTCTGACTCCATTCCCCATACAGTCCTTCGAATGAGACTATAAACCGAGGTTCCGTGTGTGAACGCATGCACAACATCTTGCACACACGTAAAATCCCATCACCAACTTTCGGAAGAGAAGGCCAGTTTGGCCGTTGGTATGGATGACACGCTACACATAGCATGCACCTTCCCCGAAGTTGGAGTATGGCTGCCTTAATGGCGGGATAAAAAACGGTCATACACACGCAAGTGTCAGAATCTTCAACTCGATGAAGGTGGACACTCAAAGAGAGAGAGAGAGAGAGAGAGAGAGAGAGAGAGAGAGAGAGAGAGAGAGAGAGAGAGAGAGAGAGAGAGAGAGAGAGAGAGAATCATTCGTTGTGGTCCTGCCGCGCTCGTGCGTGTGTGTGTGTGTGTGTGTGTGTGTGTGTGTGTGTGTGTGTGTGTGTGTGTGTGTGTGTGTGTGTGTGTGTGTGTGTGTGTGTGTGTGAAAGACAGAGAGAGGGTGAAGAAGGAAGAGATGAGTGGGAAGGTGCGCGTACATGCCTGCGTGTGTGTCTTTGTAAAAAGAGTGTACGAGGTGTGTATGCGCGAGCGCGTCAACTGATTCTCTCTCTCTCTCTCTCTCTTGTTTCAACAACATCAACCAGTCAGAGCTGAACACTAACAAACACTCAAAGTGACTGTCATAGTTTTCTTCCTAGCGTCTTCTCTCCTCATGCGCATACAGGACAATCATTGAATTAACTAAATAGGAATAGTTCTATGAACAAATAAATACGCAAAAGACAAGAAACTGGTCTCCTCTTTCTTGAAATTTTCTGCCCTCCATTTCTCGCAAATCCAACCAGCTTACCACATTCGTGCTCTATAAACCTACCCAGTCTCTGTTTGGGGCAAAAGAAGAAACCCTCTTGATGTTGGTGAGAGTACATGGTGCAAATCCGCATGAAAAGACGGGCCAAGAAGGTCTTCGTGCAAAGTGGAGGTCTTCGCTCTTCCCAGTGCCCTTCAACTAATGTCTGGGTTTTCAGGTTGGCCACTCGTTCAGTCAAGGCTGTAATAGTTACAATTTAATGCTTCTCCTCCCGCTTCTTCCCACTCTCTTTCTCTTTGACACCCCCCCCCCCCCCTTCTTCCACCACTATTAGCCCCTTCCACCCCACCGCCCCGCTCCTCAAGCAACAACAAGAAACAAAAAACAAAACCTTTGCTAACTAACTCATTTTCATGATGCTGGAAAAAGTGTCCCTGCATTTATTTTCCCCCACCCCCTTTAACGTGCTTCTCATGCTCACGATTATAATGTAAACCACCCGGAAAGTTGATCTCTTAGGAGATCCTAGCAGATGATGCTGGTGAGGGATTCTTTATACGCTAGTTAACCGCTGTCAGGGCTCCTGTGATTGATTATATTATTTGAATTACCAAAGAGATCTGGGTATAAGCACTCGGCAGACGCTCTAATAAGAGCTTCAAACCTTTTAATCTTTGATTAAACCAATTTGTTTGTCCATTTGTTTCCTTTTTGCACTGTTCAGCCTATTTTCATAATTCATCATATACTGACTTCCTTTGGAGGGAGGGAGGAGACTGTGATTCCCACCCATTCCCACTCACATCCTAAAAGGATATGACCACCCCAGGTGATTCCTATATCCCCTTCTGCTGTAAGAAATATTTTTTTGCGCTAGCGGGATTCAAACCTTGTGGATGGGTGGGTGTCTCAAGGCGTGCCTTTCTAAAGCATGCCTTCCATGGACTGCTCACGGACACCTGTTCAAAGTTGAGAAATTTAAGCCGTCTGAAGTGCACTCTTGTTCATCCTTAACTAGATCCAGCTGTAACTCTTTTCAGCTGCCTCTGCCATTGCTTTTCGGGTCCTTTTCTAACCAGAAATCGAGAGCTGTTTCGTGAGGTCATAGGCTGATGAGTCAACACCCCACTCTTCCTTCTCAAGCCTCCACGGCGAGGACTTTGGAAGCCAGGTTCTCTCAATCTGCGGGCGTCTAGTGCTGTATTTATGAGTTCGATCCCTTCTTTTTTCATGTGGCGTAGTGAGTACAGTCAGAATCATTTGTTTTGGATGAATCTGAGTGGAGTATTTTCTCTGTTCTCATGCCACTCTTCCTGATGATCTATGGGTGATTTCCCCATCCTGGAAGCTCTGCTGTGCTCCCCCCAGTCATCCATCCACTCAAATCAGTAAATTCCGCTTCCGTGCTTTTGATGTCATGGCTGTTCCCGACCATGATGTATGGACTCTTGTCGTGCAGGCTGTCATTGCTGGAGCTTCTGGTGGTACAGTGTTTGTCTTAGTTGTGCCTTTGACCCTCACTTCATTTCTGTTGATTCCAGCCTCTTGTCTGTTGCTTTCTATGTGTCCAGTTATTTCCTTAATCTTGAGGTTTTTGTTTGCCACGTCACCACCT
>CM031609.1:53796163-53806163 GCA_018398815.1 Conus ventricosus
AAATTTCTCTCGAAGGACGCCCTTTGAAGGAAGCCTTGAGTTCTTTTGAAGGAAACCCGAAGTTCCTTCAAAGGAAACCCTGAGTCTAGTTGACCTGGCTCACTAGTTTGCTAATATGGGCATCTGTGAAGATGCTTCATCCTCTTATCCCTTAATCCACCTCCCCTAGCCTAATCTCTCTCTCTCTCTCTCTCTCTCTCTCTCTCTCTCTCTCTCTCTCTCTCTTCTCTCTCTCTCTCCTCTCTCTCTGCTATATCGGCAGCTGCATATATCAGGTTGTCGCCGCAGGTCACAGTTCCTTCTTCCATCCCTTATGTGACCATCCACCACAAGGAAATATATCTCAATGACACGTTTGCTGACTGACAATTGACTCGCGTCGGTAACCATTAGAGGATATTCAGCCCCACACTCGGCTCCCCACCATGTTCCTTCCACTCCGGTAAATTTAAACAGGGTGAACTGGTTTTATGCCTGTCACATCAAAAGGCATTGCTGCAATACGTGTGGGACTGCCTGTATAGATGTCTATCAACATGGGTACCCAGTGCGAGCCGCCAAGCGATTTAATGCGCCACATGTCTCCCGACATTTCCCCCGATTTGAGGGAAATATTGTCTTAGATGTCGGATGCAAAAGGGCGAAACATCGGGCTGTCTATGTTTATGGGCCGGAATAGTCTATAGAGTGCCGGACTCATAATCCTGGTAATCATCGGGTTGCAGGTTCGAATCACCGCCGGATCGTTTCGGTACAGCGGGATTTCCCCCTCTCAGAGTTAACATTGGTTCAGACTTCATACTCGAAAAGTCCTTCAAATCGACTATAAAGCAATGTTTCGTGTGTGGACGCACGCATATCTTGCACATGCGTAACAAGAAGAAGAAGAAGAAGAAGAAGAAGAAGAAGAAGAAGAAGAAGAAGAAGAAGAAGAAGAAGAAGAAGAAGAACAACAACAACAACAACAACAACAACAACGACGACAGCAAAACATCACCAACTTTCGAGAAGAGAAGGCCAGTTTGGCTGGTGCTGTGGGTGAGACGTATACACATAGCATGCACCGAAAGAATGAAAGGATGCATGATAAACTGAATGACTAATATTCGAATGAGTGACTGATATTCCACCGAATGACACGGAAACGACTAAATGTAGTGCCATCAGGCAGCTCTTCTGTCGGCTGTACCCAATCCACGCTCTCCTTTACACAACAGACTGCATGCCTGCCTGGGTACAAAGTTTTGCTGTTTTTTTTTATGCTAGAGTCTAAAAATTATCGACACGATGAAAAGACTTTAAATAAAACAACCATCATCATCGGCTGTACCCAGGCAGGCAGCCTATTGTGAAACGAGAGTGTGGATTGTAAAGCGTGGATTGTAAAGCGCTCTGCAATAATCTCTTTCTACCGAAGTTGTAACCTCTTGACATAAAGACTGTCCAGATTGATTTACGATCGTATTTGAAGCGTCTCACGCTCGCCGGCACACACACAAACACACACACACACACACACACACACACACACACACACACACACACACACACAAACACACACACACACACACACACTCTCTCGTGTACTCTCTCTCTCTCTCTCTCTCTCTCTCTCTCTCTCTCTCTCTCTCTCTCTCTCTCTCTCTCTCTCTCTCACACACACACACACACACACACACACGCGCGCGTCCCCCGTCTCTTCCCCCACCCCTCCTCCCCCGACAGCCTTTTAACTGATGACTTGTTGTTTAAGTAGTCTGGCATTTTGACTTGCAAATAGATACTTAATTGAAGGTGGCCTTAGAGATCGGCAAGGCTATGACTTGACCAAATTTGAATGGTGTTAAAACCATACCCGGACCATACACGGACCATACACGGACTCTCTTCTTCTTCCTAAAATACTGGTTCACTCAAAAACGAGTAGGTCACCAGCGCGCATATTAAAAAATAAAATAAAATAACATAAAACAGTGCGACTAAAGATCCCGATGCTCATGTCCTAAGACGGGTGAGTACCGGCTACACGAAAATACACAATGCATACACAATGATGTTAATAATGGTCAACCTGATGACCGCTGAACATTACTGGAAGAAGAAAACGATACAAGCAGGGGGGCCGGATAGCTCAGTTGGTAGAGCGCCGGACTCGTGATCCTGGGGTTGCGGGTTCGAATTTCGGTATAGACTGATTTTTCCCTTGGAGTTAACATTGGTTCTGACTCCATTCCCCATATAGTCGTTCGGATGGGACTATAAACCGAGGTCTAGTCTGTGTCACATGCACTAAGATCATACACGGACTCTAAAGATCCCGATGCTCATGTCCTAAGACGGGTGAGTACCGGTTACACGAAAATACACAATGCATGCAATCTGTGTGCCAGAATAGTCTACGTGAAGACTGTGGGCGCGGGGCAGGTTAAACATCCCCATCTGGAAGAAGAAGGAGAAGCAGACACAAAACACGTGTGTTTGCAACGGAAATAAACACTAAGATCACATGATGCCCAAACTGACCAATCACAAATCTCGTTTCAAAACATGTTGATACTGGTTGCCAGCGTCGCGAGGGGAACAAGTATGGATGACAAGCGAGCTGCAATTTAAAATGAAATAGCATCAGATCCTGCAAAAAGTACTTTCGTTTCGAAGAATTTTCCTGGCAATCAATGTGAAGCTGTTTTACGAGGATGGCTGACAGACACAGGCCTGAAAGTAGGTCTGAGAGCAGTCTTGGAGGCGGCAAACGTTCGTCTGGAAATGGCGGCAGAAAAGGTGTAGGGCAGATGCAGAACTTGCTGGGGGAATTCAAGGGTCTGTATGAAGGGAAACTGAAACGACTAGAGGAAGCAGAGAGATCAGGAGATGACGTAAATAGGGTGAGTAAATACATATATATTAAAGGCACCTTTTGCAGGATCATAGGGCGTGTAGATCGCACACGCATGTACACACACGCACGCAAAGTAGTCTTAACTGAAATCAGACGCATACACACACACACACACGTTAGTAGTCGAAACCTCTCTGTCTGTCTGTCTGTCTGTCTCTCTCTCTCTCTCTCTCTCTCTCTCTCTCCCCACACTCACACACACACACGCGCACGCATGCACACACGCACATACACACACACGCACGCACGTACACACACACACACACACACACACACACATATTCATGCCAGCCTCCAGTGATAATGTGAGTGAATCATTTGCATTGTTGAGTGTAAATGTGAAACCTATACTTGCTTGTTATTATTTCTGATAGGAGCTCAGCAGAAAACGAGGAGGTGTATCTTCCACCAATCACATAAATAGGAAACTTTACCTCACTGGTGTCACAAAATATACTCATCACAACAAACATGCTCTAAAATGAACTCATTAGAATCTATGACAAGATTTTAGGTTGATGTGTGGTCACATTGCATAGAAATAATTGTCTTGATGGAGAAAAAATGAACCTCATTGACAAGGCAAAGATTAAAACCTAAGACACAACAAATGTACAGAGACACACACACAGACACATATACAGACATACACACATACACTCACTCACACACACACACACACACACACACACACACACACACACACACACACACACACACACACTCACACACACACACACACACACACACACACACACACTTGTGAGTATGGCCTTGTATGTGTGGTTGTATGTATGGGTGTGCATGCGTGCATTAGCAATGATCCACCTATTCCCACTCCTATTCCTAACTCCCCATTCCTCTCCACACACACATACATTTTCATGTGCACTCTCTCCCCCTTGTTTTGATTATCATTATATTATCATTATTATCTATTACTATTCTGACTGTATTATTACTATCATTATTATTATTATTATCATCATCATCATCATTATTATTACGATTACTACTATTATTATTATTATTTCATTGTTGTTGTTGCTGTTATTATTATTATTACTATTTTTATTGTTATTATTATTGTGATGTCAAGTTTGATGGGCAAGAATAGAAAATGTTTATTTAACAATGGCAGCAAATATAGATTGCGGTCACAGAGATTGTGCACTTGCACACATCATCCTTGATAATAATAACTTGTGTAAGAGTAGGTTTCACTTTGAAGTTGTGGACAGTGGATTAAACTTAAAGAATGGACGGAAGAGAAGGGTAAGGGATGGGATGGGCTTCAGAGGTACAAAAACATCATCCCTTCGACAAGAGATGAGTGAGTTGGCAAAACCAAGTGTCATCTGTAATATTTTTAGTTGATATTTATAGAATGAAATCTTACAGATCTGCCATCAGTTTTTTTTTTACATTGTAGACCCTGACCGAAAACGATCCTTTTCCACCGTTCACTTGCTTTTTCATCCATCAGCTTCCCCTTCCGATCTTAATCACTTCTTAACAATCAGTTATCAATTCTTTCTGCTGTCAGGTTGTTGTTTTGTTGGTCACTTCCACCCCCACATCTTTCCCTGACCCGTATTGCATGTTTACCCATTTCTCCACTCTTTAAATTTAATGGTTAAATTTTAATGCTGTTAAGTTATACTTTCAAACATTCAGTAACTAATTTAAACCACTGGCCTGACCAAGTCACAGCTTGCCTACAATAGTTTCATGCTGGGCTGCCTGGACACAGTTAGTTGTATTATGAGTTTCCTTTTATAATCATCAGAGCACAGGAAGGCATTGTCATCTGTTGGGTCATTTAACCACTCTCAGTGTCACTTCAAAGTGTCATCAAGTTCTGCTGACCTCTGCTTTGAAGACATAGTCTTCACTGAGAAGACATACTATGGGGAAAACCCAAAAAAAAAAAACCCCAATTCATTCACAATTAATGCTGCATGCAGAATTAAATTCATTTAAAGTTGCATGTCCAAGTGTCCCCTTCTTATTTTCAATTAAGAAGAGCACAGAAATTCTAGATCTAGTCACAGTGATCGGTTTCAGTTGCCTCTTCCAATAAGAGTTGCTGAGGAAGGCACGGTTGACTGTTGATATGTATTTCTAGTATCGGTAACAGCTTTTAGAAAATTCAATGAGTATTTGATGCACTGTTTCCAAATAAAAAGCTTCAACATAAATATTCACCTTGTTGAAAATATACTGCACACTTAATACTGTGTACTTATTACTTTGTCCATCTCTTTCTCCATGTAGACAGCTTTTACCCTTCCCCCCGCTTCCTTCAATCTCTTCTAAGTGTGCATGTGTGTGTGTGTGTGTGTGTGTGTGTGTGTGTGTGTGTGTGTGTGTGTGTGTGTGTGTGTGTGAGTTTGTGTGTGTGTGTGTGTGTGTGTGTGTGTGTGTGTGTGTGTGTGTGTGTGCGTGTGTGTGTGTGTGTGTATGTGTGAGTGTGTGTGTGTGTTTGCATGTGTTTGTGCATCCGTTTCTCTCTCTCTCTCCCTCCTTCCCTCTCTCTCGCTCTGTCTCTGTCTCTCTGTATGTGTGTGTGTGTGTGTGTGTGTGTGTGTGTGTGTGTGCGTGCGTGCATTCACACAAATGTGTGTATATGTAATATAAAGCTCAAAGCTCGTAACCACCACTGAAAAAGTATGACTTTTATATTGATAATATATCCCATTGATATCAATAAAATAAAAAAAAAGAATTCCAATTGCGTGTGGGAAGGAGCACACAGATAAGGTATCACTGGTGCAGTAGTTGTCTTTTTTGTATGTTTGTTTTCTCATTTTCTGTTTGGTTTCTGTGTATGGTATAGCAAAAACTTATCCAGGTGAACCAATGTCATGTCTGAAAACATGGAAACAAAAAACTTTTAGTGTTTTCCATTCCGCATGTACTGATGTGGCCCTTTGCGGTCGGCTGGGCTATAAGCAACATTATCTTATCTTATCTTACTGACCTCCTTTCAACAAGATTTAGCAGTCAAGTGGGTTGAACCAAAAGGGCAACCAGGTAACTGATTAATCAGAACAAACAAGGCATTCACCAAAGCTTGAAGCACTGTGGGAGTTTATCAAACACTTCGTGCCACAGCAAAGTTAATCTTCATTAACCTGAAAAGGTCTGCCTGATAAGCCTTGTTCAAAAGAGCGAGCACTGGTTCAAGAGAAGCAACTCAGGCTGTTTGTGGACTTTTTTTTAAGCCAAGGGAAAGCACTATTCTTGCTTAGGAGACCAGCCACAAGGCAATCGTAATATGCACGCATTGCTCTCAGCTGGTGTGGATTGAGTTAAAGCAGTCAAACTTGTGCTCATAAAATGAGCTACATTTTGTTAAGGCTTTTTTTTTTTTGGTTCTTAGTCAGAATGATACATTAATAAAGCAACATTTTTTTTCTGAAATTATAGACAATTATGGTCTAGTAAGAAAAGGCTGAGCATCTACAATTGATTGGGTGAAAAATGTTTAACTTTGAAGTGAAACAGTATATATATGTACAGCAAAATAAGGACTCACATGCATAGAATGGCAATGATACACCAGCTGTTAAGTGAAATTGTTATAACAATGTGATTAGTGAGAGATGTGGTTTGGTTACCGTGAGGCTGAACATCCACACTCACCAGTAGGAGAGGGCAGGAGATCTGTCTACCACAACACTGACACCACCAGAACGATCACATGTTAAGATTGGCAGTGAATATACCCATTTTCTATGTTTGGGGAAAGAGGGGCTTACTCCTGCAATGTCTGGCTGCAAACTCAGTGTACATAGGAAGAGAGTGAGAGAGAGAGAGAGAGAGAGGGTGGCAGAGAGGGAGGGATGAAGGACATCATTCCAGAAGGGGGTTATCTTTGTAACAGTGAAAATTTTGTATTTTTTTCAGATGTCTACAATGTAATGTACAATGTATAGATGCAGTTGGTGATAGACCCAGATCACTGTAATATGATTACATGTTGAAGACCCAAATGACTACAATTTGATGTACATAATGAGGGTGCGTTTGTTGACAAAAGGTGAAACCCAGATGACTACGATATATGTACATGGTGGTATGTCTAAAATTGTTGGCAGACGTAGGCAACCACAATGTATGGTATGTAATGTGGGTATGATTGTGTAAGCATATTTAGGAAACCACAATATATTGTATGTAATTGTGGGTATGATTGTTTACACACCCACATGACTACAGTACAATGTATATATAATGGATACGACTCTTGAGAGACCCAGTGACTACAACATAATGTACATAATGTGGGTGTGACTGCTGACATACCCAGTGACTATAAATATATAATGTATATAATGTGGAGATGACTGTTGTCAGACCCATTTGACTATAATGTAATGTACATGATATGGGTATGATTGTTGACAGACCCAGATGGCTACAAAGTACAATATAACATATATAATGTGAACATGGCTGTTGACAGACCCAGACGATAACAGTATAATGGACATAATGTGGGTATGATTGTTGACAGACCCAGATGGCTACGAAGTACAATATAACATATATAATGTGAGCAGGGCTGTTGACAGACCCAGATGATAACAGTATAATGGACATAATGTGGGTATGATTGTTGACATACCCAGATGACTACACTTAAATGTATGTAATGTGGATATGATTTTTAACAGACCCAGGTGACTAAAATTTAGTGTACATAATGTGGGTATGATTGAATTTAGTGTACATAAAGTGGGTATGATTGTTGACAGATCTGAACAACAACACTTAAATGTACATAATGTGGGTAGGATTGTTGACAGACCCAGGTGACTATAATTTAGTGTACATAATGTGGGTATGATTGTTGACAGACCCGGGTGCGAGTGCTGCAGTCCTACGTGAAGGACCTGAGTGAACAGAATGATGTGCTGGTTGGCACGGTGGAGGAACTGGAGCGTGAAGCCAACGACCGTGTCCAGGTCCTGGAGACCAAACTGCACAAAGCCTCCATCTCTGTCAAGGTCAGTGTGTGTGTGTGTGTGTGTGTGTGTGTGTGTGTGTGTGTGTGTGTGTGTGTGACATGTATGTCTGTAATTTTGAGTTCTCATGCTCCCATTTCTTCCAACAATGTTGCCATGTCATATCTGCCTTTCCTTTTTCTTGAACTTCTTGAGCTTGTGCACTTTTGTCTAACAGCTCTTACAGCACCTAAAATAATTAGAACAAACCCTTGTGATTGAAATTATACGCCCATACTGCGGTCTACATAAATTGAATAAACTGTAATTAATGGCAATAGAATTGACGGAAAATTGTGTATACGTGCATGCATATGACTAGAAAGGGGGGAGGAGCAGAGGGAGGATAAGATAAGATAATGTTGCTTATAGCCCAGCCGACCGCAAAGGGCCACATCAGGGCTGGCAGAGGGAGGAGTCTTCACTGTAGATGTAATGATATCTTGAATTGCCTGTTTTTTTTTTTGGAGATAATTCAGTTCAAAACAGTTTAAAGAGTATAGCAAAATTCACTAAAGATTTTGTGTTCACCCACTTATTTCAAACTGTTGATGAAATCAAGATCTCAATGGGACCAGCACATATGCGTTGGCATCCATGATATCATAATGAATATTCAATTGATCAGTAACTGAATTGGTGCCCAAATTTTTTTACTCTTTCCTACATCACCTTTTTAATGAATGAAACAATTATACTGAAAAAAAAGGAAGAAAAATATGGACAATATTTATACACAAAACTAGTATGTTTCCACTCTAGCTTACAAAGAAATGGGGTCTGATATTATAGTGGCAGTCTGTAGTGGACACTTGGATCAGGAAACATCATACAATTAACACCACAATGATGACAGGCCTATTTTCAAATGGAACATGGCAAGGAGAATCATCTTTCAGACTAACAGCACCTGTGTTAAACTTTTGACTGCAAGTGAGGAGAAAGATCCTATATGATGGACTGTAGCATGCTGGTGTTGAGGTGAGGTAGACACGTCAGGTAATTGGCAATGAATAGTAGGATCCTTGGTGAGGGACTACAGCATGCTGGTGTTGAGGTGAGGTAGACATGTCAGGTAATTGGCAATGAATAGTAGGATCCTTGGTGAGGGACTGTAGCATGCTGGTGTTGAGGTGAGGTAGACACGTCAGGTAATTGGCAATGAATAGTGGGATCCTTGGTGAGGGACTATAGCATGCTGGTGTTGAGGTGAGGTAGACACGTCAGGTAATGGCTAATGAATAGTAGGATCCTTGGTGAGGGACTGTTACTGTAGCATGCTGGTGTTGAGGTGAGGTAGACCTGTCAGGTAATTGGCAATGAATAGTAGGATCCTTGGTGAGGGACTACAGCATGCTGGTGTTGAGGTGAGGTAGACATGTCAGGTAATTGGCAATGAATAGTAGGATCCTTGGTGAGGGACTGTAGCATGCTGGTGTTGAGGTGAGGTAGACACGTCAGGTAATGGCTAATGAATAGTAGGATCCTTGGTGAGGGACTGTAGCATGCTGGTGTTGAGGTGAGGTAGACCTGTCAGGTAATGGGCAATGAATAGTAGGATCCTTGGTGAGGGACTGTAGCATGCTGGTGTTGAGGTGAGGTAGACATGTCAGGTAATGGCTAATGAATAGTAGGATCCTGGGTGAGGGACTATAGCATGCTGATGTTGAGGTGAGGTAGACATGTCAGGTAATGGCCAATGAATAGTAGGATCCTTGGTGAGGGACTATAGCATGCTGGTGTTGAGGTGAGGTAGACACGTCAGGTAATGGCTAATGAATAGTAGGATCCTTGGTGAGAGACTATAGCTGCTGGTGTTGAGGTGAGGTAGACACGTCAGGTAATGGCCAATAAGATAAGATAATGTTGCTTATAGCCCAGCCGACCGCAAAGGGCCACATCAATGAGTAGTAGGATCCTTGGTGAGGGACTGTAGCATGCTGGTGTTGAGGTGAGGTAGACATGTCAGGTAATGGCTAATGAATAGTAGGATCCTTGGTGAGGGACTATAGCATGCTGGTGTTGAGGTGAGGTAGACACGTCAGGTAATGGCCAATGAATAGTAGGATCCTTGGTGAGGGACTGTAGC
>CM031609.1:53816163-53841163 GCA_018398815.1 Conus ventricosus
GAGAATATAGGAATGCGGTGAAAATGGGATGTAAAGCCATACAGATGTTACAAACTTAAGTGTGTGTGTGTGTGTGCGCGCGTGCGCGCACGCACGTGTGTAGGTGTTTGCTAACAGAATATAAGAATGCGGTGAAAACAGGATGTAAAGCCATGCAGATTTTGCAAATTTAATGTTGTGTGTGTGTGTCTGTGTGTGTTGTCAACCTCGGTGATGTCAGTGGAGGAAGGACTAGCGCACAGCCCAAACACACTCACAGCTTGCTTACAATCTCATTCATATGTCATGCATTCGTCACATCAAACCACTAGTAAAGTCTATAACTTTACTACACATGATCATAGAACGAAACATCAATGCATATGGAATCAAACAAAATAAAACATTCTCTCTTTCCTTGAACTTCACAAAATCATTTATCTAAATTATCATTAACTAACCCGGGTATAAACAGATTTCTACTTTACCTGGCCAGGTGATCTTAACTATTCACGAATCACTGTCTTTTATTTTCTTTTTTTTTCTTTCACTGTCACTTTCACAAGCACGACACAACTGCTGGCACTGGTGTTGGTCTGCTGGCACTGGTCAGGTTAGACTGCTGGCACTGGCGTTGTCTGTGGTTCTGCTTGACAAAGTGACGCTGCCAGGTATGAGTCGAACCCCCGGTTCAGATGGAACAGTGACTATCAACATCGATCTGTTCTCCTTTCTTTCTTCCTGCATTAACGCATTGCACTCTCTCTCTCTCTTCTAGTCTGCTCTATCAAATGGACATGGTTGCTTTTCTTTTCCTTTCTTTTCCTTCTTTTTCTCTTCATTAGTTAGCAACTCTCTCTCTCCACATCTCTCTTAGTCCTCCCTCTGCAGACTATCTATGGTGCTAAATGCTACAACTTGGTTCTCTCCTCTCTCCTCATCTCTCTCTCTGCCCCTCTCTCCTGCAGAGCTTACACTCAGAACCTCTCTCTCTCTTCTCTCTGTTCGTTCTCTCCTGTCTCTCCCTCACGCATTACTTTATCCCCCACCTACGTGTCCAAGGGTGAGTACCATTGGTCAGTATTTTTATCCGCCTCGTACCCGAAGTTATCTCCCTCTAATTCCATTGGATATTCAAATCATGACAGTCACGCCTACACGCCTTACTCTCTGTGGTGGTCAATTGGTCATTTAATTGATTAGCTTGATTTCACCCCCACCACACACTACCTCTTCTCCCTCTCCCTTCCCGGCGACGTCGACCTAATTGTGGGCACTGGTCGTAAATTGGCTAGATCAGTCTGGCCCAGACGTTGCAATAGGTCTGGCAGACCTATTGAGACGTTGGTCAGCCACTCCGACTGTCTACGGGCCGATGCTGTCTCCGTGGAAGATTAGGATTAGCCTCTCGCTGTGCTCAAATTGGCCGGATGAGTCTGATCCGGGCGTCGAGACTCGTTGACCAACATCGAGGCGTCGGTCAGCTACTTAGTCCGTCTGGCTGGACAGACCGTCTCCGTGGAGCCTCTCCGCTATGCTTAATTGGCTGGACCCGACACACGAGGCCGTCTGCCTGACGCCCAGAATATTTGAGTTAGAGCTTATGTCCAAACAACCTGGCTGGCGACGGACCACGACTTTGGTTGTTTATTTTTTTTGTCCGTGACAATTTCCCCCTTGCAAAAGACTATGCACCGCATTGTCTCAAAACAACGGTACAAAAAGACAACAACCGAATTTGCTGACACACAGCTACACGTGCAAAGTTTGAAAAATACTTTACAACCAACGGTTTATAAATTATAAAATATATCATTAGTGAATACCACTCCAATGATTATCATTGACGTGCGCTCTTGCGTTATTTCGACTCATTTTATAACGACCTCTGTGCGCACCTATGCAATTCCCCTACCTGCGGATTTGCCATATCTTCTCTTCACAAATTCTTATGAAAAGCACAATATAATATGATCACGATCCATGACACTTCACTGAGGAATCTCCATCCTTACTTATTGCAAAATAATGCATCACTACACAAGCGACTGTATGCTCCAAGCATAACTACATTCACATGAACAAGTCTCACAAAGAAAATATGAACAAGTCTCACACAGAAAATATGAACCATAGCCAACTGGGAATGAACCCATATCCAATCAACATAACTGTAATCAACACATATTATCAACAAAGCACCCCGGATATGACTGACTTCCTCTGAGTTGCAGCTTGCTAGACTACACGGCTTAAATAGTCAGCTCCGACATTCTGTCGACCTGGAATGTACTGCACTCGATACCTGTAGGGCTGCAGTGCCATTGCCCAACGCAGAACCCTGCTGTTTTTCAGCTGTGCCTCCTGCAGGAATTTTGAGTGGTTGATGATCTGTCTCTATCACAAACTCTTTCCCCATACAAGTATTTGTGAACTTCTGCACGGCCCACACGACAGCTAAACACTCCTTCTCTACCGTTGCGTACCCTTCTTCACACTTTGTCAACTTCCTGCTAGCATACCTCACAGGGAACTCGACCCCCTTCGTGCTCCTGCAAACAATACTGCACCTACTCCACCGCCTGATGCATCTGTCCCACAACAAAATGGTTTTGACATATCCGGTAGCTTCAAGATGGGACGGAACCTAGCTTTCCAACACCGTCTGCAGTGCTTGCTCTGCAGCGTCTGACCACTCGACCACTGCCGGTTTCCCTGCCTTGACGATTGCTGCGAAATTTGGTACAAACTCCCGGTAAAAACCAATAAAACCTAGCAGACTTCTGTTTTGGTCTTGGTCTCTCTGAATTCATCATCTTCTCCACCTTTCCCCCTTCTGGCTGCTTTGTGTCGCCTCCGACAACAAAACCTAGGAACCTCCAGGCTTGGAAAACCAATCTGGCACTTTGTTGGTCTGGCTGTGAGATTGGCTCGTCTCAACCTCTCTAAAACTGCTCCTAGCTGCCTCATATGCTCCTCCCATGTCTCAGATGCTATCAGAATGTCATCCATGAAATTCACAACACCTTCCAATCCCGTCAATAACTTCCTCCTGTCTCTACTGTCTAGCCCTTCATACAGTGACACATCCCTGTATGACTCTTCTCCAGGAAACTCGGGCAACAAAATCTCCCCTTCTTCTGCTGGGTCTCCTTCACCTCATCAATGATGCTGCTGCGCCTATGTGCTGAGTCTCACGCTGAATATATTTGCGGAGAAAATTCGCATGGAAAAGTTTTGGTTTCCCATTCACATCAATTCGGTAATCCCGATCGACCTTTTCAGTGATGGTGAATGGTCCTTTCCAATGCATCAGCAGCTTGTTGTGACCCCATGGGAAGCAGTAACAGGACTGATCTCCCACCTTGAGGGATTGGCTTCCTTACCTTCCTGTCATATTGCTTCTTCTGAACGACCCTAGCCTTCTGCAAACTTTCCTTTGCAAACTTACATGTCTCATACCTGTGCCCACCTTTGGAACAGGGCGAGATTGGGCCAATCAGATCAACAGCCACTCTCCTGAACGGTGTGTCAATTAAAGGAGGATGTTTAAGAGGTGCCTTCCTCTTCACCCCTCTTGTGGCTGACCTTTGACACCATCACATGACATGCAGAACCGCTTTATGTCTGCCATTGCCCCTGGCCAATGAAAATCATCAAAGATCCGGTCAGCTGTTTTGCTGGTGCCGCGATGACCCGCCATGAGCGACTCGTGACCCACTGACATGACCGTGTCACGATAACACGCTGGTACCTCTAACTGAGTTGTCACCTTGCCTGTCTTCCCTTTGTGAACACTCGGTACAACAACCCGCCTTTCACCAGAAATTCTGTCCTCACCTCCTCTAACCACCTGTTTCTCTCCACCTCTTGCCAACTCCAAGACTTCACGAGCGAAGGGTCTTGTTCCTGCGCTGCCCTAAACTCATCAGCGACACATCTATGCCTGACTTCCTTGCTGGAACGACTAACGGTTTATCAACCTTTTCCTCCTTCTTGCTCCGTGTTTGAACTGCTGCCCCTGTAGCAGTCAACAACTCAGGATCCCCTGATCCCTTGCCCCTGGAATATTTCCAATGATCAAATCATGAAGGGGTTTCTCCATCACCAACGCAGACAACTCGCCTGAGAAGTAAGGGGTACGTACTTCTATCTTAGCAACTGGAAACTCCCTCACAGTGCCATCGATTAGAGTACAGGTCTGGATTTGCCCTGTCAAATCCCCTTTCTTGACCACGTTGTTCTCACCACAACCGCATGAACAACCAGTGTCCCGTAACACTTTCACCCTCTGCTGGCCGATCCACCCTCTTCCACTGGTAACGAACCACTCAGCCTAGTGCCCTCCATCCCTGACACTGACTGCTGTCCAGTGCTAGCCATAGGCTGCACTCCACCCTCTTCAGATTGGATCCCTTTTGGTTCCACTGCAGTCGTCTCCCCTGGCGACCCTTATCCACCTCTTGCAAGGCTGCTGCCTTCTGGAACCCATGCGACAATCCCTCGCCACATGTCCCTTCTTGTGACAAATGAAACACCTATGTCTCTTTGTCCTCCTTTCTGCCCCACCACTGGGTTTTGCAGACTGTGCAGAAAACTCCCTAGTCTCCTTGCACTCTTCTCACCTGGCCTGGCAACCTGTTTCTCCTGCACCTTAGTGCCCAAACGTGCCTCTCTATACACCTCTGTGAACTTCAACAACTCCCCTGCTGTCTCTGGCTGTCTCTCTTTCAAATGTATGGTTAACTCAGGGCCGCAACCTGACAAAATCTGTTCCTTCATAACCAGCTCTTTCAATTCAGCGAACTCCTTCTTCGTACCGCTCAACTCTAACCATTTATCAAAATAGTGATCTAAACGTGCACCAAACTGAGTGTACGTTTCACCTGCTTGCAATCTAGCTGAGCGAAATTTCTTTCTGAATCCTTCCTCTGTGAGGTCAAATCCCTTCATCAACGACTCCTTCACGGCACCAAAATCAGATTGTTGTTCTGCCGGTAACGCAGTGAAAATCTGTAATGCCTTACCCGTCAATAGCGCTGACAAAATGACTGCCCACTCTTCTGAAGGCCAACCCTGACTGGTCACAAACGTTTCGAAACGACTGATGTATGCATCAATCGAATCGGTTCCTTCAGAGAATTATTGCAACTTTGGTCGGGGGGCGTAACTGCGCACAGAGTCACTGAAACTGAACTCCATCCTCGGTGGTCTCCCTTTGTATTTTCACTCGCTCTAACTCTAAATTGAATCCTTAATCTTTCTGTTTCCTGCGCTTCCCTTAATCTTTCTGTTTCTTGCATTTCTTTAGCCTTTTCCTGCTCTGCTATTTCTACGGCGACACGTCGTCTTTCCGCTCGCTCATCCCTTTCCATCTTTTGCTGGTTTTCAACGAATGCTTGCAACTCTTCTCCCGAGTAGCCTAAATCACGAGCGACGCTCACAAGTTGTTCAATAGGGGTGTTCTTTTCTTCCGCCATTGTATCTCTCTTTTTTTTTTTTTTTTTTGTTTTTTTGAACAAGATTTTATTACTACAACAGCCAAACTGTGGTTACCGACACGAGTGACGTAATAGCACAATCCTAATGAATGATAATATTAGCTTGGGACAACGTAATTAGTTTTTATAAACGCCTAGCGCCTGACCCAACTATGAGAGTGAATTATAGGCAATCTGTGCGAAATAAGTACTCTGGGGCTGAAATGCCAAGCCTAGTATTAACTATCTTGGAAGCAATGCCAAGCCTAGTATTTAACTATCTTGGGAACATACAATAAGACAACACCTTGTCTTAGGATTACAACACTTGAATCCCACCCAGCTTCCTCTCTGAGAAGTTGAACAATTATAATAAATGGGCCAGAATATCCTGGCAGCTCGCCAATAAATTGTCAACCTCGGGTGATGTCAGTGGAGGAAGGACTAGCGCACAGCCCAAACACACTCACAGCTTGCTTACAATCTCATTCATATGTCATGCATTCGTCACATCAAACCACTAGTAAAGTCTAAACTTTACTACACATGATCATAGAAAGAAACATCAATGCATATGGAATCAAACAAAATAAAACATTCTCTCTTTCCTTGAACTTCACAAAATCATTTATCTAAATCATCATTAACTAACCCGGGTATAAACAGATTTCTACTTTACCTGGCCAGGTGATCTTAACTAATCACGAATCACTGTCTTTCTTTTCTTTTTTTTTCTTTTCACTGTCACTTTCACAAGCACGACACAACTGCTGGCACTGGTGTTGGTCTGCTGGCACTGGTCAGGTTAGACTGCTGGCACTGGCGTTGGTCTGTGGTTCTGCTTGACAAATGACGCTGCCAGGTATGAGGTCGAACCCCCCGGTTTCAGATGGAACAGTGACTATCAACATCGATCTGTTCTCCTTTCTTTCTTCCTGCATTAACGCATTGCACTCTCTCTCTCTCTTCTAGTCTGCTCTATCAAATGGACATGGTTGCTTTTCTTTTCCTTTTCTTTTCCTTCTTTTTCTCTTCATTAGTTAGCAACTCTCTCTCTCCACATCTCTCTTTAGTCCTCCCTCTGCAGACTATCTATGGTGCTAAATGCTACAACTTGGTTCTCTCCTCTCTCCTCATCTCTCTCTCTGCCCCTCTCTCCTGCAGAGCTTACACTCAGAACCTCTCTCTCTCTTCTCTCTGTTCGTTCTCTCCTGTCTCTCCCTCACGCATTACTTTATCCCCCACCTACGTGTCCAAGGGTGAGTACCATTGGTCAGTATTTTTACCGCCTCGTACCCGAAGTTATCTCCCTCTAATTCCATTGGATATTCAAATCATGACAGTCACGCCTACACGCCTTACTCTCTGTGGTGGTCAATTGGTCATTTAATTGATTAGCTTGATTTCACCCCCACCACACACTACCTTCTCCCTCTCCCTTCCCGGCGACGTCGACCTAATTGTGGGCACTGGTCGTAAATTGGCTAGATCAGTTCTGGCCCCAGAACGTTGCAATAGTCTGGCAGACCTATTGAGACGTTGGTCAGCCACTCCGACTGTCTACGGGGCCGATGCTGTCTCCGTGGAAGATTAGGATTAGCCTCTCGCTGTGCTCAAATTGGCCGGATGAGTCTGATCCGGGCGTCGAGACTCGTTTGACCAGACATCGAGGCGTCGGTCAGCTACTTAGTCCGTCTGGCTGGACAGACCGTCTCCGTGGAGGCCTCTCCGCTATGCTTAATTGGCTGGACCCGACACACGAGGCCGTCTGCCTGACGCCCAGAATATTTGAGTTAGAGCTTATGTCCAAACAACCTGGCTGGCGACGGACCACGACTTTGGTTGTTTATTTTTTTTGTCCGTGACATGTGTGTGTGTGTGTGTGTGTGTGTGTGTGTGTGTGTGTGTGTGTGTGTGTGTGAGTGAGAGAAAATAGGAATGCGGTGAAAATGGAATGTAAAGCTATGCAGATTTTACAAACTTAAGTGTGTGTGTGTGTGCGTGTGCGCGCGCGCACACACGTTTGTGTATATGTTTGATGGAGAATACAGGAAAGCGGTGAAAATGGGATGTAAAGCCATGCAGATTTGACAAATTTAAGTGTGTGCGCGTGTGCCTGCACACGTTTGTGTGTATGTGTTTGATAGAGATTTTATATGAATGCAGTGAAAATGGGATGTAAAGCCATGCAGATTTTACAAACTTAAGTGTGTTTTGTGTGTGTGTGTGTGTGTGTGGTGTGGTGTGTGTGTGTGTGTGTGTGTGTGTGTGTGTGTTAGAGAAAATAGGAATGCGGTGGAAATGGGATGTAAAGCCATGCAGATTTTTACAAACTCTGCTTGTTCTCCTTCAATACAGTTATACAGGAGGCTCAGGGAGTGGAAGGCATCAATACAGTTATACAGGAGGCTCAGGGAGTGGAAGGCATCAATACAGTTATACAGGAGCTCAGGGTGCGGAAGGCATCAATACAGTTATGTTATACAGGAGGCTCAGGGAGTGGAAGGCATCAATACAGTTATACAGGAGGCTCAGGGAGTGGAAGGCATTAATACAGTTTATACAGGAGGCTCAGGGAGTGGAAGGCATCAATACAGTTATACAGGAGGCTCAGGGAGTGAAGGCATCAATACAGTTATACAGGAGGCTCAGGGAGTGGAAGGCATCAATACAGTTATACAGGAGGCTCAGGGTGTGGAAGGCATCAATACAGTTATACAGGAGGCTCAGGGAGTGGAAGGCATCAATACAGTTATACAGGAGGCTCAGGGTGTGGAAGGCATCAATACAGTTATACAGGAGGCCAGGGAGTGAAAGGCATCAATACAGTTATACAGGAGGCTCAGGGTGCGGAAGGCATCAATACAGTTATGTTATACAGGAGGCTCAGGAGTGGAAGGCATCAATACAGTTATACAGGAGGCTCAGGGAGTGGAAGGCATTAATACAGTTATACAGGAGGCTCAGGGAGTGGAAGGCATCAATACAGTTATACAGGAGGCTCAGGGAGTGGAAGGCATCAATACAGTTATACAGGAGGCTCAGGGAGTGGAAGGCATCAATACAGTTATACAGGAGGCTCAGGGTGTGGAAGGCATCAATACAGTTATATAGGAGGCATAGGGAGTGGAAGGCATCAATACAGTTATACAGGAGGCTCAGGGTGTGGAAGGCATCAATACAGTTATACAGGAGGCTCAGGGAGTGAAAGGCATCAATACAGTTATACAGGAGGCTCAGGGTGTGAAGGCATCAATACAGTTATGTTATACAGGAGGCTCAGGGAGTGGAAGCAATCAATACAGTTATACAGGAGGCCCAGGAGTGGAAGGCATTAATACAGTTATACAAGAGGCTCAGGGTGTGGAAGGCATCAATACAGTTATACAGGAGGCTCAGGGAGTGGAAGGCATCAATACAGGTATACAGGAGGCTCAGGGAGTGGAAGGCATCAATACAGTTATACAGGAGGCTCAGGGTGTGGAAGGCATCAATACAGTTATTGTTATACAGGAGGCTCAGGGAGTGGAAGCAATCAATACAGTTATACAGGAGGCTCAGGGAGTGGAAGGCATTAAATACAGTTATACAGGAGGCTCAGGGAGTGGAAGGCATCAATACAGTTATACAGGAGGCTCAGGGAGTGGAGGGCATCAATACAGTTATACAGGAGGCTCAGGGAGTGGAAGGCATCAATACAGTTATACAGGAGGCTCAGGGTGTGGAAGGCGTCAATACAGTTATACAGGAGGCTCAGGGTGTGGAAGGCATCAATACAGTTATACAGGAGGCTCAGGGTGTGGAAGGTATCAATACAGTTATACAGGAGGCTCAGGGTGTGGAAGGCATCAATACAGTTATACAGGAGGCTCAGGGAGTGGAAGGCATCAATGCAGTTATACAGGAGGCTCAGGGAGTGGAAGGCATCAATACAGTTATGTTATACAGGAGGCTCAGGGAGTGGAAGGCATCAATACAGTTATACAGGAGGCTCAGGGAGTGGAAGGCATCAATACAGTTATACAGGAGGCTCAGGGAGTGGAAGGCATCAGTACAGTTATACAGGAGGCTCAGGGTGTGGAAGGCATCAATACAGTTATACAGGAGGCTCAGGGAGTGGAAGGCATCAATACAGTTATGTTATACAGAAGGCTCAGGGAGTGGAAGGCATCAATACAGTTATACAAGAGGCTCAGGATGTGGAAGGCATCAATACAGTTATACAGAAGGCTCAGGGAGTGGAAGGCATCAATACAGTTATACAGGAGGCTCAGGGAGTGAAAGGCATCAATACAGTTATACAGGAGGCTCAGGGTGTGGAAGGCATCAATACAGTTTATACAGGAGGCTCAGGTGTGGAAGGCATCAATACAATTATACAGGAGGCTCAGGGAGTGGAAGGCATCAATACAGTTATGTTATACAGGAGGTTCAGGGTGTAAAAGGCATCAATACAGTTATACAGGAGGCTCAGGGAGTGAAAGGCATCAATACAGTTATACAGGAGGCTCAGGGAGTGGAAGGCATCAATACAGTTATACAGGAGGCTCAGGAGTGGAAGGCATCAATACAGTTATGTTATACAGAAGGCTCAGGGTGTAAAAGGCATCAATACTGTTATACAGGAGGCTCAGGGAGTGAAAGGCAGTCTTGACAGAAGAGCTCTGTGTTGTCGGTGGGTCAGCTGGCTGTGTAACTAAAACTGGCACTGACTGCGATGTATTTGGTTGTTTTGTGCAGGCCTGCTGTTTAAGACTGTGGATATGATCACATATCCTCAATGTATTTGGGTGTTTTGTGCAGGCCTGCTGTTTAGACTGTGACATGATCACATATCTGCGGTGTATTTGGATGTTTTGTGCAGGCCTGCTGTGTAGAACGTGGACATGATCACAGAGCTGCGATGTATTTGGGCGTTTTGTGCAGACGATAATCACAGAGCTGCGATGTATCAGGACATTGTATACAGGTCTACTGTTCAGAACATGGACATCACCACAGACGGAAATGTCTGGGAGGGGCTGGTTAGGGGATGGGAGAGATGGGAGAGTGTAAGGTTGGAGGAAGGCAGCAAATGAAACGAACGTTGACCAGCATCAGTCCTTGCATGATGCTGCACCACATCTGCAAAGCCACGTTGTGTCCACAGGCAGAACTTACTGCGAAAGAAATGGATAAATGAGGAAATAACCAGGAAAGGGATAGGAAGAGGGGCTCATAGATGAGATGTTGTATAGGTGCCTGACCACGGACTGTAGTAGGGCCCTTGGTCTGACCAACCTAGAGTCAGGTCTTCAGTTCCTGGTACCATGACCAGCTGTTGACTGTCTGGTGTCGACTTCTTTTGGGAAGTTGAAGAACATTGGGCAGAAAGACCTATTGGAGACTGAAGGCTGAGCAATTAAAAAATCCTTCATCTGTCGGGAGTCAGGGAAGTTTCAGCGGAGACCGAGAAGGTAGAGTAGCTGTTTTAGATTTCGTCTTTGGCAGTTAGGTGGTTTTGATGGGAACTGAAGACATAAGTTTGGCCAGTTACCTTGGACTTCATCTTTCGGTTATGGACGGAATCGAGTCAGAGAAGAGAAAAATAACGCCAATGATGAAACCAGCTAAATTAAAATTTGTAAATAGAAAAAAAAATCCTTATTTCTCAACACACACACCGCTCCCATACTCCAGCTTGATTTGTTACTGTGCCATGAAAGGGTAAATGCCCCCACCCCGTTTCCACTTGAAAGTTATTTTCTCGCTGTTATTCAGATCTTCACCAGACCATAGCGGTTTGTAAGTATCAGTACCTATAACGAACCAGGTTATTTTTTGTTCTACTAAAATCCATGCATTATGTTTTGAAAAAATCGCGAAAATAAGGAAAATGCCTTTTTTTTGTTGCAATATTAAAGAATGTTTTTAATTCAAAGTCCGGATCTAACCTCTAATGCGGATTTGAACCCAAATTCAATGAGTTGATCGTTGGGCTGTAAATCCATATTCCATACAAGTTTCGTAAAGGTCTGTTTTAGATCGTCTAGCTGACCGACGAACGACACAAGCAAAGTGGGTAAAAATGTTGACCAAGTGTGAAGACGGATATGATATTGCACAGTAGGGAATGCACTGTGTGGGCCAAGCAGGTGATGTTGCTACTCACTCCACATCCATTCAACAATGTTTCTATTTGTAGGCCTATTCCACGTTTGAAATAGGCCAAGGCTACTTGTGGAGCCCAACCTTACGTTGCCCATGAAATCGTCTATAAAATGACCGTCAGCAGACCTTGTGCAGAATCACTCCTTTTAAAACCAATACGTGGGAGCAAAGAGAGAGAGAGAGAGAGAGAGAGAGAGAGAGAGAGAGATACAGGTACTACAGCCAGGGCCTACACAATTCTTACATCACAAGGCAGGCCAGCCAGCTAGTCACTAGGCCTAGGCCCAACACGCTACAGTTAACGAGTAGATTCCTCTAGCTGGCGCCCATGCTCTTGTAATTACCATGTACAAAATCACACAGGCGCCTATTCTTAGAACTGATTCAGTCTGTCACATACCGTCAACTAATAACCAATGATCATCTGTGAGTGCTCCCTTTTCTTTCTGAGTAAACAAAGGAAAGTTATTCATGCATGTTGCCTCTGGGGCTCATAGCATTTTACGAGATGTTTGTAACATTTCCATCGCTAGGCCAACCACCTTGGATCTGTATAAATAGAAACCCCCATCTTTGGATCTATGGTGATTTTAGATTTTCGCTTCTCGCTACGTTTTGTTCTCTTACTGCAATCTACAATTAAGAGCACAGTCCAACCAAAACTGATGAAAAGATAATCACCCTGACGGAGATAGACACCCTGATGCAGAAGAACAGAGTGTTGTTGGTGAAATATCTTTTAAACGGTAGATGATTTCTTCTGTTCTATGCTGTCAGTCATAGGCTTGTATTGGACAAATTGATGATGACAGCCATAGCGGGCTACCTACTCCACCATGTAATGGCTGAAGTCACTCAAAGGTCACGAAACATTCCCTGTCGAAACAAGCATTCAGCATGGTGTTTACTGCTGCTCCCGTCTGACATATTTTTTGTACTCCCAGTTCTTATAGAAGAGGGAGTACTTTACAATGGGAACGAAGAAATGCTGTCTGTGTGTCTGTCCGTGGTCAAAATGTGTTCCACTCACTCCACACAAAACTTCTGGGCCGACCTTCCAGAAAATTTGTAGGTATATTCTTTATGGTCACGGATGATGCCCGGTGTTTTATTTTACCAGAATAGCCGTTACTAACGGCTATAAATGATCGTTTTAAAAAATCAAGTCTGATAAGGGAAATAACCACTGCACTGTCGAGTTTTTTCTTCCACTAACTGGAAATTGTCTCCCCTGTCTGTCACTGTACTGGGAGTACGTTTATATGCTTTGCATCTTGTTTGTAACAAGTAGATCTCAAAGCTGTTTCGCACCTGCTCACATTTCACGACATGCTGTATGGTGAAATAGGTTTCCTTGATTTTCTTTCATGAGTCAGTGGATGGCTCTCCCGGTAGGCACATGACAATGCCTCGCTTGAAAATCAAATAGCAGACAAGAAAGCTTTATCTGAGATCTAAAATATTTTGTTCCAGCACTGTTTGACACGCAGGGTGCCTTTATATATGAGACAACCCCCCCCCACCCCCATCTCCACTACCCATTCCCTCCTTCCCTGTCCCTCTCCCCTCTCCCTCCCTCCCTCCCCAAAAAGCACTACAAACTAGGCGGTGGGATCTCTTGGAAAGTAATGTGGCCGTGCTCTCTCTGTCAAGACCTTAGGAATAAATTTCTCAAGAATCGATCAGTCGTCCCTTTCATTTGCTTTTTAAGGTAGCCATTGCTTCGCACAGATGTAACCGGTCAAGGTATATTTTTCATGCGATAAACAGAAAGCTAAAGTCAGTTTTTTAGTTGTTAAATTACAGCGGACAGTTACTATCGTGTTTTTCCCCCCGTGAAATGTCTGACGCCATTTGAATTGTATTTTCTTGTATACTGATAGTAACTGGATAACGTATCATCTTTTTGACATATATTTTTTTGGGGGAATGAATATTATAATACTTTTCTTCTGTTCTGTTTGCAATAACATCTGTGTTAACTCCAACCCCGTTCTTACCCACTCCCTGCCCCTTCCCATTGTGCCCTGTATTGTGACCCAAGGCCGATGAACATTAAAGTTCTCTTGAGTTCTGAATTGTCATGGACCAGTGGGGCACTCGGTGACAACAATGCAAACTGCTCCAGCCTGCGGTAGTTGAATATGTTGAGCGCATTGTATTCCGTGACATGCCTGGAACAACACGCGTTTAGAATGTTGATTGCTCTTAATTGAATGCGCGTTGATTGAGTGTTTAGACCACACATTTTCTAACTGGAAATACTGTTCATGTGGGACATAAGGTCAAAACAGCTTATTAGGATATCGTTCATTTCCCACCTGATGGACCGATGTACTAATACGTAAACAACAGTCAATTTCAAAACGAACGGTGATTTTTCACTGCCTAGGCAAAGAACTGTCATTCACCTCAAACTGGGAGCAACACTAGTCATTCTAATGGAACAGACCAACAAAGGGCGATCAATACTTTTGCTGTAAGGCAGAGAAACCCAACAAGCCATTTGCGTACATTTGTCTTCAAAAACAGTCTTCAGGATAGTGGGTTGCTGACAAGTTCTTCTCGATGAATGAGGTTCAAAAGCAAGCGATGGTCATTTCATGAACTTTAGATTGATTCATTGATTAATGAATTGATTGGTTAATTAATCAGTCGATCAATTGATAGATTGGTTGGTTGGCTGATTGACTGATTTTTTATTCATTTATTATATATTTTGAGTTTTTGCAATCGTATATATTCACACACACACACACACACACACACACACACACACACACACACACACACACACACACACACAGTTTTCCTTCAACACAGTAGGGCGTTCAGCGTGTGCATGCTGTCTCTTACGGTCAAAGTAGAGAAACAATGACTTCGTTACTGTCTGAAACACTGCTAACCATGACTGTGGAGGGCTGACATCTGCTGTTTTATGGCAGCAGAAGAAAATCAGACTTCTGTCAATATAGCAGGTTTGTGTTAATTGCTTTACCACATTACACGAGAGAGAGAGAGAGAGAGAGAGAGAGAGAGAGAGAGAGAGAGAGAGAGAGAGAGAGAGAGATTTCACTGGCACAAGTCGTCTATAACACTAATGCCAAGAGAGGAGAATTCACGACATAATATTGGAGAGAGAGAGAGATTTCACTGGCACAAGTCGTCTATAACACTAATGCCAAGAGAGGAGAATTCACGACATAATACTAGGGAGTGAGAGATGCGTGCGCCCGCCTGCCCACGCGCGCGTGCATGCACGCACGCACGCACGCACGCACACACACACACATACAGAGAGAGAGAGAGCTGTGATCCATGAAGATGACTGATAACACAGCTCTGTCAGAGTACATGTATGTGGCCAGGTAATGTGTGTACTACATGATCGCAGGACCGGTTTGAACCTGCTTTAGTTTTATATCACAGAAAAGACCTGTCCTTTTGTGCCCACCAACACAAACACAGCTCTGGCTGCCAAGTGAACCCCGACCACAACACCTACGTGAACACTTTGGAAACATTCTCTCTCTCTCTCTCTCTCTCTCTCTCTCTCTCTCTCTCTCTCTGTGTGTGTGGTGAACTCCGACCACAACACATACGTGAATACATTGGAAACCTCTCTCTCTCTATCTCTCTCTCTCGCTCGCTCGCTCGTGTGTGTGTGTGTGTGGCAAGAGAATCCTAACCACAACACCAACTTGAGCACACTGGAAACAACGCTCTCTCTTTCTTTCTCTAGTTTGTGTGTGTGTGTGTGTGTGTGAAGTGAACTGCAACCACAACACCAACGTGAACACATGGGACCCCCCCCCCCCTCTCTCTCTCTCTCTCTCTCTCTCTCTCGCTGTGTTCATATGTTGTGCACGCGCACACGATACGTGTGTGCATGCTGTAAAACACAATAACCCTTACAAGACGGTGACAGTCTGTCCCGTTTATCCCCCCCCCCCCCCCCCCCCCTCATGACTACACAGCCCTACCAGTCCCTTCTACGTTTGAAGCCCTAGTAAATTCATGGCGTGATAGAGAGTGTGGGGAACCCAGCGCTGCTCATTGAAGGATTAATTAATCGGCAGGCAGGAGGGTCGTGACAGAGCAGCAGATAACAGGTCTCGGCATGTTGTTGTCCGCCGCTGGAAGCTAAGGTTTCCTACCTGCCTCGCTGCGATCTCCATTACACACCAAGAACAAAACCCACCCCGCATTCCACGATTACACTGTGCCATGCAGCGATGCTGCCCAAATCACCTTTAGTTCTCCCCCTTTCTCCACACACATACATACATACATACAATACACACTACTTACCCCCCCCCCCCCCCCCCCCCCTATTTGCAAACACCGCTCACGTAAGAATGAGCGTAAGGTATGTATGTTCTGGGGAGTGGAAATCAATCGGGTCGTACGGGCGTGAAATGAACGGGGGGGTGGGGGGGGGGGGGGGGGGGGACTTGATGTCCAGACGGGAAATGTTGATCCAGTAAATTGTGAAGTGGGGGGGGGGGGGGGGGGGGGGGGGGGGACTTGATGTCCACACGGGAAATGTTGATCCAGTAAATTGTGAAGTTTCGTCGGCGGCTGGCGATTTGGCCTGCTTATGCCTGCGCTGGGCTTTTCGGGTGTTGTAGATCTGCATTACTTACGCCGAGACAGAGTATAGTTCACCACTGGGTGCAGATCTACAGCAGAGAAGGGAGAGGAGTTGGGATCGATCTTGCAACTGAAGAACAGGACAAATCAAGATGGCTGCCACGTGGCCGGAGAAGGGTAGGGGAGTTTTTTTTTTTTTAAACACCCACCCCTCGGCTGATGAAAACGGCATTTTGGTACATTGCCCCCCCCCCCCCCCCCCCCCCACCACTCCCCCCATCCGCCCTGCACATCCTTCCTTTATCATTTCTCCTTTTGGATCGCACCTCCCCCCTTCTTGTCATAGAACTGACCCAGCCAAGGGTCATTTGGGCATTCTAAGATGTACTTTTTAGTGCAGACGCCACGTGCAAATATCACACAAATGAAGTTGTAAATCTCTCTCTCTCTCTCTTTCAAACTATCTTGAAGAGTGCAGTTCTTCAGTTCTAACAAGGAATGCATACAACTCGTAACTTTATGAACATTTAAACTCAGCAACATGATCACATTTATGTGACACATCATGTCAGCGTTCTTTCCTTTGCAAGTGTCACATCTGCTCACAGATGGTGGTTTCAAAGAGAATCATGGATTGCAAATTTATTGTGTTTAGGTGATGTGACCACTTTCCTTCTGTATGGTTAAATCGCTTTCAACTTGCGTGTGGCCCGAGAGTGGATGGATGGTGAGATTAACGTCCCGTCAGCCTGAGGCTGCTCAGGATCCATGTCAGCACACTGAAGTGTCTGAGGGCCTTTCTACTATATTCAGTTGTACTGGGGTGGGGGTGGGGGAGTGGGGTATGGGAGTGGAAAAAGTGTGGGTGCGCCACCATGAGAGCGACACCCAACCTGAGCCAGTCGATGAGGCATGCAGACCCACCATCATTGAACCGGAACTTTGTGGGGGATAGGTGGTTGTGTACACGCCAGTCACTGTAGACCGTGCCTTGGAATAGTGTTCTCTGTGCTGAGTTTCTGCTAGACCAGCATCTGACTAGGACAGAAAAATGTTTAAGATGATAGTTTGAACAATGTGCTCATATCAGGGAAAGAACAGTATGTCCTCGATTGACGGGGGAAGCAGAGAGAACACACACACACACACGCACACGCACACGCGCATGCATACACACACACACACACACACACACACACACACACACACACTACGGGTCAGTTCCCAGATCGACCTGCTCATTGAAGATGGAAGGGAGGAGGAGAGTGGGAGGAGGGGGGGCTGGGTGCAGTGGATGGGGCCGGTATAGTATCAGCATCGTCTGTGTCCTATAGTCCCATCCCTTCTGCTCCACCCCTTCTTTGTGTCAGTCTAACTGATAAGCGCTCCATGGAGAGAATAGCCAATGAACGGCAATGGATGCGATGCAGACAGGAGGGAGCATGAGGGGGGGGGGGGGGGGGGGGGGGAGCGTGGCTTGTGAAGTAGTAGTAGAAAAAGTGAGAAAAAAGAGAAGGATGGAGGCCCCCAAAATAAAAACGAAAAAAAAAATTGAAAGAAAAGGGGGGGGGGGGGGGGGGGGGGGGGGGGGGGGGAACAACATATGGGAGGATGGAGGTGGGAAAAAGTAGTAGAAAAAGAAAAGATGGAGTGCAAAGGAAGGGTGGGAGGCTGTTGGGTGTCCACCAACAAGGTAAACAAGTGGAGGAGGTGGAGCTTGAGTAAGTGTGAATGTGTGTGTGTGTGTGTGTGTGTGTGTGTGTGTGTGTGTGTGTGTGTGTGTGACATGTGTGTGTGTGTTGTGTATTTGTGTGTGTGTGTGTGTTAAAGCGAAAGGTGATCAAGTGGCCCCAAAGTCTATCATGGTCGCTTTTTGTTATCGGAGAGGGTGGGGGTGAAAAACCAGGGTGGAGGGAGAATGGAAGGGGTTAAGGAGGAGTTAGTTCTGTACCCCCTCCTCAAACCATGCATCTTGAAGAGTCTAGGGAAGGAATGTGTGCTGATCTCCATGCTCTGGTCTAAGTGACCACTTGACCTGGGGGCCCATGGTGAATGTGAGTGGTCAGTGAGAGGAAATGGGGTGACCCCTGGTGATGGTTCAGAGTTTGTTCAATCAGGGACTGACAGTTCAACATTGGTGAAGGGTGTGGAGAAGATCCATGTCAGTGAGTGAAGAGCAGGTGATCGATGAGCTGAAGAAGGCGTGACTCTGGCTCGAAAGGCAGTGTGTGTGTGTGTGTGTGTGTGTGTGTGTGGTTGATGGCTTGTAGACCTTGCTGTAATAGTCATCATGCTTGTCACGGAAGTGTGTCACAATTCTTGTTTTTACAGGAAATTGTCAGTTTTGTTGCTTTGTAATTATCTCTTTTTCCCCGACCTTACAATGTGGTACAATTGAAAGTCATCACGAAAAAGTAATGACTCAGAAAACTGTGATTATGACTTCAGAGACTTGAGTATGACTCATGAAAACAGTCATCAAGACCCCCCGAAAAACAAACAAAGAAATAAACAAACGAACATACAAAGAAAGTGGTACTGTCTATGACTTATGGAAATAGTAATTTTGATTCCCAAAGCCAGTAACGATTACTATGACAGACGAAAACTGTCAGTATAACTAAAGAAAAAAAGAAGAAGTAAGAACAGTAATTGAGCTGTAAAAAAAATAGTGAAGCAGTAATTATGACTCAAGAAAAAAATACAGTAATCATGAATGTGACTCAAACAGTAATTGAGACCCCCCCCCCCCCATCCCCCCCCCCCCCCCCCCCCCCAACCCTTTCCACCTATAATCGACAAAATGGTAAGTACAATTATGACTCAGAAAACAGTAGATATGATACCCACCTTCTTCCCTCCCCTCCCCCTCTCCTCCCCTTCCTGCCCCACACTGATAATAATGACAGTGACTTCTGAAAACAGGATGTTTATCACTCAAAAGGAAAAAAAACTAATGATGACTGTGAAACTTAAAAACAGTATTTATGATACAAGAAATAAGTGATAATGACTATGATCCATGAAAACAGTGATAATGACTCCAAAAGACAATAACAGTAGTTATGACACAGAAAACTGTAGTCGTAATTCATGAAAAACAATAATCATGACTATGACTCACAAATCTGTAATTATGACTCAAAAACTCATGATACTTATGATACGCAAAACAATACTTAGGACTTAAAAAAAAAACTATAATTACGTGACTCATGAAAACAATCATTATGACTCAAAACAACAATGACTGTGACTCATGAAATCATCCCTGTTGCTGAGAGGGAATATAAAGCTATGTCAAATCATCCCTGTTGCTGAGAAGGGATATAAAGCTATGTCAAATCATCCCTGTTGCTGAGACTGAGAGAGGTATATATTATATTATCCCTGTTGCTGAGAGGGAATATAATGCTATGTCATATCATAATTTTTTCTGAGAAGAGTTATCATCATACAATTTCAAATAATTCCCTTTGCTGAAAGGGGATGTAATACTATGTCAAACCGTCCATGTTGTTGAGAGGGGATAGCATACTCTGTCGAACAATACAGTGAACGCTTTGTCTGTGAAATCATCCCTGTTGTAGAGTGGGGACATGTACTTTGTTAAAGAATGGGGGTGAATCTATCACGGGACGTTTATTCGGTTTTAATCTGCGCTGAGCACCCCATGAAAAGCGACGGAGAACACGAGCGCGGCTGTCACCGGGTGAAACCATTGTCTGACAGAGACCAGACCTTCTTTGGAAAGGAGATTTTCAGAGAGGGGAAACAATCTGCAGTTCTCCTTACTGTCAGGGTAGACCATTAAGAGTCTTCTTTCCTTCACCATTAAAAACTCGGCGTCCACAGTGTCTTGAAGTCCTCTTTGAAGACAGAGTTTATAGTGCATTGTGCTGTTTGTGACCCATGATTGCTGCATGCCTTTCGTACTTCATTGTGTGTGTGTGTGTGTGTGTAAGATAAGATAAGATAATGTTGCTTATAGCCCAGCCGACTGCAAAGGGCCACATCAGGGCTGTCACCACGTTAAAATCAACTCACAAGAGTGTGTGTGTGTGTGTGTGTGTGTGTGTGTGAGCATGGACATTGAGTAGGTTGTCATATTTTCATTAGGTAGGTGGTTTGTGTGTGTGTGTGTGTGTGTGTGTGTGTGTGTGTGTGTGTAAGTGGATGATTTCACAGACAAAGCGTTCACTGTATTGTTTGACAGAGTATGCTATCCCCTCTCAACAACATGGACGGTCAGTCAGTACAACCTTGAGTTAATCTGACAATAAATTGGTTTCAGTCAGTCAGTGTGTTTGTGATTTCTTTTCCTGGATGCTGTTGTTGTTTTTTGTTTGTTTTTTTTAGATTTAGAGCAGTTTGAACCACATGAGAAAACTGTTTGAACTGTGTAGAATTTTTGAAGAGCTGCCAAGTGGCAAATTTTCATTCCTTGTGTGACTAATCTCTATTGATGTGTTTAGGCAAAAAAGCGCTCAAATAGTGCTAACAAATTCGTTCACAAAAATTTAGCAAAAGCTTGCACTCATGCACAGGCACGAAGAAAGCCATATGAAACTGTAGATTCTCTATCTGTCTGTCTGTTTCTGTCTCTGATATTTGATTAGGTGTTTGTGTAAGTGGAGTGGACTATAGATTCACTGTCTGTCTATGTGTCTGTCATTCTGTCTGTTTCTGTCTCTGATATTTGATTAGGTGTTTGTATAAGTGGAGTGGAAACTCGGTATTGATCAATGCGGCCAGCTCCTGTTTGACTCCAGGACAGTGTGTCAAGACTGCCTTCTGTTTGCTTGGGAAGTGTTCACCCAGAGACCTGCTAATGGCTCTGCAACACCCCTTCAACTGAAACAGGAGTGGGGGTGATGGGGGGAAGGGGATTTTAGTGCTATCTGGACAATGGTTGGGGGAGGGTATGAGCAGTCTGAAGGTGTCGCTTGAAAAAAAAAAATTAAAAGGATAGAAAAAATGAATGTTACGGGTGGGAGGTGGGGTGGGTAGGAGGGGAAAGTAGGTAGGAGAGGTGAGGTTGTGATGAGGACAGAGGTATTCGGAGGAGGGAGGGAGGGGGGGGGGGGGGATGAGAGTGAAGGAAAGCCAGTGTCTCCTGGAAGTGAGTTGTGTGTGTCTCTAAATCCCTCCCCTAGCCCTCCTGCCCAGTTCACCTGATGACACAGAAGAGGTGGGTTTTGTAAACTCTGGCAGCCCTCCTCAAAGCTTGCAAGCCCTGCTGGTAGGCCATATACCAGGTGTGGACAAAAAGCTGTGGAGACAGCATTCCTCCACCGCCAGACAGCAGACCTCGTGCGGCACCCTTTGGCACACCTTCTGGCATTGTGGTGCAGTCTGTGAACACAGTTTCCTGTCTGGCTGGGTGTTGCTCGCTTTCTTTGATCTGGCTTGGAAGGTCGTAAAGTCTCCAGGCCCCAACCTCAAAGGAATCAAGAATAGATAGCCAGTGAAATATTCTTTTGTTATTGAAAAGACTCTCAGGTGTTTATTTAGACATGATTTGTATGCCGCATGTGATTTATATGGAGATATGTCACACATGATTTAGGAGGTGTGTCACATGCAAATTACGGTAAGAAATGCTGCACTTGATTTGTTGTGTCAGATAAAGTATGTTGTCTGTTCAGACATGTCAGGCGTAATTTACCTTATGAGATATACATCACACGTAATTCATTTCATGTGGTATTACATGTCACATGTTTTGACTTATCAGCTACGTCTCATGTGATTAATCTTTTGAGACCTGTTACACACAGTTAATGTTCCTGGTTGTGTCAGTGTACTGTCAGGGATTTCACATGCCATTCCATACAAGGTGTGTTTCATTTATAGTCATGGTGGGGAAATCCTGTTCTTTGGTGTACTCCCTGTGCAGATCATTCCCTCATCTTCCACCCCAATCCTGAAAAACAAACAAACAAACAAAAAAAAACCAATAGCAACACCTAGGGTGACTTAGACTGTGTTGTGTACCTGATTTTGTTCAGTTCTGTTCAATTTTTCCTGTATTCTGTTCGTTTTTCATGCTTTCCTTGTATCCTTTCCTTTCTTTAATTCATTCTTCACATCTGTCCCCGTTTTGCCTTTATTTATTATTCTTGTTCTTTTTTTCTCTGTGTGGAGTGCAGTAAGAGAGTAATGAAGCCAACTCTTTCTTCACGTTTGCGTTTTCCTCTTGGAGAGAATTGGCGTCTCTTTTTTTTTTTCCCCCTCCCCATTCCATAGTAAACAGTTGGACATCGAGAAGACACATTCTTGTCAAACAAATACATAACTTGCTGAATGTGATTTTAATGTTTTTCTTAAACAATTCTTTCAATGCACAATATGTGATTCTACATATATCCTCTGAAAATTAGGGTGTCACGCAAAAATTTTACACGGTACACCAACCAGTGTTAACAGTAACTGAAAGGACAAAAAAATCTTGCTACGTCTTTCACCTACATGCAACCAACTTTGCGCTCTGTGAAAATTAATGAACAAAATGTAAAAGATGCACACTTGCTTTTAAAAATGTCTAGATTAAACTATTCAACAGAAGGCAACTTGATTTTAACCCTTAGACCTTTTTGGAAGGATTTGCCCACAGTAACTGACAGGACCAAAAAAGAAACAACAATAACAACAACAAAGGTCACTGACAGGACACATTTAGACTCCCATAGAGCCACGTTAAAACCATAGATGTCATGATCCACTATCAATTCTGACCAACATAACACCAATACATGTACTATCAATTCAGAAGTATGGAAAAGAAATTTGAAACGAAACCGGTTTATTGCTTAGAAATAAAAGCTTCATGTTCAAATACATTGAAATGTGTGCTTATGTTAATTAGATTTACAATGAGCATTTTTGATCAAAAACAGAATTTTGTAATAAAAAAAGAAATCGAGTGAGTCTTTGACAGAACATGAAATTTACATCCTCTTCAAGGAATCCAATCAGAACTTTTTACAAGCTGAAGCCTGTTGGATAAGCTTAAGTAGCACAACATTCAGAACAGAGATGAGTGCAGTGGAAAGAGAGGGTGGGGGAGAGGGATGGGGGAGTTGGTAGCAGAATGGGAGCCAGGGAGGGGGGGGACCTCTAAAACAGATTTTGCATCCCCCCCCCCCCCCCCCCCCCCCCCCCCCCCCCCCCCCCCGTGTTGTAACACTTCTGGAGAGACCGTGCGTGGTTGGTTGGGCTACAATAAAACTACAACTTCCCTTTCTTCTCCCTCCCCCCTCCCCCATCCAGTACATGGATGCCCACACATCTCCCTCCCCACCACACCCTTTTATCCCCTCCTCCCTCTCCCCCCCCCCCCCCCCCCCCCGTTCCCCCTCCCATCCCCCCTCTCCCATATACTTGCACTCCCGCCAAAGTCCCCCATCATAGTTGACGTGTTTCAGGTTAGAAGTGTGTGTGGTCAAGAAGCCTTTGTGTTGTTCTCGGTCATGGCTGTGGGAAGGGGCAGGGTCCACACAGGCCACAGGGCCTGAAAGGGCAGCCAGTGGACCATCAGGAGGTGATCACCTGTGACCGATTGCAGGGAAACCTTTCATTCATTATGTTTGCAGCCCAGCCGACCATGGTGGCCATTTCGGGGGAGGACGGGGAGGGTCGGCTGTAGGGGTAAAGGGGTGGGGGTGGTGGGGGTGGGGGGGGGGGGGGGGGGGTGGGTGGACATTCGGGGGGGACGGGGAGGGTCGGCTGTGGGGTAAAGGGGTGGTGGTGGTGGGGGGGGGGGGGGGGGGTGGAGGAGGGAGGAAATGACGGTGTTTTGTGGGGGAGAGGAGAACGGCAGTGTTGAGCATGGTTGGTGCTGTGTGCATGTTGAAGGGATTAGGCAGCTTTGTGGTGTGAGTGCAGTGTCAACTTCAGCTGGGTTTTCGGTCGCGAGGTAATCGCAATCAAATGGGTAAATGGATTTTAGTCCAGCCTTCCAGCCCTTTTCTCTTCTGTGCAAACCCACCCCACCCTCGCCACCCGTCTCACACACACACACACGCACGCATGCACGCACGTACGCATGCACACACACACACACACACACACACACACACACACACACACACACACACACACACACACACACACACACACCTGTGTGTGTGAGACACAAAAAGCAAAACAAAACAAAGTACAAAAGACAGAACTTGCCGTAGCGCTTCTACTGACATTTCTGAAGTGATCGATCAGACAGAGCACTCAGTCCAGTCATGTATGATGCCGTAGTCTGAATAATGGATGAAGTGAAAGAGGGATCAGGCATCAAGTTCTCAAAGGTACTTACAGAACAGTGATGGTGGAGAGTGCTGCAAACAGATCCAGTTACAGTAACAGAATGATGATCATGAAAGGTGCAACAAACAGATCCAGTTACAGTAACAGAATGATGATCATGAAAGGTGCTACAAACAGATCCAGTTACAGTAACAGAATGATGATCATGAAAGGTGCTGCAAACAGATCCAGTTACAGTAACAGAATGATGATCATGAAAGGTGCTGCAAACAGATCCAGTTACAGTAACAGAATGATGATCATAAAAGGTGCTGCAAACAGATCCAGTTACAGTAACAGAATGATGATCATGAAAGGTGCAACAAACAGATCCAGTTACAGTAACAGAATGATGATCATGAAAGGTGCTACAAACAGATTCAGTTACAGTAACAGAATGATGATCATGAAAGGTGCTACAAACAGATCCAGTTACAGTAACAGAATGATGATCATGAAAGGTGCAACAAACAGATCCAGTTACAGTAACAGAATGA
>CM031609.1:53848663-53873663 GCA_018398815.1 Conus ventricosus
GCTGTGGCTAGCTTAGGGTTACGACTGTATGTGTAGCTGACTTTTATGTCTACGTAACCTTGGTGTTTTGACTGTACGTACAGCTAAGTTTTATGTCTGTGTAAGTTGAGTGTTATGACTGATGCAAAGCTAAGTGTTATGTCTGTGTAATCTGAGTATTATGACTGTATGTAAAGCTGGCTTTAATGTGTATGTAAAATGAGTGTCATGACTGTGTGTAAAGAGGAAGTTTATGTATGTATAAGCTATGTTTTATTTCTATATAAAGCCAAGTCTTGTGACTGTATTGTAAGGCTGAATGTTATGACTTTGTGTAAAGCTTGCTGTTATTTTTTAGTGTTAAGCTGAATGTTTTGATTGTGGGTAAATATAAATATATATAAATATATAAATACCCAATATAATAATAATAATAATAATAGTAAAGTTACGTGTAGAGCTGAATGCTTTTAGAGTGTGTAAAGCTGAATATTGTGAGTGTGTGTAAAACAGAACGTTAGGACTGTGTGTAAAGTTGATTTTTATGTCTGTACGTAAAGCTTAGTGTTAGTGCTGAGTGTTAACGACTGCGTAAAGTTTAGTGCTGAGTGTTACGACTGTGTAAAGTTGAGTGTCAGGATGGTGGGCAAAGCTCAGTGTTATGACTCTGTGTAAGTAAAACTGAGTTGCTTGTCATCTTCAGGAGCGAAGTCCAGGGGACATGGGAGACTACTCTGTGAGCCGGTTGAAGGCCGACCTGCGTAAGCTGGAGCAACGTGCGGGGGATCTGCAGTATGAGGTTAGTCCACTGTCCTGCAAGAAATAGCCAGTTGAAATAATCCCCTGTTAGTAAGGCGTTAGTCACTGTTCAGCATGTATACAGATGGTTATCCCTGCCAGTATGAGGTTAATCCACTGTCCTGTAAGAAATAGCCAGTTGAAATAATCCCCTGTCAGTATGGCGTTAGTCACTGTTCAGCATGTACACAGATGGTTATCCCCCGCCAGTATGAGGTTAGTCCACTGTCCTGTAAGAAATAGTGAGGTGAAATAATCCCCTGTCAGTATGGAGTTAGTCACTGTTCAGCATGTATACAGATGGTTACCCCCTGTCAGTATGAGGGTAATCCACTGTCTTATAGTATCCAGGTAATAATCCCCTGTCAGTACAAGGTTAGGCCACTGTCCTGCATGCAGCTAGGTGGTAATACCCTGTAGGTGTGTGACGTGAACTCAGGGATCAAGCTGGATCTGTATGAGGCTGGTCCATTGTCCTGCATGCATGATGACAATGATGAAGGTTGTTCCCAGAGCTGGGACAAACAGGCTGTGGTCCTCCAGAGCCAGGTGAATGAATTAAACCAGCTACAGATGATGATGGTGATGGTGATGATGATGATAATTTTGATCATGATGTTGATAACGATGACAGATCCAGACCTAAAACAGACTAGTAGTGGTTCTCCAGAACCAGGTGAATGAAACTGAACAGCGACTCATGATGATGATGATGATGATGACGACAGACTCAGAGCTGTCTTAACACAGATAGGTAATGGTCCTCCAGAGCCAGCTGAAGCAGCAGTTGATGATGCTGAGGATGATATGACGATGATGTGGACAGATCCAGAGTAGAGACAGACAGGTGGCTGTCTTCCAGAGCCAGATGAATGCACTGAACCAGCAGTTGATGATGATGACGATGATGATGGTGATGGTGATGATGATGATGATGATGATGATGATGATGGCAGATCCAGAGCCGGGACAGGCAGGTAGCAGTCCTTCAGAGCCAGGTGAATGAACTGAATCAACAGCTGGCAGTGAAGGAGGCGGAGTGCAACAATCACCTGCAGACAGTCAAGATGGTCCAGGACAAACAACGCTCCTCCTCCACTGAGGTCAGTCAAATGCGTCTCTGTCATCTGGGGGGGAGGGGGGGGGGGGGAGTAAGAAGTGGGGGAGGTGTGAAGCAGAGGGAATGGAGGGGAAGTTGTGGTAAGCAGGGGAGGAGGTGGGGGATAGTGCAGAGGGGGTAGGAATGAGATGTGCAAACTAAATTAAGTCTGGGGTTAGACAACATAGGACAAACATTTCTCTCCCACTAAGGTGTGTTCAGTGCCCACACCCTTATACATTCTACAAAGAGCTAGAGGGCCAGATAGGATTTTCCCTGGTGTGCTGTGAGAGCTTGGCAAACGAAGTCACTCCTATCTTGATAATGGTCTACAAGTTCTCCTTGGCTTCAGGAGTTGTTCCATCCAACTGGCATGCAGCCAGTGTCGGGCCCAGTTAGAGAAGAGAGAACATTGCAACCCTGTCAACTACTGCCCAGTCTCACTCACAAATAACTACCCCCCCCCCCCCCCCCCCACCAATTCCAGATCCTGGAACACGTCATAATTGGTGCCCTTATGATCTGTCTAAAGAGGAATGATATGCTCTGCCTGTTACAGCATGGGTTTTGTAAGTTCTGGTCCTGTGGGACCCAACTCCTGGACTTCAGTGAGGAACTTCTGAGCAACATGGAGCAAGGGAATTATGCAAGCATCATCATCATAGACTATGCTAAAGCCTTCGTCTAAGTGAACCATGATCTTCTGGTCCCCAAGCTGCACCACCGTGGGATACAGGGACAGGTCAATCAGTGGACCAGTGCTTTTCTACAGAACAGGCACCAAGTGGTGGTGGTAAATGGGGCAGCATCAAATCTGGCCATGGTACGCTTAGGAGTCCCACAGCGATCAGTTGTTGGCCTAGGCTCTTCCTAGTCTACATCAACAACCTCCCAGAGAAACCGTCCTCACCAGCATGTTTTATTTGCCAGTCACACTGCCATCGACTACTGCCTCTCTGCTCTTAACCATGACCAATGTTAACTCCAGCAAGATCTCCAGTGCCTTGGAGAATTGGGAGAACATGGCTTTCCATGCAGGAAAATGTATCACCCCACCTGTTATGAATAAAAAAAAAAAAGAAACAGTTGTACATTGGTAAAAGCTTCATGGCCACATTTTGGCAACTGTCTCTTCCACCAAGTCTCTTGGTCTCATCATTACCCAAGTCCTCACCTGGAACCAGTATTTTAACAACTTACGCTCATAAGCATACAAGACCCTTGGCTTTTTATGGGGCAACATCAAGCTCAGTGCAAATTACTCAAAGGAGGTCGCTTATGAAACCTTTGTCTGGCATGCCTCAAAGTGAAGAGATGAGGGAAGGGGGGTGAGGGAAGACAGAGGCTGGCCTAGAGAGGTAGAGGAGGGGGGGATGGAGAGCAAGGTGCGTGTATTTATGCATGAGTGCATTTGTGTGCATATATGAGTAGAGACACATCAGAGTCAAACATGGAATACATAAGCGAGATGAGGTCAAAGATGACATCACAGATTGTCATCACCAATGTTGGTCCTAGAATCACTTGTCTAAACATTGTTCTGGATAATATTCTTTGATTACATTGAAAGACGTAACAATCGTTCCCTCCTCCCCCCTCCAGGACAGCATGTGGAAAACATGTTCTTAAGCGGATTCTAGCTTTGGCACCATTGATCTGATTGTGAAGGGACTGCATATATATTGGGCACTGTTTGTATGTGGTGCTGAAAAGGAAGTAAAATATACTGAAAGCAAAATAAAAAATTAAAAAAATGAAAGTAATAAAGTGTAGGAATCTTTCACGCCATGTTGGAGGCCATACACAGTAAATAAGGATGGTAAAGTTTGCTCCTGGTACAAAACAGTAAAGGAACATGACTCTATACTACAGCTGCTTGCATTAAGCGTTTACACAGCACACGTCAAAAGGCAGGCAGAACAAACATGAAAACTGTTCCCAAATGAGACTCATTTCACTGTATAGATGGTCGGTCACTGTAGGTCTGGGGCAGTCGGTATCAGTGAAGTGTTGTGTTTGTTGTGTCTGTGGCTGTGTTCAGCGGCGGAGAGGGCTGTTCTATGAGGAAATGATGGTGAGATGCTGTCTGCATCCTGCTGTGGTTCTTTACCTGTTTTCACCTGCTTTTGATGTGATCACCACCAGCTCTGTTTGTGTGTGTGTGTGTGTGAAGGGAGTGGGACAAAGAATCCAAATTGGACTCTGCCAACAGGGAAACAAGGAACACGAGACTGTCACACTGCCTCTGGTTCTCACACAGTGGGCCACGCCTCTTACTTTATTATAACCATCAACAGATACACGTTTCACGTAGTGTGTTTAACAGCATTAGATATTTCCCAGCAATGCAAGCAATTAAATGGGATGAACAGGTAACATGACGTGTTCACGATTCTTCATATCATCACAGCCTGTAAAATGCAGATG
Source organism: Conus ventricosus (assembly GCA_018398815.1). NCBI lineage: Eukaryota > Metazoa > Mollusca > Gastropoda > Neogastropoda > Conidae > Conus > Conus ventricosus. Next base: position 53,852,967 of record CM031609.1, read on the forward strand.
GTTTCATACACCATTTACAGAGCTTCACTACATTTCTTTGAATCTGTTGGTGGTTCTTCACATCATTGCTGCATATGGAACACAGGTAGTCACATAATTCATTCACAGAGCTTCACATCATTTGTTTGAATCTGTGATTCTTCACATCATTGCTGCATATAAAACACAGATAGTCACATGATCCATATACAGAGCTTTACAATTTTTTCTTTTGCTTGTCAGAAATAGACTCAAAACAGGGAGAAAATACAGAGACTGCTTTAAAAAAAAAAAAAGAGGGGAAGGGGGGAGAAAATACCGGAATCACAATGGTTGTTGGACGATATGCACTTGCGTCTTCTTTGTGCACATGTGTGTTTCTTTATCAGTCTTGAAAATTTGTGTATTTTTCTGCTTGTCTTTTTTTTCTAATGTCTTCTGTTTTTCCATGTTTCTGTGTGAAAATCTCTGGTACCTTTTTCATTTTTCTATCTTCTTGCTCGCCTCCCTTGCTCTCATGTTTGTTGTCTGTCTGTGTTCCTGTGTCTTTCCCTTTTCAAGGCTCGTTGTCTTCTGTCATTGGTGTTATACAGGGGTCTTTGCTTCATTGACGCTTCAATAACCCGTGCAGCATGTGTTGTTTGACCTTACACTGCAGCACTCAGCTGAGGCAAACTGGACAAGAGCACTGTGTGTGTGTGTGTGTGTGTGTGTGTGTGTGTGTGTGTGTGTGTGTGTGTGTGTGTGTCTGGATTCAATGTTTGTCTTTTGTCTCATATCATCATTTTCTCATTTTTCTCATTCATATCAATATTTTGATTTTATTGTCTTTTTTGTGTGTGCTGTGCTAAGTCTGTTCTTTGAGCCCATCCCAAATGAAGATTTTCTATTGTTTTGTTGATAAGTCTTTGCATGTAGTGATTGACCTTCTGTCTATGATAGGTGCAGTGTGGCAGGCAGGAACCATTCCACACAGAATATCTCTGCGACAAAAGTACAGCTGTCTTCTTTTTCTTCCATCTCATGCTCTTTTCTTCATATTTTTCACATCACGTTTTTCATCATCTGTCAATGAAGAAGTGCAAAGTCGCAGTGCCCATGTGACTGTGCACTGAGCATTTCCTGTCACCATGGAGAGGATTCTGCCAACAGTCAGAATGACCTGCCCTTGTCATGCCTGCACTCCCTTTTGCATAAGGCCACGATCTGTGTAATAGTACTTACAGTTCTTGTGAATGCTCAGTGAATTCACAGGTATGCAGATTACAACACATGCAGACTGTGTATGTGTTCTGTGAATTCACAGGTATGCAGATTACAATGCATGCGAACTGTGTATGTGTTCTGTGAATTCACAGGTATGCGGATTACAATGCATGCGAACTGTGTATGTGTTCTATGAATTCACAGGTATGCAGATTACAATACATGCAAACTGTGTATATGTTCTATGAATTCACAGGTATGGAGATTACAATACATGCAGACTGTGTATGTGTTCTGTGAATTCACAGGTATGGAGATTACAACACATGCAGACTGTGTATGTGTTCTGTGAATTCACGGGGAAGAAGATTACAATACATGCAAACTGTGTATGTGTTCTGTGAATTCACAGGTATGGAGATTACAACACATGCAAACTGTGTATGTGTTCTATGAATTCACAGGTATGCAGATTACAATACATGCAGACTGTGTGTGTGTTCTATGAATTCACAGGTATGCAGATTACAATACATGCAAACTGTGTATGTGTTCTGTGAATTCACAGGTATGCAGATGTAAGCTCACATGCAGATATTGAGTGTGGTTTGTAAGTTTACATGAGCAGGGTATATTCTAGATGGTCAGTAATACATGAATGCATGAGTGTGGACATGCTTTTCAAGTGTGTGTGTGTGTGTGTGTGTGTGTGCGCACGCACGCGCACGCTCTTGCGTGCATGCATGCGCATGTGTGTGTGTGTGTGTGTATGCGTACGTGTGTGTGTGCATGCTTGAGTGAGTGTGTATAAAAGTCACCAGACTGGCTGTTGGTAAAGCGTTCTGTTTAGTTGTGCACTGTTTTGAAGGGTTGACAACAAAAGCCCAGATCTGGGCAAATCACCAAAGACATACCCAGGGTAGATGCACTAAATGGAGCATGGCCAAAGGACTGATTTGTCAGGGATGTAGCAGTGAGCCCCGCGCAGTTTCTGTTTGTTTTTCTGTGTTGATAGATTATTAATTATAGCATTTGTGCAGGTTATTTTCTGTGTCGATTTGTGACATATAACACACTTTATGTTCATTTCTGTATTGATACAATGACCTACAATAGTATTGCAGGTTATTGTCTCCTTGGATTCCATTTAAACATGACAAAGACTTGTACTGTTGTTTTCAATGTTATGTCGACAGTCACTGTCAGATGTGTGTGTGTGTGTGTGTGTGTGTGTGTGTGTGTGTGTGTGTGTGTGTGTTGTGTGTGTAGGTCAGCAAGTCGGAGGAGGTAATTCGCCAGTTGAGGGCCGAACTGTCCGCTGTCAGGGACCAGCACTCTCAGTCAGTGCATGATGTGAGTCCATTGCTCTATCTTTGGTTTGAAGTTCATAAACTTATTGATTTCTTGCGTTTAAATATCTATTGGTTTTTAAGTTTCACAGGGTGAGATTGCAGTCTTGTCTTAGATATCGGTTTATTGATTTGTTACTTACTTTATCTCTTTGTCACATGAAACTGTTGATTAGGGAGATGTATGGCCATGTCCGCAGGTGTCGCATTACGAGCGTCGCATTGCCACGCTGGAGTCCGAACTGAGGGAGTCCAAGGAACAGCGCCGGAAAGCTTTGGATGAGGTGATGCTCCCCTGCTCACAGTGCCTGTGTTAGCTGCCACCATCTTCTGTGAACACATTTCTGTCTCTGTCTGTCTGTCTGTCGTTGATTCTGCCTTCACCTGATTCCTTGGGGCTCTTTCATTAGAAAATTGTATTCCTGCCAGCTGGAAGGTCAGTGCTTGTAGTTTCCTCTTTTCTGAAACTCTCTTTCACTCTGCTTTTTCAATGTTGTTATATTTCTTTACTGTTGCCTTCAGTTTGTCTGCTGTTATGGCACATTCTTCTGTTGTTCTCGGAAGTCTTTTACACTCATATCCTCTGTTTGCCATTGTTCTCCAAAGTCTTTTACACTCATATCTCTGATTGCCATCCCTGTTTCGCTGACAGATCGGAGCTCTTCAGGAGAGAGTGAGGGAAAGTCAGATCTCCACGCACGACCACCACGAGATTCTGAAGTCGGAACTGCGTCGTCGGGACGAGACGATCCAGAACCTGAGACGCGATGTTCTCAATCTTCAGGAGAAGAGGGATGCTGCTGTGGCTGAGGTAGGGACCGCCAGTGGTCTCCCTTGTGTTCCTGCTGGCTTTGATGTCTTTTTTCCTCCTTAGGAGAAATGGTCCCTTTACTGCTAGAACCTGTTAGTTTACTTAAAAGAAGATTAGTTGTTTGTTTGTTTATTAATTCATTCAACTTACTGTATATGTTGTCTTTATTTATTGATTTTTTTAAATCTTTTTTTTTTTCAGTGTTTCCTTCGACAGATAGAAGTACCTTCCCTCATCCACTTTTTTCCCTCCTACTACCTTTAGCCATTTTTCTCTTCTGCCTTGCCCCTCATTCCATCCTCCCCACCACTTTGAGTTCCAAATCTTCATACTTTTATATTTGAAAGACCCTCATGTTAACACAGTGTGTACACATGTGTACATGCGCACAAACACACACACACACACGCACACACACACACACACACACACACACACACACACACACACACGCAGAAGCATACACACACACACACACACACACACACACACACACACACGTATACACACACACACACACACACACACACACACACACACACACACACACATGTACACACACACACATACACATGTACACACACACACATACACACACACACTAACTAATTGGCTGGAAGAATAGGGTATAGTGGAAATGGCCGTCTGAACCCAAGGGGAATAAGTTGTCCATGATAACTATATATTTTACTGACAACTGAGGTCTGACAGAGTGGGCAGATTCTGCTAGCTGGCAGGAAGAGCTGTAAATCCAGCGCATTGTGGTTTCAAAACTTAGGAGATTGTGTGGCATATATGGACTTCTGTACACGCAGTGACACCTCCTTGATGAAACTGAAACTAGCAAGAAGAGAGTTCCAGATGGCAGAACTAGAGTCTCCCTCAGCATTTTTTAAAGTCACATTTGTGGATTGAAATTGTATTTTCAGTTGATGAAGGGAGTACGAGATGCTTCTTATGCTGAGTGAATGAGTGGCGGGGGGAAAGCAAAGGCAGGTCAACGGTTCTTTTATCATGAAAACAGTCAGCAAAGCTTTATAGGAAGAAAAGGCAAGGATGGTAGAGAGAAGGCAGGAGATGAGGGAAAGGTGAGAGGAGGGACAGGGGGTGGGGATGGGGGGAAATGATATGTTTTTGTTATTCATAAAGACAAGCGGAAATACACTAAGAGTGTTTTACCAAAATGAGGTGAACTATGGGCTGCCATCATTTACTGGCAGCAGTATTTCCCAGGGACCCAGTGGAAATAGGGCACTGCTGGGCTCCTGTCTCTGAGATTTTCTCAATATCCCAGACTACAGAAGTGGGAAAGTGAACATGACTTGCCAGTGGTCTCTTCTTAATCTTTCATAGTACCAATTGCGTGCAGCTCCTTTCAGATTGGTATCTTGAGGAAAGCTGTAGACATGGTAGTGAATGGTCATGGTCTGTAATACTATTTCATTTGGTTTCTGAACTGATGGTGAGGTACTTGTAGAGTAACAGTCAGCCGGTGGATTGTGTGATTGTCAGTTTAACTCCAGCAACAAGATGAGCTGTAACTGTAGTGCTTGAGCATTGTCTTGGTTTGTTTCTGTTGGTTGGATCTGTGATTAGTAAGAGAAAGAGTGCAAAGGGATCAAATTCATGTACTGCTCTGGCAATCGGTGGACTACTTTGTGTCATTCAGACTGATAACATAACACGTACAGATAAACGCACCATGACTGTAGTGCTTTACCAGCAAGTACCCTTGTGTCTGTTAGTTAGCTGGATCTTGACTGGTAACCTGAGGAAGAATTATAAAAAAAAGAAAAGAAATGAACGCTGGCTGTAGTACTTGCTTTAGCAACCAGTTCCTGTATGTCTTGTTAGTTGGGTCATGCTTGGTAAAACCTAAGAAAGGTGAAGAAATGAATGATGGCTGTAGTGTGTGCTTTAACAACCAGCTGCCGTGTATCTATTAATTAGTTGGATCCTGATTGGTAATTTTAGGAAGATAAAGAAACGAATGATGGCTGTAGTATGTGCTTTAGCAACCAGCTGCCGTGTGTCTTGTTAGTTGGATCAGCTGACCAAAAAATCCAGCGTGGCGGAAGATCAGCTGAGAAAGTTGAAAGAGGAGGTAATGCGGGAGTGACAATGTGTTCCTTGGGTGATTTCTCTCCCCTCACTAATGCATGCCTGCGTGCACTGACTCGTCTTTTCTTTTGGCAAAACTTTGGTCTTTGTGGGCCTTTATCGTTCAGTTCCATTTAGATTGGATTTGATTTTTTTTCAAGGCTTTCTGTCTGCTTTTGTTTTCTTTTTTTTTCTGTTTTGTTTTGATTTGTCATTTTGCTCCTTTTTGTGTAAAATTCAACTGGTTTGTAACTGTCTTTGAAAATTGATGAAATTTGGTTTGGAAAAGAACGTTCCTCCCTACTTCCCACCCTTCTTCCCATCCCTGCCCTGTTTGGTGCTAAGTGTTTGGACACCACTTCAGAAATAAAACACGTTGATTTGTTGCTGCTTCATTTCGACCTTTTATCACTGGTTTCCCTTTTTTCTGTTTGTGATTGTTCTCTCTCAGGCCTCTCAGCATCACTGTCACTGCTTGTATTCACAGAGTGGTTTCATGCATTTTTTTTTTGTCTTTCACTGAGTTTGTGGCACATAGCTTCAACAGTAGAGTGAAACTAGGTTTGGATGGTCATATTTTCTTCGTTTTTCATGTTTGATTGATAGGCGCTTGAAAAATATTAGTTCAGTTGTTGTTGTTTTTTAATGTTTGAAGAGTAATTTTTGGATGACGTGGTTCAAAAAGTGATGTGTTCTTGGTTAGGAAAGTGAGTTTTCAGAATAATTCTTAGCGAATCCACTGAAAACAAGGACAAACAAGTTTCAAGGCTTTGTCTTGTAACTTGTTCTTCCTTGTTTTTGGCAGACTTACTGAGAATTATTCTGAAAATCTGTTTCAGTTTCTGCTTGCAGTCACCTGTGAGGGTTTCTTTTTAATGCTTTATGAGTAAAGATAGGTGTGGTGATTTCATGCACGCCTTTTTCTCCCCCTCATTTAGCTTGGCATGGTTATGTCCTTGCACATCCTTGCCTTGATCTGACCAGCATTGTGTGTGTGTGTGTGTATGTGTGCGTGCATGCATCCATGCATGCATATGCGTACGTGTGTGTGAGTATGTGTGCGTATGCCTGCGTGTGTGCATGCATGCATGTGTGTGCATGTGTGTGTGTGTGTGTGTGTGTGTGTGTGTGTGTGTGTGTGTGTGTGTTCTTTGAGAGTTATGGAAAAGAAAGGAGGGGAATGAATGCAGTGAAATTAAAGTCGGGAACTAGATCAATGTTGGGAACTTAGGCTGTGTATTTGGATCCAGATTTTTATTTTCTTTCCTATATTTTTTCTCATTTTGTAAACTTTTTAAGCTTCTCAGTTATTCCTGAGTTAGGTACACATAAGAAAAATATTCATTATTATGCTTATAAAAACGGCGTAATAGTCTTTGGTATAGAACTGAGCGTTTTCTTTCCTTTTTTTTTCCCTTTTCGATCAGTCATGTGTAAATCTGGGTTTGAAAAAAAATGAAAGAATTTGGGAGAAGTGGAAAGGGGTGGGTGGATGGGGTAATGTTTAATCAGTGCGTCTGTATTGCATGGTTTGGAGGTGTGCACGTTCTGTGACATTGATAACTCATCAGATGGTTCTCCACATGTTTTTGTGCACACAATATGCTCAGAAGAGCGTGTATTCTGTGACATTAACTTTACATTAAATAGTCCTCCACACACTTACGTTTATGCACATAACCCGCACATCCCTAGATGATATAGTTCAGAGTACCTGCTGTGGGGCAGTGGTTAGTGTCATGAATAGCTGGCTGGAAGGTCCGGGGTTCCAGTCCAATCAGAGGTGTTTAGCAGTAGATCTTTTTCTTCACATCAGCAATTTTTTTTTCATCTGCTTTTTTTATGCGTGTTACAGTAAATGTATTTCTGCTTAGTTTATTTCAATTTTCTCGATTGCTTTCATGCAGTTTTTTTTTTTTAATTGGTTGTATTTTGCATCTGACATTCTAAGCAATAAGAAATCAAGGGGGAAGAACAGGTGTATAAAGACTTTGGACTGTTTATGTGGTGGAAGAAGTCATTGTGCACTCGTGTGTGTGTGCGTGTGTGTGTGTGTGTGTGTGTGTGTGTGTGTGTGTGTGTGTGTGTGTGTGTGTGTGTGTGTGTGTGTGTGTGCACGTGCATGCACTTGTATGTGTATGCACATGTATGTGGGAGGTTTGACACGTGGGGGAATGGTGTGTGTGTGTGTATAGTAGGACTATAATATATAATCACTAGACAATTGAATTGAATTTAATGTGCTGAAAACTTAGTAGCATAATTTGTGTGCTGTCTCACGACTTTTTTTTCTTTTTTGGGGGAGGTTGAAAATCTTTTGTTTCTTCTTGAGTAGTGCCTTTAGAGACGTTTTCTATCTTTTGTTTCTTTTCTGTTGTCTGCTAGACATTTTTGTTTCTTCTTAAGTAGTGTCCTAAGAGACATTTCCTATCTTCTGTCTCTTGGACATTTTTGTCTGTTGTTTTCTGTGCATTCTCCTTTATTTTGCCTTAAGGAACATTTCCATTCTTCCGTCTTTATAGGTTGTTTCATTTCTATTGTCTTCAGAGACATTTTCATTTCTTCTTTCTTTTGAAATTTTTTTTTATCTGACTGAAGAGGTAGTTAGTTTCCTTTCTCTTGTTATAATAACATTATGCTTTTTTGAGTTGATCATGACATTGGTTTTTATTTTACCTGTGGGTGTATATTTTATTTCTTCTGTCTTTGATCAGTTTTTATTTCTTGGGGATATTCTGTCATAAGAAACATCTTCCTTTTGTCTTAGTGATGTTTTTGCTTGTCTTTTGAGAAACTATCATTTCATCTGTCTTAAGAGAGGACATTTTCATGTTCTCTCTCTTTTCCTTTCTTCTGTCTTAAGAGACATTTTCCTTCTTCTGTCTTATGAGACATTTTTCTTTCTTCTGTAAAAAGAAACATTTTTCCATTCTTCCGTCTCAGGAAATAATTTCCTTTCTTCTGTCTTAAGAGATGTTATTCTTTCTTCTTCCTTACAAGACATTTTCCTTTCTTTTGTTATAAATGGACTTTTTTTCTGTTGTGAGTTACATTTTCCTTTATTTAGTTTTTAGATGCATGTTCTTTTCTTGTGTTGTAAGAGACATTTTCCTTTCTTCTGTTTATGAATGGGATTCAGTTTTGTCTGCCTTTTTGGACATTTTTCTTTCTGAGACTTTTCTTACTACTATCATTTTGATATTTCCCTTCCTTCTCTCTTTTTTTTTGACATTTCTTTGTCTATCTTCTGCAATAGTTGTCATTCTTGTTTTGAGACATTTTCCTTCTATGTTTAGGAACATATCGTGGGTTTTTTTGGGTTTTGTTTGTTTGAAAAGATGTTTTCTTACCGTGTTTGGGGGCATTTCCCGTTTGTTATGTTGCATTATTCAATTGGCAGCTGAGTGCTTTAACATTTACTTTCATCTTATTACATGTTTAAGAATATTTTCCATCTTTCTCTTGGGAAATTTGATTTCATCTGTCTTTAGGGAAAATTTCCTCTTTTGTCTTTCTGGAATTTTGTCTGATGTGTTTTTGTACACTTATTTTTGTCTTTGTGGGGATTTTTCTATCTGCGGTCATAAGAGGCATTTTCTTTTTGTTTCTGTACTTGTCTTTCTCCTATTTCGTGTGGTATTTTCTTGTTTTGTGTGTGTGTGTGTGTGTGTGTGTGTGTGTGTGTGTGTGTTTTACATCTCCTTTCTTGATTCTCAAGGATGTTTCTCTCTGTTCCTCACCCCCCCCCCCCTCCTCTCTTTCTCTCTCTCTCTGGACAATTCTAAAGACATGGATGTGGAGTGTTAGGACAGAAGACTTGCTCATTTGGTTTCTGTTTTGTTCGTTTGTTTCTTTAGTCTTTTTTCAAACTCTTTTGCATAGTTTCAATCCCGACAGTGGATTTTTTTTTTAAAACTCCTTTTTGATTCTGTGTGTGTGTGTGTGTGTGTGTGTGTGTGTGTGTGTGTGTGTGTGTGTGTGTGTGTGTGTGCATGCAGTTGTGAATGTCTTAAGCTTATCACTGGAATAGAATGGCTCCAGAATTTTAAAGATTTAACTAAGTCAGAAGATCTGTATCTCTCCTTTTGTTCTTTTGGTTTTTCAGTTTAGTTTGAATGCAAAGCATGGAGCAGATAACATTTTTTCTTTTCTTCTGTGAATTGCTTGCTTGCTTTCTGGGAGGGTTCTTAGAGTTGATGTGTTGCTTTTGTGTTCTGTTTTGATGGTGGTGGTAACAGTATGTGTATGTGTGTGTATGTGTGTTGTGTGTGCATGTGCACAAATGCGTTTGTGTGGTGTGTGTGTGTGTGTATGTGTGTGTGTGTGTGTGTGTGTGTGTGTGTGTGTGCGTGTGTGTGTGTGTGTGTGGAAGGATTTTGGTGTGTGTAACCATAGAAATTACAAGTTTGTGATTCCCCCCTTTGTATAAAACAAAAGCAAGACGAGTCATCAACTGTCTTCATTCTGTGAGTAGCACAGTTTTCGGCCTGTCACTGAAAATGGTGTTGGGCACAGTTTTGCAAACAACAGATCAGTAAACTTAGGACTTGGAACAGTGACTGTCACACTGTGTGACTGGAGAACATAGAGTACTGAAGTGACCAGTCCCCCCCCCAAAAAAAAAGACCAGAATGGCTCAGTTGGTAAAATGTTGGACTTGCAATCCTGATGGTGTTGGAGACATGGGTTTGAGTGTCAACAGAGCTGTCCAGTAGAGGAGGATGTTCCCCTTTGAATTATAAAACACTTGAATTAAATTTTAAAGATTCTTTTCAACCACTTCAGTCCATTTGTAAAGATATATTTTTCCATTTGAGTTCACCTTGGTGCCGACTCCATCCTCTTTAATGTCCTTCAAATGAGAACATACGCACAGCACTTTGCACTCACGTGAAGTCCGATCATCATCCTTCAGAAGAGTAGCTCCCCCGCATCCTTTGCACTAATGAAGGTCTACATGACAATTGGTGAGCATGGAGTTGGAGCAGGAACAATATCCTCAGCTGGAAGAAGAACAAAAGAGAACAATTCAGCTTGTGTCAGGGTCAAGCCCTTTCAAGGGAGCTCACTCCAATGGAGGTTGATGAAGGTAGCTCTGGTCAGTGTGTTGGTTTCCATCTTTAGAATGGCGTCTTGCCAGACTGGGTCAGAGCAGTGTGTAGAGTCAGGTAAGTGAGGGGATAAAAGGCAGAGACTGTCGTATTTCATGATTAGAAGGGTGGAAGTGATGGAGAAGGTAGTTCCCATCAGTGTGTTGTCTCCCTTGCTCTGTTAAGCACAAGGCTCAGATGGTTTTCTCACAGGTTGGCATGGTGACATACTGTGTGTTGTGGTCAGGCAGGGTGGAGGTCACAGGTTAATAATCTCCACAGTCGTCTCTGATCTGGGGCATGCACAGTGGTATCCTGTATCACACAATACCTATGGTTTTACAGTGCAGGTATAAGGACGTGAGTGAAGGTGAAGTAACAGGGTTGTCGTGCATTTCACATAATGTGACATCATGATTACAAGTACAGAGACATAAGGGTAGGATGAAGGTCAGAGGCAACCATGTTGCCATGGATAAACATCGTGTGACATCATGGTTACAGGCACAGAGACATAAGGGTAGGGTGAAGGTCACAAGTAACTATGTTGCTACGGATAACCCATCGTGTGACATCATGTTACAGGTACACAGGAAGATAAGGTGAGGGTGAAAGAAGCATGAAATCATGTTGCCATGGATATGGACGGTGTGATGTCATGGATACAGGTACAGGTGCATGAGTGAGAAAGTGAAGGTCATTGGAACCTGTGTGTCCGTGGTAATAAAGAGTGTATTGTGCCTGGTTACAGGTACAGAGACATGAGGGGAGGGTGAACGTGAAGGAGGATGAAGTGGCTCATCTGCATGCACAGCTGGAGGATGCTGACACAGAGGTACCGTCCATCTTGTCTGCCTTCTGTCTGCCTTCTGTCTTTGTCTGTCTGTCTGCCTTCTGTCTGTCTGTCTGCCTTCTGTCTGTCTGTCTGCCTTCTGTCTGTCTGCCTTCTGTCTGTCTGTCTGTCTGCCTTCTGTCTCTGTCTGTCTGCCTTCTGTCTGTCTGCCTTCTGTCTGTCTGTCTGCCTTCTGTCTGTCTGTCTGCCTTCTGTCTGTCTGTCTGTCTGTCTGCCTTCTGTCTCTGTCTGTCTGCCTTCTGTCTGTCTGTCTGTCTTTGTCTGTCTGTCTGCCTTCTGTCTGTCTGTCTGCCTTCTGTCTGTCTGTCTGTCTGCCTTCTGTCTTTGTCTGTCTGTCAGCCAGGCGTTTGGAGTTCATAGAGTCTTTTGAAGAGTTCGAAAAATTTGGGAGGAGTGACCAGGCATTTTCAAGGCATTCGTAGGTTTTGGAACAGAAGGAAAATACCTCTAAACTTTGTCAAAGTTTGGGAAATTTAACAAGCTGCATGCTCAGCATATGTATCACATGACCATTACGATATTAACACAAAAACATGTAAAAGCGCTGAGAATAAATAGTGAAGATTTCATCTTATACCTTTGCCCATTGCAAAGTTCTAGTCATTAAAACAACAGAAAGTTCTGATTTTTTTTTTCTTTTTATATTCATATTAGTAGTTACACAAGAGCAAGCTGCAACAAATGCCGAATGCATGGAATGTGCCTGTTAAATGATGTTTGACTTTTGAAAAAGATGGATACAGATCATTGATCAGGAAAAGTGTCAGTAACAGTCACACTTTTTGCTGTGTCTACAAGAAAACCACGAATACTGGTTCACCTTTGAGGTTTGGTAGTCTGTGTGACTGGGCCATGAAAGTTTTGGAAATGCTTGGTAATTATATGTGTGGTTGGCTGGCTGTCCCTGGGTAGTGATAATGGTGATGATAATAATGATGATGATGGTGATGTCACAGTTGAAGAACAGTCGCAGCAAAGTGGTTCGCTTAGAAGGAGAGTTGCAGGCCTTGCGCTCCCAGAGCTCCGAGGCACAGACACAGGTATGCTTACAAGGAAATTTCTGTATAACTGCTACATGTGTATGTGGGTGTGGGTATGAAAGTGTGTCTGCCAGATTTAGAGAAATGGATGTTCATGGGTTGGTTTAGAATTGCTGGTGCAAAAAAGAATTGCTAGTGCAAATATTGTGTTGGTTTTTGACAGAATCAGTTTAATGTATTGCAGTTACCATGTTTGCTTGAAAAGAGGCTTATTTGTTGATGGTTATATTTGAATATTGTATTTGACTTTTATTGCATGTATTGAAGTACCCTTGTGTAAATGTCATTGTATTTGTGTGTGTGTTGAAGCGATAATGTAACTTTGTATTGATATGAAATGTGTTACATTTTTTATTATGATAAAAAGAAAATCAGTAAACGGCATGTGCACAGACAGACACATTTTACATTGGCTATAATTGTGATCTCAAATTTTAGTCATGATTAATCTTTGATTCATTCATCATAGTATTGGAAACTGTTTTAAACGAATGTGCTGGTCGTGTTGCTTATATGTGAACATTGTTTACCATGTGTGCATATTACTTATACAAAACAGACATAGGTAATGTAGAACTTTGGGTTTTGTCGCTTTTCTGGTACATTTCATCTTTTTCTTGCTATGTCATGGAGATAAAGTTTACCATATATGCATGTTACTCATACAAAACAGACATAGGTAATGTAGAACTTTGGGTTTTGTTACTTTTCTGGTACATTTCATCTTTTTCTTGCTATGTATTGGAGAAGAAAAAAGTCGGTGTGTAAGAGCAGCAGTGTATAAATAGGGGTCACACATTTGGTGCAGGTACTGGTTGGGTTTAAGACAGGACTTGCAAGTACATATTAAGGCCTTTGTTGTATGTATTCAGATAGAGTTGAAGGTCTTGGTGGTTTGATGACTGCCCTTGCATTGCATTTCAAATGTTTATGGAGTGTATTAGACAGGTAAGAAGCAAGACAGTAGCATCACCTGGAGAGAAAGGGATCAGGTCTGAATTGTCCAATTGTGAAATGGCAGTGATAGAGCATAGAGCAAAAGTAGTAAACATTACCAATGCAAAGTTGTCAAATGTGCATTCATCATTCACACACCTGTGGCTTGTTCGATGATCTCTTGTAGAGAGATGGCAGTTAGTTGTTATCAAAGTTGGTGAAATCTTTAAGAGGTCATTGAAAGGTCTTTGATTCTCTTGACTAAAAGTTTGTGGGAAGTTATATGCTTGCTATGGTCACTCATTTAGACAGAGAGTATGTGAAATTCTTTATTAAAACTGTTTTTTTTAGTCATGCAGTGTGTTAAAGAATATAGACTTCTTGACAAGTTTTTGTCAGACAAAACATTGTAGACATGTTTTTCCAAAAGAAAGAAAAAATTCTGGACATATTCACTCACATCTGAGAAAAATATTCTCCAAACCAAACAATAATTTATGTATATTTTTTCAGAAATGCTGTTTACGATAAATCCAGTAATTCACATGAGTTGATTGAACTCATTAAGATGAAAAGCAAGTAAGACATCTTTAATACTTACCAAAATTCCCAAAATTCTTTGAAATAAGCAGTGAAGAAAATGGAGCATCAGGCATAAAGTTTATAAAGGCTATTTCAGTTTATATTATATAGCTTTTTTGTAGACATGAAGGAAGTAAAATCTCTTTTAGGAGTGAAAAAAGCCACATGTAGTTACTGTTTCACATAGTTCGTGAAGATGTTTATGATGAACTGGTTGTTAAACTTTGTGAAATATTAATTACATCAGTTAATACAACTTAAAAAAGAAATTCCAGGCTATTGCTTAGCAGTAACTATAATGTGTTAGGGGAGTTCAGGTTTATACTCCAGTTGCCAAAGGAGAGCCCAGGTTGATCCATACTGTGAGCATAATCCTGTACTAAGAAAGTCCAGGCTATACCATAGTAGTGACCATAACGTCTTCTAAAGAAAGTTCAGGCTATTCCATAGCAGTGACTGTAATGTAGAGGGAAAGTCCAGGCTATGCCGTAGCAGTGAGTGTAATGTTGCGAAAGGAAATTCCAGGGTTTACTAGTGAATCTAATGAATCCATGGAGCAGATGAAAGGAATTTTTTTGGCTTGTGTATGTGGGATTGTTGCATGGTCTACCCATACCAGGTCACTGTCATCACATTTAGCCAGCAGAAACTTGGGAAACAAGGCCAGTCCACTGAAATGACTGATATGGAAGTTATTGGTTTGATGCAACAGGTGCCGCCATCACCTAGCGGTTATAGTTCACTTCTTGTTAGTGGGGTGGGGCAAGGGAGGCAGAAGCAGAGAGTGGGAAACCACCAGTGATAGAGTGAACAGACAGGTCTGGTGAATGGATTCACTGCACGTGGCACTGCTAATCAATCGCTGTTTGCAATCTTTTTTTTTTTTTTTTTAATATATGTACCATTTGTTTATTGTTTGTTTATTCATTTCTGTTTTTGTTTCTTTTACGCAAGCACTTTGAAAATCACGGCACAAGCGTGGGTGTTGATCACAAGCAGCAGTGTCTCTGCACGCAGTTTTTTTTGTTTTTTTTTTTTGTTTTGTTTTTTGTTTTACTTTTCAGACAACAATGTCAGCAACAATAACAATAACAGATGATAAGCAAGATCTGTATGAATTAGTTATAGCACACTTTATGACAGGTAAAAGGAATTCACAGAGAACCAACACACAGTAGGTGTAATCAGCACACATGGGGTGTAACAAACACACACAGGGTTGTGACCAACACACAGGCTGGCAACCAACACACTTGAGGTTGTAACTGACACAGGCATGCCAGGCAGTAGTGGTAGTACTTTCATTTTACGTCTTTTCACAAAATTGTGTGATATTCGACGATGTCTGATGATGATTGCTCTTGCATGCCAGGCATGTAACCAACAGATGTGTAACCAACACACAGGCGTGTTGAACTGTAAGCAACACATAGGTGTGTGATCAACACACGGGCATACAACCAAGCACACAGACATGTCACCAATACACAGACTTGTGACCAATACACAGACATGTCACCAACACGCAGGCATGTAATGGACATGCTGTGGCTTGGCTTTTAGATGACTGTTGAACAGGACGATGACGAGGAGAGATTTCCCGATAGTGAAGCCGAGGTGAAGAATTCGTCCATAACGAATGTCATGAACTAATCACTGCTGATTTGAGGCAAAGGGACAAAGCGACTTCAACTTACCGGTGCATGTTCTCTGTCTCAAAGTTTCGGTCAGATTTTGTGGCAGTCAGAACGCTGATGTCTGCAAACAGTAGTTGTTTTACGGAGTGACGTTTTTTTGTTGTTTTTTTACTGAGTTGAAATCTGCAGTGGAAATAATGCCGAGTTTGTTTGAGTAATAATTCCCTCTTTTTTTAAAATTTGGTTTTTAAACAGTATAATTCTCTTCTTTTTTTTTTTCCATTTTAACTGTGCTGTGTTTAATCAGGAGGTTTATCAACTGACCAGTGTGATATTTTGTTTTGTTGTTGACTGTAACAGGTTCAAAACTAATTGTTAGTTTAGCATTTTGGATAAAGATGGATACCATAGGGATTCGAATTGAAAATAGGCTGTTGTCCTTTAGTTTTTCCCTTTCCCTTTTGTTGTTTAATTCCATGCCTTGACATGCGCGTACCTTCCTTTGCATACATCCTATCACTCTCCGCTGAAGAGATTAGTCGGCATACACACACACACACACACACACACACACACACACACACACACACACACACACACACACACACACACTTGCTTTTCCTCAACAAAATCAAGTTTCATGCAGACTGATCCTGAAATCAGAGCACATGGATTTGACTGATGGCCTGTGAAAAGCTTTGTGTGTTTTGTGTTTCATTGGACCACACATCAGATGACCACATTGTGGTCATTGCTTTGATTACGGCAGTTACCTTCGGTGCTGATAGGATAAAAGGAAATGAACCTATGTGATCATGGGTTCCTCAAACACCAGGAGTTGTGTGGGGTGTGTTGGCTATAGTGCCGACAGAATAAGCCGAAAGGATCCTGTCAGATGATGTATTCTCCAAACATTGGAGTTGTGGGGGGAGGGGGGGGGGGGGGGTATGTTGGCTCTCTTTCATGCTGCTTCAGTTGGCGCTTCCATACTACTCAGTCTGGCTGTGCCGTCTTGCTGCAGTTTCAGTATCAGCAGTCTATAGGAGCCATGTGTGTCAGGTTGCCATCAGGCAGCTCAGCAGAGGAGACACTGCAGTGCTGCCGAGTCATTTCAGTGGCGTTCGTTGGTTCCTTTTCTGATCCAGCATGTGCAGGACACCACCTATCAAGCCCCTTATTGATGACGTGTTCAGTCATGGTGTGCAGGAGCGTCTCCCTTTGGAGGGAGCCACCATGCCTCTCGGGTGACAGTCCCCATGGATATCCCAACTCCAAAAGCTTTTGACATGATTTTCATCTTGGGTAAAAGTGGAAGGAGGGAAATCTGAACTAAATCTAGCTTAAGAGCCAGACATCAGGACATGTTATAACACTCAAGACTGACCTGGTCTGGAATAGAACACGCCTAAAAAAAAAAATCAATGTTGCAACTCATCAGGATTAATTTGTTGTGGTTGTTTTCAGATTGGTAACTGTCCATGGAAATTAACCTCTCTCTAATTTAACTTGCAGTGCGCTGGACATGACTTGCTGTGCAGCTTGAATTGCTTTGCTTTTGTCTCCTTGCTTTCACAGAATTTGCCATCACTCTGAAATGCTTTCGTTGAATGTTCAGCCTTCATCTCCACCCCTTCCCTTCCCTACCTCTTCCTGTGAATGTTGTCTCATCCCTCTGTGGTCTTTGCTCAATTGCCTGACCCTGACAACTGAAGTTGTTTGCGTTTTAAGGAGCAACTGCTGGCATGCTTCCTCTCTCTCCCTCCCTTTCTGCTCCTTCCCTCCTCCCTGCTCCTCTTCTTCCCAGCAACACCATGGAACATCGTCCTTCCTTTTTTCCCCTGGCAGAAATAAGTCAGAAGAAAGGATGGGATGTGAAACAGAGACGTGATAGGAGCTGCCCTGCCCTCCTTTCACAAACCCACACTTCCATCACCTTTGCCCACTGATAGAGATGATCGAGAGGGCTTTAGGATGTAGAGGTAAATTAACTTCACAAAGAAGAAAACTTCTGGAAAAAGAATCTGTAAAGAGACTGAATCTCTGTAGGAGGTCAGAGTTGTACAAAGATAAACATCAGGAAAAAAAAAACAAGCCTATAAAGGGAGGGAACTCTAATTGGGAAAAAACTTTAGTACAGAGTAGGAGAAAGATGCTGGGGGGGGGGGGGGGGGGTGTCTTTAAAGAGAGGATGTGCTTGTGAAGAGGTAAAGATAGTACAGTACAAAGAGAAAGATGTGTTACACAAACAAAGAAAAGGGAAGAGAGTCCATACTGGGAGGTAAATGTTGTACCATCAAAGAGAATTATGTGTCAGAGTAAAGGTCTGTTATGGGAGGGGATGTTAGCAGAGAGGATCATCGTGAGGAATGATGGGGGGATGGTCTACAGGGACGGTCGTGACTGAGAGTAATGGGGAGGGAGTGTTTACAGGGTGTGTATTGAGAGTAACAGGAGGGAGTGTTTACAGGGTGTGTATTGAGAGTAATGGGAGGGAGTGTTTACAGGGTGTGTATTGAGAGTAATGGGAGGGAGTGTTTACAGGGTGTGTATTGAGAGTAACTGGAGGGAGTGTTTACAGGGTGTGTATTGAGAGTAATGGGGAGGGAGTGTTTACAGGGTGTGTATTGAGAGTAATGGGAGGGAGTGTTTACAGGGTGTGTATTGAGAGTAACTGGAGGGAGTGTTTACAGGGTGTGTATTGAGAGTAATGGGAGGGAGTGTTTACAGGGTGTGTATTGAGAGTAATGGGAGGGAGTGTTTACAGGGTGTGTATTGAGAGTAATGGGAGGGAGTGTTTACAGGGTGTGTATTGAGAGTAATGGGAGGGAGTGTTTACAGGGTGTGTATTGAGAGTAATGGGAGGGAGTGTTTACAGGATGTGTATTCAGAGTAATGGGATGGATTGTTAACGGGAGGGCTTTTATTTGGAGTAATGGAAAAGAGCGTTGGGGGTGGGGGTGGGGGGGGGGGGATCTTTACTGGGAGTAATGGGAGGGAGTGTTAAGGGGGACAGTCTTCATTGGGAGTCCCATGTACCAGGTTGTTAGGCACGGTTGGCTGATTTGTGTGAACGGACCCCTGCCCTTGCTTTCCATTGCTGTTGAAATTTTATTTTTCACTTATGTGTGCCTCTTTTACGGTCACCTGCAAGAGCATATAACGTTTTCATTGGTCAGTAGGTGTGCCTTAAAGGTTTGCATAACTTAAGGATGAAGAGACAAAGACCAGGGAATGGCAGAAGGGTTTAAAAGCAGTCTTTTGCTTGCTGTGCCAGATCCATTATGTCAGTTACTACCATTGTTTGCTGAAGTGTACAGTGCATATTATGTTTGACTGGTTTCCAGCATTAGAATTTGTCTGAAAATAAGTTTGCCTATATTTGTCTAAGTAATGTTATCAGTAATTTGTCATAGGTAGTGATTAGATCAATTGTCAGTGAGATTGACTGGTAGGATAATTTGCCAGTTACACTGGTGTCGATGAACCCACTTTCTGTGAGATTAGTAGTTTGGGAACCTATATGTCTCTGTGGCTTTGTTAGCATAAACCAAGGGTAGAGGAGATTAAAAAAAAAAAAAAATCAGTAACACTTCAAAGACCTAACAGTTCTGTGAATTTAGTAAATTAGCAATGATTTTTGTAGTGGTTTGCCTGCTGATTTTTATTTTTGATTGCTGGTGTTTTGGTTGCATCTAGCGCACCAAAGCACCTTATCGTATTGTTATTTTCAGAGTTAAAAACAAATCGGTAATGGCCGTTATGCCATATATAAAGCCTAATACTTCTTGTCTGCTGTCCATGGACAATGGAAGGGAATAATCGTATTTGACATTACAGTCTTTGAGGGTAATCTCAAAAGATCAGCTTTTGTTTTGCTTTGTAGAGAAACTGTCCTGTTTTTTTTACCTGTAAATAAACCACTTTCTGATGTGGAGGAGTGTTTTAGCTTCTCTGTAGCAAGTGTGTAGCTGTCTACCAAAATACTGTGCAAGGTTCAAAACTTCACATTGTTTATACGTTTTGCATTTCTTTTTTGTTTCTTAATATGACTGTTAAATACAAACTCGTAATATGTGATGAAAGAAAATGGAGAAATCTAACAACGTAGAATGATTAATCTCAAGTTAGCAGCACAGATGCTAGTCTTTCCCCCCCCCCCCCCCCTCCCACGCTAACATGGGTTTAGTGATGATTAGAGTTAACAACCTTTGCACTGTAAATGGAGAAAGTCATTGCCTTTTAGCACCCTTGGGGTTCCTTTGCCTAATCCTGCACTTGCCCTGTGGCCTGGTGATAAACAGGACTGAGGCCAGAATAGATTACACATCCCCCCCTTGCCTTTTGCTCTCACTCTCTCCATTCTCCCCTCTCTCCTGAAGGCACACACATGGCCCAGTCCTTCTTTGGCAGTTGTACTGTAGTCCCCAACCAGGAAATAATGAAGACTGACACCTCAACCCCTGTCTCCCCTTCCCAGGTGGCCAAACTGTCCAGCAGTCTTCAGCGTCTGCAACTGTCCTCCAAAGACACCCGCGATATGCTGACTAACGAGGTAGGTGACACCCTGACTTATGAGGCAGGCGACATCCTGACTAACGAGGTAGGTGACACCCTGACTTATGAGGCAGGCGACATCCTGACTAACGAGGTAGGTGACATATCCTGACTTATGAGGCAGGCGACATCCTGACTAACGAGGTAGGTGACATATCCTGACTTATGAGGCAGGCGACATCCTGACTAACGAGGTAGGTGACATATCCTGACTTATGAGGCAGGCGACATCCTGACTAATGAGGTAGGTGACATTTTGACTAATGAAGTAGGTGACATCCTGACTGATGAGGTAGGTGACATTTTGACTAATGAAGTAGGCGACATCCTGACTGATGAGGTAGGCGACATCCTGACTAATGAAGTAGGTGACATCCTGACTGATGAGGTAGGCGACATCCTGACTGATGAGGTAGGTGACATTTTGACTAATGAAGTAGGTGACATCCTGACTGATGAGGTAGGCGACATCCTAATGAATGAGTTAGATGACATCCTGACCACTGGGGCAAGTGACAACTTGACAAATGAGGTATGTGACATCCTGACCAATGAGGAAG
>CM031609.1:53876163-53881163 GCA_018398815.1 Conus ventricosus
ACTGTGCCAGAATTTTGTGTGAAGATCTTTATACATAAAACGGTCATCCATCTGCTGCTGAACCCTTTGTGGTTTTTCTTCCTTATTTTATTATTTTACTGGTGAGATTGGTGGACGGTGCCCCAAAAGAAAAAACAAATCTACGGACATGCACAGTTTATCATGCATAGAGACAGACACACTCAGTGCTTGGCCACATCTCTCTGTTGAACAAAAATTAGCAAGAAGAACAGAGAAAAAGAAAAGTGTTTGAAACAGGAAAATAGAATGAATATTTAAAACAACAAAGTGTGTTGTGTTCCATCATGTTCCATTACCACCAGTCATGATGTCTAGATTATCAATTGCATGGCACAAACCTTGATTTACATGATGTTTGGATGTACAGTATGACATATGTTGGTAATGTGATATGACATATGCTTTGTTTTATAGTATAAAGTACATGGTGTTGCCCAGTGAGACATAGGTTTTGTTGTGTTTGTACAGTCGCAGGAGGTTCAGCTGAAGCTGGATGAGGCAGACAGGGAGAAACAGCAGCTCCAGAGTCGTTACACACGCCCAGGCCAGAGAGGTAAGACCACACGGCAATGGGCGTCAGTGTATTACCAGAGAAAATGTTTATTTTCTGAATTGATGGTCACAACTTCCCACCAGCCGTCAACTTCAGAGGAAACAAACAGTTGATAGATTAGTCCCTGGTAGAGGTGTGTTGTGTGATCAATCCCTGATAAAGGTGTGTTTGGTCATGATAGGGGTGTGTTGTGTATATCCCCTGATTGAGGTGTGTTGTGTGTTCATCCCCTGATAGAGGTGTGTTGTGTGATCAGCTTCTGGTAGAGGCATGTTGTGTGACCAATCCCTGATAAAGGTGTGTTTGGTCATGATAGAGGAGTGTTGTGTTTTTATCCCCAGATAGAGGTGTGTTGTATTTTTATCCCCTGATAGAGGTGAGGTGTGTGTTCATCCCCTGATAAGGTGTGTTGTGTGTTCATCCCCTGATAAGGTGTGTTGTGTGTTCATCCCCAATAGAGGTGTGTTGTGTGTTCATCCCCTGATAAGGTGTGTTGTGTGTTCATCCCCAATAGAGGTGTGTTGTGTGTTCATCCCCAATAGAAGTGTGTTGTGTGTTCATCCTCGAGAGAGGTGTGTTGTGTGTTCATCCCCTGATAAGGTGTGTTGTGTGTTCATCCCCAATAGAGGTGTGTTGTGTGTTCATCCCCTGATAGAAGTGTGTTGTGTGTTCATCCTCGAGAGAGGTGTGTTGTGTGTTCATCCCCTGATAAGGTGTGTTGTGTGTTCATCCCCTGATAAGGTGTGTTGTGTGTTCATCCCCTGATAAGGTGTGTTGTGTGTTCATCCCCTGATAAGGTGTGTTGTGTGTTCATCCCCAATAGAGGTGTGTTGTGTGTTCATCCCCTGATAGAGGTGTGTTGTGTGTTCATCCCCAATAGAGGTGTGTTGTGTGTTCATCCCCTGATAGAAGTGTGTTGTGTGTTCATCCTCGAGAGAGGTGTGTTGTGTGTTCATCCCCTGATAAGGTGTGTTGTGTGTTCATCCCCAATAGAGGTGTGTTGTGTGTTCATCCCCAATAGAAGTGTGTTGTGTGTTCATCCTCGAGAGAGGTGTGTTGTGTGTTCAGTCCCTGATAAGGTGTGTTGTGTGTTCATCCCCTGATAAGGTGTGTTGTGTGTTCATCCCCTGATAAGGTGTGTTGTGTGTTCATCCCCTGATAAGGTGTGTTGTGTGTTCATCCCCAATAGAGGTGTGTTGTGTGTTCATCCCCAATAGAGGTGACGTGTGTGTTCATCCCCTGATAAGGTGTGTTGTGTGTTCATCCCCTGATAAGGTGTGTTGTGTGTTCATCCCCAATAGAGGTGTGTTGTGTGTTCATCCCCTGATAAGGTGTGTTGTGTCTTCATCCCCAATAGAGGTGTGTTGTGTGTTCATCCCCTGATAGAGGTGTGTTGTGTGTTCATCCCCTGATAAGGTGTGTTGTGTCTTCATCCCCAATAGAGGTGTGTTGTGTGTTCATCCCCTGATAGAGGTGTGTTGTGTGTTCATCCCCTGATAAGGTGTGTTGTGTGTTCATCCCCTGACAGAGGTGTGTTGTGTGTTCAGTCCCTGATGGAGGTGTGTTGTGTGTTCATCCCCTGATGGAGGTGTGTTGTGTGTTCATCCCCTGATAAGGTGTGTTGTGTGTTCATCCCCTGACAGAGGTGTGTTGTGTGTTCATCCCCTGATAAGGTGTGTTGTGTGTTCATCCCCTGACAGAGCTGTGTTGTGTGTTCAGTCCCTGATGGAGGTGTGTTGTGTGTTCATCCCCTCACAGAGGTGTGTTGTGTGTTCATCCCCTGATAAGGTGTGTTGTGTGTTCAGTCCCTGATGGAGGTGTGTTGTGTGTTCAGTCCCTGATAGAGGTGTGTTGTGTGTTCATCCCCTGACAGAGGTGTGTTGTGTGTCAGGTGGACCGACTCCAGACAGAAATCCAGGAGCGTGACCTGAGCGCATCCCAGCAGGAGACGCTTTACCGGTCGGATGTTGCTGACAGGGAGGAGGAGATTTCACGCCTTAAGGCTGACCTCAACGTTCTGCATGAAAAGGTCGCTCAAAGTGAAGGACAGGTGTGTTTCTGCGTTTTTGGGTTTGTAGTGATTGTTACTTTGAAAACGGAAAGCATAAATCAATGATGACAAATTTCCCAATGAATTACAGCAAGAAGGATATTTGGAGGTGATGGGAAAACTCGTTGCTGAGCGTGAAATTGTTATGGGATTGGAATGTGTTTGATTTCTGTTCAGTGTTGACAGTTGAATTTCTGATTGCCAGGTTTAATCACTATTCAGATCCATGTATGTTTGTATGTACTTAATGTAATATCCATAGCTGTGTTGATGATGATGAATGAACAATATCCACAGCTAGCTGTGTTGATGAGGATGAATGAACAATGTCCATAGCTGTGTTGATGATGATGACTGATGTCTGACCAATGTCCACAGCTGGTGTCCAGGGAGGAGAACATCTCCAGACTACAGCTACAGGTTGGGGATCTTCAGGAAGAGCTGAGACGCAAAGACAGCGACATGCACAAGATGGACCTGGACCTGGTAGCTGTCGATGAGGAACGCAAACGCTGTAATGACCAGGTCAGTGAGGAATAGGGGGCACTCATCATACACCCAGGGAACTCTGGTTGTCTGCAGCAGGAAACTCCAGAGACAAAGTTTTCAGAGAAGTGTTTTGGCCCTGAACTTCTTATGCTTTATGGAGTCCACACCACATTCAGATCATGCTGACACCTGGATGCTCTGCTGTCAAGCGGGTTGTTGTTTTGGAACTGATGCTGCCAGGATTTGAACGTGCACCACCAAGATGGGTAGGCGTCTCCAGTCTATGCCTTTTTAGACAGATGTCTCACCCACATTGCTGTTGGACCCTTGTTCTTAGTTTGGAAATTACGCCTCGTGAAGTTCACTTGTGCTCCTTCTCAACCAGATCCAAGTGGAACTCCTTGCAGCTGCCTCTGTCTTTGCCTGTAGGGTTTTGGTCCTCTTCTTATCGAAGCTCATGAACTGTTCCTTGAGATCTTAGGCTGATAAGCCTACAGATCTCCTTATTCCAACGTCTGTGGCAAGGATTTTGGCATGGAAGCCAGACTCCCTCAACGTGCTGGCTAGACTGGCACACTTTTCAGTGTTGTATGGCACAGTGAGTTCAATCAGAATCATTCACTTTGATGAACTTGAGTGGAGCACAACATGAGGTCTCATGCCACTCCTTCTGATGATCTCTGGATGTTTTTGCCTCTCTTGAAGGTTGCTTATGAACTCCCAGTCGTCCATTCCATCCTGTGAATCCTGATTCCATGCTGTTGATGTCACAGCTGTACCAGGTCACGATTTGTAGCCTCCAGCCGTGTAGCACGGTTTTGCTGGAACTTCAGGTGCCAAAGCTCACCTCCTGGCAGTGTTAACAACACATGCAACGTCTTTAAACACCTGGTGGTATCTCCATGTGTACCTGCCTGGGTTAGTGCTGCAACAGTGTGCGCTCATCACATGGCCTGGAAATACTGGTTGTTTGTGCTCCATACTATACACATAAAACATGACAGTGTTCTGAATGAAACAGGATTAACAGGAATATCATCACAATTACCCATTTTACATTCCACAGCAGGAGGAAACTAGGAACAGCAGGAAAGCAGAAGGTCCTCAGAGAAGCCTAACCCCTTCTCCATAAATTAGCTGGAAGGAAAGATTTTTCATTGCAATGACAAGATGTTTTAGAGTGAGATTGAAACTTTGTAACCAACAGAACCTCCTGCGGACTTTACAGCAGTCATTATATCCATTTAAACAGAGAAGGCAGAATCCATGTTCTTGCTATTACGGTGTTGTTATAGTGTGTTGTAATTGTTTCAGCGTGAGGTCAGCCTTGTTTTGAGGGTGATGTTGGGGTGTGTTGTAGTTGTCTTGGAATGAGATCAGCCTGCAGCATTTGAAGCAGGACCTAGTGATGATATTGTTGGGTTATAGTTGTTGCGGATTAAGATCAGCCTTGTTGTGAGGGTGATGTTGGTATGTGCTGCAGTCGCCATGGCGTGAGATGAGCCTTGTTGTGAGGGTGATGTTGGTTTGTGCTATAAGTGTCACCACATGAGATCAGGTTTGTTGTGAGGCTGACGTTGATGTGTACTGCAGTTGTGATAGCGTGAGATCAGCCTTGATCTGATGATGATGTTGGTATGTGTTGTAACTGTCGCGGCGTGAGATCAGCCTTGTTCTAACGATAATATTGGTGTGTGT
Organism: Conus ventricosus; assembly: GCA_018398815.1. NCBI lineage: Eukaryota > Metazoa > Mollusca > Gastropoda > Neogastropoda > Conidae > Conus > Conus ventricosus. The sequence goes on from CM031609.1 coordinate 53,880,975, forward strand.
TGTAGCTGTCGCGGCGTGAGATCAGCCTTGTTCTGACGATAATATTGGTGTGTGTTGTAGCTGTCGCGGTGTGAGATCAGCCTTGTTCTGACGATAATATTGGTGTGTGTTGTAGCTGTCGCGGCGTGAGATCAGCCTGCAGCAGTTGGAGCAGGACCTGGTGATGGTGAGGGAGCAGTACAAGGATGC
>CM031609.1:53893663-53938663 GCA_018398815.1 Conus ventricosus
ACGCACGCGCGCTCAGGCTATAGGTTTTGCCGCTCGCAAGTTCTGTCAGAAAGTTTTAAACACATGCTTAATTATGGTACTCACAGAGCTGATCGAAATGCCAGTTTTTGTCACATTCTCAAGTACTCACTGAGCTATTGCTGACACACAGAAATTATAGTCTAAAAACAACTGTACAGTAAATATAACTTGATGATGTTGCACCAGTCTCGAAGCGTCCAAACACACACAGCGTCTGGCACGTGCGGTGGCTGACTGGTTAGGGCCTAGCCGGGGTCAAAAGGCAAAGCCTTGAGCGAACTAAATGCAGTGGCTCTGAGTGTGCCGGCGCCGCCGTGTATGGCACACTGTGTGTCCCATACAGACAAGGAGGTTTATATTAACAACGCTTTATCTCAAGTGCTATTATATATAACGTACTAAGTATGCTGTTCATATTAAATTGGTGTTTATAATCGCTCCAGTGTCAGAGGGTTACCTCTGGGTGGTGACTGTGCTGTGACCACATGTTAGAGCCATGACATTGAGTGTTTGTTTGGTTACATAACACAGTGATAAAACTGTTACTTCGGAATGCTTGTGTAGTCAGCCTGTCCAGTGTTAGAGGTGTTACCACCGAGTGTTGTCGATTGTGTGTGGTAAGACCAGTATTGGAAGTGCTAACCTTTTAGTGTCGGTGGTGTGGCCACGGCTGTGTTAGCGGCGTTACCATGAAGTGTTGATGGTGTGCATTGTTTGCAGCTGTACAAGTGTTCGGAGGAGGTAGGGAGGATGTGCGTGGTGTAGCGTGCTCCTGTTTGCATGCCTGTCTTTTCCCTTTGTACCGCTTCTCCCCACTCCCAGCTCCTCTGCCCTTCCATCCACCTGGTCTGCTTCTGTTTGTCAGTCTGTCTCTCTCCCCACCCCCACCCCCCCCCCTTCCTCTCTGTATGAACCCTTTTTCAGTGTGTCAGTATAATCTCCCTCCCTCTCCCTTCTCATCTGATCCTGTTCCATTCACCCCTCCTTTCCCCCCCCCCCCCCCCCCCCCCCCTTCTCAGGTTCCCTTCTGTCTTCTCTTTTCCCTCATATCTTTTGCATGAGTTTGGCCTTTTTTTTTTTTAAAGGGACAGAGACATGTACTCAGTTTAGAACTGTAGTGTGCTAGGTTAGTCGCTATATTCAGAGTGATTTTTTTTTTTTTTTCAGAATGTATGCGGTGACTCGGTGTAAAATTTTGTGTAGATTTAGTTCTGGAAAAGTGATTTACCAAAGTGCCAATGTGGTGTTATGAACAAAGTAACTAGGTCTGGTCTGTCCTTTGCATCGGTGAACACTGACTGTGGACCTACAACCTGCAGTGTTGGATTATGTGGCTGATTTTAAGCTCATAGATGGGAAGTGGGAGAAGGGTGCGGTTGAGGAAAACATTCATGGAGCCAAGAGCAGAAGTACTGTAGCCAATATGGTATGGGGCATCCACCACAGGGTGAAGCCAAAGTCATATTTGATTATTTCATACTGCAAAAGAACAAGATATGGTGTAAATGATGTGGTTTGGGTTGTGTTCATTCTGCTGCTGCCCCTCATGATGACAAGGTTGATGGACACAAGTTCCAGGCTCTGTCTAAGAAAATGCGTTTTAAACATTTTCCATTGAAAATGTCTCTGAGGATGTCTGAAAAATGGACTCGGTGATCATCTTTAAAAGATTGTGGAGGTGATGTCTCCTTTAACTGTCTGCTTGTGATTTGAAAATGGTTTTCAGCAAAATGGAAATGACCCTAAAACCAACTAAAGAAATATTGAAAAATGAGTGTATAGAGGGTGAAAATCTATAAAGGTGTAACTGTAGAGAGGAGAGGTTACAGAAATGAACATGTAGAATGGTGAAAATACAGAGAAAAAATGTAATAAGGTGAAAATACAGAGAGGAGAATATATGCAAAGAAGAAAATATTGAAGTGGGAATGTGAAGAATGGTAACATCAGACACTTCCATAGTGGATGGTCACATATGTGTTTGGAAGCTTTTTATCCAGTGGTTGGCTGTTTGGTATAATCACCATCTAGTGCAGATGTTCATCCATGTCATGCACATCTCCATGGAATGCAGATGTTCATCCATCTGTTAAACATCTCCATCTAGTTCAGATGTTCATCCATCTGGAAGACATTTCCATCCTGTGCAGATGTTCATCCATCAAGTATACATCTCCATCTAGTGCAGATGTTCATCTTGTCTGGTGTACATCTCCATTCAGCAAAGACATTCATCCATCTGGTATACATCTCCATCTAGTGCAGATGTTCATTCATCTAATAGACATCCATCCAGAGCAGACTTACACTCATCTGTAAACATCTCCGTCCAGTGCAGATTTATATTCATAGGTAAACATCTCCATTTAGTGCAGATTTATGTTCATCTGGTAGACATATCCATCTAGAGCAGATGTTCATCTTGTCTGGTGTACATCTCCATTCAGCAAAGTCATTCATCCATCTGGTGTACATGTTCATTCATCTAGTTCACATCTCCATCCAGACTGGAACACTAATTATAATGTTGGCCAGTCATCAGTATCAGTGTGATTTGTACCGTTGTGCTGTGAGATATGTAAAGAGTGGGCAGTCTGTTGGGGCAGTAGATGTTCAAGGTCTGCAAACCATGTGGTGCACTGGGTACTCACCCTTTTCTGCCAGCCCCAGTTGTACCTAGTTGGGCCTTTCTTTTCTTTTTCTTTTTTTGCTGTTTATGTGTGGGTGTGGGAGAGGTGGAGATGAAGGGGGATTCATTGATGTATGGTTTGAACTTGTAAAAATGTTATTTTTTCTTTTATGTAATCCATGGAAAGTGCTGTGAATGTGTAAAATATTGCACTTTGACATTTCAGAAGTTCCTCCCTCCCACTCTCTCTCTCTCTGTCGTTCCCCTTCCCATGCCAAGCTATTTTCTGAGTTTGTATGTCCACATTCATAAACAGTGTTTGTTTGCTACTGACATAAATGAATGCCCTAAATTTAGTATTTCAGATGATTTCTCTACAGCCAATGATGGACATGGATGTTTGCATTTAAATAATTCCTAAGATTTAATCAAATTACAAATCATCTCCAGACAATGGATAAAAGATTCACCCATTGATGCACTGAATGTTTATGGTGCTTGTCTCATCATTTAAAACTACCTGTTCTCTACACAACTGAAAACCTGTCTGTGTTACGTTGACACATTGCATAGTAGCTATGGAGTGCCTGTGTTTTGAAACGGTGAGAGAAAAGGGAAAAGGGACTGAGGGTAGATGAGAAAAACTGAGAAACAGATGGTGTTTTATCTAGAAGAGTATGTGATATGTGCAGATCTCAGGACCGTATGTTCTGCTGTGTTTATGTGAGTGATCAGCATTCACATACACAAACATCATTTCATATTTAATCTATAGTTCCAGTGTGGAAAGGAAAACAAAGAAAACAGAAGTTGAATATGATTTTAAGTCATCTTTTGGGCATGACATATTGTACCATGTCAAACTATAGCAAACCAGTAAAGGAGTTTGGTGAGTTTGTTCGAATTTGGTAGCTAACGCAGTACTGAGATGCTGTGTGCTGGGGACTATATACTGTGTCTTATTCTGCCTTTTTTTTCTCTGTGAGTTTGACATAAGATAGTGGGGCATATCTGGATTGTGGTCTGTGTGTTGGTGAACAGATCGGCAAGCAGACAGAGCTGATCAAAAAGCTTCAGGAAACCATTACGCAATGTCACTATGACCTCGACCTGACCCGGAGGTGTGCTGAAGATGATGTGAGTTTTGGGCCTTGTCTTTGGTCTCTGTTTTAGATGCTGAAACTTGAATGACTTTAACCCTCTCACTGAATACATATGACGTCTTGTTTTATTTCATGCATCCATAGTGGATTTTGTCTTAATATGGCCCTACTCTCTTTCATTTTGGTAGCGATGTGAACATAAGATACTATTCATGAAGGGTTTCTTTTTTGTCTCTTTAGATGTCTGCTATTGTTGAATCAATATGTGTTTTGTGTTTAAATGTGTTCTTGATGTTTTCATGCAACTTCACTTTCTTGATTCACCAAAAGCAATACTCATATTATCTTCTTAGCTGTATTTGGCATCTAGTTTGTATGTGCCTGTCTTAGATCAAATAATGTGTGTCTATGAACCAGATGCTGCTGCAGGAAGAGCAGATCAAACAGTGTGTGTGTGAAAATCCAGATAGTGTTAAGAGAGATCAAACATTGTGTCTGTGTGTGTGTGTGTGTGAACCAGATGATGCTGAGAGAGGAGAAGATCAAACAACAGCAGGATGACCTGTTGGAATCCCAGACCCAGTACAACACCTGCTACAATGAGGTCAGACCCTCTGTTGTCTCTTTGTGCCAAGGCACCAGTGTGTGTGTGTGTGTCTGTGTCTGTGTGTGTGTGTGTGTGTGTGTGTGTGTGTGTGTGTGTGTGTGTGTGTGTGTGTGCTTAAGTGTGTGTGTGTGTGTGTGTGTGTGTGTGTGTGTGTGTATGTGTGTGTGTGTGTGTGTGTTTTTGTGTATGTGTGCATGCGCGCACATACATGTATGTGAAACAAAACTCAGAACTGCAAGAAACTTTCATGGTGCAAAAAGAATGACCTACAAGGGTGCATTGCAGAGGATAGGGGATTGGGTTCCCCATTTTTAGATTCCCTCTCAACCTTCAGTAAAGCAGTATTGTCTAGTTGGTGGTTTCACTTATCTATTAGATAGACTTCTCTCTTGGCTGATGTAAACTACATACATTGGGCCCCTTATGTAACAAAACATTGGGCCCATTATGTAGCAAAACATTGGGCCCATTACGTAACAAAACATTGGGCCCATTACGTAACAAAAAAGTGGCAAGATGTGGACAGGTTGTTTTGTTGGCTGGCAGGAGATGAGCCAATATCATATTTGAATAGAAAATACATTGCAAGCTCAACTGTGTTTGAAACGATTTCTAGATGAATCCATCTTCTCTGAGGTGTTTTTTTTTTTTTTCTCTAAATCTTTTCAGTCTGAACACATGTTTTCTTCATCCCTGCTCTTCAAGTGACAGCTACACCTATAAAGGCTCAATCCGTAGTACTCTACAAAGACTACCAATGTGAAAGGTTCCCCTAAAAAACTATATTGATTGCTTATTGCGATGCATCATATTCATTTACTTATTCATTAACTGTCCCAGACAAAACGGTTCTGTTCGTCAAATAGTTAGTTTTTCAAATCTATCACCATCGTAAATCATGTGGGGGAAAAGCTTTTAAGGTATGTATATGTTTTGGGTGGTACATCTGCCTCTCTGGGATGACTTTCTTTGTTGTTTCTGCTTTTTTTTCTTTTTCTGTCAGGTATCGCCTCTGTTTGAATACATGGTTTGTTCAAAATATAATTGTTGTATTGTACTGTTTGTTGCTGAAATGTTCAACTGCTCTTTGCTGTTCGTGTCTTTATTGTTTTGTTTGGTGTTTGGTTTTCGTGCGCAGGTGGTGCGTCTGGAAGAAGAGGTGGAGAAGCTGAAGGGGGAGAACACTCACTTGGCAGAGGTGGGGGGCCGCGCCTCGCAGACCAGCGGCCAGCTGCAGGACCAGCTGCACCAGATGGAACTGGACCTGACCATCAGCCAGGAGAAACACCGTACCTGTCAGAAAGAGGTCAGCACGTTATAGCTCATGGATGCACACACACACACACACACACACACACGCACACAGAGACACACACACACTCACACACACACACACACACACACACACACACACACACACACACAGACACACGCACACGCACACAGACACACACACACACACACACACACACACACACACACACACACACACACAACACACACACACACACATATACACACATACACACAGACTTAAATACACACACATATATACACACAGACATAAATACACACACACACACCATATACATGATATTTTCATTTAAAAGAAAGAAAATCAGCGACACCTTATAAATGAGTAGACAAAAGTCAGGATGATAAAGGGAAGCAGTTGGATTTATGAGATTCAAATAAATGTGCTCAGAATCATTGCTGAGTGATGGTGTATAGACTCGCACATGATATAGAAGATGATGACTGGTAATGGATGTCCCAAAGGGTCTTTTTCTTTTTTCTAACTTTGTTTTCCCAAGAACATGTTTATTCCATATAACACAGAGTGATGCACAAAAAAAAAGGCAAAAAAAGTAAAATGTCAGTGATAATAACTTGTGTTTATAGTCTGCAACAGAGAAACAAAAAAGAAACTGAGAGACAGAGAGCAACATAAACCGTATGCAGGTGCAGAGCATACGAGGTTTGCTGAGTGTTTTATAACTTAGAAGTAGGTGGCTTGGAATAGATGTAAAGGTTAACAAATGTTCTTTACCTGTGGAGATTTTAAGTGCCTAGATGGACAGAATCATAATGATAAGAAAACAGTGTTCAGATCAGCATGTATTTGCAATGTCCTTCTGCAAACAAGGTGTGACGAGGGATTGATTTGGAAACAAAATTGTCAAATACATTTTTTTGGGGAGGGGGGGGGGGGGGGGGGGGGGGGTAGGTATACGAGGTGCCAGACGATCTTGTCACTTGGTGTCTTCCACTCTGTTAGAGTTTTAATAGCAGGGGAGAATTCCCCAAGAATCAGGCTGGAGATGTATACTTTTCCTGGACCTCAACAATCCAGAGTGTTGTTTCAGCTCTGTGTGTGTGTGTGTGTGTGTGTGTGTGTGTGTGTGTGTGTGTGTGTGTGTGTGTGTGTGTGTGCGCGCGTTGCGTGCGTGCATGCGTGCGTGCGTGCGTGTGTGTGTGAAGGCAATGTGTGCATACAAAGACGGTGCTACCTATGTATGACCTGTATCACTGTGACTGTGTTCTGACAGGTCTCTAACAGAGATCAGGTGATCCTTCGCCTGCAGACTGACCTGGACACGGCTCAGCAGAAATACTCGGGCTGTGTGAGGAGGTGAAGTGGCCCTCTGTCTCTTCTGCTCATCCTCTTCTCTGTAGTGTTTTTTCCTGCCCCACCTGTCCAGTCCTCTTCTCTATGGCCTTTACTCAGCTGGGCAAAACCCAACAACACAGAACTTTGCACATATGTATTATACATGTGTTAACACGTGGTGGGTTTGTGTGTGTGTATGTGTGAGTGTGTGTCTGTGTGTGTGTTTGTGCAATATGTATGTATGTGTGAATTATCTCGTCTTAGCTGACAAACTTAATAAGTATATGAACCAAGGTGATTGATGAGGTCTCAGGAAACTCCAGAATTCTTTTCTGTGTTCTTAGTTATGGGACCTGTTGATTTGTGATCCAGGCTTATTGAATGAAGTGTAACTTGATCATATGAAGTTCACAGAGGAAATCAGATTCAGCAAAATGTTCTGGACACTGTTCAGGTTCACTCTGAGGGTTGGAACCATATGAAAGTTCTGTGATGAAAATGAATTGTGGTTACTTGATGTTATATACACTGTCGAGAAAGTTTCATTCTGTTGGCTTAACATTTATGCTTACTGTTTGTTGTTGTTCTTATTGATTTTTTTTATATATGAATAAATAAAATCTTGCAAAGAGAGATTGCTAGCACAGACATCATAGCTATGTAAAATAGTTCTAAGCAGACTATCTCAGTAGAACACCAGTGAGCAGTATGTTGAGTATGAATATGCATTTGGTCTGTTGAAAAGGTTAAGAAATAATGTCAATAACACCAGTGAGCAGTATGTTGAGTATGAATATGCATTTGGTCTGTTGAAAAGGTTATTAAGAAATAATGTCAATAACACCAGTGAGCAGTATGTTGAGTATGAATATGCATTTGCTCTGTTGAAAAGGTTATTAAGAAATAATCTGTCAATAATCAGAACAGAAGAGTTTGTTCAAATAAGATTTTGTGGATGGTTGATGTTCAGGGATTACCTTAAAGGCGAGATCCCATTAACATTACTTACATGAAATGGTTATCCCCCTTGCCACAAGAAAGTGTTAAAGGACTGAATAAATGTTTATGTTTATGTAAATGTATGAAAAATGTGTGATGAGCAGAGTGATCATTAACTTCATGGTGCGTGTGTCGCGCTGCGCTCGCACGCACGCGCACACGCACACACACACACACACACACACAGAGAACAAACGCAGACACACACACTCACACACATACACAAACACATGCGTGCACACTCGCACACTTTCTCCATCCCTCCCTTCTTTTCTTATGCATATAACTGTGTACCATTGGTTTTACCGTTATAGATAAAATTGGTACCACCACTACTACTGTGACTGTTAACTTATTGCTCAGGGTGTGTGACTGCCACATCAAAAAAAAAAAAACAACTGTTAAAAAAAAAACAACTGTTCTGTGTGTGTGTGTGTGGTGTGTGTGTGTGTGTGTGTGTGTGTGTGTGTGAACACCTGCAGCTGAACATCAGAGAGGAAGAGGTCCAGCGTCTCAACACAAAGAACAAGGAACTTCAGCAGGAGATCCGAACCTACCTGCAGCAGCTAGACGAAAGGGATAACAAGGTAACTGTCTTCTTCCCATTTCCCACTTTGTGGGTTTGACATTGCGGGATCTTAGTTTGGCGAACCAAACATCATGGTCCACCCAGCTCTGTCTTTAGGTCCTCGTGTGTGTTTGGAGGTGAAGAAATAAAGGTTGAGGAAAAGGGAAGGTGGATGAATTGGCAAAAGGTGCTATATATCCAGCTGTGGGCCAGTACTCATGGTGTTTTGGTAAGATCAATGAAGGGATGAGTAAGGAGGAGGTAGTGTAGAGGAAGGTCGGAGGTAGTGTGAAACTTGTTTGTAATGTGGCTGAGTGTTGGAATCTACTTTGACAACAACATATGTATGATGACGGATTCTACTTGACAACAGCACATGTATGATGACTTTGCAGGCTAATATTTAGCATTTTGATTATGTGTGCGTGTGTAGTTGTTTCAGAGTGGTTGCATGATCTGCAGGTTTGATAGCAGTATTTTTTGTCTATTGTTATAGAATGGTATGCTGTGATCATGGTGCATATTATGGAATGGGACGTGCATTGATTATAGTTAGTGCGCTGTATGAAGTAATGTGCAATTTCATGTAATGTGCTGAGGTTTGTACTAACGCAGATGGCCGAGGACGATAAGACCATTCAGAAACTTCACCATGAACAGACATGGCGCTGCAGGAGGTGGGTTCTCTCCCTTTATGGCAAAGTAGACGGCATCTGATGCAATGGTAGCACTGGGTTCTGTCCTTTAGGGTCAGCATAGCTGCCAAGTGCTGCACTACAGCATGTTATGCTTTCATTGACAATACTACTTTTGAAAACAAAAGGCTGTACCAAAAAAACAAAACAAAAAAAAACCACACGCTTCACAGACTTTTAAACTGCTGCTTCAATGTAATTTACAAAGTGCAGATCTTTAGACTTTGGATTTTTATCTTTACAAAATAGCCACGTTCAATTTAGAAAAAAAAAAAAAAAGATAGAAAAATCAAGAAAATTTGCGGAAGACAATAGCAATTTGGCGTCATATACTGTACCATGTCGGGACCATAGCATTCAACGGCAGTTACCCAGCTCTGTCAGGCCGAATTTTATCCGTGGCCAATGCAGTCATAAGACAGTCACGTGACGTCACCCCACTTCCGCCTCCGGAAGAACCCGGGTGTCAACTTCTTCTACTCATTCACCTTCGGCCTGCCGTCAAAGCAAGATAAGTCTTGTGCTCTGTCTCGCCTACACTTGCCTTTGTGTTAAGATTGCTGTGTCTTTGTTTTATTACTTGATTCTGTTGTGCCTTGCGCTAAACCCTGAGTATTCTTGCCGCGTGAGGCTCTTGGTGGGGAGTGCAATTACTGGAAATTAGCAATTTTTCCCATACTCTCGCGACTTAGCGTTCACGATCGTCGGTTCCTTCGATCGTCGCTACACTTGTGCGTGTTTTATCATCGCCACGTGGTTCACTTCTATCAAATTGTTTTTGGATCGCACCTTCCCCGTCTCGGGTTTTACGGTCGCATCCTACTGTCGCATTCCTCCTCCTTTGTCGGGCTACACGCTCCTGGTTATCTCGCGATTTACTCGCGGTCGTCCTTTGTTCTACCGCGACTTCCTCCCCGGTCGTCGGCGGCCATCTTTCTTTCTCGCCGGTCGTGTTTCCCCACCATTTCCTAGCCTCGGGTTTTTCACCCAGTTGACGCAAGACTCCTCATTAAGGTTTAGTGCGCAAGAAAGACCATTATCCATCTCACTTAGAACGTGGTTCTGTAAGTGTGCGTGATTTTCACGATCGGTGGCGTGTACGGGTACTTGAGTTTTTCGGTCGTTTCTCTCGAGGTCTTGCACGACCCCACACGGGCGATCGAGATTAATTACCTTCTCGATCGACCACCTTGTCTCCTCTTTGCGGTCGTGTGTTCCGGGTTTTGCTCTGCCACCTGTGCCCAACATGGTGAAGGACACCGCCGGGTCGAGCCACTCCACTGCTCGGAGTTCGCTCAGTTTCCGGAGAACCGCGGGTCGATTCCGTCTCCGAGCAATCCGTTCACATAGATGAACGTACGGTTCGGGTAGATAGAGACGACTGCTCCGCGGAGGGGACGCGTGACCTTTCTCTTCTACCCGACCGACGGACGCACGATCGCGGCGTCCGAAGGCGGGATGGGCAAGCGGCCACCATTGCTAAATGCCTTTCTTTTGACCTGCCGGGAAAGAAAGGAATATCCAAGAAGTCTAAGGGCAAGGCGCCCCTCAAGGGGCCCTCCCGAGCTAAGAATAGCCGACGGAATTCGCCCTCACCCCCTCCTCTCCATCGGCCAGCTTGCCCTCTCGCCCCCGGACGCGCTCGGAGACCTCTCTCTATCATGCTGAGTCGCGCGACCCTCGGTCCCAGGGGAATCATGCCGAGCCGCGGACCAGCACGGGTGACGGGTCTGGTATGGAATCGCCATCCGTCACTCGCCTTGGTGAGTCAACATGTCCATTTTTCCCCGAAATCGACACTTTGTACTCACAGCGCTCTGCCCCACCGGGCACAGGTGCAGCCAACCCCTGAGCCCGAGGAGCGCTTAGACTCCGGATGCAGTGTTATGGTCACCCCGACGCACGACCTCGGTGGTGTCCATAATTCTGGGCGTGCGGTCACATCGCGCCATCAACGCGGTCGTGGGTTCGCACAAGGACGGTCGACCCACCCCGATCGACCATCACCTTCTCCCCTAGGGGTATCGGACGTTGGGGATCAGACCTTTTCGGGCCCCCGTTTGGGCAACGTCCACGGTCCCGCTCCTCCGGGGGGAGGATCTACCACCGGGACCGCGGGTAACCTGACCTATCCCAGGGGGGGGACACGGGACCGCATCCTGACCAATCCGCACGTTCGCGGGTTGGAGGCTCGGCTTCCGCATCCTCCTCCGTCCCAGACCGGCCCTCACAGGCCCCACCAAGGACGTGCAAGGTGCAGTGCACGGACCTGTGCGGGGACGACAGGCCACTGCCTCTCGTTACCCCCAAAATTTGGTGGCTCAGGTTCCCCGGGTCCCGGGGAACTTCTGCCGACACCCAAGGGCCGCCACAGCCCGTTTTCCTCCCGGGGACCGGTGGCTCTATGCCCCCGAGAGAGACCAGTGGCTAAACGCCAACACCCAGCACGACCAACTGTATGGTCGCATGTGGCCCCCGGGCAACGCTTGCCTGGTTCGACCTTGGTCCCCCTCCTCGGGCGCTGTCCGATCGGCGGGATGAGGTCCCGTCCGCCGATCATAGAGCCACCTGGGAGACACCGCAAGTACCCTTGACGGTCCTCCACGAGGGGTGCTCTGAACCCTGCCAGGACCTTTACCTCCCTGAGGCGGACGATGAGGAGGACCTAGCCTCCACCCATTGTATGATGTCCGCACGGTGGAATGGTGGCGCCCAGACCTCGTTAGGAGGGGGGGCCGCACCCGCCGACGAAGTCCTCTCCCTCTCCCTCTTCACCGGGCCCTCCCGGCCCAGCGATCCAAACCAAGGATCGTCGCCCCCCAGTCACTCACCTCACTCTGGGAAGGCCCGGCTACTCGCGCCATGGGTGCGCAGGCCGTCCCCCCTCCAGGACAGGGACCCCTCTCAGCACCTAATGCAGCCCAAGTCGGTACCCTCCTCGGGGACCACAAGAACCCTCGGTCGCCTCCCTGTTCACCGACAACCCGGTTACCAGGGAGATGGGCATTTCACAGTCTGACCGTCGGTTGATCCCCCACCTGCCCCCCCCTACGTCGGGCACCATCTCCTTTAAGAATTTAAAGGAATGGGACCGAACAGCCAGGATGGGCATCCTCCACACCACGGCGGGACATACCTACTTAGGTATGCTCCTACAGCAACTGGAGGCTCTATGGCCGGAGGACGACGGTGCCGCCCCTGGCCTTCGGACCTGGACTCCGAGGCGTACCAGGAGAATGATTCTCGCTTGCTTAGCGACCCTTTTATGCGACACCTGGTCAACAGGATTTGCATCATCTTTCGGCTGCGGCGGACAGCGCAGCTAGGAGCCACTTCAACTGTTTTTTGGGTGGCCAGGGATGCCGTGCTGGCACGGACCTTCTCTCCCCTGCGTTTTTAAGGCAGCCCTGCGGTGTGTCCGGGCCAGGACCAGTCGCTGTTCGGCGAATACTCGACTGCGTGATAACACAAGCAGTCGAGGAACGCAAGCAGGCAGCATCCTTTGCGCCCAGGTACTGCCGCGCCCTGCTAGACCCCCCCTTCGGTCCTTCCCCAGGCCCAAACCCTACCCCAGGCAATCGCCTTCCAACACCACACGGCCCGCCAAGCGTCCCAATCTTCCCCCCAGGCCCAAACCGAAAGCACAGCTGCAAAATTTTCGGTTCGGCCAACAGTCTCGCCCCCGGAGCTGACTGGGGCCACAACCCGAGGGAGCCTTCGATCGGGCGGCACCCCCCACAAAGCCGTTCGCCCCCTCCTCTGCCCACGTCCCCGCCCCCCCTGGCGGGCACCCTCTCCTGGAACGCCCACCGGTGGAGACGTATGGGCCTCAGCCCCTGGGTATGGGGGTGCTACGGAGGGGTATCGTCTTCCCTTTGGGTCCACGAGATAAGATAAGATAATGTTGCTTATAGCCCAGCCGACCGCAAAGGGCCACATCAGGGCTGTCACCATTGGATCCACGAGCGACCCCCCCCCCCCCCCCCCCCTCATGCACTCTCGCTCCACGTGGAGGTCCAAGAGCTCCTCCAAAAAGGGGCCATCACAGAGGTGTCCCACTTCAACCACGGCTTCTACTCTCACCTATTCGTGATCCCAAAACCTCAGGAGGATGGAGGCCCATCCTAGACCTATCCCCCTCAACAAGTTCCTCAGGCCCATCAAATTCAAGATGGACACCCCACCCAGATCAATCTTTGCTCCACACTGGGTTTGTCACCAACCCCAAGAAGTGCGAACTCACTCCCAGCCAGATGTTCGCCCTTCCTGGGAATGAGTTTCGATACTATCTCCATGATAGTCTCCCGACCCGGAGAGGTCCCCACGCATACTGGACCTCATCTCCTATCACAGGCACCCCACACCTCGGCCAGAAAACCTGTCCTCCCTCATAGGAATGATGGAGTCCCTGTCTCCCCTCATTCCCCTGGGGCGAGTCCCAAACGCCAACTTCAGAGGGAGTTCCGTCGACGTTGGTCGCAGACCTCCGACCGCTGGGACCAGGTCATTCCCCTCGGACACTGGTTTATTTCGGCGATAGAGGAGTGGCTCAATCCGGGCACTCTCTCAACCGGGTACCCATCTCCCCCCCAACCCAACCACTGGAACTGTACACAGACGCCTCAAACCTGGGCCGGGGGGCCCACTTGGAGGACGGTCAACCTCAGGGGGGTGGGACTCACAAACTGCCCGCCTCCACATCAACATCTTGGAGCTGGAAGCGGTCAGGCTAGCCCTTCTCCACTTCCAGCACAAGGTTCGCACACCGACATGTTCTCCTTCTCACGGACATGTCGGTAGCTTGTTATGTCAACAAAGAGGTGGGGGCACGCTCCATCAGCCTCTCCCTCAGAACAGAGGCCCTCCTTCGGTGGTGTCACGCGGGGGATCACCCTCCGCGCGAGACACATAGCAGGAACCCGCAACATCCTGGCGGATTCCCTCAGCCGGTCGAAGTCTCTACTCCACACGGAGTGGACCTCAACAGATTAACCCTGTCTGTGGTGTGGGAACATTGGTTTGTGCCCATGATAGACCTGTTTGCCACCAGGTTCAACCACCGCCTGCCCCTGTACGTCTCCCCCGTTCCGGACCTCAGGCATATGCAGTCGATGCGCTCTCCCTCCCTGGACGGGCCTACTGGCTTACGCCTTTCCCCCTTTCCTATCCTACACAAGGTGATCAGGAAAGCGAGGCTGGAGAAACCAGGCATCCTCATAACCCCCTGGTGGCCGACCCAGTTTGGTTCCCAGACCTCAAGTCCCTCACTCACGTTCCACCCTACGCTATGCCCTCGGGGGACATGTTGAGACAACCCCGTTCGGTCTTCCTCACTCCAATCCCAAGATGCTTCGCCTACACGCGTGGCTGCTATGCAGCCCAAATGCGAACATCTTCATCCACTCCCCACGCGTACAGGCCCCAGTCCGTCCTAACACACTAGCCGGGGCAGGGGCCTCTTCAGGGATTGAGGGACTTAGCCTCGGCATCTCGCAGAGCCGGCACCGAGTCCCTCTACAATTAACCGTGGGAGAAATGGGTAGCCTGGTGCTCAGATAACTCGGTTCCCAGGACTGCCCCTCCAACATCCAGATAGGCAATTTCCTCTCCAACCTATCTTCCTCACTTAAGCTGTCAGCTAGCTCCATTCGGGCTACAGATCGCTATCTGTACCACCATTCGCCTACTGGGGGACAAAGACTTCCTGCTCAGAGAGGTCTCTTTGAAGAGTTGCTCTACGGGAAGCCCAGTCCCCTAGGCGCATCCCTCTTTGGGACCTTTTCATCGTCCTCGAAAGCCTCAGAAAGCCCCCTTTTGAACCCATTACATCTATTCCCTTTGACCTTCTCTCTTTTAAGACCACCTTTTCTCCTTGCCCCGGCCTCGGCCAGAAGACGAAGTGAGATCCACGCCCTCAGCGGTGATCCCAGAGATATCGCCTTCCACAGGGACGGCTCTGTTTCCCTCAAGTTCCTTCCAGAGTTCTTAGCTAAATCAGGAACCGGGCACCCCTCTCCCTCCCTCGTCATCCGCTCCCTGACGGATATCTTGGGAAAGGGAGAGAAATCTGGACACATTAACCTTTGCCCTGCTAGGTGTCTCAGATGCTACTGGGAGCGCACTCGCCCCAGGCGCACCTCCCAGAGGCGACTCCTTATCTCTCTCAACCCCCAAAAATACCAGAGACATCTCGGCGGGATCTATCTCTAGGTGGCTCTCCTAGACGGTGAGATCTGCCTACGCTCAGGCGCACAAGGATCTCCCCGCCCAATCACCCAGGGCCCACGAGGTCAGAGCACTGGCCACTTCCACGGCGCTCCAGTGCTCTGTCCCCGTGCGCCATCTCCTGGAGGCAGCCTACTGGCGTTCGGAAAATCCCTTCATTAACTTCTACTTGAGGGATATCCGCATGACCAGAGCTGACGGTTCTAAAGGGATCTCCTTTGTGGCGGCCAATGCAGCCATAACGGCCAACCCGAGAACCACTAGGGCGCTCGCCCTCCTCCGATTCCTTTAAATTCTGCTATGGTCTGACATGGTACAGTATATGACGCCAAATGGGGAGTTTGTGTTATACTCCCTGTTTGGCTAATATACTTACCATGTCAGACTCTAATGCCCTCCCTACCTTCCCCTCTAGCGCAAAGGTTCTCGGGGTTACCTTGCGCACAAGGCCTCGCTGAATGAGGTAGAAGAAGTTGACACCGGCTTCTTCCGGAGGCGGAAGTGGGGGTGACGTCACGTGACTGTCTTATGACTGCATTGGCCACGGATAAAATTCGGCCTGACAGAGCTGGCTAACTGCCGTTGAATGCTATGGTCTGACATGGTAAGTATATTAGCCAAACAGGGAGTATAACACAAACTCCCCATTTTTGCAACTTTTACAGGTTGACTTCGTTGTCAGCCATTTTGATTTTTTCATAGGTAAAGTCAAAACCATACTCCGTCTTTTTAGTCACCCATCATTTCATGTGCAAAGCAAAGTGCAACTGAAAGTCTGACTTGTCAGACATTGAAGACGCTAGAGAGGCAGTTTCAGAGAAGAAACCAGTGAAAAAAATTCTGCGCTACAGCTTTGGTGATATCACTTGTGAATGGGACACTTAAATTTAGGATGCTACATTGAAAATGTCAAACTGCTACACTTTTTGCTTTTGATCGTTTGGCTGTTCTGGTTGGTTTAGATGATGTTGGATGGTAGCAGGGATAAGCATAGACGATATCTGTTAGTAACATTCAGTTCTGTCCCTTTATGGTCGATGTAGATAATGTTGGACGGTAGCAAAGGCTTCTGTCCTTTTCTGGTCAGTGTAGACAGTGTGCGATGGCAGTACTGGATTTTCTCCCTTTATGGTCAATGCAACACAATTCATTAAAATACAAGCAATGTAATGTGTGGTCTCTACAGGTGAAGAAATACTGCTGAACGAGTGTCCAGTGAACTTAGCTCTCTACAGTTTTTGAGTTTTTTTGCTTTTTTTTGTGCAGTAACCATGCAGAAATATTGAATTTTCTCAACTGTTACTTTTCCTAGGTAAAAGGATTGGGTTAGGTTTGTTTAAAATATTCCATAAATAATGAAAGATATGTTTTTAGATGTGATAATTTCCATGAGAGAAAAACTTGGGTCACTTGTGATTAAAAATCAAGGGAAAGAACTGCAGGGAATTAAGGGGGACCTGGCCAATAGTACAACTCGGTTGTACACAAAACAACAAAATGCCGTGCAGTACAATACAGTACTGCGTGTGATCTCTGCAGGTGAAGAAACAACAGCGGGTCAACGACCAGCTGAAGGGCGACTTGGCTGTCAGCAAAAGCAACCACCAACAGGAAGTGGAGCAGCTGCAGGGTGACCTTGACCTGGTGCGGGAAGAGCTGGGGACGGCCAAGGAGGAGCTTGAGGAGGGTCAGCAGCGACTGACTGACGCCAAGAACACCATCAGCGGCCTAAAACGAGGACTTGGAGAAATTCCGCAAACTGCAAGAGGAAAGTGCTATGGAGGTAAGACTCTGTGTGTATGTGTGTGTGTGCGTGTGTGTGCGTGTGTGTGTGTGTGTGTGTGTGTGTGTGTGTATGTATGTGTGTGTGTGCGTGTGTGGTGTGTGTGTGTGTATGGTGTGTGTGTGTGTGTGTGTGTGTGTGTGTTGTGTGTGTGTGTGTTGTATGTGTGTGTTGTGTGTGTGTGTGTGTTGTATGTGTGTGTGTGTTTTGTTGTGTGTGTGTGTGTTAGAAGGGCTTGAATCATTGTAATAGTCCAGAGGTGTGTATGGAGTGACATTCCACGAGGTGTAAAACAGTCATAGTGTAAGAGGTATAGTATGGCAAAATTGCAAAACAATATGAGGACTAAGTTGTCCAACAGAAGTCAGAAATTCTGTCAAGAGTGTGAAGGATACAGCTTCCCTGTAAACTGCTGGTGGAAAATCTTCAAAAGTGTGAAAAAGATCGCTATTTTGACCCAATCTGTATTAACAAAATACAAGTAAGGCTTTTGTGATAGGCTAACTGATGAACAAATATATGTAAAGTAAAAGCAATTTTCACACAGCTATATGCACTCTAGCTAACACGTGATTAGCCGTTTCAGGTTTTCAACTGAATTAGTCCTGTGTAAAGAGATTCTTTATAGTAAAATCAGAATGTGTTCATGTCCTTTGACTTTTTCTACATATTCATTCCTTTTTACTATTTTATGTACATGTTTTTTGTTGTTGTTGATATCAATACCTAGTTTGGTTCAGTTTGTACATGATATGAAATGATAGATGCATATAGAGCAATTGGAAGCATTGGTATTGGATTTAGTGCCACTGAGGCAAAAGGAAAGACACTGCAGAAACAGAAAAAAGATCATCTGTGACAAAATTCACTGATAAGCATGATCTCTTATTGCAGTTTGGATCATCATAACGTTGAATCATTCACAGATGAATTGTAGAACGTTTACAGAACAAGTAAGATACTGAATTGTTTCTAATGTTTATCTGTTTACCCCAGTGTTTGTTTTTTTATTCAGTGATCACTGACCACTGACTCTCCGATGCGTTGACATGCGCTGTTTTCCTCACCACAGATCAGCCGGCAGGGCGACAGCCTGCGAGAGACAGAGGCGTTGCTGTCCGAGTCGCGGCAGCAGGCGCTGGTGCTGGAAGGGCAGCTGGACACGGCGCGGGAGGAGGCGGAGCGCCTGCAGGCCAACGTCAGCATGTACAAACACAAGTACGAACAGAACCACCAGCAGCTGCAGCACCTGGAGGCCTCCCTCAACACCCTGCAGGAACAGCTCCACGACAGCCGTGCACGGGTGGGTAGTCTGGCAGGTGCTGGAAGGAGGGGAGGGGGGGGGGTTATGGGTATGAAGAGCAGGCCATGGGTATGAGGGCTAAACAGGGGTGGAAAGAAGGTAAGGAGGGGGTGAGGGGTATGAAGAGCGGGCCATGGGTAGGAGGGGCAGGAAGGAGGGGAGTATACGTGTGAAGAGCAAGCCATGAGTAAGAGGGCTAAGCAGGGGCAGGAAGGTGGGGAGGAGAGGGTCATGGGCGTGAAAAGAAGACCTTGGGTAGAAGGGCCAGGCAGGTGCAGGAATGAGGGAGGGGGTATGGGTGTGAAGAACAGGCCATGGGTAGTTAGGCCTGGCAGAGGCAGGTAGGAGGAGAGCTGAGGGGTCAGGGACATGAAGAGCTGGCCAAGGGTGAGAGGGGTGCAGACAGGAGAGTGAGGAAGAAAGGGAGTTGAGGGAGGAGTGGATGTGAAGAGTGAGGCATGGTAGGAAGGCTGGGCACAGACTGGAGGGACCTGATGGGTGGGGGTATGGAATGGATGAGTCTGGGGAGCCGTTGTGAACATGCTAGATGAGAGGGTGGAGGGCAACGTTGAAGGTACAGAAGTTGCATGACAGGAAACAGATGTGCTTAATGGGGTATGGATGTCTGGTGGAAGGGGGATGAGGGTCGGAGGTGCAGGAAGTGAATATGGTAGATGGGTATGTGTTGGGAAAGGGAAGAGGGTGGGAGGGGGCCTAGTAGGACGAGTGGCAGGTTGAAAGAAAAGATACATGTGTGGCTGTCAAACTGGATATGTTGATTTCCATTGCAAGTAGCAGTAGTAGCAGTGAAGGGACTGGCTCAAGCATCAGCCTCATGGCTCACATATAACCTCATCTTTCGAAACCTTGATAAGGTTTGTCGTTTGCTTCATTGATGTTTGATGTGATTGCTAATCAGTCATCAAAATCAAATGTCATCACAGATGGTGTTCTGTGTTCTAGGGCAGTCCGTGTTTTGCACCTCTACACTTTTTTTTTTAGCTCGATGATCACATTGTAATTACATTTTGCTACAGTGAATTGGTCTGTATCTTAACACCAGTTTGAATTCTGCAGTAAGAATTTCTTTTGTCAGATGATGCAGTATGAATTCCTTATGATGCATGAATTCCTTACGATGCAGCATTGTGTGGATGTGTGGTATCAGGAACTGGAGAAAGAGCAGCGTGTGGAACGCTTGAGGACGGAGGTGGAGACGCTGGATGTCGCTCACCGTGACTCCCAGGCCAGGTCACCAAGTGCGAGGACCTCATCGAGCAGCTCACCCAGGAGCTCTCCTCCAATCAGAACGAACTGTCGGCCGCTAACTCACGCATCAACGACTGTGAGGCAGAGATTGCCGCCCTCAAAGTGAAACTGCAGGACTCGCAACAGGAGGTGAATAAGCTGCACAAACACCTAACACAGGTGCTGTACAGTACCTGTTCACGCAAGAAGTGATGTCTCATTACCGTAATGTGACATCACTCCACATAAATGTATGCACACACATATATGTTAATGCACATAGACAGCCACACACACACACATAATACAATTCAATGTTTATTTCTTTTCTACCCCTTTTGGGGTAAGGAGGATAATAACAATAAGCAAATGGTTGTAACAATGAAATTCAAAAAATGAAACGGACTAAAATGAACAGTCACACAAGTTACATGGTTGAAAAGTTAAAGACAGTACTCATGTGTATTGATCAGGAAAATGTTTCATCTATGAATAGGGCTGATCAAAGTGTCTTGCTTAATTTGATGAACTTGAGTAAATTCTTCTTTATCTTCTCCCTCTTCTTTGTCTTCTTTTTCTCCCTGAACTTCATGAGTTCACCAGGTTCCTCCAGTTCTGTCAATTGAGTACCAAAGCCCAGTCTGTGCAAGTGTTTTCCCTGTCCACTCTGCAAAATTGTCAGTCCATCGTTTTTTCTGTATTCCCTCCATCTCCCCCGTTCAATAGTTCTCTGGAGCGTTGTTCCAGCAAGGCCTTTGAGTCTTGTTACCTGGCCATACCTGCTTAGTTTTCTTTTTCTGACTGATGTCAGTAGATCTTTGTATGGTCATAATTATGTGCTGCCTGATGGTCTTATGTACTTGTTGATTGGTGATATGTTCAGTATATCAGTCACCCTTTTTCTGTTTCAAGCTTCTTAATGTGCGCACACGCACACACACACACACACACACACACACACACACACACACACACACACACACACACACACACACACACACACACACACATGCTTGCACACATATGCACACGCATAAACACACTCTATTAGAGGCACATACCAGTGCAACTGGGTATCCAACGTCTGACCAACATGTTGGGTTGGTATCAAAGATAAGATAAGATAATGTTGCTTATAGCCCAGCCGACCGCAAAGGGCCACATCAGGGCTGGGGTTGGTATCAAAGTCAGGCATCTACTAACTCTCATCCATGTAACCCTCTTCCCAGATACTTCATTCCTTGTTGCACCTGTGTCTATATCCAGCCATACACACTGTGCACTGTGGTCCCATGCCTGAGCAGACGTGGTGTTATGTCCATGGACTAGTCCACATGCCCTGACACCGGCCTCCTTGATGACACATGCACCACATGACCTGTTTCAGGCCCTGCAGAACGAGGAGAGAGCGGGCAGCTTTGAAAACCAGCTGCTGACCTACCAGAGTGAGCACAGTCACAGCAACCAGGAGGTCAGTGATGGTGACATTTACCACTGGGAAGGAGGAAGCAGGGTGGCCCTGTTGTGTCCATGTTCACATGGATGTGGTTTGCTTTGCTTGACTGGTATTCTGTTCTAATGGTTCTTCGTACCTATTAATTTTGGTGCATGGGGGGAAAATGGTGGAAACAAGGTGACTGCAGGTGATAAGTGAATTGTCACGAGGAAAGGTTTCCCTTTTGACCTCTAGCTTTTGTCTTGTTTGAATCCAAGATGAAATGGATTTTAGATGGAAAGAAGCTGAACTAGAAACTAGAAACATTGTCTTTGTTTTCGATTTCTGTCTCTTTTGTTTATAGATTTGATGTTAGTGTGTATGTCAGGCCACATGATTTGCTGAATTCTGTGAACTTCTTTGTGACTGGTGCAAAGACCCCTTGGAATTCGCCTGACAATTGTCGGATTGTGAGCTAGAAACAAGCCAGAAAACTTGGGTGAGGATTGCTGAGATAAGGGGCCATCTCTGTCCTGAATATGAGCAATTTTCACCCCACTACTGCTAGTTTCCAATCTGATCAGTGGGATTACCCTAATCCTCCTGTTTGTTCCTTGTCTGAATAGTGGTCACCCTAGTTCTCTTGTCTTCCCAATGCATGATCTGAACAGTGGTTACCCTAGTTCTCCTGCCTGTTCTATGTCTGAACAGTGGTCATTCCACTTCTGCCTGTGCCCAGTTTTAGCCCAGTTTTAACAGTAGCCACCCTCGTCCTCCTCCTTATGCCCAGACTGAACAGTGGTCACCCTAGCATGGCTGCCTACCGTCCCGGAGTATCCGTATTTGTCCCCCGAAATAATGAAATCATGCAGCCTGTCCCTGGAATCCACTTTTTTATTCTATGTCCCGCGAAAAAAAAATTCGGGAGAAAAAAACAACAACAACAAAAAAACGAAGTCGAGTTCGTCAGCTGATCACCGACTGACCGACTTCGGTCGTGGCCATCCTGACCAAATCCGTCGGAAAGACCCGAACATTGCCGAACTGACCAGTGCGCATGCGCATACACCGTCTTCCCGAGTTTTGAAAGCAAGAAAAATGGACGCGAAACAGGGAAAGCGTAAAAATGCCGACGGTGATCTCGACTATGGGGCTTCTCTCAAGAAGAAGAAACGTCAGCAGACATTCCTGTCAAAATATACGGAAACCTGGCCGTTCATCAAGCGTGGCAAGATCGAGACTTACACGTCTTGTGAAATTTGTGCGCATGAGTTCTCCATCGGATCTGGAGGTAGGGATGAAATAACCCGTCATGTCGCCACTGAAAAGCACAAGAAGAACACAAAAATCCGTGAGAGCGAGAAATCTTGTAACATTAGCGAATTCTTTCAGCGCGCTCAGACGTCAACCAGTCAGGAAACTTTTGACGTCATAAGAGCTGAAACGATGATGGTTGACCTTGCAGCTGAACTGAATTTGCCGATGGCTGCGCTGGACAAGCTAAACAGAGGCGTTAAATTGATGTTTCCTGACTCGGACATCGCAAAGAAGTTTCAGTGCGCTAGAAGCAAAGTAGCATTGTAGAAGTTGTACATAGTGTAAATAAAGGTAAGCGTTCACTTTAATGTTGATGTGGTTGTGATATGTGCAACCGCTGCATGTGTCCCTGGAAATCAGTCAGTGTCCCTGGTTTTGAAAAAGTATGTCCCTGAAAGTGGCGGAAGGGGGGTAGGCAGCCCTGCCCTAGTTCTTCTGTCTTGTTTCCAGCTATCAGTTGAGTTCTGTCTCCCTCTGCTCATCATTACTGCCACAGGTGGAGAATGTTTGGTGAGAGGACAGAAATTTGAACACAAGTTTTTGATGAAACTCTGGCTGAGAAAGACAACCAGTAGTTAACACCATCTGGAAGCAGCATTCCCCCTTTGTCTTTTTGTTTATCAAATATTAGTCATATGTTTTCTGAACATAATGGTTTTTTTCTTCACATCAGTGATGTACTGTATTATCACATAAGTATAACACTTTTTTTTTCATACTTCCAAAGAGGTGTTTGCAATAAAATGATGGTTCTGGTTTGGACAGACACTCTGATGTCTGTGTTGTTGTCTGTGGTGTAGGTTCAGGTAGCAGAAGGTTTCTGTACAGGACCGGCATATGACTGTATGTTTGTGTGTGAATGTGTCTGTGCACACGCTTGTGAATACATGGGTGTGAAGAGGTGAAGGGAGTTAATAGATGGAGTAATGGAACCAGGCTTTTTGTGAGTCAGTTTTTGTGCATCTTTGACTTTGTGTTTAAGTGTGCATTTGTTTTTTCATATTATATGTGTGTGTGTATCGCTACTTTTTATAGGGAACTAAGGATTTGGGGGGAGATGGAACAACTTTCTTTGTGTGTGATTTGTTTCCAAGAAGAAAAACACACCAAGAACTTGTTTAGAGATTTGGCTCCAACTGAATTTTGCAGTTTCGTAACAAAGAAGAACGGATTAGCCAGCTGGAATACGATCTTGAGGGCAGTCGAGCTGACCTTGAGAGCAAGCTCCGTCACATTTCGGACATGGAGGAGATGATGAACGACCTCCAGGCTGAGCTTGCTCAAACCAAGGACCAGAAAGCTTCTGCTGTCAATGAGGTAACTGACCTGGAGTGACATCAGCCCTTTCTCTCTCTCTCTTCCTTTCTGAGTGAATATATAAATGAAATCAATCAATGAAATGTCTGTCTTTCTCTCTCCCTGGTATTCTCTGTGTCCCATTCAGTCCAACTCTCCATCCCTCTGCCGCCGCGCCCCCCACCCCCACCCCCACCCCAACCCCCATATTGCAACATCTGAAATTCACCCTGTAGTCATACAGATGACCTGAAGTCGCTGAACAGTGCTAGAAATGGCCAGGTAATTTTTTTTTTTTTTTTTTTTTTTTGCTGTCCCAACCTCTGTGCCACCTCAGAGGCAGTGCACTCACATCGCTCGTTCCGACGCCCCGTCCACAGCCACAGCCCGGTTGGCCCCACCGCAGCCCCAGCACTGGCAATCCGCAGGGAGCAGTTGGTGTCAAGTTGTCAAGAGGCAACGCACCGGAGGAGACACTGCACTGCTGCCAAGTCACTTCGGTGGTGTTCACTGGCGCCTATTGTGATCTAACATATGCAGGACACCACCTACTAAGCCCCCTACTGACGACTATAATTGCTTAGTCGCGGAGCCGGCGTGAGTGAGCTCTCCATCCGGAGGGCGCCACCACGTCCGTCCAATGACAGCCCCCATGGACTTGCCGATACTGGTGACCCCGACGGAACCAAACCAAAGCCACAGACGTGGAGAGGACATCGAAATTGAGGTCACCATGAGAGCAGGGCATGAAGGGCCACAGAATTTGAGACTTTTTTTGTATGCTGATCGATGAGAATGAGGATGATTAAGATGATGCTACGGATTTCCATTTCGGTCTGAGACTACATGACAGGGCTGTACTCTACGCTTCCTTTCATAATATATCCCGGCGTCAACCAGGCCCGAGGGATACAGGCACCTGCAGTGTTGGTCATGAAATTTGAGCAACACTCTCAAAACACATTCATTCAGTGGATGAAACTCGACTGTGTGGTCCCAGTGTTCCCAACTGAGTCCGCAGCAAACTCAACTCTGGGTAGGAGCCGGTCGGGGCAGAAAAACCCACATGACTGATGGGATTCGACTTATTGAGAAAATGTACTTATCCTCTCAAATTTCTGCTTGCCCTCCCTGATAAAAGGACAGTAATTTAACTAATGATCAGCAGTGCAGTAAGAAATCAGCAAACATAATTAAGGCATGAGAGAGAAATAAGATGTAAAACAATTCAATTTTTTATCAGGATACCAGTCCCACTATCTTAATGTATAAGAGATGAAAACAAAGCAGAATTTTCTTGTTTCCAATGTTCACATATTCTTGGACTGAACTGATGTAAGAAGACCTTTGTGCTGACGAGTAGTGGTAGTGAAGGGAAGTTTGATTGGTCTGCACTGATGCTCAGCCGCTCGACTCACTGTAGTGAAAAATTTGCTAACCAACGGAAACGCGGAGGGAGAATTTACTTTTGTCCGCCAGAAGATTTAATCGTCACAGACAATCGGACAGGTGGGTGTTCCAAGCCCTGCCCAACCCTCAGCCAACCTCTTCCCGTTGTTTCCCACCAGATCAATCGTTTGGAGCAGAACCTGCAGCAGCTGCAGCTCAACCTGACATCGGCCCACCAGCGGCACAAGTCGGAGTGCGTACGCTTTGAGGAGCAGGTGGACGGCATGCAGCAGGAGCTGGCTGCCGCCCACAGCCGGGGGGAGGTGCTGGAACAGGAGGTGGACCGCAAGGAGGACCAGATCAAGCGCAACGAGGCTGAGATCGCTTCCTGTCGCGACGACATCCGTGCCAAGGTGGAGGAGGTGAGTGGGCTGGTAGAAGGGTGTGAGGGAGGAGGGGAGGAAAGAGAGTTTGTAGGGCTCTGTGTTGTCTCTGCCTCCATCTGTCTCTCTGTATGTCTTTCTCCCTCTAAGTTTATTTCTTCTCTCCTCTCTTTTTTTTTTTTTTTTTTTTTTTTTTTTTTTACAACTAGAAGCAAGAATGTTGACTCTTTTGCTTGCATATGCATGGATGCTAATTTGATCTGTGTAATATATGCGTTTGTGCATGTGTGTGTGCTATGTGTGTGTGTGCGTGTGTATGTGTGTATAAAGGTTTAGTAATTCATTGTGTTTGATCTGGTCCTCTTGTATAATGTTAAGATGTTATCACTCAGTCACCAAATGTTGTACATTGATTATGCAAGTGGTAATTCAAATCGGGTTATTTTATGCTTTTATCTGAAACACACCATGCCCCAGAAGGGGTCACAGGTTAATGAAATCTTGAATTTGTGTGTGTGTGTGTGTGCTTATTTGCATGCATGCATGTCTGTATACAGCTGGAGAGACAGGATCAGGCACTACAGGATCTGAAGCAGGAAATCAACAAACTGCAGTCCTCCAAAAGGCAGGCTGAGAACACGGTGAGCAATTCCCCAGCACTTCTGTCTGACTGTCTGTCTGTTTCCCTCTGTCTCTGTGTTTCTGTCTTTGTCTTTCTCGGTCTGTATGTCTCTCTCTCTCTCTCTCTGCTGTGTCCCTGTTGCTTTCTCTTTCTTTCCCTCTCTCTTTCCTGTACTCTTAGTCTCTCTGTCTTTCTCTTTCTCTCTTTTCCTTTCTGTCTCTTCATACAATGGTGGTCAAGAACGTGAAGTTTATCAGCAGGTTCTGTATAGAGAGATGCACCGCTCTGACAGCTGTACGTCATGTCAGATAACATGATGAATGGTGGATATGTAACTGTCCAGGTGACAGCTGTGTATAGTGTCAGACACTGCTTTGAACATTGTATGTGTGTGACTGATCAGATGACAGAGCTGTATATAGCTGCAGGTAACACCACGAATGTTTTTCGTTGACAAGATCACAGATAGCATCATGAATGTTTGTGACTAAAGAAGCTGGCAGAGCTGTATATAGCATCAGATAGCACTATGAATGCTCTGTGTGTGTGTGTGTGTGTGTGTGTGTGTGGTGTGTGTGTGTGTGTGTGTGTGTGTGTGTGACTGACCAGATGGCTTAGCTGTATATAGCGACAGACAACACAATGAATGGTGTATGTGTGTGTGACTCACCAGATGACAGAGCTGTATACAACATCAGGTAACTCAATGAATGGTGTATGTGTGTGTGTGACTCACCAGGTAGCAGAGCTGTATACAGCATCAGGTAACTCAATGAATGGTGTATGGTGTGTGTGTGTGTGACTCACCAGGTGACAGAGCTGTATACAGCATCAGATAACACTATGAATGGTGTATGTGTGTGTGTGTGACTCACCAGGTAGCAGAGCTGCACAGTGAGTGCGACCACCTGAAGAGCGACCTGACAGAGGCACGATCCCAGTACAAAGACTGTGCCAGGAGGTGAGGCAATCCCCGGCATGCACACACCACAGTGGAACCTGTTCACCACCATCCCCTGAAAGTCTTCACAAAGGGCACAGTACAGGGAGGGAGGTTTGGTGGGGAGTGCCATGGACATAGAGAACGATAGTCCAGAAAAGCACGTGTGTAAAGGAAAGCACGTGTGTAAAGGAGGAAATCATTAATTGGGGGATCTTGCTGGTGTGACATGGAAGAATGTGAGTTAGCTCAGGGCACAGTATGTCGCTGATTGGCTTCAAGCTGGACAAAGTTCAGAGTAAAGACACAAAAATAGGGTATGTTTGTGCTCTGCAAAGACACAGAAATAGGGTACGTTTGTGCTCTGCAAAAGATGTGTCATGATATGTCTCTAATCTATAAACTCTTCAACAGCAAAGTTGGTACTCAAATGAATTTACAGTGAACTAATGTGTTTAATGAAGTAAAATCAGTAGAACTGGTCAGTGTGGAAATAAACAACAGAAAAAAAGAAGGGGTATGATGACGAGACACATGGCAGAGACTTAGCTGATTCGTTGCCTGCTTACGAACTTAGTGAGCTGATCAGACCAGGAGGAATGTGTGTATTAGTGTGTTTGTGTGTATAAGCATATTTGTTTTTGTGTATGAGCATATTTGTTTTTGTGTATGAGCATGTTTGTCAAGGTACTGAGATGTGTATGTGTGTTATGGACTGTATGCTGCGGCAGCTGGCTCGCCACGAGAAGAAGCTGCTGTGTGTTGAGGTGTGTGTCATGGACTGATGTGTGTGCTGTGGCAGCTGGCTTACTGATGTGTGTTGAGGTGTGTGTCATGCATAGCTGCCAACTGCTACGAGATCGCCGTAGTTTGCTACGCCAAGAGAATGCTTGCTACAACGCTACTACGATCATTAAATTGCTACGGCGAAACAAAAAAATTCGAAGATACTTTCGTTTTGTTTGGACAGCGCTAAGTAACGTCTCTATCGGTCGGTCGGAACTGCATTTCCGCTTTCGGTTTTACTGTAGTAGCACGTAGATTTTTTTTTTACAATTTGCCCTCTTCCTCTGCTTCATCTGTGTATAATAACATTTATAGATATACTAAGAGTACTGTAGCTTTAATGTGGTCCGTAAAACTGGTTATAGGCCTGATTTCTTTTTAGAACGCGCGCAAAATTAAGTTGCTACTGTCAAATTGGAAATGCTACTGTGAAAATTGTGAAATGCTACTGTAAGCCGCATGAGCAGGTTGGCAGCTCTGGTCATGGACTGATGTGTGTGCTGTGGCAGCTGGCTCACTGATGTGTGTTGAGGTGTGTGTCATGGACTGATCTCTGTGCTGTGGCAGCTGGCTCACTGATGTGTATTGAGTAGTGCTGTGGCAGCTGGCTCACTGATGTGTGTTTGAGGTGTGTGTCATGGACTGATGTGTGTGCTGTGGCAGCTGGCTCACTGATGTGTATTGAGTAGTGCTGTGGCAGCTGGCTCACTGATGTGTATTGAGGAGTGCTGTGGCAGCTGTCTCACTGATGTGTATTGAGGAGTGCTGTGGCAGCTGGCTCACTGATGTGTATTGAGGAGTGCTGTGGCAGCTGGCTCACTGATGTGTATTGAGGAGTGCTGTGGCAGCTGGCTCACTGCTGTGTGTTGAGGTGTGTGTCATGGACTGATGTGTGTGCTGTGGCAGCTGGCTCACTGATGTGTGTTGAGGTGTGTGTCATGGACTGATGTGTGTGCTGTGGCAGCTGGCTCACTGATGTGTGTTGAGGTGTGTGTCATGGACTGATCTCTGTGCTGTGGCAGCTGGCTCACTGATGTGTGTTGAGGTGTGTGTCATGGACTGATGTGTGTGCTATGGCAGCTGGCTCACTGATGTGTGTTGAGGTGTGTGTCATGGACTGATGTGTGTGCTGTGGAAGCTGGCTCACTGATGTGTGTTGAGGTGTGTGTCATGGACTGATGTATATGCTATGGCAGCTGGCTCACTGATGTGTGTTGAGGTGTGTGTCATGGACGATGTGTGTTCTGTGGTAGCTGGCTCACTGCTGTGTGTTGAGGTGTGTGTCATGGACTGATGTGTGTTCTGTGGCAGCTGGCTCACAGATGTGTGTTGAGGTGTGTGTCATGGACTGATGTGTGTGCTGTGGAAAGCTGGCTCACTGATGTGTGTTGAGGTGTGTGTCATGGACTGATGTGTGTGCTGTAGCAGCTGGCTCACTGATGTGTGTTGAGGTGTGTGCCCATGGACTGATCTCTGTGCTGTGGCAGCTGGCTCACTGATGTGTGTTGAGGTGTGTGTCATGGACTGATGTGTGTTGAGGTGTGTGTCATGGACTGATGTGTGTGCTATGGCAGCTGGCTCACTGATGTGTGTTGAGGTTGTGTGTCATGGACTGGTGTGTTCTGTGGCAGCTGGCTCACGATGTGTGTTGAGGTGTGTGTCATGGACTGATGTGTGTGCTGTGGCAGCTGGTCACTGATGTGTGTTGAGGTGTGTGTCATGGACTGATGTGTGTGCTGTGGCAGCTGGCTCACTGATGTGTGTTTGAGGTGTGTGTCATGGACTGATCTCTGTGCTGTGGCAGCTGGCTCACCATGAGGAGAAGCTGATGCTGATGGAGCAGAGTCTGCAGACCACACATGGAACAAGCTCAGTCAACGGTCGACCGAGGTCGTCCGCCATGACCAGAGCAACAGGAAACTGCAGGTGGATAACAGGCATCAGGATGTAGTGATAACTCTTCACCATAGTCCACAACCTAGGTCACTCTTTTGCCATAGTCCACAATCTAGGTCACTCTTCATCACAGTCCACATGACATAGGTCACTCTTCATCATAGCCCTCATGACAGAGATTACTATTCATCATAGCCCTCGTGACAGAGATAACTATTCATCATTGTCAACATAACACAGGTCACACAGTTCACTTTTCATCACAGTTCACATGACATATTTCATGCTTCAACATAGTCCACAATACATAGAATTTTACTGATATTTCCATAACCAGCCCACAGGAAACTGCTGGTAAAAAGAAAACAGGATATATTAGAGCATTGTCTAGATTGTCCAGTCAGAATCTCTCCTCTGCACCCCTCCTGGCAATATATTTCCACACCAACATGTGGGCACTCTCATCCTTCCTCCTACCCCTGACATACACATGTTAACACAGATCCTTTATTCACTCACTTTTCCTACACCTTCTCTCTCTCTCACACACACACATGCACTCTGCACGTGCACTCCATCATTCATAATCGCATGCCTATTCCCTTCTGCCCCTCCACACACACACAACACACACACACACACACACACACACACACACACACACACACACACTCGCACACACACACACACACACATCGTCCCACACTCCGCTCCTTCTCATCACCAAATGTATTTAACCACACCGATAGAAAAGACCGATTTAATTTGAATGTTGCTTCCGCCCATCACTGTCGTCCTCCTCACCAAACGCTGTCATCATGCCACAGGCAGAGCTGAAGACCATGCGTGAGCGTGCCAGCAGCTACGAGGAGGAGGCCCAGGAACAGAAGGTGATGCTGGACAAGATGCGCCGCGACCTGGGGGCCGCCAAGGAGGAGTTCCACGCCGCTGTACAAGAGGGCCAGGCCTTCAAGCAGCAGGCCCACAAACTGCACGTGGAGCTGGAGGCCACCAGGGAGCAGGAGAAGATGCTGTCCGACCAGGTGAGAGACATGCTGCTGGTGACTCTGTGGATGGAGATGGTAGACCCAGATCCAGGGTCTTACTGAATTCATGGTCATGAGGGAGTTGTCTCTGGCCAAATTTTTGTTAAGAAATCCACTTTGGTGGGTAAACAAAACCATGTGGACATGAAAAAAAAACAAATCTGCTGTTGTTTTCCCCTGTTGCATGTATTTTATGAAAATGAGGGAGTTTGTTTTGGTAGTATAACGTTCACCTGATCTGATGGACAACAAAAAACTTAGCGTGATTTGAACGTTGCCTCTACCACAGCAAGAACAACTCTTGTTTACTTATCTGCTGCATAGGACCATCATCTCTATCATGATCACCACCTCCATCTCATTCACACCAGTTGGCAATCTGTAGTTTACTACAATGTTCAGATCAGCTCTGTGTAGACAGACAGACTGATAGATATGCAGACCGACAGATTATTATTGTTGCATGATTTGTTTCACTTTGGTGTATATGCATGTCTTGGCTAACCTGTGTCCTCATCATCTTGACCTGTGCAGATCGAGCAGCAGGACCAGATCCTGAGCCAGCTGCAGACAGAGCTGCGGGCGGAGAGAGGGCGCCACCAGGACACGGGCAAACAGCTGGCAGCCAGCAAGAAGGCCTGCACCTCCCTGGAAGAAGAGGTGGCCTCCTGTCAGCGACAGCTCAGAGACTTTTCTGACAAGGTGAGGAGGAAGGCCGCCTCTGCTGTGTGACTGTGAGGATATTCAGACACCATAACATTTTTTTGTTGATCTCTGTTGTAACTGTAATCTGCGGTAAGAAACAGTTTGTGTTGAAATCATTGAACCTGCACTCTGGACAGTAACAAGTTGTCAGTGCCAGCAGGATTTCAGCTCAGTCCGTAATATGTATGTCAGAACATGCTCGCTCGCATTTCTAAAGCCCGCATGAAAGTTGGGTTGCTGAAAAATCTGGAGGCTAGCTGATGTGCTTGGATTAGGGGGAACAGAAGAAAGAAGCCTTAAAGTTGTTTGAGGGAGAGAGAGAAGGAATGACACATGTAGCTGGATTGGATGTTCTGAAGTTTTTTGACAGAATACCCAATGGAGATTGTTTCTATGTTTGCTTTGTTTTCGTGTAAAATCCTCCTGTAGTCTTTTAATATTCCACGGTTTCACTTTGTATCAAGACAGTTAGCTATATATGTTTCATTGTTTTCCAAAGGTCAAAAGCAATTGTTATACTGTATGCAAATCTGTTGATGTCAGTATAAACATGTTGCCATAGAATATTTTTTGATTTCACTGCAAAGGACTTAAAAAGAACACTCAGGCAAAGATGTCATTCACTTGAAAAGGGTTCAAGATGATAGTAGACTGTGTTGATTTACAGAAAAAAATGTGATGACAGCACTCACACACACACTCTCTCTCTGTCACAGACACAGACACACAAAACACACACACACGCATGCTCACACACACACACACACACACACACACACACACACACACACACACACACACACACACACACACAACACACGCCCCTTCCTTAGAAATGATAAAGAACACATAGAAATGTTAAAGAGCACATAAAAAGTCAAAATAATTTCTCATTACTCTCTTAACATAGTGTACAGCCCTAAAACATGACTTCTGACTCGTTTAACCTTCGCTGGTGGCTGATTGAACATGCAGTTGAGGGTGAGGGACG
The DNA here is from genome assembly GCA_018398815.1 of Conus ventricosus. NCBI lineage: Eukaryota > Metazoa > Mollusca > Gastropoda > Neogastropoda > Conidae > Conus > Conus ventricosus. The sequence continues at coordinate 53,926,262 of CM031609.1, forward strand.
AGTCCTTGTTGAAGCAGCGAGCCGAGTCAGAAGACCTCCAACAGATGATCCGCGGTCTGAAAGAAGAACTGACGGACAAGGAGGCTCAGCTGAGGGCCACTCACCTCGACCTGCAGACCGCCCGCAAACAGACACAGCAACAGTCACAGGAGGTAGGGGTGTGACAAACAGACACAGCAACAGTCACAGGAGGTAGGGGGTGGACAAACAGACACAGCAACAGTCACAGGAGGTAGGGGTGGACAAACAGACACAGCAACAGTCACAGGAGGTAGGGGGTGGACAAACAGACACAGCAACAGTCACAGGAGGTAGGGGGTGGACAGGCTGTGGAACAACAGCAACTACAATTGAGGATGAACAGGGGGAAGGGAGGTAGGGGTTGACAGGCTGTGAAGCAAGAAGAGAGAATTGACGATGAGGACGGATGGAGGGGTTGACAGGCTATGGAGCAAGAAGGGAGGGTGGACAGTGGGGACAGATGGAAGGGTTGACAGGCTGCGGAGCAACAAGAGAGGGTGGACAGGGAGGACAGATGGAGGGGTTGACAGGCTGTGGATCAACAAGACAGGGAGGACAGATGGAAGGGTTGACAGGCTGTGGATCAACAAGAGAGGGTGGACAGGGAGGACAGATGGAGGGGTTGACAGGCTGTAGAGCAACAGTAGAAGGTGGGGGGGGGGGGGGGGTATGGAGATGTTGACAGGCTGTAGAAGAACTATATGGTGGACAGTGAAGACAGATGGAGGGGTTGACAGGCTGTAGAGCGGCAGTAGAAGGTGGGGGGGGGGTATGTATGGAGATGTTGACAGGCTGTAGAAGAACTATAGGGTGGACAGTAAGGCAGTTGGAGGGGGTTGACAGGTTGTGGAGCAAAACAAGAGAGTGGACAGTGAGGACAGAAGGAGGGGTTGACAGGCTTTGGAGCCACAAGAGACAGTGGATAGCGAGGACAGATGGAGGGGTTGACAGGTTGTGGGCCAACAGGGTGTGGACAGATGGTGGGAATGAGACGGATTAATGGTAACAACTGACAGTTTTCTGTATCTTTTTTTTTATTATTATTATTTGTATTTTTCATGGAAATGACTTTTTTTTAATGGAACTGAAGACTGGGCGTGTATTTGTTGTTGTTTTTTTGTCCAGAATTTCTCAATGCAACCACTCAGCTTACAGGTTCTTAGAAATAAAAGATGGATCTTTAGCCTACAGGTTCTTAGAAATAAAAGATGGATCTTTACATGACTTCAGCTACGGTTTTTGTTAACATCATGCCTATTTCAGGGATTAGATGACTTTCATATTGTTTACCTTTTGTATTTCATATGGTGTGGTGTTTGCATGGATTATGGTCATGTTATCCCTACAGAAGTGTGGTTATGTCTTAAGCTGAATCCCAGGTAGTTTTGAAGTGGTTTGATTCAACGCTGACAGTATACATCTTGTAAAGGTGTCCCGCATGATGATGATGATGATTATGATGATGATGGTTTATATGAAAATCATGAACTATAAAGACATAGTGTCTCTGATTAAGATGATGATGATGTATGTTACAGATCATAAAATATGAGGACATGGTGTCCCATATGCAATCAGATCAGGACAGGATTCAGGAACAACTGAGGAAAAATCAGTCTGATGTAAGTGTGTGTGTGTGTGTGTGTGTGTGTGTGTGTGTGTGTGTGTGTGTGTGTGTGTGTGTGTGTGTGTGTGTGAGAGAGAGAGAGAGAGAAGAAGGGATGGAAGTGTTTATGTGTGCTTATGTGTAACAGAAAACTTGAGTACATTAAAACTGCAAACGGTGGGTCTGGTGTTGTGATTGTGTATCCAACAACCATGAATTGATACATTTATCAGTAAGCGTGGCCTTAAACCACAAAGAGCACCGTACTCTGTTTTATCACAACAAATGATTCTAATTGAACATCTGTGCGGTGTGAAAGCACAATGAAGGAAGCTATCATCTACAAGTCTGAGAAGTATGCCAGTCTAGCCAGCAGCATGAGGGAATCTGGCTTCCAAGCTAACATCCTGGTCAGAGAGGTGAAGGCCTACAATCTGATGAAACAACTCTTCTTGATTTCTGATGAAAAGAGGACCAGAGCCCTAAAGGTGATGGCAGAAACATTAAAAAAAAAAGAGTTGCAGCTGAATCTGGTCAAGGAGAAACAGATGTGAATTTCATAAGGCTGAAGTTTCCCCAACTTACGTGGGCCTGGTGGTGAAGGGATTAGGACGACCCTTACAACTTGACTAGGTCTCGGGGCACCGGATCATTCATGAGGTGCAGGTTTTAATTCCACAAGTATCAAAACAAGAAACAAACAGTTACAGTGGAAGAGTATACTGGAAGCATGACCTGGATGAGGCTCAGCTCCCTTGACTGTAAGGAATTCAGGGTCAAAACACTGGTCTGAAAGGGGTTTCTCCTCTGAAGACCTGCTGTCCAGGTGTCCCAAGAGTTTCTTTCCACAATTCTTTTACACACATGCTCCCATATCAAAATCATTTCTTTTCTAAAAAGAAAATGCAATATTAGACCATAGCAAAAAGTTTACAGTCTACTTGAAAATAACTATAAGGTTTTGCTGCCGAATTCAGTTTCTGGAACGGATTTTAAGAAGTTGACTAGCATGCGCTCTTCAGTTATAGTTATGTTTATCAAGCAGATCCCAACGCTCCATGAAAAGATAAATTCTGCTTTATACATGTAAGTTGTCATGTAGGTAAGTCATTAATTCTACTGCATTCTAAGTATTTCTTGCTTTGATGTGACATCATAAAAGGAATGAGGCATCGGATCAATCTTTCTGACTCACGTGTGTGCCGAGATATAACGGATAAAGGGCACTCATTGCCAGAAGGTAATATTTGCACTTCTTGGGGCAAAAGTGAGGTCATTCAGATCTTGTTTCTGTAGACACCTTGTTCTAGGATCAGTGGTGTCGAAGACAGTTGGTATTATGTTTATTACTTTGTTCCGATGGCATGAATCATGTCTGTTTATCAGATATCATGAGTTACATCTTTTCTGGTGTTATGATTTATGTCTAGCTATGCCATGAGTTATGTCTTTTCAGTTGTTATCATGAGTTACGTTTGTTCAGTTGATGTCATGAATTATGTCTGTTTTTTTTTTTATTGTATCTTTTTAGGTGATGTCGTGAATTGGGTGTGTTCTTATTTTATTATGGCTGTTCAGCTGCTGATGTCATGAATTACGTCTGTTCTTTTTTTTGTTGATATGTCTGTTCAGCTGATTTCATTCATTATGTTCAGCTGATGTCATGAATTTTATCTGTTCAGCCGATGTCATGAACTATATCTGTTGTCATGGGTTATCTGTCCTGATGTCATGAGTTATGTCTGTGCAGTTGACGTCATGAATTACGTCTGTTCAGATGATGGCGTGAATTATGTCTGTTTAGTTGATTTCATAAATTATCTCAGCTCAGCAGATGTCATGAATTACATGTGCGCAGCTAATATGAACTATGTCTGTTTCTGTGTCATGGATAATGTCTATACAGCTTATGTACTAAATTATGTCTGTTTTGTCATGGATTGTGTCTGCACAACTCATTCACTGAATTATGTCTGTTTTTGTCATGGATTATATTTGTACAACTCATTCACTGAATTATGTCTGTTTTTGTCATGGATTATGTCTGCACAACTCATTCACTGAATTATGTCTGTTTTATGTCTGCACAACTCATTCACTGAATTATGTCTTGTTTTTGTCATGGATTATGTTTGTACAACTCATTCACTGAATTATGTCTGTTTTTGTCATGGATTATGTTTGTACAACACATTCACTGAATTATGTCTGTTTTTGTCATGGATTATGTTTGTACAACACATTCACTGAATTATGTCTGTTTTTGTCATGGATTATGTTTGTACAACACATTCACTGAATTATGTCTGTTTTTGTCATGGATTATGTTTGTACAACTCATTCACTGAATTATGTCTGTTTTTGTCATGGATTATGTCTGCACAACTCATTCAGTGAATTATGTCTGTTTTTGTCATGGATTATGTCTGCACAACTCATTCACTGAATTATGTCTGTTTTTGTCATGGATTATGTCTGCACAACTCATTCACTGAATTATGTCTGTTTTTGTCATGGATTATGTCTGTACAACTCATTCACTGAATTATGTCTGTTTTTGTCATGGATTATGTCTGTACAACTCATTCACTGAATTATGTCTGTTTTTGTCATGGATTATGTCTGCACAACTCATTCACTGAATTATGTCTGTTTTTGTCATGGATTATGTCTGCACAACTCATTCACTGAATTATGTCTGTTTTTGTCATGGATTATGTCTGTACAACTCATTCACTGAATTATGTCTGTTTTTGTCATGGATTATGTCTGTACCACTCATTCACTGAATTATGTCTGTTTTTGTCATGGATTATGTCTGTACAACTCATTCACTGAATTATGTCTGTTTTGTGTTTGTACCACTCATTCACTGAATTATGTCTGTTCAGCTGATGGAGAGCGAGCATGCCTGCCATGAGCTGCGCGTCCAACTGACCACAGTTCAAGGTCACCACAAGGAGGGCATGGAGCAGCTGGCGGATCGCTCGCGACAGCTGGCCGCTCACAAGACAGAAGTGGCCCGTCTGCAGCAACAGAACGCATCCATGTCAGACGAGGTAAAGTGACTTGAGGTGACAGTGACAGATTCTGTGTGAGGGAAGGGTGTGTGCTGGACCTGTGGGACGCGAAGACCCATAATGTGTGCATGTGCATGCAGACATTTTTTGTTTTTTAACAATACTTTCACATATTTCTCTTTCGGCAGGCATATGATGTATTGTTGAGTGCTGTTTGATGTGTATTATATTTATTACAGAATGCTATGAGCTCTTTGACAAGGAGTAAAGCACTCTAGTCAATGTCAATAGTCAATATTTACCTGTGTGTACACTGGGGAGATGATGTAAGTGGAATCAGTATATACATACTGATACGTTGTTCATATCAATCTTAGAAATTCTGTGATTTGTATGTTGATAAGCATGTCAGTTATATACTCAAGCTGCATGACATAATTGTGTGTACGTGTGTGTATCGAACAGCTTCAGGTGTATGAGGAGAAGGTGCGGAAATTACACCTGGAGCTGAAAAAGATGCAGGAGTTGAATAAGACAGCTGAGGAGGAGGTCAGTGTTTATTCGTTGCTGTGTCAGGTTGTCTGTTTCTCTGTCTGTGTCTTCCTCCCCACCCCACCCCCACCCCTTCTCACCCCCCCCCCCCTTCCAACTTCATCCTTCCTTCGCTGACTAGCAGGGCCATTTATGACTTCATTGTCTTACTCTCCATCTCTGTCTTTATTCCTGAACGGAAGTTGTTCAGTGGGTCACATCTACACCTTCTTCACAAGTCTTAGCAGACCTGTTCCACGTGAAGACGATGTATTCTGGTAATGCAAAAGAAAAAGAAATAAAAACTGACAAGTGAAAAACGAAAAAAGCAAAAAAGTAAAATAATGTCAAGCTGCTGCCAGACCTGTAGTAAGTAATAGTCGAAAGAGGGAGTACATTTGAATAAAGGGCATAAAATTTACTTTCTTTCAAAGAATCATAGGCCTGTCATTCCATGAATTGATCCTGTAGTAGGAAACTTAAGAGGGTCATAGCATTTCTTGTCTAAAAATAAGAAAAACATCTAAATGAAACGACCAGTCAAATAGCACTGTAATTATCTAGCGTTTTTTTTTTACAATCCGTTGTTTACGACAGAGTTGATAGGACTTTGTTAGAAACTTCCTAAGTGAGGAACTGACAAAGTTCTTTAAGTTGTTCAGTCAAATTTATCTGTGTTTATCTCCACACCATTTTTTTTTCTTTTTGCAAAAATTAAATTATGTTTCTTCTTCCTTGTTTGTATGAAAGTATGATGAAACACATCTGTGATTACTCAGTATTTCTATTTCCAAATGAAGCTGCCATCTCTATGAAATCATGCCCTTACTGATGCTGTTGTTTCTTAATAAAAAGGCCAGCATCCATCTTTGCACTGACCCAGATCATTACGAGTTTGTCAGAACCAATCATTCAAACTGTTGTTTGCTCTGAACCTAGTGCAGTTGTTAAGAAATCATTGCTGATTCTATTGACATGGACAGTTAATGTGTGTGTGACAAATGCACAAGCACTATTTTTACTTTGAGTAAAGGTTCCCTTGCAGTTTGCATGGGTATTTCATGGTGGTTGAGCTCTGTAGATGTTTAAGCTTGTCTTATCAGGAGAGGAGAAGTTGACAGTGATGATGGAATTAAGGAGGAGGAGGATGTTACAGTTGCGGCACTTTCTAGTTGCCACACTAGCCTTCAGATGACCTGGTCTCAAGTCAGGAGAAACGGAAGATGACAGCGATGATGATGATGATAATGTTACAACAGCAGCACTTTAAGGAGTCCTACACCAGCCTTCAGGTAGACCTGTTCTCCAGTCAGGAGAAACAGAAGATGACAGTGATGATGATGATGATGATGATGATGATGATGACAATGACGACGATGATGATGATAATGATTGCGATGATGATGACAATGACGATGATGATGATGACGACAGTGATGATGACGATGATGATGATGATGATGATGATGATGATGATGAAGAAAAGGATGATGATAATGATGACGACGATGATGATGATGCTACAGCTGCAGCACTTTGAGGAGCGCTACACCAGCCTGCAGGTGGACCTGGTGTCCAGTCAGGAGAAACAGAGGCAAGCACTGGCAGAGCTGGGGGCCAAGGAGGAGGAGCTGGTTGTCGTGCGTGTAGAGTTGTCTGCCCTGCAGGAAAAACTCAAGACTGCTGTCGAGGAGGTCAGTTAGCAATATCACATGTTTTCTCTTTTTCCGCCTTCTCTACTTTCACATGAAACCACTGCAAACTTGGGTGTAGGTTACAAGGGTGACAAGACAGCACTCCTTCTCTGGAAACCATTCCAAAGCAAGACAAGATACCCCCACCCCCACCCCCAGTCAGCCCCCCTGGCTCCCCACCCCACTCCGTAATACTATGAATATTGCAGAAAAGACCTCCCCCGACTTCATCTCCATCTTTTTGTAATGTTGTTTGAGTACGACAGAGAAGAGACCACCCAGTCACTGTTTTACTCCATCCCTTATCTTTGTGCAAGACACTGTGAATATGATAGGAGGGAGCCTTTCCCCTCCATCACCCACCTTTCCCCCTTGTCTGCTACACACACTGTGAATATGATAAGATAACAGCTTATTCTGTGTGATGCAGACCTCAAGATTGATGGAACAAAATCCAAGGAGAGAGGGGGTGGGTAGGGTAAAGTTTGTGAGGATTTTTTTTCATTTCACTTTTGACCAGCATAGCAGATCTATTTGACAGCATGCGCTAAATAGAAAGGACATCATCCTTGTCAATCGCCTCATGAGGAGCATGATGAAATGTATGGTAGAAGTAAAGAACCTCTGTCGGTGAAAATTAAGGAAAGAAATCATATGCTTGGAACTTGATATGTCGTGATCTGAGGCCTGTATAAGTTTGCAAAACTGTTTTTGAAATTTGTGTTTATGGCAATATAATTTTCCTTTCTTTTCTTTTCTTTCCTTTCTTCCCTCTTTCCCTGCACCAAACTCCCTCCATCCCCAGTTTGAATCATCGTTCATGCCTGCATTTTGCTTCCAGTCTAACAAGCTAGGCAACGAACAAGAGTTGCTGCGTCACAACTACCGCAGCGCCAATGAAGAAATCCAAGGACTGCGAGTGGCTCTTGAGGAGTCCAGAGCCAATGGGGACCGCCTGCATCGCGAGAGTGAACTGGTGGTTCAGAACGTCAACACCTGGGTGCAGGAACAAAAGTGAGGGTTGAATTGATGTGTGAGAGAGTGAACTAATAGTTCAGAATGTTAAGCTTGTCACTGAGAGTTGACTTTGTGTTGACACCCAGTAGTTATCTTTGTGTCTTGTATGTCACTGAGAATTGTTTGGTATCCGTGTGTGACACTGGGAGGTTGAGTTTTAGTGTCTCTGTATTGTGTGCACCTCTCATTGGCATTACTCTTGTACAACTGGTTTCAGCAGACCATACACAGCTACACTGAGGATGATCATGTTGCAGGCCCGTCATGGGCAGTTCACAGGGAGCAACCCACATCAGTTCACTTGAAATCACCTCTCAGAGAAAACACTACCTTGCTGTCACATGCATGGTGTTCTCTTAGTGCGTGTTCTGGTCATACCTATGCAGGACACCATCAGCCGAGCCTTCTACTGATGGCAGCAATTACTTGCTCATGGAACCAGCATTACTGTTGGGGAGCATCTGTCTCCAAAGGGTGGGCGCCACCATGTCAGTATGACAGTAGAGTCCTGAAGAGGTGGCCACGTGTGTCTCTGGCAGCTGGAGGAATCTAGCTAGTGCTCTGGTATGCAAGAAAGATGCAAGAGGAAAGTCAGTGATGTGATTTTAGGAGTGTTGTGAAATGCAAGTCTTTGTGAGTTTATTAGTGCGTTTCCAAGAGTCGGTGTGTGTGTGTGTGTGTGTGTGTGTGTGTGTGTGTGTGTGTGTGTGTGTGTGTGTGTGTGTGTTGGTCTGAAATGTTGTCTCTGGCAATGGTATTCTAGGTATCATACTGCCTCGTACATGTAGTTTTCTGTTATTGTCAGTGAGAATCAAGACCCTGACCATGACGAGCCACATGAGTATAGATGATATTCTGAAACAACTCTTCATTGTTTGTTGTTTGGTTGCTTGTTTTTTTGTTTTTCTTTGTTTGTTTTTTGTACCACAGTTCCTTTGGTATCCTTTTTTTCTGCTACATGTTACATGTTCTTGTTTTATTGTCAGAATTTGCCTTGGTGCATTGAACAACGTGTTGACACTTTGGGATGTGGATTTTTAATGTTCTTTGCGTGCCTACTGCCCAAAAGTTGTGCTGTAATTGTGATTACCTGTTGTCTGTCTCCCTGTATTCTTCCATTTCTGCAGATGTCACCTCCAGCACACCCTCTCCTCACCCTCTCCCCCACCCTTACCCTCACCATTCCTCCTGCCTCTCTTTTTCTCTTTATTTCTCCCTCTTTCTCTCTCTTCCCTTCTGATATAATCACACACGCATTCATGCTTGCACACACACACACACACACACACACACACACACACACACACACACACACACACACACACACACACACACTCTCTGTCTGTCTGTCCCCCTCTCTCTCCCTCTCTCTCTCTCTCTCTCCCCCTTCCTGTCTGTCTCACTCTCTGTCTCTGTCTGTCTGCCTGCCTCTCTCTCTCTGTCTCTGTCTCTCTCGCTCTCCCCTTTATGTGTGTGTCTGTCAGTCTGTCTTTCTTTCTTGTGTCTGTCCCTGACTGTCTGTTTGTCTCTGTCTGTATATATATATCATAGTATATTAGATGTGTTTACCTTAGGTTTTAGTAGTTTTATCATTAATTTTGTTTCTGAAAAGTTCTTTTTCTATCTGTTGTTGTTTTTTTTAACCCTTTTAACCTAGACAAGTTTTGCAGCTTTGTGAGCCTTTCCATTTTGGCTAGGTTGGGATGATGTGTATTCAAAGAATAGATAATTCATTTCAATTCTGATATCCCAAAATCTCTGATCTGATATCTCAAAAACCATGTCACTGAAAGGCGATCAATTTCATGTGGTTGTTGTAAAATGATTTTGTGTAAGCAAAAAAAAAAAAAAATCTGATGTAATACTGTAAAATGATTTTGTGTAAGCAAAAAAAAAAAAAATCTGATGTAATACTGTAAAATGATTTTGTGTAAGCAAAAAAAAAAAAAATCTGATGTAATACTGTAAAATGATTTTGTGTAAGCAAAAAAAAAAAAAAAAAAATCTGATGTAATACTGTAAAATGATTTTGTGTAAGCAAAAAAAAAAATCTGATGTAATACTGTAAAATGATTTTGTGTAAGCAAAAAAAAAAAAAATCTGATGTAATACTGTAAAATGATTTTGTGTAAGCAAAAAAAAAAAAAAAAAAAATCTGATGTAATACTATGCATGTCTGCACTTTTAATGCTTGGAAAAACTCAAAACATTATCGTATTCTTTTCACAGCTCTGGTTTTAGTATAAGTGTAGAAAAGCACTAATCATTCAAGAGCTCTACAAAACTTAGTGTGCGTATTAGGGAAGAAAGTTATGTGCAAGTTTGGTACCTGTTCATGATCTGGTAATCCAGTCCGAGCTAATCATGTGAATGCTTGCATTGGGTGAGTATGACATTCAATGGCACCCAAACAGCATTTTGCCATAGTGTTGAAATAGCTACGGGTATTTTACTTGAATCAGTTTATCCTTGGTGTCATTTCACAATGATTTTCTTTTGTTTGTACAGGATGGCCAATGAGAAAACTAGGCAACAAAATCAGGTTGGTGCTGCTTGTGTCGTACGTATTTAGTTTGGAATGAGCACTGATCAGGAACACTGTTCTGAAAATTCCTCTTAGATTGGAAATTGAAGGTGAACAAAATTTCAGTAGTAGAGGTGTGTGTGTGTGTGTGTGTGTGTGTGTGTGTGTGTGTGTGTGTGTGTGTGTGTGTTAGGTAGGTCTTTAGTGTGTGTGTGTGTGTAAGTATGTGTGTGTATGCGTGTGTGTGTTGAGTCTTTGTGTGTATATATGTGTGTGTGTGTTTTTTGATGTGTGTGTGTGTGTGTGTGTGTGTGCTTGTAGTGATCCTGCAAAAATGTCTTTCAATAACCACTTATTTAATATCCAGTACAGAGAGGTGATTTTGTTGAGAGGCCAATCCATTTCTGACAAAATCAAAAGTTCGTTAAAAAAAAAAAGAAAGATCTTTAATTAGGGAGTGAGTCTTTCCCATTAGTCTTTAAGGGGAGGTTATGCTGTTTTGACATTGATCTTAATTGCAGTCATCAATATTGTTATTAGTGTAAGCATTATTATCAGTTTCATTACTGTTGTATTTGTCATATGTATGAACGTCTGCTCTGTTGTTTCCAGGGAACAGAGTAAAGCCATCATGAGTCTGACCAATGAAAAAGAGTGAGTCCACCAGTCTACGCTTTGTATGTCTGTGTTGTTTGCCATCATTGTGGCCCTTCCCACTAACCACCCCTAATCATGGGCCTGACCAATAAAAAAAGAGTGAGTCTGCTTGCCCGTGTTTCGTGTGTCCATGTTATTTGCCATTATGTGGCCCCACCTACTAATCACCCCCAGTCATGAGTTTGACCAATGCAAACGAGTGCGTCCACAAGCCCACGTTTTGTATTTTCATTGTATTTTTTGGTGTGATGTTGCAATGTGTCAATTTTCCTTCATGGACAAAATAAACAACTTGTGTACATTGGTGTTGTCTGCCGTCGTTGTGGCTCCTCCCACCCACCACGCTTAGCACCCCTATTCCTTCTCCCCCAACTCCCTTTGCTGTTCACCTGTAGTGATGTGAGGTGTGTTTAACTGTCCATCTCCAGTGATGTGTTTAGCAGTCCTCCAGTAGTGATTTCAGCTGTTCACCTGTAGTGATGTTAGTTGGTCAACTGTGATGATGTTAGCTGTTCACCTGTAGTGATGTTAGCTGTTCAACTGTGGTGATGTTAGCTGTTCACCTGTAGTGATGTTTTCTGTTCACCTGTAGTGATGTTATCTGTTCAACTGTGGTTATGTTAGCTGTTCACCTGTAGTGATGTTATCTGTTCACCTGTAGTGATGTTAGCTGTTCACTGTGGTGATGTTAGCTGTTCACCTGTAGTGATGTTATCTGTTCACCTGTAGTGATGTTAGCTGTTCACCTGTGGTGATGTTAGCTGTTCACCTGTGGTGATGTTAGCCGTTCACCTGTAGTGATGTTAGCTGTTCACCTGTAGTGATGTTAGCTGTTCACCTGTAGTGATGTTAGCTGTTCAACTGTTGTGATGTTAGCTGTTCACCTGTAGTGATGTTAGCTGTTCAACTGTTGTGATGTTAGCTGTTCACCTGTAGTGATGTTAGCTGTTCACCTGTAGTGATGTTAGCTGTTCAACTGTTGTGATGTTAGCTGTTCACCTGTAGTGATGTTAGCTGTTCACCTGTGGTGATGTTAGCTGTTCACCTGTAGTGATGTTAGCTGTTCACCTGTAGTGATGTTAGCTGTTCACCTGTAGTGATGTTAGCTGTTCAACTGTGGTGATGTTAGCTGTTCAACTGTAGTGATGTTAGCTGTTCAACTGTGGTGATGTTAGCTGTTCACCTGTAGTGATGTTAGCTGTTCAACTGTGGTGATGTTAGCTGTTTACCTGTAGTGATGTTAGTTGGTCAGCTGTGATGATGTTAGCTGTTCACCTGTAGTGATGTTAGTTGGTCAGCTGTGATGATGTTAGCTGTTCACCTGTAGTGATG
>CM031609.1:53941163-54038663 GCA_018398815.1 Conus ventricosus
TGGTATCCTCCTCTTGTGTACACTTCATCCACTTACCTCACTGGTAAAGGTCATCTCCTCTTGTGTACACTTCATCCACTTACCTCACAGGTAATGGCATCCTCCTCTTGTATGCACTTCATCCACTTACCTCACAGGTAATGGCATTCTCCTCTTGTATGCACTTCATCCACTTACCTCACAGGTAATGGCATTCTCCTCTTGTATGCACTTCATCCACTTACCTCACAGGTAATGGCATTCTCCTCTTGTATGCACTTCATCCACTTACCTCACAGGTAATGGCATTCTCCTCTTGTATGCACTTCATCCACTTACCTCACAGGTAATGGCATTCTCCTCTTGTATGCACTTCATCCACTTACCTCACAGGTAATGGCATTCTCCTCTTGTATGCACTTCATCCACTTACCTCACAGGTAATGGCATTCTCCTCTTGTATGCACTTCATCCACTTACCTCACAGGTAATGGCATTCTCCTCTTGTATGCACTTCATCCACTTACCTCACAGGTAATGGCATTCTCCTTTTGTATGCACTTCATCCACTTACCTCACTGGTAAAGGTCATCTCCTCTATAAACACTTCATCTGCTCATCTCACAGGTAAAGGCATCGCCCTGGCCTTTGTTTGCTAACAAAGTGGAGTACTATTATACCAGACTGAACACTGACACCCTCTCATCACTGGATTGAAACTGTACAGTCTTCTCTCCTTTCTCTCTCTCTCTCTCACTCTCTCTCGCTCTCTTTAAGTAAACTTTGTGGACTTCGTTAAGTCAGTGGAGACATACCAAAACAGGTTGTCATAAGCTCCTGTGGTGTATGTTTAGCAGTGAAGTTTGTGAACTTGTTCATTCCATGATAACATACCAAACAGGCTTGTTTGAAATGTTTGTACTGTCCATCAGCAAATGCAGCAGTGACACGACATCAATCAATAACTCTGTCTGTGTCTTCATGATATACCCACTCCTCATGTTAGTGAGATCTGTGTCGTTCCAGCTGAGCAACTTGCAGATGGATGTGTGGCTGTATGGAGATTTCTCATGTTGTGTGCGCACACCTCATTATCATGAGGTCTGTGTCATTTCAGCTGAGCAACCTGCAGAAGGACAACGTGCGGCTGCGTGGAGAGTTGGACCGGGAGATGTCTCTCCGCCAGAACATGGAGATGCAGCTGCAGGCCCGTGACCAGAGTCTGAGCACGCTCCGCAACCAGCTGGACACACGACCTCTGAGAGCCGAGTCCTCCACATCGGCTGACCCTGACAGACTGGTGGGTGACCTTTGTTCCTGTTATTTATTGCACCTCCTTCTCCTGAATGTGTAGGGGACCATGCCAGAGTGTGTGGGAAGCGGAGTCTTTGTGTGCGTGGATTGAGCTTTATTCATGTAGTGCCTTAACATTATCTCACCAGCTGTGCTCACAGGCAGGTAAAATGCATCTCACCATGGATCCTGTAGTTGGGGAGATGTAGTCACTATTATCACATTGTCAGATGGAACTGATAATTAGGGAGATGGATTATCAAGAACTGAGATGGCACTAATAGTGAGGAAGATGGATTATCATAGACTGAGATGGAGCTGACAGTTGGGAGATAGAGATCACAGACTGTGAAATGGAGCTGACAGTTAGGGAGATGGATTATCACAGACTATGAGATGGGGCTGACGGTTAGGGAGATGGATTATCACAGAATGTAAGATGGAGGTGACAGGAGGGAGATGGATTATCACAGAATGTGAGATGGAGTTGACAGTTAGGGAGTTGGAGTATCACAGACTCATTCAAAAAAGAGTTGTCTTTTTTTCATAAAATTTCCATTGCGTGGTGTTTGGTTTGTTGGATGTTGTTTTTGTTTGGTGTCTGTTTATTTTTTTAATGTAAAATAAGTCATGTCTTTTGTGAGGAAGCTATCAAGGAAAAAGAAAATCTTGCAGATGGGTGAAGGTCTGGGGGAGGGGAGCGGAGGGAAGTGGGGGTTGGCTGGATCCTTTGGAAGAAGTGGAACACTAAGCATCATGGGAACGACTGTTCTTCAGTGCCGTGTTCGGCTGATGATTGGGGATGGAGAATGAGAACGCTGAAATGTGGGAAAGATGGAAGGAAGGGACGTCGGGGAGATGCAAGAAGAGGATGGGGGTTGGACTTACCTTGCCTCCTCTTTTTTTCTCCCTACCCTTCCAGCATCTCCCTTCCCCCCACTCTCCCTGCCTCCCCCTGCTCTCCACCCCCTCCTCCCCAACACCCACCCTCAGCCCTACCCACATTTGTGTTTAACTTTACTTTCTCCTAATTCATACGTGCTCGCCTTTTTGCTGCCAAGTGAAAGGTCAGCACATTCTCCACTGTTCTCCATTCTCTACCCTGGTCATCAGCTACATACGGAGCTGAAGAAGAGCTGAAAACGTCTTCTTGGCCCAACCTCCGCTACAGTCTAACCTCCATCTGCATGCAGGGAGAGGGGTGGGAGGGGGATTTCTTTGTCAAGATGTGGATCTTTTTTCTTCGTGGAGGGAACCCATGTTGAATGGTGAGTGTTTTCCAGGGACGAGGCGAGGCAGCCCTGAAAGAGTCACAGGCCTCCTTGGATCCTGAAATGAGTGCTGAGGTACCCATGTATCTCTGATCTCCTTAACCCGTAACCTCTGTCCTCTGGGATAGCGGTGTATCCGTTGTACTAGCCTGTGTAGGTCAGACCCAGCAGGGGCACAGCTTCTGCGTCTGATGCTTCACTTGATTTACCAGCCTTGGCTGTAGCTGTGTCTGGCGGTTTAGTTCACCAGACCGATGTTGTCCCAAAATGGCTTTGATTAGTGACCGATATTCCTCAGCGTTTTGCCACATGAGTGGGTTATTGACTAGTTTCTTAGAGAGGTCTCAGTGTTTTGTTACATGTGTCCAACGTTTCCTGTATAAGATGCTTACATTTGATTATTACTTTACTTTTTTTTTTTTAACAAGTAGCCGTGCTGTTTAAGAAAATTCTGCTTATGTCTGCCTAATTGTTGACAGTGTTATGCTAAGTAACAAACGAGGAAGGCAGCTAACTGTTGATCCCATGGTGAAGCAGTTTCATGCAGACTATTAATTGAGACTACCTGCTCCCCTAGAAACACATGCAGATTACTACTTCAGATTAATGCCCACTCCCCCAGGATACATACAGGCACAAAGCATACAGAACAAAAAAGTCTTTCCTCTAAATATGAAGAGTCAAGCTTGCCCAAACACTGTGAGCCAACCCATGGATACATGAACACAGAAACCCCCTAATATGAGAGTGTCGTCTTCTCTGAAGACGTGCCTGCTGCTAGGCTGTCCTTACAGTTTTTCCTGTCTATGAAGTACCATGCTTAAACACTGTGAGCCAATCCGTGCACACAGAAACTGCAGCAGGAGACACGGACTAACACACAGTAATAAGCATTCAGCACTGGTAGAGGCGTTTGATCTGGAACAGACAGACAGTATCCAGATCTTTTTCCCTTAAGAACAGATAAATCTATTGATGGAAAGAAGTGGCTTTCCATCAGAAGGGTTTAACAGTAATGTTTTTTTTTTTAATGAGTCCTGTCTGTATGTCACAGGAAATAAACACATGCTTGGGTAAGTTTTGCACTTGCCAAGATTTTTCAAGTTTAATTTGACTGAAGTCACGCATGCCATGTTCATTGTTGAAAGCATGTGTACATGAAGTACCATAAAGTTCGGACTATAAGCCACAACTTTTTTTCCCCAGCTTTAAACCCTGCGGCTTAAACAATGATGCGGCTTATTTGCGGATTTTTCCGATTTCAGAAGCATCACACCCTCGTCTATTCTTAGCTTCTTTGTAACTCACCATATCGTGTTTACTGTTCATGAATTTTTATTATGCTTTTAACTACGATTTTCTGTGTAATCGTGTAATGGAATCAGTAACCCGTTCAGAAATACGGGAATCGACATAAGTAAAGCCCATTACTGATATCTTTTTTCATCAGTTTGTCTTCTACAAAAATACGATCGCTTCGAACGGCGCAATGTGTTGGCCGTTTCCGACCTGTTTAATCTTGACTAACACTAGCTGAATTACGAACAAAATAACTAAGCACTGGCACGGTATTAAGCGAAATAAAACAATCGAATCGTTTCATTAATGTTCTGGTTTGTTATTATATGCGTTATCTTACCAAGTGCATCTTGCAATTCAAAAACGATTAGCGCATTCGACTCGGTCATTGTCAGACCTTGGCTTCGATCCGCCATTGTTGAAATCGTGGACAGGGAGTGAAGGTTTGCATTTGATACCTTCGCTTTGATTGGCTTGCGCTTTCGAGTACTCAACCAATTGCTTAGCTTGATACACCAATGAATGCAGGAGAGAACGGCCTTTCTAGCACATCGTTAATGCGTTGTTTTTTTCGGTATTTTTTTTTAAAGCAATGATGTTGGAAAGACAACACTTGTAAGAAGCCTCATAAAAACTTCGATTCTAATTGATTTAAAACACATCGTACTAAAAAAAAAAAAAAAAAAAAAGACTGAAGAAAAGCTGGAAACATGCTCTTGTATTCAGCAAATCGTTTGAAAACCGTTCTTCCGAAGCTAATCAATGAGGATCAAACTGGTTTTCTTCAAAACCGATATATTGGTGACAATTTAAGGCTTATTTACGATACTATAGTATACTTAGACCAACACAGTTTACCTGGACTTTTACTAAATATAGACTTCGAGAAAGCGTTTGACTCAGTTAGCTGGGACTTTATGTTTAAAGTATTGAAAGCATTTGGTTTTCAATCAGGAATTTGTAAATGGGTGGAATCATTTTATTCAAATATTAAATCATGTGTTCTTGCTAATGGTCAAGTCTCTCAATGGTTTGACGTGGGGCGAGGTTGTAGACAGGGTGACCCACTCTCGCCGTATTTATTTATCTTATGTGTAGAAATTCTGGCAATCATGGTACGAGAAAATGAGAACATACAGGGAATTCTTTTAAATAATGTTGAACACAAGCTTTCTCAGTATGCAGATGATACTGAATTTCTTTTAGCGGGCGATAAAAAATCATTTGAAACTTGCATAAATACACTAGACACATTTAGTTCTAAGTCAGGCTTGCGAATGAACTGTGAGAAAACTAGTGCAATTTGGTTGGGTAGTCGTAAAAACTCCCCCGTTCGTTACATGGATCACTTAGGAATTGAATGGAATCCACCAAAGTTCAAAATTTTAGGTGTTTGGTTTACTAATGATGCACGAAACTGCGAACATATCAACTATTCAGAGAAATTAGCAGATGTAAAATATTTGTTTAAGATTTGGACTAAAAGACAGATTACACCTTTGGGAAGGGTAGCAGTTTTGAAATCCTTAATTTTATCAAAATTAATTTATCTGTGGATTCTTCTACCCAACCCACCAAATAGTTTCTTTCAGACCCTGCAATGCTATTGTTACAACTTTGTATGGAATAAGAAAAAAGATAAAATTAACAGAAAAACGGCACACAAAAGTGTAAGAAATGGCGGCATCGGAATACCAGAACTAAAAACCTTTGCTAGTTCATTAAAATTGACATGGCTACGGAAATTTAAGACGACAAAACATAAATGGAAAACAATTGCGACAACCAATTTTCCTATCTTAAATGTTCTTGAAAAATATGGACCTGAAGTCATCACTACCTTTTCAAAATCAAATGTATTCTGGACAGAAGTGTTTGATGCATACAAAGATTTTTTCTATAAAATTAGTAGTAAAAACTCTAGTGAACTACTTGCAGATCTGGTGTTTTATAATCGTAAAATACAGATAGGCAAGAAACATATTGTTGGTAAAACATGGATTAGTAAAGGAATACACAATATTGCAGATTTTCTGCTTCAAAATGGAAATTTTATTCCATATGAAGATTTCAAAGAGAAATATAATGTCCATATAGATTTTATTACCTTTTCTGGGTGTAAGAAAGCAATAACTGAATATATACAAAATACTAAAATAGCAGTTCATAACAATAAATGTATGGAAATATCTATTTGTTTTAAAAAACTAACATCTGTATTTAAAGGGTCAAAATCATACTATGATATACTTATTGATGATAACACACGGCTAAAATGCTGTGAAAGATGGGACCAAAAACTGAATGTTGAAAATGACTGGGATACATGCTTCTTATATCTTCACAAGATATCTGATGTAAAAATGAAGTGGTTTCAGCTTAGAGTAGTACACAGGTGTCTTGGGACAAACGTTATTCTTAAAAACATTGGTGTACTAAACAGTGAATTATGTAGTTTTTGTCACACCACAAAGGACAGTATCAGTCATATGTTCTGGCACTGTGGAGTTGTTAAAGATTTTTGGAATGCTTTGATGTATGCTATGAATGAAAAATGTCACAATGTGTCAAATTTACGAATTACAGAACCACTTGTCATTCTTGGTTCCGATAAAGATATAAACATTGATCAGATCTTTTATTTCATTTTGTTATCTGCTAAAGAATACTTGTATCACTGTAAATCAAATGGAAATTTGCCCACTGTACGAGTTTTTACAAATAAGTTAAAATACAGATACAATATTGAAGAGTACATAGCGCGCAAAAATATGGTATATAATGATTTTGTTGCCAAGTGGACTCCTTATATAGCTTTTTTTAGTTGAGTTTAGGGAAAAAACAAACAAACAAAATCACTGAATTCATAGGTATTTGAAAAATTAATTAATAAGTTAAAAAAAAGAAAAGGAAGAAAACTTTTTTTTTCTTTTTCTTTTCGTGTGACATGTTTTTAGGCCCAAAGTCGACATCTATAAGCCATTTGGTTCCTCTAATCATAGTATAGCCCCACCTACATGAAAAAGAGTTTCCATATAACTATTTAATTGAATGGTCAATTGAATTGTTTACCTTTTGCATAGTATGGTGGCTGTTTTTCATGTATGTATGTATGTATGTGTATATGTATATCTTTTCTTCTGTTTTTTTTTTTCTTTTCTTTTTTTTTCCTTCACATATATTGTAACTTTTAATGAATACCATGTATATGTATTTTTGTGTCCTACAGATGTGTGTCATGAATTGAAGTCTCTGCGCTCTGTCTTCTTTTCACGCATCTGTAATTTCTCTAATTATTTGATTAAAATTGACTGAAGAAAAGCTGGAAACATGCTCTTGTATTCAGACTTATTTAAACGCCAATGAATGCAGTGAACACATTGTATGTGATGATTTTCGACACTATGTAAACTCAACGCTCTGCCAGCTGCCGCCTGCGGCACATCGGACTGTGTTGTATATATCTGCGGCTTATAAACCGGTGCGGCTTATTTGTGAAAAAAGTTCAGATTTTTTAAAAATTTAGTGGGTGCGGCTTATATACAGGTGCGCTCAATAGACCGAACTTTACGGTAGAAGACGACTGTCTGCCTCTGGTCAAAAGCAGCCTAATCTTAGTCCAGCCTGGCCCAGTAGATGATAAGACAAGTTACCACTGGATTTTTAAAGGCAGCAGCCAGCAGCAAACTGCCTAGGTCTGCCCTACAACTCCAAACTCCACATAGCTAGGCCTGT
Source organism: Conus ventricosus (assembly GCA_018398815.1). Classification (NCBI taxonomy): domain Eukaryota; kingdom Metazoa; phylum Mollusca; class Gastropoda; order Neogastropoda; family Conidae; genus Conus; species Conus ventricosus. Next base: position 53,948,741 of record CM031609.1, read on the forward strand.
CAGAGTTGAGACGCGAACCTGTCATCAGTGTGGCATCAGCATTGGGATCATGGCATGAAAGAAAGGTACTGGTTGTCAACATTTCTCTTGCCTTGTTGGTAAAGTCAGAATGAACTTCACTCGCCTAGCGAATGATGTTCTTGCCCTGGGCAGTGGGACAGAGCCCTGGTCATTGGATTATCTTCTCTTACCAGAAAAAAAAAGTGAATGTTGTCAAAAAACAGACAGTCACAAATGTAGGTCATGTCAGTGTAGTTGATAAAATGTGAATGTTGTCAAAAAACAGACAGTCACAAATGTCGGTCATGTCAATGTAGTTGATATCAATGAGTCAGAAAGACTGAAACGCTAAGTATTTTTCAGAAATAGCCGCACGTCTTGTGATCTTTGCTCTTTCTCTGGACAGTGCAAATACCTTTGTAGCAATATATATTGTGCTGTAGCAGTGTGTTACAACCTTAGCTTAAGAAACTGGGGCTTTGCACGTAGCCATGTGTCCTTGTTTTTGTTTTTTTTATTATGCAGACAGCTGTCATCAAGGGCATGCTTGCAGTAACAATGTATTTTGGTCTTTGTGTTCTTGCTGGGCTCTATACAATACAGCAACACACCAGTCTTAGACATAACTCTTGGGCATCTTGTGTAGTCTTGTATCGCTTTCGATCTAATCCTGTCCTCATCTTTATTGCCCTCATTCAAGTATTTCTACGGTGGGTTTACACATGGCTGGACAAGTTCACCCTGCTCTCTGGGCAGCCAAATTCTGCTTTCAGGGGCTTTTCGTGGTGGATATTTCTCTGTTTCCATGGCGTCAAATGCTGACATGGATGACAAGATCTTGAAGACCTCTGTTTTTTTCCTCTTGGGGCTGCTCATCAATTAAATTATTACAATTGATTTCACAGCCTCTTCAAAACCACTCTATGTTCATTTGGCCCAACAGTCTATTCCGGTTACGAAATGGCAAGCAGTATTTGCAAGAAGTTTTTTCTACCATGAGAAAAGATCTTTTTCGAACATTGATGAAGAGTCATTTGGCTGTTCGTTGTAAATCAGCTATCGTTGCTTTGCTTTTCACGGGAAAACTATGGTTAGTAATTATCAGTGATCAAATAGTTATATGAACTAATAGTTTGTTTAATTAAGAATGGCATTTACTGACAACAGTAACTGCTGCGTTGTGGAACCTGTATGACTGAGCGTTTGTCCAAGGGCAGTTCCTATGAAGTTACCATTCTGAATCCTGACAAGCTCAGCCGGGAATCTTCAGCTTGAGACATGATTACAGGTGCTGGGCAATCTAGACATCTGTAGACCAGTGAGATTAAGACAGTCTGTACTTGATGTAGCCCTCCATTGGCTTGTTGGGGTTAGAACCAATGATGTCACCGACTGTCAACAATAGAAATCTGTTTTTCTGACCACTGTCTGGTCATCTCTGTCTCTTAACCCATTCATCTCTTGACGTGTCCATAGATCACTGTATTTTTTTTTTTATTGGTAATCACTTAATTGATGCCTCTTGATGTTCCAATTGATCTGTGTCTTATCATTGGTTATCATTTAACTGATGACTCTTGACCATTGATCTCTGTATCATCGTTGGTAATCATTCTGCTGGTGCCTCTTGATGTGGGCATTGATCTCTGTATGATCACAAGTAATGACTTAATTGATGTTGCTTGGTGCAGCCTTTGAACTCTGTATTGTATTGGATTAAATTCTTCTTAAGATAAAACAATTACGAAAGTGATTTGTGTTGTGTTGTATTATTAACTGATTAAATGCTGCTTCAAGTAAAATTAGAATGACTAAAATATCTGTGTTTGAATTTTGCAGTGGATGATGTTTCTTGAAAGTACATACAAACCTGTTTACCCATTTGATTTCATTGTATGTTATAGATATGTTAGGCACAAATATGATGAATAAGACAAACTGAAAAAATCCAACAACAACAAAACAGAAATCTAGACACAAAAGTTCTTGAGCGGTATTGCACTTGTGGTGTTTAACCATCATGCTGTCTTAGTGTACTTTGATCAAAGATCGATAATTCTCACTAAATCTCAAGTGTGAAATAGTGTCTGGCTGTATCTGAATCTTGGACAGCATGCCGGTGCTTTGGAACAATAGTAGGACTATATACTTTTATATATATATATATATATATATATATATATATATATATATATATATATATATATATATATATATATATACATGTTTGTATGTATATAAGGGAGAGAGCATGAATTTGCGCGAAAGTATGCTGTTGAATCAATCTGAAAGTATTTTGTATTGGGAGAAAGTACTTCTGCCGTAGGCACTGGCCTGTCAGGTATCCCTCTACCCTCTGTAAGTGGAAGGGAATCACATACACACATAGACACACACACACACACACACACACACACACACACACACACACACACACACACACACACACAGAGCTTTTACAAACATTTGGAGACATACACACACACGCACACACGCACTCACACACACACAGAGCTTTTACAAGCATTTGGAAACAAACACATGCATGCACGCACACACGCATGCATACGCACACACACACACACACACACACACACACACACACAGACACACACACACACACACACACACACACACACACACACACACACACACACACACACACACACACACAGAGCTTTTACAAACATTTGGAGACACACACACACATGCACGCACGCACACACGCACTCACACACACACAGAGCTTTTACAAGCATTTGTGAATTGGAAACAAACGCATGCATGCACGCACACACGCATGCATACATACGCACGCACACACACACACACACACACACACACACACACACACACACACACACACACACACACACACAGTTACACACACACACACACACACACACACACACACACACACACACACACACACACACACACACACACACTTTTACATAAATCTGGAAGATGTATAGACACGGTTTGTAGAAAGTACGCTCAATTCAGATGAAGAACGCACCAGTAGCAGTTTCAGGGTGAACTGAACAGGTCTGTAGGTATATCTGTGTCTAATGTAAATCAGCAATGTTATTGTACTAACTTACTCAGAGCTTCATATCTGTATAATGTATCATGTACTTACGTAAATGCATACTTTTGCATTGTGGCTGCTTGACATTTGTAAGCATATGGGTAGCACTGTAGCATCTGTGGTCAATTATGCAAAGTGTTGACATTTTGCTGTACAATATGATGCTAATTCTTATAGACATCACCATTGCATGTCTTGCTTATAAAGATATCTGTTAGGCTTACTCTCTTTAATGTTAACTATTTAACTTTAAACCTCAAAATAAATTATTTACTTTAAATTAATGACTTGTCATTGTTATCATGTTATCAAACATATGAATGCTCTTTAAACATCAAAGTTTTTTTGTTTGACTGTTTGTTTGTTTTTGTTGTTGTTGTTGTAGATTAACGTTTGGTAAGACTTAACATTAACCTGATATAATGCAGAGATTCAGACTTGATAATGAATTATGACATGGCTGGAGTTCAGATAGTGTATGTGTGGTCAGAGTGTATCCAGAAGCTAAAGGGTACACCTCATCAGTATTAACTGGTCACAGTTTAGTGTGCGTCATTAAAAGGTCATCTCCTCTAAAAAGAAAAGTTGATGTCACCATTTTGTTATATTCAGAGGCATTATTTGTTTGCATTTTCTTAGTCACTTTTGTTCCCTTTTCAATACAGCAAACCGTTTTCAGCTCAGATCAACGGTGTGAGAGGAGCAGTTTGTTAAAGAAAACATCATCTTCCTAAACTATCTGAAGAAAGGTTCATAGTATAATAACAGCAGGCAGAGGTCAGAGGCAAATTGGATAAAAAAGACAATGTTGAAATAAAAATATCAAATCCTTCACTGACAGCTTGGGGAATCATTGAGTTTTGTATTTTGAACAGAATCATTTGCTTGTGCCTGCTTAGATTTGATTTGATACTTTGATTTCAATGTTATTGTTTCCATCCCTTCTCCTGTTTCCCCCACCCTCTTTTTCCAATCCATCCCTTTAAATCATTTTCATGGTAACTGAGAATGGGTTGTCCATGCCTGTTTTTTTCCCCATGACATGTTTTCTTCTGCTGCTTGTTTGTTGTTGTCGTCAAGCCTGAAGAAGACCAGCAGGTAAAGGCTTGTTTCTTTCATGTTTGCTGCATTCATTCAGTGGCTTACCGCTTGAGTTTTGTTTTTGTATCCGAAGAAAGCTGAAAATAAGTGCCTCTGACCCAGAATTGTACCATTCCCAGTGTTTACTCTGTGTGTAGGTTGGTGGTATATGACACCTAATTCTTACACTGCGTGTCAGTAAGTTGACAGTACATGACTCCCACCTCAGACACTGTGTGTCTGTAGATTGACGGTCACATGACTCTGTCTCTAACGCTGTGTCTCTTCTGGACGATGGTCATAAGGCTTCTGATCTCTTGACGCCATGTGTCTGTTGGTTGATAGTCGCTTGACTCTGGATCTCTGACACTGCGTGTCTGTGAGTAGACAGTCACGTGACTGATAACTTTAGACACTGTGTGTCTGTGAGTAGACAGTCACGTGAGTGATAACTTTAGACACTGTGTGTCTGTTTGTCGACAGTCCCATGGCTTGTAGCCTCTGAAACTATGTGTCTTTTGGTTGATGATCACGTGATTCCTGACTTCTGACAGTGTGTATGTATCGGTTGATGGTCACCTGACTCGATCCTAACCTCTGACCTGCTTGTCCATTGGTTGCAGACCCGAGCCGCCCTGAAGAAGGCCATGGAGGACACGGGCATCCACGACCCGCAGGGTCTAGACAAGGCATACTGGATACAGCGGGTGGGGGAGGTGGGTCTGACCTTGTTGCCCTAGCACAGTTCCCACAGAAGGGGAGACAGGGAGGGAAGGTGGGGGTAATGGGATGTTCCAGGGAATGTACTGGAAGTAAACCTGTCACCGTCTTCTTTGCATGTCCCTCTTTGTTGGGATTTTTTTGTGGCTAGACGGGCAAAACACAGGAAGATCTAGTTGCAAAGCGAGACGACTGCAGACGGAAATCTAAACAAATCTTAAATAAATGTTAGCGAACCGCCCAGAGAACGTGGACAAACGAGTCACAAGACAAAACACAACGCGTTTCGACCTCTTAGGTCTTCCTCAGGTGAGACATAAACGAATAAAACAACGAAAATTCGCTTAGCTTTGATCGCTTCAGATCGCTTAGTTCAGCGCAAGGAAGAAGGCGTTGAAGAGATAGGCAAAACACAAGAAGAGATAGGCAATGTGAAACACAGGAAGAGACAGGCATAACACAGGAAGAGAGAGGCCAAAGGCAGGAAGAGACAGGCAATGCGAAACACCGGAAGTGACAGGCAAAGCACAGGAAGAGATAGGCCAAAGATAGGAAGAGATAGGCAATGCGAAACACAGGAAGAGACAGGCAAAGCACAACACAGGAAGAGAGAGGCAGTGTGAAACACAGGAAGAGATGGGCAAAACACAGGAAGAGACAGGCAATGCGAAACACAGGAAGAGATGGGCAAAACACAAGAAGAGATGGGCCAAAGGCAGGAAGAGATCGTCAAAACACAGGAAGAGATAGGCCAAGGGCAGGAAGAGAGAGGCAAAACACAGGAAGAGACAGGCAAAACACAGGAAGAGATCGTCAAAACACAGGAAGAGATAGGCCAAGGGCAGGAAAGAGAGGCAAAACACAGGAAGAGACAGGCAAAACACAGGAAGAGATCGTCAAAACACAGGAAGAGATAGGCCAAGGGCAGGAAGAGAGAGGCAAAACCACAGGAAGTGATAGGCAAAATGCAGGAACAACAGGCTAAAGACAGGAACAGACAGGCAAAAAGACAGGTATGGATAAGTAGAAGACAGGTAGAAAACAGGAATACATTGGTAAAAAAACAGGAAGAGACAGGTACAAGACAGGAAGAGACAGGTACAAGACAAGAATGGGCAGGTCGAAGACAAAAACAGACAGGCAAAAGAAAGAAAGAGACAGGCAAAAGACAGGTACAGATAGGCGAAAGACAGGTACAGATAGGCAAAAGACAGGTACAGACAGGCAAAACAGGTACAGACAGGCAAAAGACAGGCACAGACAAGCAAGAGACAGGCATAGACATGAATGGACTGGAACAGACAAACAAAAGACAGGAAAAGACAGGCTGAAAACATGGACAGACAAAAGACAGGAATGGACCGGCGAAGGACAGAAACAGAATGGCTCACAAAAGACAGGAACAAACATGAAAACACAGGAACAGAGTGGTACACTAAGAGGAACAGAACAGCAAACACAGGAACAAAATGGCAAACTGACACAGCAACAGAAATGCAGTCATCGGAGCAGAAGGTCAAACAAACACAGGATCAGCCATGCAAACAGAGGAACAGACATGCAAATGCTGGAAAAGAAGGGTAAACACAGGAACAGAAGGGCAGAGAAATGCAGGATCAGAGATACAAGGACGGGAGCAGAAGGGCAGAGAAATGCAGGATCAGAGATACAAACATGGGAACAGAAGGGCAGAGAAATGCAGGATCAGAGACACAAACACAGGAACAGAAGGGCAGAGAAATGCAGGATCAGAGACACAAACACAGGAACAGAAGGGCAGAGAAATGCGGGATTGGTACAGTCCCCCGGCAATTATCGAGTCTTAAGCAGGCGACTCCCGCACAGTTGCAGGACTGCCCGCCCTGTTCACTGATCGTTGCGGGTGCTCGTTTGTCGACTGCTTGAAAAACTGCAAACTAGGACTGAGCAGGAGCGAACGATATCTTGGTATTTCATTGGCTTTTAATGTAAATCAACCAATCGGCGGCGTTCATCTCCTCCATCTCGATCACCGACGAGAAGTTGCGAGAGTTTGAGGCCCATATTGGATATTTTCTAAAATGAAGCGTGCACCCACCCTATTTTCGACTTCGACTTTCGTGGAGGAAAAGTGAAAAAATAAGATTCTGTGCCATGCGAGGGTGGAGAAGATCATGAAGAAACCGCGACTACATTCAAAAGCTCGGAGAGGCAGCCCGAAAAGAGTGCCAGTGCAAGGGAACACTGGTTTCAAGACGATTGGCTGAAGAAGTGGCTCGGGATGGGGGGGGGGGGGGGGGGGGGGGGGGGGGGGGGGGGGGGGGGGGGGGGAGGTGCTCCCCTTTTTGGATGTGAGGGGGGGACTGCCCCCCCTTTTCAAAAATCCTAGATTAAGCTCTGAGGACAAAATGGCAAAGAAACACAGGAACAGACAGGAATGAAACAAGTTCTCTTCTCTGTAGTGCTTCCTCTGTGCATAGGAAAGAAAGCGGTAGACAGGAAAGTAGAGTGCCCTTTGACAGCCTTTATGAAGATCGGCCAGGGTTCCTGCTTCTGCAGCTGTTGTTACCGCTCGTCTGCAAGAAATGCTAATGGCGCAGCAGTGTCTGTCTTCAGAGTTTTGTCAAGATGATCATTACTGGATTTTCGTTTTTATTGTCAATGACATTGTTAATTATTCTCTCTTTGTCTTTGTCTCTGTCTCTCTCTCATTCTCTCTCTGTCTGTGTAATGACATTGTTAATAATTCTTTCTCTGTCTTTGCCTCTGTCTCTCTCTCTTTCTCTCTCTGTCTGTGTTTCTATCGGTCTGTCTGTCTCTCTCTTTCTCTCTCTCTCTCTCTCTCTCCCCTCCATATGTTTTGTGTTTGTGTGTGTGTGTGTGCATGTGTGTGTGTGTGTGTGGTGTGTGTGTGTGTGTGTGTGTGTGTGTGTGTGTGTGTGTGTGACACATTAGTTCTCATACTGTATTCACACAACTTCAAAATATTTGCTCCTTTCATAGCAGATGCAGTTCCATGCATATAGTATAATTATGTCACAGAAAGAGCAGGATATTAGGACCATGTGGAAATTCCCTGGGGAAAATCTGAGTTCTTTCTGGTTTTAGAGAATATTTCAGCTACCTCTAGAAAGTTCCAGGATATACATGATTTTGTCTTTGTCCAAAGACAGCATGGAATTAGAAGAAAAAATTTGCAAGTTCAATTTTTTTTTAGAACATGAATAATGATTATGATCACAACTTGTCCCAACGACTGGAAAAATTTTCTGAAAATGGAGAGGGATTCTTTATTGACTAAGATGAAGAAAAAAAAACTTCAAATGACCATAATAGGAAAGATGAGATTCTGTTTTGTCATAGACTAAATCAGGAGGAGTTCAGAATCATCGCAGATTCATATTATACAATCCCTGTGATTTGTACAGAATGGGGTGTCATTCACTGCATCATGTCGAACGGAAACATGGTCTTTTGCCGAGTGGGCTTTTGCCAGCCGGACTTTTGCCAAAAGATGTTTCACCCTAGGGGGGTAGTTTTTAACATGGGGAAATTTTAGTTGTCATCAAAGCTCTCATCGAAGCTCTCTCTCTGTCTCTGTCTCTCTCATGTATTGTTGTAAAATTTTGCTTCTAAAAGCATGCAATAAAATTTCATAAAAGTGAACACATAACCTCTCCCACTCTCTCTCTCTCTCTCTCTCTCTCTCTCTCTCTCTCCTCTCTCTCTCTCTCTCGTCTCTCTCTCTCTCTCTCTCTGACACATACATACACACACACATACACACACACAAACACATACTGTAATATTTCATTTAAAATTTTAAAAAAGACAGTAATTCAAATCAGAACTCCTTCCATCCCTTCATGTGTTGATAAAATGAACATTGTCATCCATCACAGTCATGGCCTGGGTGTAGGTCAGAAAGGAAATGATCAGCCTTACCCAGTATGGAATAGTACACACATGTTCATGATACACGCTCTTGGATCATGATTACATTCTTTGTAAGGGTGGACAAACACACCTTCCTTTTACATTTACCCCTGGAGCAGATATGATTTCCAGAAAAAGTACATAAGTCACTCGGCAGAAGTCTAGATATAATCTCCAGTAAAAGTACAGAAATCACTTGGCAGAAGTCTGGATATAATCTCCAGTAAAAGTACAGAAATGACATGATTTCTGTACTTTTACTGAATATTATATCACAGATACCAACAGTTTGCCCAGTGGAATACCATTCACCATCATGTCTAGATAGAAGTCTAGATATAATCTTCAGTAAAAGTACAGAAATCACTGGGCAGAAGTCTAGATATAATCTTCAGTAAAAGTACAGAAATCACTGGGCAGAAGTCTGGATATAATCTTCAGTAAAAGTACAGAAATCAGTGGGCAGAAGTCTAGATATAATCTTCAGTAAAAGTACAGAAATCACTGGGCAGAAGTCTGGATATAATCTTCAGTAAAAGTACAGAAATCACTGGGCAGAAGTCTAGATATAATCTTCAGTAAAAGTACAGAAATCACTGGGCAGAAGTCTGGATATAATCTTCAGTAAAAGTACAGAAATCACTGGGCAGAAGTCTGGATATAATCTTCAGTAAAAGTACAGAAATCACTGGGCAGAAGTCTAGATATAATCTTCAGTAAAAGTACAGAAATCACTGGGCAGAAGTCTAGATATAATCTTCAGTAAAAGTTCAGAAATCACTGGCAGAAGTCTGGATATAATCTTCAGTAAAAGTACAGAAATCACTGGGCAGAAGTCTAGATATAATCTTCTGCAAAAGGACAGAAAACACTTGGCAGAAGTCTAGATATAATCTCTAGTTAAAGTACAGAAATCGCTCTGCAGTAGTCTAGAAGAAAAAGAAACACCCGAAGGTGCTGGGGAGGACCCAGAGAAGCACTGTCTTCACCTGCCTTTAGAGCAGTCCTGTACCACCCTTGGAGGCCTGCGCTGTGTTGACGATGGGTACACGTGCAGGACACTCCATTAAGATATCAAGGGACATAACTGCCTCTGAACAGAGGTAAATCAGACTACAGGATGCAACTCATAACAGCCTTAAAGTAGCATCCCCATGGGTGTACCAGCCCGTATTTCATGACTGCAGAGCCCACCGGCGAAAAACACCACCCTCCAGCTGCCGAGCACACCCCACAGACCCAACCACCCCTGCCCACGGACAGATGGAGACAGTGCCAAGAATCCAAAGTTGTAGTCTTTCCCACTGTCAACAGGACTTTCCCTGTGGTCAGTGGGTCTTTCCTCACCGTCACTGGACCTTTCTCCAGGGTCAGCCTTGTTAAGGCAAAGAAGAAAAAGAAGCACCTGAAGGTGCTGGGGAGGACCCAGAGAAGCACTGTCTTCACCTGCCTTTAGAGCAGTCCTGTACCACCCTTGGAGGCCTGCGCTGTGTTGACGATGGGTACAGGCACGCGCAGGACACACCATTAAAATATCAAGGGACATAACTGCTCCTGAACAGAGGTAAATCAGACTACAGGATGCAACTCATAACAGCCTTAAAGTAGCATCCCCATGGGTACGTGTACCAGCCCGTATTTCATGACTGCAGAGCCCACTGGTGAAAAACACCACCCTCCAACTGCCGAGCACACTCCACAGACCCAACCACCCCTGCCCACGGACAGATGGAGACAGTGCCACTCCAGACACAGCCAAGCTTTCGCCAATACGGTCTTATGTGCCCTCAAGAGAGAAATCACTCGGCAGTAGTCTAGCTATAATCTCCAGTAAAAGTACAGAAATCACTCGTCAGAAGTCCGTGTAGAAAAAAAAATCCACTATTCCTTGTCAAACTGCCAGGAGCTGTGAACACCATGTTTACTGTATAGGAACTGCTAGGACCCAATGGTGTTCCACTGGGTAAACTGTTGGCATCTGTGACCATCATGTTTGCAGTATGGGGAAAAGGGTAGGACCCAGTGGTGCGCTGCTGGGAAACTGTGGAGAACTGTGACTGACATGTGTATCACATTGGAATTAGCTGGGATTGTGTGGTACACCACTGGGAAACAGATGATGCTGAAACTGTGTGGCGTGTTTTAGAGCTACTGAAGTGCAGGGCTGGACTGCTTGGATAGAGTGTGATGGTGTGAAGCTGTGTAGCCTGCTGTTGGGAAGTAGAGTGGGGATAAGGAGGGAGAGGCTTCAGTACACTTTGCACACATACTGAGCCAGGTTTTTGTCCATGCAGATGCACTGAGCGAGGTGGCCGCAGTGTAGGTGGGTTACGCACGTTTTGCACCCCTTGGTGCTGTCTGCCTTCTTTATTTCTCTGCTGTGCCTGCTAGTTTTTCCATTACTACGTTAACACACTGAAATGTTGTCTTCTAAGTCTTGAGTGTTTTTTTCTCATAACTTTTTTTCTCTTAACCACTGAAGTAGAAAGCTGTCTTTGTAAAGCTTTCTTTTCCTTTACTTCATAACAGTATATATTATGGCTTTCTGTACTCCATGTGTAGCAATAGATTTCACTTTTATGACAGGTGTTGTGTACAGTTTCCACTGTTCTTGTAGTCCCACCATGTTTATTCAGAATATGTTGTAGTTGTCGGTAAACCTTTTGTTATAACTAGTGTGCTCTATTCCTTTTCTGTGTCAAGTGGATGATCAGAGCATAAGTGCGTTGCACAAAGCTTTGTGTTTTACTTCCTTCTGCCCGTCAAGGTATATAGTCTGCAAAGCAGCTGTGTAGCGCACACTGAATTTGTTGCAAAGTGTTCTGTGTGGAGGATTGTCATGCTTTAATATGCCGACTAACATGCTTTGAGTGATTCTCAACCACCTGACTGGCACACTTATTTCTAAACTGACTGGACTGTGCTTTGAATAACAACAAACCATAAAAAAGTCTAAATGGTATTGATAACTATCACGGGTAAGAAAACCACCCCTACACAGTCTGTGACACCCCCACACAGTCTTTGGTAATGGACAACCTCAATTGAGGTGCAGAAACAAGAATTATTAAATGTTATCAACAGTACTTTTCTTTTGTTTTAAAAAATGTATATCAAATTAGTAGTGTACATCTGGAGTTGATATTTTCCCATTGATTGAAACATGAACACTTGCGGGCCATACACCAGGGGTGATTTTTGTCACTCTGACCATCCTGACTTATGAAGCAGCACTTGAGGCATGCGCTGTGTGGATGTCAATGGCAGGTTGACATCTTGCAACGAAAAAATCATGGGGCCTATAACCTCAGAAGAAAGCCTCCAGCCGAAGTTGTTTAGGAGGATCCAGAATACCCGGTGCTTCACTCGGTTTGTGTTGTAGGTTTGGATGACCCACACAGATTTGCTCAAACCTGTTCCAGAGCTTCTGCTGCCCTGCTAAAACTACTGGTGCACAGCACTGGCAATAAACAAACAGCCAGGCTGCTGATAAAACCAGCTGTCAAGAGAGCCAGATGAAGATACACCCACTCTCTCTGTATGTCTCTCTCTCTCTCTCTCTCTCTCTCTTCCCCCACCTCCTCCATCTCCTTCAGTAAGAGTCCATGCATTTGGCAATGGACTGTGACTCACTGATTAGATACCACCAACAGTAAGAGTTCACATGGCAGGGCACACACAGAGGTCTGCTCAATGCCATAGTGGATGAGGGGGTGGGAGCAACAATGTGGCAATATTTCATGTAGGCCTACATCATACACGCCTGCTGGTTTGAAGAACGCTAGTGGGGATCTTTCTTTACTTGATATGAACTTGCCTGAGAGTCAAGCCACACAACACGCTCATTTCTGCCAGCCGTATGTAGTATCAAGGTGTTTTTTTTTGTAACTAGTACAGGGTAAACATTTACCAGTAGAAAACTATAAGAATCTCTGCCTGATAGGATGTATTCAGTAACTGGATTGCCTGTGTGTGAATTGCCATCCACGAACATAGCTGTTGCTGCTTTCCATTGTCAACTTTCGTGTTGTGGTTATTGACGTGGTGCGAACTTTCACTCACAATGTGTAACGTAAAACCCTGATGACAGCATACTGTTTCATAGGGTGAAAGGAGAATATTGGCTAATGAATACAAAAATGAATGTGAGAAGAAGAGAGATGTGCTGAGCATTTTATTCAGCTAACAACAGCTTTTGTTAAATCATTTGACTGTGGCACAGTGTATACAAAGCGTATGTTGTAATTGTATATCCAACTAACATGACACTTGACAGCCTTGATTTCTGATCTTACATTCTGTGTACTGGGTATATGTAGAAAACTAAACTCTCATTCATACTGCAGGTATTAACTGACATGAATAATGAGAACTCTATATAGATATGTGTATTTTATACAAATTTATCTCCCGGCTCTTGGTATTTTTACTTTGCTCAGTATACAAAAGTGCATGTAGAAAGCAAACTTGGAAAAAAAAAAAAATAATCGGGAGAATGTGTTTGAGACTTCTAGTTTAGAGAGTTCATTGCATAGTGTTTTCTTTCTTTGTCATATCAAAACATGGAACCATAGTTTACAGTCAGTGTGTATAACATATAACAAAGCGCTCTCTCTCTCTCTCTCTCTCTCTGTGGCTCTTGGCAAGTATGCAGTTTAAATAAAATTGAAATTAATGACAGCAAGAGTTTGAAATTAATTGTACTATTTCGCATGGTACTATTTGTCATGAACAACCTGTCTTGCACATTCAGTTTTGAACAAATCAGTTTAGTTTTCTTGACATGGCTTTTTTTTTATTTATGTGCTAATCAGTAATTTCCGTTTTATGTCTGTTTGACACTCGGTCTTGAACAAGCCAGTTTTGTCGAGAACAGTTATTATATGATAATTAATAGGGTTCATTTTTGTTTCAGCATGGGAAACTTGGAGGAGATGATAAATGTGTATATTTTGGATCCATGTTGACTGACAAACCAATCAGTTCTTTTTGTGCAGTGTTTTCACTGATCATGTTCTTTTTTTTTTCTTTGTTTGTTTGGGTTTTTTGTTCTTAATTGTTTATTTTTCCTTCAAAGCTGATTGATTCCTGACTTGGCTCCCAGGACTTTGTAAGTGTGTACATGCGATTTGGTAACATCTTTTGTGACAAGGTGAAGGTGGAAGGAAGGGAGGGGGATGCTAATGATCTGCATTTTAGATGCTGTCGTACATCAAGGAAAGCATGTGTCAGTATCTGCCATGCTGTAGTGTTCAGGTAATATATGATGGAACCATGTCAATGCTTTTGGCCGATAGTCCAGTAGGATAGTGTCCACTGGGACAATTTCTCTCTCCCCTTTCTACTGTCTCTTGCTTACCTCACTCCCGTTCACGCCCCCCCCCCCCCCCCCTCTCTCTCTTTCTGAGAGAAACCAATCTAAGCTTCTCATTTTCTTTTCATTAATTCCATGGTCCAGCAGTTGTCATCGTAGCAGACTGTTGTTCCACAGGGTGTTACCTCAAGAGACTGTTTCATGCAGACATGGCCCCATCCCATACTGCCTCAAAAGACTGCTTCCAAAAGATATGGCCCCATCCCATACTGCCTCAAAAGACTGCTCCCTACAGACATGGCCCCATCCCATACTGCCTCAAAAGACTGCTCCCTACAGACATGGTCCCATCCCATACTGCCTCAAAAGACTGCTCCCTACAGACATGGCCCCATCCCATACTGCCTCAAAAGACTGCTCCTGCAGACATGGCCCCATCCCATACTGCCTCAAAAGACTGCTCCCTACAGACATGGTCCCATCCCATACTACCTCAAAAGACTGCTCCCTACAGACATGGCCCCATCCCATACTGCCTCAAAAGACTGCTCCCTACAGACATGGCCCCCATCCCATACTGCCTCAAAAGACTGCTCCCTACAGACATGGTCCCATCCCATACTGCCTCAAAAGACTGCTCCCTACAGACATGGCCACATCCCATACTGCCTCAAAAGACTGCTCCCTACAGACATGGCCCCATCCCATACTGCCTCAAAAGACTGCTCCCTACAGACATGGCCCCATCCCATACTGCCTCAAAAGACTGCTCCCTACAGACATGGCCCCATCCCATACTGCCTCGAAAGACTGCTCCCTACAGACATGGCCCCATCCCATACTGCCTCAAAAGACTGCTTCCTAAAGACATGCCCCCATCCCATACTGCCTCAAAAGACTGCTCCCTACAGATATGGCCCCATCCCATACTGCCTCAAAAGACTGCTTCCTAAAGACATGCCCCCATCCCATACTGCCTCAAAAGACTGCTTCCTAAAGTTATGGCCCCATCCCATACTGCCTCAAAAGACTGCTTCCTAAAGACATGCCCCCATCCCATACTGCCTCAAAAGACTGCTTCCAAAAGATATGGCCCCATCCCATACTGCCTCAAAAGACTGCTCCCTGCAGACATGGCCCCATCCCATACTGCCTCAAAAGACTGCTCCCTACAGACATGGTCCCATCTCATACTGCCTCAAAAGACTGCTTCCTACAGACATGACCCCATCCCATTCTGCCTCAAAAGACTGCTTCCTACAGACATGACCCCATCCCATACTGCCTCAAAAGACTGCTCCCAGCAGTCATGGGTCATCACATTCTGCTACAGTAGATTGTCCAGGAACTATTGTCTACGCATCATTTAGTGTGTGTGGGTGTGTGTTTCCTGTTGTTTAAGCTCTTCACCTGTATTTGTGTTGGTGTGTTTCCAGCTGTCCATTCAACTGCAAAAGAGCACAGAGTTCTGGTCCGACAAGGTGCGTTCCCTCTCAGGCATGGCAGACCGTAGTCGACCTTTGACCTCGGCGTTGTCACACCCGTGATTATCGTCGTTGTCATCGTCATCAGGATGGTCGTCATTTCGTCCATGGGAATCGTCACTGTGATAGTTTCCACTTACATTGGAGTGTTGTTTGTTATAAGAATTGAGCTTGGGTGGGATTTCGTGTTTTGTATTTTCTGCCTCAGGTCAGCAAATGAAATTATTTAGTGATATTTTGTGAGAAATGTAGGGGACAAGTTTGATTTTCATGAACTTTTTTTTTTTTTCATTTGAATGTTGTCTTTTTTTTAAATTATTTATTTCAAACCTATGTTGGACGTAGCCATTTACATGTGCTGCCTCAACTCGGCAAATGAAATAAGTTAGAGAGTGTGTGAGAAACGCAGGAGTGATTATGTCATGATGAATTAATAACGTTCTATGCAGCAGTGTGGTGATATACATACAGCTGTGGTTCATAGCATAACTGACCTACTGACCTTCAGCCACTCAGGAATCCTTAATTCCTCTGTTCTTTAGTTGTGTCAAGGCCATCGTCAACACTGCCTTGTTATACTTCCACCAACTGTGATGTTTTTTACCCTGTTTATTTTGTTCCTAGACACCTATATTTTGTTTTCCGTTTTGGTATTTATTAGATCATGCGAGTGTGTGTGCGTCTTAAAATGAATGGACAACGAATGTTGGTTCATATTTTTACATATATGAATTGAAATAATCAGTGCGGAGCCCCAAGGACTAAGAAGGTGGGTGACCTGTTTCCATTTCTTGCCTCATGTTATGGAGTTTGTCCAGCACTTTTATAGGTGAGCATCACACTCTTCTTATTGTTTGTTACCAGGGGCTGGAACAGTTCCATGAATTTCTCTTCATTTGTTGTCCTGCATGTTTGATGGGAGAGGGTGGGGTGAGTGGGTGAGGGTTGTGGAGATGTTTTCCGTCCATTCATACTTTTTTTTAAAGCAAAACTTTCTGTCCAGTCACAACACACCAGGTTTTTGTTCAAATAGTAAAGTAAATTCCGTCCACTCGCAAAGCTTCTTTCAAGAGCTGCAGCTGTGGTTTATTTTTTAACCTCTCCGTCCAGTCACAGAAGTGGTACCAACCTGTGTCAATACTCTCCTCAGCTGTGGGCGTTGCCTCTCTCTCTCTCTCTGGTAGCAGTAGATTTCCTGTGTGGAGCAGACAGTGAGCTGGTCAGTCAATGTGGGTGGAAGTGTGAACTGAAGCAGACATTACAGAAAGGAGTAAATGTGATGCCCTTTGGGACAGGATCCCAGGAGGCCGTGTCTCCCAGTGACGGAGGTTGTTGGCCGTCCAGCGCATGAGCAGGTTGAAAAGTGTTACATAGAGGTCTCTGTCATGCTCTTTGTGTTGGTCCAGTAGATTGCTTGGCTGTACTGACAGACAGTTTGACAAAGAAATGGGGAGTTTTTATTTTCATACTTCATGTTTAGCTAAACATATTCACTATGTCAAACTCTTGCAAGCTACAGCAGTGAGTCAGTTGTGTTTGGCTTAATTTTTGTGGCTGGCGCAGTCAGTGGATGTTCCTATCACCGTCTTCCATCTCTTGCAGAACGTGAGGTCGTTTCTGCTTCTTCATGGTTCTATGGTCAAACCAAAGTACTCTCCTGGAACATAGCAATATCAGACAAGGTTTGTGTCATGTGTGTACTGATTTGCTGATTCTGTCATTTTTATTATTTGTAATACAAGATGAATTTCTTACAAGGATGGAGTTGGCTAGAAAGATGCAGTAAAACATTGACCAGTGAGACACATAGTCAGCCTTGTGGGAGTGGGGGTTGGGGCTTTGCCTCACCATTGATGGGATTTGCTTCCCTTCACGAGTGGCTCATGTTGTTGTTCAGATAGTCAACAAAAATATATCACTATGAACTGAAAATTTTTTTCCACGTGACTGTGCTGTGGTTCAGTTGTGTTACCTCATCTGCAGCAGCCTTTCCAAGACCTGCGCCCATGTACAGTTTTGGTGGATATATATACATGTACCATAAAATGAAAACAAACAGATAACATCCTACACTACTAGGAAATACATCTAATAAAGTTCTATTCATTCACAGGTTTTTTGAAAGCCAGATTCTGTCATTTTTATTATTTGTAATATAAGAGACTGGTCTCTCGCCAGCACCACAAGATAATGTCAACCAGAAAGGCGTTTGATACTGAAAGTTTCACCATTGTCAGGTATTCATTATCATGCTGACATGAAGACATCTTGTTGGAAAGTCCCAGCCATGAACATTTAAGGTAGTGGAGTATCCTCTGATCTTTGACCAGAAATACACCAACAGAATATTCTGGCTGTGTGAGCCTTATCTCCTTTCAGCTTGGTCCATTTTCAGTCCACACCGAGGGTCTTTGTAGTGTGTTCTTAGAGGAGGGGAGTCCGTGTCTGGCCTGTAAGCAAGCACCACAGTGAAACCCACCATCAGTTTTTCCCAGCCATGTATACAACTGGTCACGAGTGAAGGGACGCAACTATGCTCCTTCGTACCAGTATTCAGTCTTGTAAGGACTATGTTTGCTCCATGCATGGGAGGTTGGATAGAGCGAGGTTGGTTGATTTTACGGTATTTTGATGAAGGGAGATGTAGACTGGCTTACTGTCACTATCTACACTGGTACTGGCTCTCTCTCCCCCTCTCTCTTTGGCAGTGTGCATCATGCGCACGTTCGTGCGCGCACACACATTATTTTTTTCCTTTATTTCGCAGTCATATTTGTACAAGGTTTTCATGTACAAGAAATTTTGTTAAATACATTTCATGAAAACCGACTCACCCTGATTTTTTTTTAACATTTGGGATATGATAAAATATACAGTTAAATTGTATAATGTCATATATTTGTATATATCTGCTGCCAGTTTTGTGATTGTATATGGGTGATCTACCTGTGTGAGATTGTATGGAATGTTCTATTATTTAATTAAGCGTCATACTATTCCACCTTTCTCTGAAGTGATGTTTGGAAAGTAGTTGTTCAGTTCATTGTATAGGTAGTTCCAGGTTATGAACAGGTCAACAAATAAATTTTGTTATGTTTGAAATCTATACATGAGTGTGTGGTGTGTGTGTGTGTGTGTGTGTGTGTGTGTGTGTGTGTTTCCTTTTTGAAAAAAAATATGTTGTGCTATGTATGTAGTTTACAAACAAATCATTTCCTGAGTATGTGCATGTCAACAGTGAGTTTGAATATGTATGCAATCAGACACTTGCTAACATACATGCATGCACTCACAAACATATGAACCCCAAAACTCTCTTACATGAGCATAATCACATGCAATAAATACATCAACACACGTGATCATACATACGATTTCTCAGACATAATATAGATGATGACAGATGTGAAGATTCTCTCTCTCTCTCTCACACACCACACACACGCACACATATACACATACACACATGTACACAACGCTTCTATTTACATAGGTCATACATCCAGAACAACACAGGCACCTATGTCACATGCACAACCACTCACTTCAAGACATGCGTTGTATGCCAATTGAAAAGCAGTACATAGACAGTGACATTCATAGAGATCTCGAAGAAAAATTCTGGATTTGTAAGCTATACAAATAGAGCATCCACAACACCTGAACACACATGACTAATCATCAGTGACACATACTGAGTTCCCTTGCATTTAATAGTGACTCAGTTGTTCCTCTGGTACAACTAACATAATGAAAACCGAAGAGAGATAGAGAGAAGGGGGGGGGGGGGGGGATGCTGTAAGTACACTGGTGGAGGTGGGAGTGACAAAATAATAACAACAGGATGGTGTATTACACTTTGAATCACTTGATGATGACATTGATGTCATGACGCAAGTTTTCTTTTGGCATCAACACAATGTCACTACACTTTTGACATGATTACACAGTCTGTCCTTGAAAAAGGAAATATTGGATTATGTTTGTTTACATTGCTTGTTTTGCCTTTTTATTTCAATTCTCTCTCTCTCTCTCTCTCTCTCTCTCTCTCTCTCTCCTCTCTCTCTCTCTCTCTCTCTCTCTAATATACAAGCACACATATGTACAAATACAAACACACAAAGATCATTGTGTGAACATCATTTTACACACGCACACACACACACACACACACACACACACACACACACACACACACACACACAAAATGCATACACGCTGTTAAGAAAATGAACTTAAGTTTTTATGTGAGAAGATATTTGTATGTACATTTTGATTTAATTCCTCTCACACACTTCTCCATGGACATGCACATTCATTTCTCAGCAGAGTTCTTGCTAACTTGAGCCACTCTTCTCTGTAAACGAAACAAGGGAAAAAAACAACCCTGCAAAAACAGAAAGAAAATAAAAAGAAGAGATTCTTCAAGAGCACAATAGGAAAAGAGTTTAGCTCTACCGTCACTTGGAATACTCACACTTGACATCATCATCATCATTTCCCTTCTTTGACTCTGTTTCCATTCTTTCTCCACTTCTCCTCTTTCATCTCTTTTCTTCTCTCTCTCTCTCTCTGTCTGTCTCTCTCTCTCTCTCTCTCCTCTCTCTCTCTCTCTCTGTCTCACTCTCTCTGTCTCTCTCTCTCTCTGTATTCAAGACACAGTCTGTTCATG
This sequence comes from Conus ventricosus, assembly GCA_018398815.1. Classification (NCBI taxonomy): domain Eukaryota; kingdom Metazoa; phylum Mollusca; class Gastropoda; order Neogastropoda; family Conidae; genus Conus; species Conus ventricosus. The sequence continues at coordinate 53,969,017 of CM031609.1, forward strand.
CCTCTTTGCTCAGCCCAAGTCTCCAGCCCTTTCAGATCTTCCTGCAATGTCACATGGTCTGCCGCCTACATTTGGACCTCTCTTGACAGTCATCTGCAAAAAGCTGGATCTGAGATGGACACAAGCAGGGAATCATTTACATGATAAAAAATGAAATAAGATCCAGCACAGCACCTTGTGGGGGACTTCAGATTCTACATGTACTTCTTGGTCATGTCTAGTCAGTGATCACTACCAAATTGTCCCTATGGCTTTAAATTGAACTTTTAAAAATCTGATATGGCAGTGTCGCCTGGATATTCTGGTCGAAACTGTACATTGCACATAGATGTTATGTAAACTGAATCCGACCCTTAACTGAATGGTTGAAGTGAATATTGGATCTTCTCAGGATGCTTCATGGAAAAGATCGTGCCAATCATGTGTTCTAGTAGTGTACATCACATGGTACAGATGTTAGCGATTCAGGTGGCATGTTTACTTTTGTCCAATGATTTCCTGATTACTTTATTTTCCCATGTCTACTGGTTTTTTTCCTCAAACTTTTTCTTATTGACCAATGTGAACATTCAAACAAAGCAAATGTAAAGATATGATTTTTAAAAATATGCACACATCTGGCTTTTTTTTTTTTAAGAGATGGAGAGAGACATTGATTTGTGAAAATGGTATCAGTGAGTTTTCTTTTAGAACAGTGTTATTTCCTTGGTTACCTATTTAACTAATCTGTATCTTGTAAAAATGAACTGTTTAAATTTCCATAATGTTGATTGTTTAGCCCCAAATTTAAAAGAAAAACTGGAGTACTGCCAAACGAAAAGAAACAAACAAACACGACACATTTTTACAACGAAAACACAGTGCAAACTTTTGTTTTCATTTGCCTTGAATGGTGTCTGTCTTGCCTCAAGAAGAAGGGCAGGTTAAAATATGTAAGGACTTTAACAATTTATAGACAAAATTGTGGTTTTTCACAATTTTTTGTGTACTTGAGTTATTAAATATTTTCTATAGAAGGCATAACAGAGAATAAATTTCCATGATCATACCTCAAAAATACAAGGTAATAGGCACAAACTGATTCATCAGAATTAAACATGCAGTACCAATCTGAGTATAGTTAGAAAAAGATGTTCAGGAACATTTGGCATCATTGACTCCAATGGGGGGGGGGGGGGGGGGGGGGGGGGGGGGGGGGGGGGGGGGGGGGGGGGGGGGGGGGGGAGGGGGGTGGGGGGGGGGGGGGGGGGGGGGGGGGGGGGGGGGGGGGGGGGGTGGGGGGGGGGGGGGGGGGGGGGGGGGGGGGGATTACAAGAGAGAGGGAGGCAGCAATAGTGGCCATGAAGGGACTAAAGTTTATCCATAAATATATTACCGTGCATGTCTGGCATACACAATATAATAACAATATAAACAAATAATTTTTCAAGTGTCTGGCATACACAATATAATAACAATATAAACAAATATATTTTTCAAAATGTAGTAGCTGTTCTACTGTAGTCTATGAGTTCATTAGGTATATAGGATCATTCAGTCAGTTCGAGTGCTATCTGTCAGATGTAACAGAAAAGATAGTATTCAAGATACTTCTACTGCATAGTTTATATTAACATGAGAAAGTAGAGGAATGTGAAAAACAAAAAGCCAGCTAAAACCCACTTTGGCTGATGATTGCCGCAAAATGGATAATTACGAACAAAGTAAAAAGTCACAAACAGTAAACAATGGCTGCACCAAATCCACAACTGGTAACCCAAGGTAAACTATGCTCACAAAAAAAAAAAAAAAAAGAAAGAAAGAAAAAGAAAAAAGAGACAGAAGGAAGGCACAGCTCTACCAGCCACAGCATGTGTGTGTGTGTAAATGAGAGAGGGTAATGTTAGCATGTTTGTATGTGCTGCGCATGTGGGCACCTACACTAATGAGAATGTGGAAATAGCAAAGGCGACTGATTAGCATTGAAACGTCACTGGCTTTGAAACGGCCATTTTCATTCTGGTGGATAGCTTAGTGTGTGATGGTGTCCTGTCTACCACTCTCCTAGGGTGGTTAACCCTGCATGGTATCATACAGTTAATGTCCAAAGATAGTTCAACTTTTGAAAAATAATGATCTTGCAAGAGCCAGAATGACGGATTGTTAATCGTCTGATAAAATGTTCCCCCCCCCCCCCCCCCCCCCCCCTCTCATTTCATGCTTTTTAGCATCAGCTCAACAGTGTCACATTGGCCACTGTGAATTCTACTATATATATAACACCCTTTGTGATACTCGTTTTGAGCTTTCTGTTCTTTTTCTCAACAGTGCACTTACATAACAATGTATCTTTTGCTTATTGTTGTCATGAAAACCTGTAGGCCTGACTATGATGCATGTGTTGTACCATTTAATTAACGAAGTGGTTGCGTGCACGACTAGTCGTGCGGTAATACAACTCCCAACCGAGTCCGGCTATTGGCACGACTAGTCGTGCGACCAACTAAAAAATGGTTGCGTTCACGACTACTAATTACTCTCTCTCTCTCTCCCAAGCAAAAGAGGATAAATTTACACAATGAGAGAAATATGCAAGTGACTCAATTTAAAAAAAAACCTTAATGACATGCACAACGTATTATCAGATATCAATGGGAAACACCCAGCCCCATCCCCTGCATCTCTAAAGACAGCAGACATGATACCATGTATTGCATGTGTCACACCCTGTCCAATCAACAGTCGCATCAGGATAGAGATGCTTAGGGGATCTTCCAAGCCACAAATCTCGTACTTTTCACTTTCATACACTTGTGCAAACTCTGTTTTACTTTTTTTTTGCTTTCTTTTTTGGTCTTTGATTGGTTGCACCTCTTTTCGCTTTTTTTACGACCAACAACAGTTAAAGATGCCCCTTTTGGCCTCCCACGAACTCTGTTGACCTTTGGTGCTTTGATGCCCTCCCATTGTACATCCCCGCGCACCTCTAAATCCTTGATCCCTCTGTGAAAGATAGGTGGAGGTGGTGCATATTCAAAGTCACCACCCACATCAGCTGTCCCGACACCACCCACACCATGCCCATCACCACCGGTACTGTGTCCATCACCACCCCCATCAACGTGTCTATCACCACCCGCACTGTGTCCGTTGAGTTCGTTGCACACGTCTGTCACAGCACGGAACTTCTGCTGCTTGCTGGATCTCTTCCTCTGAGGAGAACTCGAATAAACTAGGTATGGATGTCGCACTGCAATAGGATCCAGATCTGCTTGGCTGAGTAGCCACCTTGGTGCTGTCACAAGGGCCTCGATAAATTCAGGAAATCCTGGCGTGTGGCGAAAGATGTGTGGGCATGGCAGGGCATGGTTTACATTGTGACTGCAAGTACACTGTTTTGACCGTTTCACAATGTATGTGTCTTTGCCTTCATACACAGTTGTGCATTCTTCATCCCCACTGAAGCGCATGGTGGCTGAAATCTTGCTGTACTCATCCTTCATCAGCCGCACTGCATAAGACGTGCGGACAGCTGACATTGATGAGAGCATTTCACAGGAATGGTGCATCCTGTGTCATAGTGGGGTCTTAAGCGCTGCCAGTGTCGCTGCCATGTGATGACTGTGTCACTTTTTGTTGGTGGAATGCCAGCAACTGGCGCACAAGTTCGGGTAGGGAGGAGTGTGATTAACTAGGTTTTTAATCTTTTGATTGTGACTTTCGAGCCGATTGTTTCGTCAAGTTACCGTAATGCCTGACTTGACCACGTGACAACCAGCCCAACTAGTGCGCACTTCATGCCAGTTGGATGTGAAATATTTGTGAAAGGCTTTGGAGATTGCACCTAAGGAAGAGTAGAGACGATCATACTCTGCCTCATCTGTACAGTATACCATCTGTTCTACAATCTTTCGCAGTTCGTCTCTCTTGTCTCTGGGCTGGGCTCGTGCACAGTGGTAGATGATTTGAACGCTTTCAGAACGTGAAAACGACAGATCAGAGTCTTGGCCAGTGGAATACTGTGTTCACAGATCTAGATGTAATTTCGGTGAAGTCTTTGTCCATCATGACAAGTTCAAGTTTTTCATGACTTGACGGTTTTGGATTCTTTGAACAGGCGAAGAACAGAGGGGATAATATCTAAAGTTTCGCTTTTGACAAGCGCGTAGGCCACTATCTGCCCATGCCATTCCCATCCATGACCATCAAACAATAAAGAGGCATCCGTAGCATGTTGATACAGTAGGTCCCGTCAATGAAGAGTATGTCCCCGTATGTATGATATAGTTTTTTCATCGCTGTCATCTGGAAATATAAAATCTGCAGTTCGTTCGTTGCTTCTTCGACGACAGGGTAACAGTGGCTGTTGGATCCTCTCTAATGAGTTCGTCGAGGACATCCAATAATTGCTTCATCTGGTCTTTTCCGCCACTGTTCTTCTGGTTGAGACGCTGTCTGATATTGGTGATGTCTCTGAACGTGAGCTTCTTTCCAACAGCACCTTGGAAAGTGTTTCCGGATGCTGATGTTTATAACGCCCAATTCACACATCTCTTCAACACCCTGCAAGAGAGAAAAAACGGGGCAAGGACACACACATGGATACACACAAAGAGCGAGATATATATATAGAGAGAGAGACACAAACGCATAGGTGTAGCACACACACACCAACACACACACACCCCACACACACACACACACACACACATATATATATATAATATATAGAGAGAAAAGAGAGAGAGAGTTCACCTTTAACTGATTTTTATTCAGCTTCCAATTTTCCGGGTAGATAGATGGATCGCTAGTAACTGGATGATTGTGTTCCTCCACCATGTCAGTTATCACAAGGGCAGTTTTCTTGGACAGAACCTTGATGCTGGCTGCACATCCTGATCGCCATGAGCTTTGCATTTTTCGTTGCCCAGTCCCCCTGGGTAATTTGCTGGATCGACTTTGATCACCAAAATGCTTGCAGCTGAACTTGATATACTGTAAGGTCGATGCTCCTTGGGGAAAAAGTTGGCTGGGTCTTTAATAAGCTTGTTACCAGCTTCAACAGTCTTACTGTCAACCTTCACAAAAACAGTTCTTGTCTGCTGCTGGTAGTTATTGAGGGCCTTCTCGAAATCTTCATAGGTGGCAAAGGAGGAATCCTTAGCAAAGCTGGATGGAGTCACACCGAGTTCCATCTTGCCAATTCAAAGATAGGAGACTGTCAGTTGGCTACCTGCTTGCAGCAAACTTTATAAGGAGACACAACACAATGATCATCGCTCACGCCTAAAGTGTGTTCACTAAGATTAAGGGAGTCACTGTCGGTGAATGTGTCACTGTCATGAATGTGTGTGTGTGTGGTGTGTGTGTTTTGTGTGTGTGTACACGCCCCCACCCCCCCCCCCCCCCACCCCGTCCCTCTCTCATTGTGTAAATTTATCCTCTTTTGCTTGGGAGAGAGAGGGAGTGAGGCGCGCACAGCTCAAAACAGTCATTGCATAATTAGTAGTCGTGCACGCAACTATTTTTTAGTTCGTCGCACGACTAGTCGTGCCAATAGCCCGACTGGGTTGCGAGTCGTATTATCGCGCGACTAGTCGTGCACGCAACACCAGTTTTCTTCGTCGCACGACTGGTCGTGCCGGGTGCACCTCGATAGCTCCCGACACCAATAGATCCCTAACCCTAACCCTACCCCAAACCCTTTGCGGGGATCTACCGATGCGGGGATCTATCGGTGCGGGGATCTATCGGTTCAGTGCGGTGATCTATCGGATGACCCGTCGTTGCCAATATCCGGACTGGGTTGCGAGTCGTATTATCGCACGACTAGTCGTGCACGCAACACCAGCCTTTAATTAATGCTGATCATGAAGGTTACTTGGAAGGGCAAGTATTACAAATTTCTAAAGCTAGCAATACTTTTACCATCGTAACGAGTACTTTGCCTTCTTCTTTTTTTTATGGGACCCACACGAGGAAAACAATACAAATCCAAACCACGAAACGAACATAGGCCTAATCTGTCTCCTGTTTAGGTTCTAATTTCTTCAGGGCCTTGCTGCGGAAGTAAAGCGTTTTCCTACACTTTGGAGAAGTTTTGTTTTTTAATATACTGAAGCACTTGCACATTCACACACACGCAGTCTACCTTTAGTGCAGGAGAGGAACAATAAAAATACATGAAGACACTGGCTTGGGGGTTTCGTCAAGATTCTTTCTCAAGCCCCTCCACTGCTAAATTGAGTCCGATTCTCTTTCAGTGTCAACGTCCCAGAGTCTAGTAGTGGTACTGTCAGAAACGTCCTTGCCGTCGTTAGGCTATCGCCAACGCTGTTCTGTCACAGTGCTAGGGCAAAACCGCATAGGTGTCAAACTATGCAGTTTTCCCGTATTGATGTACGGGAAACCTACGATTTCGGTCTGTACGGCCGTATACAAGTTTCAATACGGGTAAAACTGATTTATACGGGCAAATCTTAAATCACTGAGGCAAATTGCGAGGTGAACAAATTTTCATAGCAGACGATACGGACTCTTGGCACTGAAACGGTACGAACTGAGTAGAAGATCGGTCATGCGCAGAAAACAATTTTTTCTATTGTTCCAGTAATCTGCGCATGCAACTTCCATGTAGGCCTATGCATTGTTTGAATCGAGAATGGCTACGACCCCCCCCCCCCCCCCCCCCCCAAAGGCTCGACACCTCAAGGAGTGGGGAAAACCCATCATTTGAGAAAGGGAGATAACGCTGGCTTGATCAAGCCAGTATACTCTTCAGACAAACCAGTTTTGAGTGGTATTCCACAGGGGAGCATCTTGGGCCCGGTCCTTTTACAATATTCATAAACGACTTACCGGATGTCATAACTAATACATGTAAGATTTTTGCCGATGATACAAAGATTTACGGGGATTCAAGCAATCACTCTGTCATTCAAAGGGACCTTAACAATGTGCAGGATTGGTCTCACAAATGGAATCTGTATTTCAATGTTCAAAAATGTAAAGTGCTGCACATTGGTAAGAAGAACCCTCAAAATGAATACATAATGAAAATGGGTGATTCAAATCAAAAGATTCAAAAATGTGTAGAGGAAAAGGACCTTGGAGTTACATTTGACTGTGATCTTAGCTTTGACCCTCATATACAGAAAGCTATTAGTAAAGCTAACCAAATGATTGGGTTGATAAGACGATCTTTCTCGTTCATTGATAAAGATATGTTTATAAAGCTATATAAATCACTCATCCGACCACATGTGGAATACGGTAATGTCATCTGGTACCCTTTACTTAAAAGACAATCCTCATCAATAGAAAAGGTTCAAAGAAGAGCGACCAAAATACTGCCAGAATGCAAAAATATGCCTAATGGTGAAAGACTTAGATATTTAGGATTAACATCCCTGAAGGCCAGAGGGGTGACCTGATTCAAACTTACAAGATATTCCACCATGTTGATGACATTGATTTCAACTCACTATTCCAGTTAAGCAAATCTATCATCACAAGAGGCAATACTGGCAAATTATTTGTTCAATATTCTTGCACTAACCTGAGGAGAAATTCATTTGCTAATAGAGTAGTTGGCAGGTGGAATTCTCTTCCGAGTTACATCAAACTAACTAATAATATCAACAGTTTTAAGAGCCTCCTTGATGTAGATGCAAATTTTAAAGATATTAGTATATGATTTTGATGACTGAAATTGTTCTCATCCCAATTTATACAAAATTATATGCAACTGTAATCACGCTGCGCTAAACACCGGGAAAAGTACTGTCATTTCAATTGATGGAGCACATGAAAGCCGCGAGGCTATAATAGCTCCTACCTACCTACCTACGAGAAAGGCCCAGAGTATACGTAGGCCTACTACGTTCCATGTCGCAGAGATGTGAAAGTTTATGCGTCTGGCGTATGCGATCTGCGGGTACATTTTTTGACAAAAACTCACAGCAGTGCTGTTGCAAAGACCAAGTCGTACAAAGCAACAGATGAACATTTTCCTGTGCGCAATGAAGACAGAGAAGAAGTAGACCCCGGAGTGATTTCTGATATTTGTTTCAATTAATTCTGCCTGATACTGAGTTAATACTTTGTATTCACAGCCATTTTTGTTATTGTTTTTGCGTTTTCCGTAATGTATAAGGTTTTTGGGCTCGGAATAAGGGAAAAAGTACTTTTCAATATGGAAAGTTGTAAAATGAAGAAAATTGGGTTGACACCTGTGAAACTGTCTGCTATAAACTGGAGGCCATAGCACTGGTCTGTCACTATTGTCACTCATATCAGCGCGACGTAGCTCCCTTTAAGCGGGTTAAACAAAAATGGTCACACACGTTTATGTTCTCATCCCCAGCTGACGCATTTGTACCATAGTGTGCAAGTGCTTTGGCGGTTCGGCTGATCCCTGGAGTCTTTTAGCCAGGGTACGACAACAACAAGGCCCTAACTAACTCCACATGTGGAGTACGGAAATGTTATCTGGTACCCACTGCTTACTAAAGCAATCAGCGTCGGTAGAAAAGGTCCAGAGAAGAGCGACTAATTAAGCTATTACCAGAATGCAGAGACATGACTTATGAAGACAGGCTAAGATATCTTGGGTTACCATCTCTAAAAGCTCGAAGGGTAAGAGGGGACCTGATCCAAACATATAAAATATTTCACCAAGTGGACGATATTGATTTTAACTCTTTATTCAAAGTGAGTAAATCTGATATCACAAGAGGCAATGAAGGCAAATTGTTTGTTCGGTTTTCTAACACTAGCCTAAGGAAAAATTCGTTTGCTATCAGAGTAGTTAGCAGATGGAATTCTTTTCCGACTTACTGTCACTCTTCAACACTAACAGCTTCCTTGATGCAAGTTTTAATTAAAGACGTAGAATTGGACTTTAATGACAGAGACTTTTCTCATACTAATATTGGTATGAGAAAAGTCTCTGTGATTAAAGTCCAATTCTACGTCTTTAATTAAAACTTGCATATATAAGTGTAACGCACTGCGATTAACACCCACTGAACAATAGTACTGACAGATCAATTGACGAGTACGACAGCGTTTCGAACGATAGTGATTATCGGAAGGAGAAGAAGAAATCCGCCCTCTTCGAGCCCATGTGTTGTACTTTCGGAGTTCGTCTGTCAGTGAACACTTTTCACGCAAACGCGCTTTCGCTGAGCTCGCCTATAGGCCCTAGATGTGCACAGACTCCCGTCCGTATTCACTCTCATTGAAAGTGCGTTTGTGCCTGTCCCAATTTTCTCTTCCTTTCGACCATACTTTGCATAGATTGTACCGTTGAAAATGTTACAGGCCACTTGGGCCTATGGCTTCCACGGGTATAAAACCGGATGTTCAATGGGAGATCACCCACTGCCTGGTCGTTTGTGATCCTTGACTAGAACTACGTGCAAGGGAGATAATTTACAGATCATACATTGGCTTAATTATTTATAACTGCTGCTTGTTCGTAGATATTTGAAAGGCATTAACTATATTGCGTGTCCTATTGTTTTATTTTGAGAAAAAGAAATTAACAAAAAAATAAAATAAAAATGACACAACTTATTTAGAATCTTTAACTGAGTAAAATCTTAATGTAAGCAGATAAAAAAATATTTTTGTAAAAAAACTTAATTTTTTATTTTTTTAAATTACAATTAAGTATGTTTATAACCTAAGATTTTTGCAAGTCAAGTAAGATCATACTTTTAGGGATCACTTCAAAAGTATGTTCTGCCGAGATGTCAGGTAAAACTGACAGGACCGTAACCTGCGATGAGGAGATGCAGTCACCCCTTCTGAGCGCGAAGCGGGTGCGACTGACTGTTGGCTCAAGCGGTCAGTCTGCACCATTGATGAACGTTCCTTTCTCCACTTGTGGTGACTGAGGAAGGGGTGGCAGTCTGAGCAGTTACGGTCACAAATAGGCCTAGGCCTTAGGCCTAACACTCTTAGGCTATTTAACTTGAATTCTAGGCTACGCGTAGGAAATTAGGCCTAGCCTAGGCTGGCCAAATAGGCCTAGGCTAGCCTACCAGTTTATTAAAGTAAACAGGCCTAGGCCTACACCCAACTTTGTAGGCCTTGTGTCTTGTAGATAGGCCTATAGGCCTAGGCTAGGCACCCAACTTTGTAGGCCTTGTGTCTTGTAGATAGGCCTATAGGACTAGGCTAGGCCTAGCCGATTGAATTCAACCTGGGGGGTAGGTGTCGACCTTACTAAGTTAGGCCTAAACTTACGTAAACAAGTTTGAAATTTGCGATAGCCTAGTCCTTACAGATCATGCATTGGCTTAATTATTTATAACTGCTGCTTGTTCGTAGATATTTGAAAGGCATTAACTAGGCTGGCCAAATAGGCCTACCAGTTTATTAAAGTAAACAGGCATACACCCAACTTTGTAGGCCTTGTGTCTTGTAGATATAGGACTAGGCACCCCCTAAAAACGTAGACAAACGAATCACAAGACTAAACACGACGTGTTTCGACCTTGTTCATTTTCGTTGTCCTGAGTCAAATCTAGCTGAAGAAGACCTAAAAGATCGAAACAACGCATCGTGTTTTGTCTTGTGATTTGTTTGTCTACGTTTTTTTGGCAGTGCTTTATCAATAGCCTAACTTTCCAAATTTGGAATTGACGTCATGAGAAGTTGTCTTCTGTGTTCTAGATCGTGCTTTAGGCTTTTTTGTTTCCTGTTTGAGGTTGAAACCGCATTGTCTTGTAACTTATCAAATGTGTTTATAGATTTCCGCCTGCAGTCGCCTCAGGCTGCAAGTAGATCTAAGCTTACTTGTCTAAACGTCAACTTTAGGCCCACCACCTTACCACATGTGTGTTTTGTAATTTGTTTACTTCCCTAGCAGCAAAGTAATTCATTCGGTGCTCATTAATATTTACCGGGGGGGGGGGGGGGGGGGGGGGGGGGGGGGAAGGAAGTATTACTATTATTGCTGTCATAACATTATTCTTATACCTCCTTCTCTTTTATTCTATGATTATTATTATCATTATTGGTATTACTATCATGATTTATAAGATAAATCTCTCCTTCAACCTCAGTTTACTCCCTAACCGTGTTAGTCATAATTGTTATTAGTATTCTGTATCTTGTCCCCTTCAACCTCAGTTCCATTCCGTGTTTTAGTTACTCATCCAAGAATAAATTTTGCCCCCCCCCCCCCCCCCCCCCCCCCCCCCCCCACATTGGAGAGAGAAATGACTGTCCTTCGTTTTCATTGTCTTGAATATTATTCATACTACCTGAAGAATTTCCTGTAGGTCGAAACGCATTGTGTTTATTGTGTAATTTGTTCCATCATTTAGCGATCCAATTTTTTTTTTTACACTTGTTTCAACTTCCATGCGCAGTCACACTACTCAGAAACCAATCTGTTTCTCAAGGATGTTCAAAGCAGAGTTCTTATACATGATTGTTTTCTTCCATTGTCAAGCAGATTTTCACACATAGGGAGGGTGTAAAACCCAAGGAGAAATGGGCGCTCATGAACATTTTATTCAAGTTTCATCACTTATTTTCAAGTATTGGGAACATTTGAGGTAGATGTAATATGAAAGATCCTTGGACTGTTGATCGTCTTTTTTTCCAATCTGTTTTAACAGGGTTTCGACCTCGCCCCCTCTGCCCCCCCCCCCCCCCCCCTCCCCAACACACACCCACATACCTCTCCCTTCCCCGTTTCTGTTTTTGGGTTTTTGTTTGTTTGTTTTTTTTTTTGTTTTTGTGTTGTTTTTTTATCATGTCCACCCACAAGTGCCCTTCAAAGCATAAGGCTCCTTCCCCCCTCTTCACACACACACACACACACACACAAAACACACACACTTTCTCATTCGTTTCACGTACTGTTTTTTTTTTAAAAAAATTATTATCATTTTTTTTATACGTCGTTATTATAGTATTTACTCTATTTCATTTGATTTCATCGTCCCAAAAAGAGTAGAAATCTGAAGTCGGGCCACCCAAACGTTGGGCAAATTTTTTTTTCTTTTTCCCCCCCCCCCCCCACCCCCCCCCCCCCCCCCCCCCCCCCCCCCCCCCCCCCCCCCCCCCCCCCCCCCCCCCCCCCCCCCCCCCCCCCCCCCCACCCTTTTTGCAAATCTCAGAACGTCCTCAAAGCTTTTGTATAGCTTCGTAAAGACAATAATACAACTGGGCCCTGATCCAAATGTTCGCCGTGTGAGACAGGAAAAAAAGCAAAAACTTGTCAAACTCACAGCCCACAATACGAATGAAATCAATGATGGACAGTAAATCGACATTACAGCCCATTCACAGTGACTCTGTTACTGTTAAGGGGGTGAGATTAACGTCCTGTCAGCCTGAGGCCTTTAAAGACAAAGGGTTTTCCCCAGACTTTAGTCTGTGTAGACTTGGTGCTGCTGTCCCCCGTGGTGGTTTGCTATCGTTGGTCGTCTGTCCTTGTGGCAGTTACCTTTCCCTTCCTTTTCCTCAGTTCCTTTCCAGGACCATCTGATATGGATCCCCACGATCCAATTTTGGCCAGCTAGGGTAAAACACCCTTACTGGTCCCCCCCCCCCCCCCCCCCCCCCCCCCCAGCTGTGAAGCCAGAGGACAGGGGTGCGGCCGAGTCTTGACCTAAAGTGGGACTTTGGGGATCCTCTTCGTCTCTTTTGACACTCTTCAAAGATGACTCTCTCAAGGTTACAGCTATCACAGAACTTGGTTTTGCATTATGTCATGGTGTCTATGGCAAACCCGGTCGTACTGATGTCACATGCTGTCTCAGTGGAACCAGTACTGCTGACTTCAACTACGGTTCCCTGTGCCATAGGTGTACAACGTTGTGTAGATGACCTGTATTGGTGTCCTGTGCTATTGTCCTCTTTGTGTCTTTCATGCTATTCAATGAATAAGACGGTGCAGGTCATGAATAGTTTCATCAGCATCAGTAACCGCTTGGGCAGGAATCTTACCTATATCATAATGCTGTTGTCATTTAAGTCATCAGCGCTAAACATGACGTCATGCGTCTCCTTAACGTGCTTTTCTGGGTTTGATTGGGAGATAATTCTTTTTATCTTCTTTTTCTAACTCTTATTTTTTCTAGCTCTTATCTTTAGTGATCCCCAACCCCTTCCTCTCCGATGGCATCACAACCACGTGGCTCATTGCATCTCCATCATGAACATGCCATCATCAACAGCACTTACATGAACTCACTATGGGACAGAGGGAACATGGACAATGAGGTCACCATGAGAGGACATATCAAAGTCCACAGAATTCGACAATTTTTTTTCTTTTTTTTTTTCTCCTTATATTTATTTTTCTCCATTATAATCATGAAGAAAACAATGAATACAAAGAGTCCCATTCTTGTCAAAGTATATATGGCTGGGCTTAAAAAAAGAAGAAGATTATAATGGTTGAGTATGATAAAGATACAGAGTTCCATTCAGGGCTGAGACCTTATGGCAGGGTTGCTGTGTAAGCTTCCTTTCGTAACATAACTTGGCATTAAAGAAAGAGGCCTGAGAGAAACAAACACCTGCAGTGTTGGTTAGGAAATCTGAGCAACAATATCTGAGATGCATATATATATATTGAGCAACAATCTCTGAGAGAGAGAGAGAGAGAGAGAGAGAGAGAGAGAGAGAGGAGAGAGAGAGAGAGAGAGAGAGGAAAGATGTGTGTGTGTGGTGTGTGTGTGTGTGTGTGTGTGTGTTTCCAATCTTCCCATTTGAACCCACATTACAGTCCTCAATTCTGAATAGGAGGTGAGCAGGGCAGGAAAATCCACAAATAAACACCCTAGAGAGAACTCCATGTCCATGGCAGCTGTTCATGTATAGATATTTTCCGTGTTCCTTTCAGTTCCTTTCTTAAGCCTGCCTGATCTTTTCTCTTCTTTCCTACCCTCAATGATGAGGAGTCATTTGTGCGCCGCACTTGAAAATTGTACACCACCACGTTCTTACTTGTCTTTGCAACCAAAATAAATAAATAAATGAGTGAAAATAAAAATTTAAAAAAAAGAAAGGAAAGAAAGGAAAAATGTATGACAAACTAGATCACTTGTTTCTCTTGTAGTTCAACTTCAGTTTTAAAGCAGTGGTCGGGTTTTTTTTTCCCCCATGGTCATCACAGACTGGGGAACACATAACTAGTTTTTCCTGTTGATTTGCTTGCCTTTTCGAATTTTTCAGGCAAAATACACAATGAAGTCATAGTACAATTTGCCAGCAGTTTTATCAGGAATGATTCATTCATTGCACTGTTCTGGTGTGTAGATGCTTTTATAACAGTAATGAGGGTTAGCACCAATGAATAATTTGGGCTTGTCTTTTCACACCCTACACAGAGTTCAGTCTGGTGAGTGTGTGTGTGTGTGTGTGTATAGCTGGTCACATTCACACACACACACAGACACAGACACACACACACACACACGCACACACACACACACACACACACATAAACGGTGCATAGGCAAGCAAGGAGTTTCAATAAGGGAACATAAAACATTTGTCAGACGCATCCAAATAGAAAACCTGACATTCCGAATTCTACTTGCTCACCCAAGACCAAAATTTGCACTCAGATTAGAGAAACAATTGTATGTCTGTTAATCCTTCATCGTCACCATCTTGAATGTTCTTTGTTCTGCCTGAAGAACAGCCAACAGCTCGAAACATGTTGTCTTTGTTTTGTCATTTGTTTCTTTGTCTGGTGGCCCAATAATTCTGTTTTTGCTCTTGCTCCAATTTCACCTGCAGTCACCCCACTTTGAAATCAACCAGTGTCTGAAGGGTTTTCAAAGCGGTGTGCTCTTTGATGATGGATTTCTTCCAATATCAAGTGGATTCATTCCACACAGAAGTGGGCAATGTAATTACTTCAACAATCAATACATTCATGAACACTAATTCCAGTTACATTACTTTCTTGTACAAGTATTAGAAACATTTGACACAGCCATAATATGGTTTCGTTAAGACAAACATACAATGTTGTGCAGATCAGAATGTTCCCAATATGAGATAAGAAATATGCAAAGCTTATGAAATCACAGTCCTTATGTTATGCCATACAATTGAAATGATGGGTAGTAAATTAACATTGTTATCATTATTATTACTATTCAGAGAACTTATAGAGAACCTATCCTCAGTTAAAAACTTAACTCAAAGAACTTTACAATCCACGCGCAAGTTTACACAACAGGCTGCCCAGCTGAGTACAGCTGACTCAAGAGCTGCCTGCTGGCACCACATTTAGCCTTTCCAGTGTCAGTCACTCAGCTTTTTCCCCCTTCATTCTTTTGATTTGCAGGGTGCATGCTATGTGTGACGTGTAATCCATAACAACATCCAAACTGGCCATCTCTTCTAAGAGTTGGTGATGGGATTTTATGCGTGTGCAAGGTATAATGCATGTGTTTCACACACAGAACTTGGTTTATAGTCTCGGCACTTATCTCACAGAGCGTGGTTTCATTGGCGTTCATAACCTGCTACTGTCAGACATTTCATCATGGTGTCAGTGCCAAACCTGACCATACTGATGTCACATGCTGTCTCAATGGCACCAATACTGCCAACATGAAACCATTGTCACCTGTGCCATAGGTGTACAACATTGTATAGACTGATCTGAATCGGTATACTGTGTCACTGACTCTTTTGTTTCTCATAATATTTAAGACGGTGCAGTCATTAACACTTTTATGTATTTTGATTAGCTCCTGACAAAACAGTTCTTTGTCTGATCTTGCATGTTTACATCAGTATTTCAATAAACTTCTGTCACAACTTTGTTTGATCTTGGCTGGCTTTATAACCGTCTCTTAATGAACTCCTGGGGAATGGATGAATAAGGGTGGGGAGGAGGGGAAGTGAGTTGAGCTCTTGTTGTACATTCATCACCGACAGCTTTGCAGCAGTTATGGATCTAGTCAGCTTGTTACTGATCTTTCCCTCAAGCACTTTAAGTCTCTCTCTCTCTCTCTCTCTCTCACACACACACACACACACACACACACACACACACACACACACACACACACACACACACACACACAAGGTTAAAAAGCCGTACATATTTTAATCCAAAGATTTTTTTCTGTGTCCTCCAAACTTCATGCCAAAAGGACGGACATGAATCTCTCCAACCAATCATCAGGACGTACCTGATGACAGGAGACTGCATAATGATAGTGACATTGGTCACAGAATAATACCTACAAAAATGAAAGATACAAAACAATGTGAAATCATGAACATGTTCCAAATGAAAGACTGAAAGGCAGTTGGGAAGATCAGAACAATCATACAATGGTTGTTCAGTATATATGCATCCTGCTCCAGTCACACCAACATCAATTAAGCAATCCATCTCAACTCTAATCACAGGAAATTGGCTTTTGCTTCATCACCATGCACAATGGTCTCTGGAGAATTTTGTCGTTGTGAAATTGAAAATGTGTAGGAAAACGCTGTAAAGGTGTGGCTTCTAAACAGTGATTAAAAAAATGTGACAAGATCAATGTGTTTAAAAACTCAGGAAGAACTAAGAGTCAGCTGAATCACACTTCATGAAAAGGTACCAGCTGTTTGTGGAGCTATCTCTGTTCTGTGTGATGTTGTTTGATGGTTGAATGAAAGATTCAGCATGTAAAATGTCTATTTTTCCAATAGTCTCGGTCACACGGGACAAACCGGCTGTGGTGATGAATGCTTTCAAAAATAATCTCAGTAGCACAATCCATGAAGAAGTTGAAAGATGTGCACTTTCGGTTGGGCAAGGTTCAAAAGATTTGTACATAAAAATTTCAACATGAGGCAGCCCAGGGTAAGGTGGATACCCATCCTTCCATTAGATGAGTAACAGAAACAAAGGAATTTTGATGCTCTGCTCAAAAGTTGTGAAGTTGTGGCAAAGTTTTCTGCTAAATGATAAAACTTTACGTCAGTGATATCCCGAACAAACAATCCAGCTGCCAAACAAGGCCGCCCAATTCTGCTTCCTCGGTTTTCCTACTCTGGAATGGACAGGGTTTTTTTTTCAAATTTCAAAACATAGGGTCAACCTATGGCATTTTATCACAGTTGCCATTCTATCACAGAAGTTAATACTCACTGCCAGATCCTAGTTTGAAACTGTTCAACCAGAAGTGATGAACTCAGAACGACAGAGGCAACATGTCACTGGCTCCTGCATGATGCTTCTCCTGCATGGCAACCTTAGTGTTCACAAAGTCAAGGTCGCCCTCATCTTCCTAAGTCAAAGTCATATCTAACCCTCACCATGCATCCTCGGTACCATTACTCAGACACACGAAAAACGCCTTCGTCTCTGGAACCATAAGAACTATGCTAATAAGAAATCAGATATCTTTCAAAATCGTAATTTCCTATGTCAGCAAATGTCGGTGTCTGTACTTCAAAACGAAGGAAATAATCAGCTGTGTCATTTGTGATAAACGGTTCTAATTGTGCAGGTCCCAGTGGGCCCATACACTAAGCAGAGGTAACCAGATACCTGAAGCATTTTTCAGTATGGGTCCAGGTGAACCCGCTTTGTCAGTTAAAGTGTAAACTCTCAAGGATTCTCTCTGATTAGCGTGGGTGTTGTATGACCTGCAACATCAGAAACAGGATAAAACACAGTAAGAGAAAACATGTAAAGCCTATGTAAATTGTACGGTCACCATGGAACCAACAATATCAGTTGATGTCTGGTGAAGGTCAACTGGAGACATATTTGTGTGCACAGAGACTCAAGACCTATACCATCTTTGTGTGCATGGGGACTAAGGACCTGGAGACACATTTGTGAAAGTGGAATAAAGACCTGGAGACACCTTTGTGTGCATGTGGACCAAAGGCCTGAAGACACATTTGTGTGCATGAGGACTAAAGACCTGAAGACACATCTCTGTGTATCATGACCAAAGACCTGAAGACACGTGTGTATGGGGACTAAAGACCTGGAGACACATTTGTGTGCATGAGGACTAAAGACCTGGAGACACATTTGTGTGCATGAGGACTAAAGACCTGAAGACACATTTGTGTGCATGAGGACTAAAGACCTGGAGACACATTTGTGTGCATGAGGACTAAAGACCTGAACACACATTTGTGCATGAGGACTAAAGACCTGAACACACATTTGTGCATGAGGACTAAAGACCTGGAGACACATTTGTGTGCATGAGGACTAAAGACCTGGAGACACATTTGTGTGCATGAGGACCAAAGACCTGAAGACACATTTGTGTGCATGAGGACTAAAGACCTGGAGACACATTTGTGCATGAGGACCAAAGACCTGAAGACACATTTGTTCATGAGGACTAAAGACCTGGAGACACATTTGTGTGCATGAGGACCAAAGACCCGAAGACACATTTGTGCATGAGGACCAAAGACCTGAAGACACATTAGTGTGCATGAGGACCAAAGACCTGAAGACACATTTGTGTGCATGAGGACTAAAGACCTGAAGACACATTAGTGTGCATGAGGACTAAAGACCTGGAGACACATTTGTGTGCATGAGGACCAAAGACCTGAAGACACATTTGTGTGCATGAGGACCAAAGACCTGGAGACACATTTGTGTGCATGAGGACCAAAGACCTGAAGGCACATCTCTGTGTATCATGACCAAAGACCTGAAGACACGTGTGTATGGGGACTAAAGACCTGAAGACACATCTCTGTGTATCATGACCAAAGACCTGAAGACACGCGTGTATGGGGACTAAAGACCTGGAGACACATTTGTGTGCATGAGGACTAAAGACCTGAAGACACATTTGGGTGCATGAGGACTAAAGACCTGAAGACACATTTGTGTGCATGAGGACTAAAGACCTGAAGACACATTTGTGTGCATGAGGACCAAAGACCTGGAGACACATTTGGGTGCATGAGGACCAAAGACCTGAAGACACGTGTGCATGAGGACCAAATACCTGAAGACACATTTGTGTGCATGAGGACTAAAGACACATTTGTGTGCATGAGGACTAAAGACCTGGAGACACATTTGTGTGCATGAAGACAAAAGACCTGGAGACACATTTGTGTGCATGAGGACCAAAGACCTGAAGACATATTTGTGTGCATGAGGACTAAAGACCTGAAGACACATTTGTGTGCATGAGGACTAAAGACCTGAAGACACATTAGTGTGCATAAGGACCAAAGACCTGAAGACACATTTGTGCATGAGGACTAAAGACCTGAAGACACATTTGTGCATGAGGACTAAAGACCTGAAGACACATTTGTGCATGAGGACTAAAGACCTGAAGACACATTAGTGTGCATAAGGACCAAAGACCTGAAGACACATTAGTGTGCATGAGGACTAAAGACCTGAAGACACATTTGTGTGCATGAGGACTAAAGACCTGAAGACACATTAGTGTGCATAAGGACCAAAGACACATTGGTGTGCATGAGGACTAAAGACCTGAAGACACATGTGTGTGCACGAGGACATTTCACACAGGAGTGTAGATAAATCAGTCAATACTTTATCCACACTCGTTTCTGGTGCTGCACCACAGTCTAAATGTATTGCGTTTGTAGTGTTCAAAATGTGACCTGACCAAGTCCTTTACATTGGAACTGTTTTAACAATGAAAACCTGGGTTATCCACCTGGACTCTGACAGAACCTTTAACGGTGGACAGGTCACATTTGGTTTTGGTCCACTCTCTCCACAATGCTCAGCTGATTCCCTGCGAGTTTCAACGTGTCCACATTTGTAAGAAACGGACATTTTTCAAGCACTGAAGACAACTCGAACGACACTTTCAAGCATTGAAGACAACTCGAAAGCTGCTACTCAGAACTTTGTGCCCTGTCTCCATTCAGTCTTAACGTAATCAAAGAAAAGAACACTGGAACTTGGACTAGAAATCAGAAGAGTACTGCAAGGAACAGTGAAGCTTTCAGCCAACTCTGAACACTAGCACCTGTTTTACGGACCCATAGTTGCTGGTGAACAACCCTTGCATTTACACATGATTGTACAAATGAACAAAAATAACAGAAAAAAAATTCACGCCTATGTATACTCGCCCTTTCCATGCATCCATTCTCTACAAACAATGTTGCTAATAAAAGAAAGCAAGAAAAAAAAACAGCGGTTCAAATGAGATATAGACATGATGACAATGGAGTGAGCAACAATCAATATTTCTCATTTTTGACTTGCACATGTAAACGAAAGTGTCTATATAATCACTCCGTTTTTGTTGTTGTCGTTGTTGTTTTTTTTAGTTGATTTGACAGTTTATTTTCCCCTTTTTTTTTTCTTTTTAAATAATTATTTATCGCCCGACACAAAGTTTGCTTCACACGTGTGTCGGTTCCAGTTTTTTTCCCAGATAGATCTTTTCTTTCTTTTTCCGATGACAAGTCTTTTTTTTTTTAAAGCTTGTTTCTTGCATCTCATAAGGAAAACATGTGCAAGCGACAACACAGAAACAAGACTAATCTTAAAAAAAAAAAAAAAATCAAAACATTGTAAACTTAACATTGTTGCTGGAATGATAACGAATAGCAAATTATCAAGGGAACATCTGAATGGAAAGCAAAAAATAAAATGAGACGTATATTCATTCAAAAAAAAAAAAAAAAGAAAAAAAGTGGCACATCAGTTCAAATTTTCATGACATGGCACTTCAGAAATGTCCTGGCCCTTATCATGGAAAGGTGAACCGACAGCAGGAAGTTTGTTGAAACTAGGTCACCGGAAGCACCCCATGACTGACAGCACATCTGCAGTGCAGGGTTCTCCTCCCTCCTTTCTCTCCTTCCATCCCTCTCTACTAACTGGGGTGTAATGCTTGAAAAAGAGAGTGGAGCCAACACCTTACATAGGTGCCATGGGAGGATGGAGGTGGTCGTTGTAAAACGACGACGGGGTACAATCACAGAGAACAGCTGTGTTGGGTCGAAAACACCTGTCAGTGGTTTCAGACATCTGGTGTATGGGTCATCTCCTCTATAACTCTGCCTTTTACTTGCATTTCATTTCTGTTCTGCGCCGATTTATTTTTCTCTTTGTTGACCTTACCTAATGTTCTTTTTATCTGATAAAAAACAGCTTTAAAGGTAAAAAAAACACACAATCCAAGTGTATATGTGGCCACAACTCTGTGCGTGTGTGTGTGTGTGTGTGTGTGTGTGTGTGTGTGTGTGTGTGTGTGTGTGTGTGTGTGTGTGTGTGCGCGGGCGCTTGCGCATGAACTTGTGAGTATTTGGTTGCATTGATCCTTTCCACCCTCTTTGGAAAGAATGTCTAGATGGGACATGCCCGGAGATTTTTAGCCATTGATGCGTCCTCTAGAGCAGTAAAAAGGAACTGTCTGACGTCATTTCTCAAAGTATTTGCCATTGTGATGAGTACTCATGATATGTGAGTCAAAACATGCAAAATCACCTCTCTGGTTCTCTCTGCTTTTCTTCATTTTCAAATTATCTTTCAATCCGATAGATGGCCAGAGAAAAAATATGCAAAAATCATGCATACCTTCTTCAAAAATATTATATGAATACATAACAAACCAAAATATAAACCCATGTCAGATGGATACAAATATCAAAAACAACAACGTGAGCAACAATCTGTATAATTTTTCTTCATTTTTGTCTCATTCTTTCTCTATAAAAATTTGTTTGTTAAATCTATTTACAATCTTCTGACTTTCTCCCTTTAAAAAAATTCTCTATACTATCATTATTCACCTTTCTTATGAAAATAGTGTCACACAAGTATTTTTATCCTTCTCGGCCGCACCCTCTTACAAGAATGACAGGAAATGTCCCACTGTGTTGGCTGGCTTGCCCCCCACCGACACTTCTGACATGAAAAAGAGACCATAGTTTTGCAAAGTCAACCAACCCAAAATTTGACACAGCCTGTCGGACAAAAGTTTTAAAACAGATGTCCCCCTCAACCTGACATCTACATGAAAACTTGTTGGGCATCACACCTATCAAAGCCAACAGATGATCTTGCCTGTTCAATTATAGCTGTAAATAAGTGTACAGGTTCCTCCCAGGAAAAGACAGAAGACACAGTTTGCACTTATGTTTGTTTGGACAGTAAGCCCTGGGTTTGCAGTTCCGACCTTTTCAGGAAGCCTCACTGTTTGGCCCTGTGAATCAGGGAAAGACCTAAAAGCACTTTCAGAGAACAGGACTTCAAAGTGATGACTTTGCCTTGCAACAGGTGTCTGTTGTTCCTCTATCGATTTCCTCGGCCTGGGCAGCTGATGTTTTTATCCTCCGTTGTCAGGGAGGTCATTTTTTTGATAATTCAGAATATATCAAATTTGAGACTGTTAAAAGGGGGAAATCCAAAACATATGTTTGTTATGGAAAGCACTGGCTGCCTGTTAAATGAGTTTGTGACATGGCACCACTGCAGAGTCACTGTAGTTTGTGACACTACTGTCAAGCCACTGCAGTTTGTCACATCAATTTCGCGTCACTGCAGTTGTGACACTACCACTGAGTCACTGAATTTAAGTCACATTACAATTAAAATTACTGCAGTATGTAACAATACTGTTGAGTCACTGCAGTTTGCCATGCTACGGTTGAGTCACTGCAGTTCGTGACACTATTTTCGAGTCACTGCAGTTTGTTCATGCTACTGTTGAGTCACTGCAGTTTGTAACATTTTTGTTGAGTCAGTGCAGTTTATTACACTATTGTTGATTCACTGCAGTTCATGACACGGCACTGCTATTGAGTAACGTCACACTGCTGTTGAATCACTTCCATTTGTGACACTGCACAGCTGTTATGCCACTGCGCCGTCATTTCTGACATTGCACTGCTGTTTAGTCACCACGATTTGTGACACTGCACTGCTGCTGAGTCACTGCAGTTGTGGCACTATACTGCTTTTGAGTCACTGCAGTTTGTGACACCACACTGATGTTGAGTCACTGCAGTTTGTGACACCACACTGATGTTGAGTCACTAAAGTGTGTGATACTGCACTGATGTTGAGTCACTAAAGTTTGTGATACTGCACTGCTGTTGAGTCACTGCAGTTGTGCACTATACTGCTTCTGAGTCACTGCAGTTTTTGACACCACACTGATGTTAAGTCACTGCAGTTTTTGACACCACATTGATGTTGAGTCACTAAAGTTTGTGACACTGCACTGATGTTGAGTCACTAAAGTTTGTGATACTGCACTGCTGTTGAGTCACTAAAGTTTGTGACACTGCACTGCTGTTGAGTCACTAAAGTTTGTGATACTGCGCTGCTGTTGAGTCACTAAAGTTTGTGATACGGCACTGCTGTTGAGTCACTAAAGTTTGTGATACGGCACTGCTGCTGTCCGAGTCACTAAAGTTTGTGACACTGCAGTGCTGTTGAGTCACTAAAGTTTGTGATACTGCGCTGCTGTTGAGTCACTAAAGTTTGTGATACGGCACTGCTGTTGAGTCACTAAAGTTTGTGATACGGCACTGCTGCTGTCCGAGTCACTAAAGTTTGTGACACTGCAGTGCTGTCGAGTCACTAAAGTTTGTGATACTGCGCTGCTGTTGAGTCACTAAAGTTTGTGATACGGCACTGCTGTTGAGTCACTAAAGTTTGTGATACTGCACTGCTGTTGAGTCACTAAAGTTTGTGATACTGCGCTGCTGTTGAGTCACTAAAGTTTGTGATACTGCGCTGCTGTTGAGTCACTAAAGTTTGTGATACGGCACTGCTGTTGAGTCACTAAAGTTTGTGATACTGCAGAACTGTTGAGTAAAGTTTGTGACACTGCAGTGCTGTTGAGTCACTAAAGTTTGTGATACTGCACTGCTGTTGAGTCACTAAAGTTTGTGATACAGCACTGCTGTTGAGTCACTAAAGTTTGTGATACTGCAGAACTGTTGAGTAAAGTTTGTGACACTGCAGTGCTGTTGAGTTACTAAAGTTTGTGATACTGCGCTGCTGTTGAGTCACTAAAGTTTGTGATACAGCACTGCTGTTGAGTCACTAAAGTTTGTGATACGGCACTGCTGTTGAGTCACTAAAGTTTGTGATACGGCACTGCTGTTGAGTCACTAAAGTTTGTGATACTGCAGAACTGTTGAGTAAAGTTGTGACACTGCAGTGCTGTTGAGTCACTAAAGTTTGTGACACTGCAGTGCTGTTGAGTCACTAAAGTTTGTGATACTGCACTGCTGTTGAGTCACTAAAGTTTGTGATACTGCACTGCTGTTGAGTCACTAAAGTTTGTCGGCTGGGCTATAAGCAACATTATCTTATCTTATCTTGTGATACTCCACTGCTGTTGAGTCACTAAAGTTTGTGATACTGCACTGCTGTTGAGTCACTAAAGTTTGTGATACCGGACTGCTGTTGAGTCACTAAAGTTTGTGATACTGCACTGCTGTTGAGTCACTAAAGTTTGTGATACCGGACTGCTGTTGAGTCACTAAAGTTTGTGATACCGGACTGCTGTTGAGTCAGTAAAGTTTGTGATAGTGCACTGCTGTTGAGTCACTAAAGTTTGTGATATTGCACTGCTGTTCAGTCTACAGTTTGTGATAATGCTGTTTGGTCTACAGTTTGTGATAATGCTGCTGAATCACTTCAGTTTGTAACTGCACCGATGTTGAACCTCTGCAGCTTCTGACACTGTTGTTTTGAGTCACTGCAGTTTCTGACATCTTACTACCTTTGAGTCCCTGACATTTGTGACACATTGCTGACATTGTTGTTGAATCGCTGAAATTTCTGACACAGTACTATTGTTGAGTCACTGACATTTGTAACACAACTGTCAAGTCACTGAAATTTCTGACACAGTACTATTGTTGAGTCACTGACATTTGTAACACAACTGTCAAGTCACTGAAATTTCTGACACTGCACTGCTGCTGAGTCACTACAGTTATGAAACTGCAGTTTGTGACGCTACACTACTGCTGAGTCACTGCAGTTTGTGACGCTACACTACTGCTGAGTCACTGCAGTTTGTGACACTACTGCTGAGTCACTGCAGTTTGTGACGCTACACTACTGCTGAGTCACTGTAGTTTGTGACACTGCACTACTGCTGAGTCACTGCAGTTTGTGACACTACTGCTGAGTCACTGCAGTTTGTGACACTGCACTACTGCTGAGTCACTGCAGTTTGTGACACTGCACTACTGCTGAGTCACTGCAGTTTGTGACACTGCACTACTGCTGAGTCACTGCAGTTTGTGACACTGCACTACTGCTGAGTCACTGCAGTTTGTGACACTACTGCTGAGTCACTGCAGTTTGTGACACTTCACTACTGCTGAGTCACTGCAGTTTGTGACACTGCACTACTGCTGAGTCACTGCAGTTTGTGACACTGCACTGCTGCTGAGTCACTGCAGATTGTGACACTGCACTACAGCTGAGTCACTGCAGATTGTGACGCTGCACTACAGCTGAGTCACTGCAGTTTGTGACACTGCACTGCTGCTGAGTCACTGCAGTCATGACACTGCATCACTGCTGAGTCACCACAGTCATGACACTGCATCACTGCTGAGTCACTGCAGTTATGAAACTGCAGTTTGTGACACTACTGCCGAGTCACTGCAATTTGTGACACTGCTGCCGAGTCACTGCAGTTTGTGACACTACTGCTGAGTCACTGCAGTTTGTGACACTGCTGCTGAGTCACTGCAGTTTGTGACACTACTGCTGAGTCACTGCAGTTTGTGACACTGCTGCTGAGTCACTGCAGTTTGTGACACTACTGCTGAGTCACTGCAGTTTGTGACGCTACTGCTGAGTCACTGCAGTTTGTGACACTACTGCTGAGTCACTGCAGTTTGTGACGCTACACTACTGCTGAGTCACTGCAGTTTCGGGCTTGCGCTGCCATTGAGTCACTGCACATGTTTTCAGTCCACCTGTTCTGATCAAGTACAGAGTACCAAAGTGACAGGTGCCCGTGATAGGGAACCCCTTCACCACAGAGTGGACAGGCCACCTCCAAACCAGTTCCAACCACACAGGAAGACTGGGACGTTCCTTCATCGCAGACACAGACACAGAACGGACATAAAAACATGAGGTCAGCCAGGCCTGACAGCACGTACAATCTTAGATAGTGTTGTTGTTTTTTTCCACGATGGATGAGGGTCACAGTCAAGAACCCGACAGGACGGTACTCTGTGCTTCCCTTTGCACTGTAAACCCAGAGGGATTAACTGGGCCTGTGGTGCCTTCAGTGCCATCAAGACACAAGCGGAGGAGACAGGACTCCGGGGGTTCCAGTCTTCTCAAAGGCGCAAGTGGAGGACTGTCTTCCTCTCAAAGACACAAGTAGAGGAGACAGGATTCAGGTGTCCACGGCTTCCTTTCAAAGACACAAACGACTGTGTGGTTTCAGTCTTCTTCTCTCTTTAAAAAAAAAAAAAAAAAAAAATGGAGGAGACAGGGCTAGGGAGGGTCAAGTCTTCCCATTTGAGCCCACTGGACATTAAATCT
The DNA here is from genome assembly GCA_018398815.1 of Conus ventricosus. NCBI lineage: Eukaryota > Metazoa > Mollusca > Gastropoda > Neogastropoda > Conidae > Conus > Conus ventricosus. The sequence continues at coordinate 53,995,508 of CM031609.1, forward strand.
GGAACAGGATCTGGCCGGTGTCCCCAAGTTCCTCAACAATGGGTCTGAAGGATTTTACCGCCCTCCCTCCCCGGCTTTCCATACCTTTGGTCTGTGAAACCACCCGCCGCACGTCTGTTCAGACATACCACTGACACAGTTTGGCCATTATCTTCATATGAATCAAATCAATCTCTGGCTTTCTGGGGAAGGGGAGGGGCTGGATGGGCGTTTTTTGGTTGCAGCAAGGAGAGGAAGGAGGTGGACGGCGAGCTCAGTTCATCTGACTGAGCTTATCAGCAAGATCTCCATGGCCAGTGTCGGCCAGGGCAGCAGCCAAGGCGTGGATGGAGGTGGGGTAACGTGACTCGATCCACTTCCGCAGCATCCGGTGGTTGACCTCCAGCAGTCCATAGTCTTTGTTATCGAGCCAGATCTGGTCCAGGGTAGTGTCCGTCAGGCCCAGGCGACGACCTACTGACCACCAGTCTCCAGCCAGCCCTGACTGACCACGTTTAGGTGCCGCTGTTCTGGGGCAGCCTGGTTTTCTGAAAATATCACAATTGAACAAGATAAGATAAGATAATGTTGCTTATAGCCCAGCCGACCGCAAAGGGCCATATCAGGGCTGTCACCACGTTAAAATCAACTCACCAGTCATATAAAAAAAAAAAAAAAAAAAAAAACCACTTTCATACATCTCATTAAATGACATCGTCTACAAACGCACCAGAAACTTTGTTGAAAATCTTTCTTCCGTAAAATCTTAAATCAGATGAAAAATATTAATCTCTCTCAAAAAATTCAAGGATCACATCAGGCGGGACATCCCTGAACAGGATCTTCATGGACTCCGCCGTAAAATGTTTGTGTCTCACATCGTGCAAGTCCCAACACTCTAAAAGAACATGTTTCATTGTGAGTGGCGCATGACATGGGATGCACCACGGAGCTTCTTCACTCTTTAAAAGGTAAGCATGGGTAAAATACGAATGGCCGGTGTGCAGCCGGCACAGAACCGTTTCCTCTTTACGACCTCCCGACGTGGATGGGAGGAAGTCCTTAAGGTTTGGACGGATCTGAAAGAGTTTGTTACTCGTCTGTGTGTTCCAATCCTCCTACCAGAGGTCTCTCACATTGAACAAAAGGTAAGAGCATGTGTGTGTGTGCGTGTGGTTGCAGGGAGGGGGAGGGGAGGGATGAGTGCACGCTAACAATTCCTCCATTATTAGTACACGACATGGCAAAAAAATGGGAGGGGAAAGGGGAGGGGGAGAGAAGGGAATGGATAACGGAGAAGAAACACGGAATAATTAACCCTTTCACTGGCCACACATGGGGACCATTCAAGTCTGTTTTGAAAACAACCATTTGTATCATCTGTTCAGAATCCGCTTACATCCCCTGTTTGGGACTCAATCGCAGAGCTCAGCTGATCGTGTTGGTATGGCACAGACAGGTACCACCTGTAACAATGTGGTATTTTCACCTGAACAGGGGGAAAGAAATCAACAACAAAGGTCCTCCAAAACAAGCACTGAAAGGTACAATACAGAAATGTGAAGAAAGTGCTATCAGGAAATAAGTATACCCTTGAAGTACACTTAAAGGATCCATTTAAGGATGCCAGGAAAGTGAAAAGTTTTTGACAGTCAAAGTGGTCAGCCTTACTGTTTACCAACTCAAGCACTGTCACTCACATCAGAGCTGACAGCGGCTAAGAACTGCACACAACAGCACTTACTCTTCTGAGAGATGCCATCTTCCACCGATTGTCAAAAAAAATGTCTGTTGAACAAATATGCGGGGAGGGAAATAAACGCATGCCAACAATTCCTGCATCATGAAGACAATGACTTGGCAAAGATTTTACAGCAAAAAAGAAAGCAGAGGGAATGGAAAGGGAGAAAGGATGGGGGCATGACAAAGAGAGCACTATAAAATCCTTCACTTGCAACATACAGGAGACCAGTGCAGTCTGTTTTGAAAAACAGAACCATTCACACTGCCTGTTACTTTTGTTCCATGACTGGGAATCACAAACGAAACCTGAATGGTTGTAAGCAACACGTGTCCTCTGAGAACACTTTAGTTGTCTGATAAAGGGGGCTGTTTGGTTTTTGACTGAATGCATAACACTTTAACCCTCAACCCGACAAATCAGTCCTTCAAATGAGACTATAAACCGAAGTTCCGTGTGTGAACGCACGCATAACATCTTGCACACACGTAAAATCACATCACCAATTTTTGGAAGAGAAGGCCACTCTGGCTGTTGGTAAGATGACACGTTACACATAGCATGCAGCGCACCCTGCGTGAGAAATGGACAGAATGAAGGAAATAGGGAAATTGAGTGGACAATATTGACTGGATGACACGGGAAATGACTGAATGAAGTGCCATCTGGCAGCTCTTCAGTCGGCACTACCCAGGTAGGCAGCCCGTTGTGTAAATGAGTGTGGATTGTAAAGCGCTTAGAACTTGGCCTCAAGCCGAGGCTATATAAGTATTCATAATAATAATAATAAAATGTGGGGTTAGAAAAGAAACCACATCTACCACAACATGCAATTGCCCAAATGAACAAAACACCATTCAGGCCTTATCCTGCAATACCTAATCAGCCCTACCCACAATGTACTGGCGGAACTGTTGGTGCTAGCCTCTTTCAGCCTGCCTTCAGCAACAACCAACTGGCAGAACTGTAACTGTAAGCTTCTTGTTTAGGATTTTTTTTCTTTTAGATAAAAAAAACAACAACTGAACTTTCTGTGAGCCAATATCAAGAAAAAAAAAAATCCCATCCCCAGAAGGCTTCACCCACAATGGTGTGAAGAGGGGGATATGGGGGAGGGGATGGGGGGAGGGGGGGGGGGGGGTAGGAGTGGGCTAAACATGTTTTGTGGAAGAAAATGAATAATGCTTGGCATAGATCACACACACACACACACACACACACACACACACACACACACACACACACACACACACACACTAAAAGCAACCCTGAAAAGGTCGGTGGCCTTACAATGATATATCCAGGTTCAGGCATCAAAGTTCTGCCTTTTCCTCCAATCAACCGTCAGCTTGAAAAAAAAAAAAAAAACAACTTCAATCTTGAACTAAAGTTATTTAAAAATAACAACAACTTCAATCTTGAACTAAAGTTATTTAAAAAAACCAACAACAACAAAACAAGGTCAAACAAATCACATGCTGTTTTCAGAACAATGCAAGAGAGGGACAGACAGACAGACGGACAGACACTCAGAGATACGCATTCCATGCACTGCTGCTAAAGACCATCTGCCTTACCAGTAATTTTGAGGCGGTTGGGAATGGGCGCAGCGGCAGCGGTTGTGGTACGTGTGGAGCCGTCGGCATAGTGATGAACCGCCATGTGGTTGGTGTGGCCGATCTGCAAGACGGCTCCTGGCCGCAGGTTCTCTGCCAGCCCCGTGGCGTGGATTGTTCCATGCAGCCCTGCAATTCAGGACCACTGACACATGGCTTTGTCATCGTCTTGTAGACAACACGGTGGCCTGAATCATCAGTAACCGCTTGACACGTGTCACTGCTTAGTTCTGCCCACCGCAGTCACCAGATGTTGAGAAGACAACCAGTGTATCAGCATCCCTACCCCTGCCCCCTTTCCTTCAAGAATGCCGTTGTTGTAAGTTGTTCAGTAATAAAATACCATACAATATGGCTTTTATCAGTTAGAAAATTTTTTTACAGACCACGGATGTTATCAATAATTTAATTAAAAAATGAATACCATCAGCCGCCGTGGCAAAATGTGGTTGGCCACGCAGACTCCTGTCTGGGTGTTTTGGGTTAGGTTCCCATTTGTAGGAATTTTCTGCCCTGAAAGGCTCCTACCCAGACTAGAGTTTGCTATGACTTCAACTGGAAAGACTGACTACACAGTCGAGTTCCATCCACTTAATGGATGTGTCTCTGAGCGCTTTGCTCAAATTTCCTGATCTGTGGGTGTCTGTATCTCTTAGGCCTGGCTGACCTTGGGATATACTATGAAAATAAGTGTAGAGTACAGCCCTGTATGCAATCCCAGACCAAAAGGAAATCTGTAGCATCATCTCAACCATCCAAATCCACATCATTCCGCATTTTAAAAAAGAAAAAAAAAGTCTCAAACTCTGTTGACTTTCACACCCTAATCTCATGGTGACCTCAGTTTCAGTTGATCTTCCACATCTCTGCCTTTAGTTGGCTTTTGTAGGGGCCACCTATATATTGGTAAATTCATGGAGATCGTCGTTCTGCCGATGTGGTGCTACTCTCCGCAGGTGCACCTAACTCACGCTGGCTCCATGACAAAGGAACTATTGTCATCAGTAAGGGTGGGGGTGGGGGTGGGGGGAGGGGGGGCTAAGTAGGTGGTGTCCGGCGTATTTTGGATCAGAACAGGCACCTCTGAACACCACCAAACTGACTTGGCAGCAACCAGAGTGACCTGGCAGCAATGCAGTGTCTCCTCTGGTGGGTTGCTTCATGGCTGATTCCTGCGGACTGCCGGTGCTGGGGATGTGGTGGGATGGGCCAGGTTGTGGCTGCGGACAGGGAGCTGAAATGAGCAATGTGGGTGCAGTGCCACTGAAGTGGAACAGATCACATAAAACAAAACAACAACAACAACACACACACATAAAACTGAGACAGGTCCTTTTCTTTCCCAACTCCAGCTCCATGGAACAAACCACTTCTGTCCCTCAGTCAGACTCTCTCAAAGACAGGTTTAAAACCTCTTCTCTTCCCTAATAAGAATACATAATGCTGATATGATTGCATGTAGAGTACGTAAAGATAATGTGGGACTGTTTGTGAATTATATGCCACTGTGCATTTAAGTTACAAGCTGATGAACATGAACAGGTCATACCGTAACTCTCTAAGACACTGTGAGTTGATATCTACTAGGTCTTCTATATATTCATCTGATATTAACCTATTATTACTTTCATCACTTCCCACAGATGGTACAGGCTGCTAGGGGTTCTTTCTTTTCTCTAGTCTCTCACCTGTGATGACAACTTGGTCTTGACTTTTCTGAGCGCCACCATCCCCTGCACATCGTGGAGCAGCAGCCACGGAGCGGCGGGCGGACGTTGCGGGCGTTGGTCGGCCAGAGCATCGGTGGCTAGGTCTCTGGCATTGGTGGCCGACTGTAGATCGGCAACGGCCACTTCCTGGCCAGTCTGGCAGTTTGGCAGTCCGGCCAGATCGTCTGAGCACTGGATGGGGGCGTTCTGCACACAAGCGACACCTATGCTGCACATGTCAATCCTCAATCTCAGGTACCTTTTGCTGGAAGGAAAATACTGTGTGGTGTGAATAATGCTCCTGCGTACTGTGAAAGAGACAGACAGAGAGAGAGAGAGAGAGGAGAGAGAGAGAGAGAGAGAGAGAGAGAGAGAGAGAGGAGAGAGAGAGAGAGAGAGAAGAGAGAGAGAGAGAGAGAGAGAGAGAGAGAGAGAGAGAGAAAGAGAGAGACTGAGAGAGAGAGAGAAGAGAGAGAGAGAGACAGAGAGAGAAAGAAAGAGAGAGAGAGAGATCTAAGCATATGGCCAATGTCAACATAAATGCCATCTTTCTAAGTACTGTGCAGACAAAACTGCTTCAGCCAGAGGCATCAAACTTTACCGCAAGTGATCTTCAGTACCCAATGTAGATAAGGCTTGAGCTCTGTACACCTAAATATTCTCTAAATCAAGAGTAATTAGTCTTAATTGATTAAGGTCATCAAAGTTCACGAGCTGCGCTATTTTCATTTCAGGCAGATTTACCAAAATGGCATGTCATATTTGCCGACAGGGCTTCAAACATTGGTAACTGGCCTGCAAGATCAGTGTGTTAGGTTACACAGACACACACACAACACAGACACACACACACACACACACACACACACACACACACACACACACAACAGGACTCATGTGGCTGAGGTCTCATGTCTGGGTACCATGCTTGCACAGTGTTATATAATGTTGCACCTAAACCTTTTGAGATGGCAGAATAATGCTGAAAAGAGTGAAGCATCCTTGCAGAAACTGTGAGAGTGAAACATGAAGTCTCAGATATAAAGGTGATCTACTCTCCCGCTTACTACAGGTTCCATGGCAGACAGGGAAAAAAGGAGTCAGTCAATCAGTATTTATCTTGTGTGTTAAAAAAAATGAAATACTGCAGATACAACTTCTTGCTACCTAATCAAATGAAAGTAATGATTAAATAAATGCATTTCATCTTATGTCATAACGTTTTTGTGTTGGATTTTTGTTGTTAAGGCATGAGACTTTTAAGGGTTTCGTCACAATTCAGGTTTTTCAGAGGTCTTCGGGTTCATTGTTACGATGTGCATGATAAATCTGCCAAGAAAATTTTTTTTTTGGGGGGGGGGGGGGGGGGGGGGGTATGTAAGATTGAGACCAAGTTTCAAGTTCACAATCCAGTCCATTATTTCATTTCAGTCTGATCTGTCAAGGCTGCTGCCAGCACTTCTAAACTGGGGGTTGGGAGAGGGGGGGGGGGGGGGGGGGAGAATCTATGGGCTCAAAATAACGTTTCAAAGCCTGAGAAGAGAGGAACTGCCACAAAACACTGATAATCTTGCAAGCATCAAGAACTGCTGGACTAAAGAATGGCTTGAGCATTTGTTAAACTCACAATAGCTTGCAGTTTATGAAAAAAAGGGCTTCAGCATAAGGGGGTTTCACCCTTGACCCCTTGAGGTCATTGCCACTTGAAGCCCACCTGGGGGTCCAATGCTGGCTCCTGGACCTGCTGAACATGTTCAGGCTTTTCCTACTTGCTCTGGTCTCATGTTTGGCTGTGGATGACAACAGATCTAATTTTTCTTCTGAGGCATTACAAAAACAAAACAAAAACAACTGTTTTTCATCTTAGATGAATTATATCGTTTTGGGAGGGTTGATGTTTGAACCAACCCTGGACAGATCAGTCCAAATCCATTAGTACTGAACGAAAGTGGTTTACTGTCCTGTGTGAAAAGGTGAAAGACTGTGTTTAATCATGGTTTACTATCGACACAAATGTTAAAAAAATGACAACCTGTGTTGCAGGTTGAGAACAGAATAGGCAAGAGAGAGAGAGAGAGAGAGAGAGAGAGAGAGAGAGAGAGAGAGAGAGAGAGAGAGAGAGAGAGAGAGAGAGAGCATGAAACTGAAAGCTGTGAGCAGAAAGGTGTCTGGTCACAGAATGATGAAGAAGCTAGAGATGGCAGACAATGAGAGGGTTTCTATTCACTGCACTAGCCACGACACTTTGGTAACGCTGATTTATAGCTGTAGCTTGCTCAAATCTGACATGATACATTGCATGATGCCTAACATCACTTCATGAAATGGACGAAAAAATGAGCACAAAAAAAGCAACAGCATGTAATAAACATTACCATGATTGTGAGAACGGGTGAAAATTGCTTCTGAAGGAATGTGACTTGGAAACCGGTCAGTTGTCCTCGTATACCTGTGTATACCTGAAAATAACAAGAGCTGGTTACCACAGAGAACAAGAATCCACATGAATAAAGAAAAAAAAAAAGGTTTGTTTTGTCATTCCTCACACTATTTTACATCTTTATTGGAAAGAAATGTGCTATTATGGTTCAGTAGGTGCATGTCTGGTCATTTCAGGAAGTTTCAGTATGCACACATGTCCAAAGAACACACAACACCCCATCTGATAAATCATGAGACCACAATGTGTCAGCTGTAAAAACCAGCAACAGTAAATGATTAACAGCTTGAACAATGGACTTGATATAGGAACATAATGCAGATTTACATACCATGTGTAAACATGGCTTTTGATTTAAACCTTAAGTGCTTTTATATGATCTATGTATATAGATGAATGTGTTTGTGATTGTGCATATGCTTATGACAGCAGCTCGTATTTACTGTCCATTGCTGTGTGTACCTGAGAAACTGGCTTGAATAAATAGTGACATTACCTGGTAATGCTAATTTATGATAAGATTATACAGGGCCAAGATGTACTTTTGTATTAAACAAATAAAAATTCTGAATAGTTTCGGGCAGTATTGCCAACACCAAAGTGTATGGGAGATTTGGACAATGTGAGAGTAGGTTCTTCTGTGGCATTTTCACATTCGAACAGCATTTCATCTGAAAACTGAAAAGCTTAGGACACAAGTCTCTGCTTGTGAAAAATTAATCAGACATTCTGGAAATCTACGGCACAAAATGTCAAGATGTTTAGGGGCAAAAAAAAGTTTTCGCTTTCCTACTCCGACATTTTCCTTTCACACACACGCACGCACACACACAGACACAGACACACACGCACACACACAGACACACACACACTCACACACACACATACACACACACATACACACACACACTCACACACACACACACAAACACACACACACACACTCGCACGCACACTCATATACACTCACTCACAGACACACACACACTCACACACACACACACACACACACACACACACACACACACACACACACACACACACACTCACACAGACACACTCACACAGACACACATCACACTCACTCACACACACACACACAAATGAAGGACACTTCATTATGTTCCTTGGGATCACCTTTTCTGAAGATTTCCTACAAAACAGTGTAGCTTCACGTTGGAAATCCTCAACAGTACCCATTAACTTGCAACTCACCTGTAGATTCAGATCACAAACAAGAAATGGATCGGCAACAAATCAAGGCCAGACCAATGCAGCGCGAGCACAGTGCCCAGACATGAGACCCCCAACCACCTGAATCCTGATTTCTTGACCCACACCACACACGATTATTTTCAAACTTGGACCACTAGCTCTACCATTGCGCTGTTGACAATGGAAAATCCTTAAATCATCAGATCAATCTGAATGGCCTTGTGACATACAAGGGCAAATGATGTGTGTGTGTGTGTGTGTGTGTGTGTGTGTGTGTGTGTGTGTGTGTGTGTGTGTGTGTGTGCGTGTGTGCGGTGTGTGTGTGTGTGTGTGTGTGTGTGAGTGTTTGCATGTGTGTGTGTGTGTGTGTGTGTGTGTGTGTGTGTGTGTGTGTGTGGTGTGCTTGTGTGAGCGCATGTGTACGCACAGGAAAACTTCAAGTTCAAGATTCTCCTTCTGCTAGCAGGTCCATGTGAGATGTCTGCTGATCCGTGAGACTCGTTGTCACTGTCACAATGCAGTAATCAGCAGGCCACACTTCAACTGATGTTTTACTAAATCAGCCAGAGACATCACTGAATTTCACTTGCTGGATTTGGTCAAATTTGAAGTCCGGCTGCCTGCGAGAACCACGTAGGTCAGGTTCTGATGTTAGAGTAGGTGCAAGAAAAGGTAATGTTTGCCACTAATGCCAGTGCTGATCTACCACCTGACCAGCACATGATTTGCCGAAGTGACCACTGCTGTTCAGCTCTTCTCCCCTGTAGTCAGCCAGAGACAAAACTCCACAGTCTACAATCAGAGCTTGCGCCTGCAGGCTGCTGTTTCACACCCTTCAACAAACATGTCTTGATAAAATACTCGTTTAACACCTGGCCATAAAATGCACAGATTTTCAATTTATTATTAATCTGCATAAGGTCAACTGTGAACAGCAATAAAAAAATTTCTGGTGATACCTCAAAGGACGGGGAAGGAAGGAAGTAATGGGGGTGGGAGGGAAGGAAGAACACACATACTTATTAACCAAACCTGTAAAAAAAAAGCAGACAGTCACACAATCTCAGTCAGAGTTAAAACTAATAAAAATGCAGTGAATAAAACTGAAACTAAATGTACAGGAAATCTGACAAACTAATACACTAACAAACTGCTTAATTTGGTTGGCAAGTGACCGACCAACCTTGGACTGACTGACTAGCAAAACGGTGATTGACTGGCTGACTGTCTGACTGACTGACTGGCTGATGGACATAATGGAATTAGTCTACTAACTCACTAATTACCTAACTCACTCACTCTCTCACTCATGACTGGCTGACCAATTGACTGACAGACTTACCCAAAAACTTATTTACTAACTTGCTGATTACATCATTAACTAACGGCATACATTGGTGACTCATGACATAACAGATCAAAAAGTTGAAAAGGTAGTAAAACGATGGGACTAACACACTACCAAATGCATCAGTAAACTAACTAAAATCAAGCAACCAAACAACTAAAATGCCTCCTAAAACCACACAAATTTTCAACCAAAGTCGTCTCTGGTGATAAAGGAAGGCTGAAAGAAGTACTGGTGGAAATCAAATAATGTGTCTCACACAAATGCCTGACAAACCTTTCTCCACCGACCTTTTTTCATCATCCAATTGACGGCCCCAATCAACAAGCTGATTATTATTTTCTACCTCCTTCCTCCCCCGTACATATTCCTTTCCATTGCCGTTATCCTTGCCCACAAATACGGATGAAGTAATCAAACATCGTGCAACCCAGTGACGGGGTCTGATCGTACAGGCCACTGTTAATTGTATTACGGCTATGCCGAGTGGCGGCCGACCATGTCGGTGTTCGAAGCGGTGTGCGAAACCTCTACGCGACAACCCTACGTAATCCTGGTAAACCTGGTGTACCTTAGTAACCTAGTAATTCTCCTCCTACGGCAGACCAGCATTTTCTGTCGTCGTTTCGGGGCGTTTTCACCCGTGTCGTTCACTAACTTTCAATTTCTGAGTTAGCGAACAGCTAGGCCTAAATGTCAAAGCGCCCCAAACCATTATTATTATTTTTTTTTTCCGCATTCATGTACTGAGCGACGAAATTTGTGAAAGATCGAATTTAAAGAGAAGCTGATGGTTGTCTTTGGAGTATTCGAACGACATAGAGTACATTTTGAACTTACTTTATTCTTTTATGAGCCTACGCCCGATGCTCACGGCGACGCAGTTTCCACTTCCAGGAAATTGCTCGCGTTGGGGAAGTCTTCTCGCTGTATCTCGTAGATTTATTTCCCCTGTTCGAGTGACAGGTAACATCACACGTGACGAAGCCTCGATGAAATTCTCGTCAGGTAGAACAAAGAGAAGTTGATACAGGCTGAATTTTTGTTACGTCTTATAGCCAGTTCTTCCCCCCCCTTTTTTTTTTTTTCCATATATAATCAAAATGGGTTTCAACTGATTGTTTGTTCGTTTGTTTTACTTACTTATGTGTTTTCTCTTGTAATTTGTCTCATTCGTTCGGCGGTTTTGTAATTTTCTTTTAAAATCTTTTTTGTGCCGAAGATGAGAAGATAAGTGCTCGTTCTTCGTTTTCATTGTCCGGAATGTTGTTTGTTTTACTTGAAGAAGACCTAAGAGGTCGAAACGCGCCGTAATTTGTCTTGTAATCTATTTGTCCATAATTACTGTCTTACGGAATCACTTTCAATTCTTTACAAAAAAAAAAAAATCTTTTAAAGTTATCGTTATGACGATTGAGGCCTATGAAGGCCAGTTCCATGGCAACATTTGAATGCTTCGTTGTGGCAAGTGTGGTTGGGAGAGAGGCCTAATGGGCGTCCAGTCTGCCTGTAGGACCACAAACAGATCTCACCAACAGACCACCACTGATCTTATTTTTTAATTTTTTTTATTTTTTTTTTATTTATTTTTTTTTTTTGCTGTCCCAACCTCTGCGCCACCTCAGAGGCAGTGCACCCACGCCGCTCGTTCCGACACCCCGTCCACAGCTAGAGCCCGGTCGGCCCCGCCGCAGCCACGGCACCGGCAATCCACAGGGAGCAGTCAATGGCAAGTCGTCAAGAGGCAACCACCGGAGGAGACACTGCACTGCCGCCGAGTCACTTCGGTGGTGTTCACTGGCGCCTATTGTGATCTAACATACGCAGGACACCACCTATTAAGCGCTCTACTGACGACAATAATTGCTTAGTCGCGGAGCCGACGTGAGTGAGCTCTCCCTCCGGAGGGCGCAACCACGTCCATCCAACGACAGTCCCCATGGACTCGCCGATACCAGTGACCCCGACGGAACCAAACCAAGGCCACAGACGTGGAGAGGACATCGAAACTGAGGTCACCGTGAATTTGAGACTTATTTTTTTTAAATGCTGATCGATGAGAATGAAGATGATTAAGATGATGCTACGGATTTCCATTTCGGTCTGAGACTACATGACAGGGCTGTACTCTACGCTTCCTTTCATAATATATGCCGGCGTCAACCAGGCCCGCGAGATACAGGCACCTGCAGTATTGGTCAGGAAATTCGAGCAACACTCTCAGGAACGCATCCATTAAGTGGATGAAACTCGACTGTGTGGTCCCAGTCTTCCCAACTGAGTCCGCAGCAACTCAACTCTGGGTAGGAGCCGGTCGGGGCAGAAAAACCCACATGACTCTGATGGGATTCGAACCCACGACCTCCTAGCCGGGAGTCCTCGGCGCTAACCACTTCGCCACGGCGGCTGGGGGCAGTGATCTGCCCAACTGTTGCAGATCTACAAACTGCAATCAGGTCGGTGGAAAGGGAAGCATCCCACCGATGTTATAAATAAAGTTAATTGGATTGTTGCTTCCCTTGTACCACGTAACACATTTGAGGCGTGAATGAGTGATCGCTTCGTTTTGGCTGCGTCTCTGACCTACATTGTGGTGAATGTTCACCTCTGTCTTGAGAATCGCCCAAAGGCCTAACCTGTGTTGGTGTCAGAAGAACAATGAAGTGAAAGGAGGAAGAAAACGGCTGTAAGATATAATGTCAGAACTGTGCCGAAATTCTTGGGTCTTATGAAAAGAGTATTCGACGGTAAACACAGATTTTTATGCAATTTTTTTTCGTTTTTTTTTGTTTGTTTTTGTTTTGTTTTTGTTTTTTTATGACACGGGAGGTGTCAGTGATAAATATAAAGGTCACGACTTGGCCAATGATGGGCATAGCAAACGTTCAAGTAAGATGTGGTGTAGAGAAATGAAAAGAGGAAAACTGAAATGTCATATTCTACAGATTAAACTTTTAAAAAAAAAGGAAAAACAAACAAAAACACACACAAAAAAGAAAGAAAAAAAAGAAAAAAGAGGGACACAGGCACATCCTGTAAGTCGGCATTAGATCGCGAAGATTGACACATTTTGTGGCTTGCTGAGGCTAGCACTGGCAAAGAAATAGGTGCTATAGATCTATGAGACTAGAGAATTTTGTTTGCTGAAACAGATGTTTTTGTGGCACTGTTTGAGGCCAACTTTTAAAAGAAAAGTTTTTTCTTTTTTCAATCAATGTTTTGAACCGAAACGTTTGCGTGTGATTATGCTAAACGATAGTAGATATAATCCTTTTCACGTAATTGATAGTTATCAACTAAAAGGAGTACCTCTCTTCTGTTTGACAACTTGTGTATCAACGTTGTGTGAGCGAGTGTCTGACAATCGTGACCCCGTCTACAGCTGGCTTAAATACCGACTGATGACATTACGAGCGTCTGCAGAACTTGTGTCCCCAGTGAAAAAAAAAGAAGAAAAACAAAAGGAAGAAAAGAAAATACTGTAAAAAATGTTTATTCCCCCTCCCATTCTCACACTTACACAATTTGTGCTTTTATATCTATATTTGTGTATACATTTATTCATATATGTCTTTTTTTGATAGGTTATAATTATTGATGCATGCATATCACAGTGCACAACCAGCCGCCATTGTTGTCGGATACTCCAGCTATGCCTGCAAAGCTGAGCCTAAAGGGCGATAACCTTATTTTTATTATTTTTTTAAATTTTTTTTTACGACTCTTGACACGGTCATTAGGCCTAACACCCAGTTTGACTTGTTCTTCTCTCTGGTTGAGGCAGATCTATCCCAGACAATGAGCAAGAAAGTGAGTAGGCTACGCTTTTTACCGGGTCGTAACTGCAGTAGGCCTACTAACGGCCAGTTAAACTTGATGCAAACACTGTGACGCAGTCTCCGCTGTGCTTTCTCGCAAGCTGATGTGATACTGATGTCCCAGCTGAGAGTGTTAGAGTTATCATCATCATCATCATCATCATCATCATCATCATTATCATTATCATCATCATATTATCATCATCATCATCATCATCATCATCATCATCATCATCATCATCGCCTATCACCCCTCCTGGGGCACAGGCCGCCAACCAAGGACCTCCAGGCATCTCTGTCCTGGGCTCTTTTCTCCAGCTGGTTCCGATGTTGGCTGCCCTGGTTGAAAGAAAGGCGGTCGGCCATATGGCTTCCTGAGATTTCAGGCTTTCACCACATGGCGTCATACATCTTGTCGAAGACCCATCCCTTCCCAGGGCTGAGGTGTCGATTTGATCTTTGGTTGGCGTTTTTGTAGCTGTGGTTTGTTTGACGGGGTGGGGTAGCTGGCCCCACGCCCAACCCTCCTCCTTTATCCGGGCTTGGGACCGGCATGATTCCCTAAAAGGGTCTCCTGGCGGAGTTTGTCAGAGTTATGCATGACAAGAAAATGTGAATGATTCGACATGAGTTAGTTGCAAAGTGATGTGACTGCAGGCGGAAATTTAAACAAAGTTTAAAAGGTATTTGAACTAACTCCGCCAGAAAAAAAAAGGACAAACGAATTACACCGAATTTGACAAGATAAGTGATAACTCATTCCTTATTTTCATTGTCCTGGGTGTTGTTTATCTTGCCCGAAGAAGACCTAAGAGGTCGACACGCGTCGTGGTTTGTCCAGTAATTCGTTCGCCCATGTTGTCCGGCGGAGTGTTTTCATAAGCATTTCAAAATTTGACTCGACATGTCGAACTTTCTGACCTTTGACAGATGATGGTGATCGAGATGTCTTTTTCTTTTCTTTTCTTTTCTTTTTTCCTTCCTCCCAATTTAATTACCATTTCTCTGATTTTTTTTTTTTGTTGAAACGTTGAGTTCACAAAGTGAATGAAATAGCCAGCGGCCACTTACCGAAAAGAGGCAAAACACAAACGAACACACACAACCTGTTGCAAAGTCACGCCTACTCATAATATAACGCGATACGAAACAGAGAAATGACGGATGTCTTATTTATACGTTACAACAACGCACAGAAAATGCGCTGACTAATGCTCCTCAGATCGGAGTTGGCATGATCCTATCAGACCTCTGGTTTCCTTCCTGTTGGAGTCTGGCCTGGAAGTCTGCAATCTACCGGCGGCACAAAGAGATGTTGACTTCAAAGTCACTCAGCTCCTTGGTTAGCTGGGAAAAGACTGTCGGTGTCACGCTCGATGCCGACTAGATTATCAGTGAGAAGAGTGCGGAATAAGTTTTAAAGCTCTCCAGAAAAGCTGGAGAACAAACTGCAGGCCTAGAGACACAGCTTGCTCTACAGTTCTGTTTGTTTCATAGCCAAAATGTAATGGAACTATTACGGTTTCTGACAGATTTAAGACTACGAGACTAGAAGATGAAAACCCAAAGCACTCGACACCCATGAATATTGCTGCGTTTTAGTTTCTTTTAACCTTTTTCAAGCAACACAGTAGAAGAATAGTGAACTGAAAAGGGCTGGCTCACACACACACACACACACACACACACACACACACACACACACACACTCACACACACACACACACACACACACGTGCGCGCGCGCGCGCGCACGCACGCACGCACGCACGCACGCACGCACACACACTAACGCAGAGAGAGAGAGAGAGAGAGAGAGAGAGAGAGAGAGAGAGAGAGAGAGAGAGAGAAGACGACGACGAAGAAGAAGTGTGTGTGTGTGTGTGTGTGTGTGTGTGTGTGTGTGTGTGTGTGTGTGTGTGTGTGTGAGGTGGTGGTGGTAGTGGTGGAAAAGGCCTGGGTAATTTGATTCAGTGGAGAAAATGGAAGGGGGTGGAGAGGGAGCGATAAAAAGAAGACGGGGAATGGCAAGAAAGGAAGAAAGATAGAAGCTGAAAGTACAAAATGTTCAACAAGTTTCACAATAACATAATTATAATCCATGCAAAAAGGTCTGTGGTCAGCGAATGAGACTGCTTTGCCTTTTTTTTCCGAAACACGCTCGCGGGACAGTGACTGCTGATTCAAAGCTTGATGGCAGACTTCTTTGTCCGGTGGAAGAGTGTTATTCAAAACATCAGTGAGAACGTCAGAAGTTTGACCTTGCACCCAGAGCGACACAAAACTGTGCCAGAATCAGCTTACGCCCGTCAAGACAAACTCCAGGCAAGGGAAGCAAGCCACGGATTTATTCCCTGCCCAAAGTCGCCTCAGTTCTTTCCCTTGACACATTCGGCGACGAAGTGCACTGACCGCAAGCTTTTGTAAATTGTAGCCTGTCATGTGTGGCATGATCCATGAGTACGTATGTACACTACATAGCATGATATTGCTCCACCTAAACACCTTGCAGCTTCGCTCCCCCTCCCCCTCTTTCTCTGTCTCTGAGTAAACAACTTGCATTCAACAAAGCATCATTTAGGTTTAAAATTTCGACAGATACCCTGCCATGGTATACTAATGCCTTTGTGTTTTCAAGATTGAAAAGCTGTTCTGGCTCTTCTATGCATTGATTATACTATAAAAAAAATAATAAAAAAGAGAGAGAGAGAGGAGAGAGAGAGGAGAGTGAGAGAGAGAAGAGAGAGAGGGAGAGAGGAAAATTGCCTGGCTTACTCTGGACCACATGTCTGGAACTCACTTCCACGAGTCTACAAAATACGAAAACGTTAAAACATTTCAGAAAACATTTACTGAACACTTCATGTTTCAATTATTTGATTACTCGATTTAAATCAATGCAGTCTTATGTAAACTATACATCGAATACCGTTGAAACGTGCTACTTCATCAAATCATTCACCCCCACTCCCACCCTCACTCTCTCCCATCCCCCTTCCCCTCCTACCCCCCATCTTCTCTCTCTCTTCTTCTCTCTCTCTCTCTTTTCTCTCTCTCTCTCTCTCTCTCTCTCTCTCTCTCTCTCTCTCTGTTTCTCACCTGGTGGTAGAGGTATAGCTGGATGGAGCGCTTCCATGCTACCCATCGTGGAGAGTACTCAGTGTGTTTGTGCGTGTGAGTGTGTGCGTGTGCGTGCGTGCGTCCGTGGTGTGTGTGTGTGTGTGTGTGTGTGTGGTGTGTGTGTGTGTGTGTGTGTGTGTGTGTGGTGTGCGGGGCGCTCGTATGGACGTTACTATACCATTTCATTATAGTTGAAGCGTATTGGATCAGTATGTACGGAAAGTCTGAAATTTGGCCCCTTCACGCCCTGGCCTCAGTTTTGATCGCTTCTCCAAGTCTCTGCCTAGGTGAGTTCCCCTGCACGTCTCTGCCTAGGTGGGGTTCTCTGCAGGTCTCTGCCCTAGGTGAGTTCCTCTGCACGTTCTGCCCAGGTGAGTTCCCCTGCAGGGGGCTTGCCCTAGGTGGTTTTTGCAGGTCTCTGCCTAGGTGATTTCCTTCCACGCTTGCCCCGGTGGGTTCCTCTCCGTCCTGCCCCCCGGTGAGTTCCCTTTTGCACGTCTCTGCCTAGGTGGTTCTTGCACGCTCGCCCTAGGTGGGTTCCTCTGCCGTCTTTGCCCCAGGTGAGTTCCTCTGCAGTCTCTGCCTAGGGGGTTCTCTCCACGTTTGCCCTGGTGAGTTCCCCTCCTCTTGCCCCAGGTGAGTTCCTTGCACGTTCTGCCTGGTAGTTCTTGCCTTCGCTAGGTGGGTTTTCCCCCACCCCCCCCCCTATTTCCCCCCACAATCTCTGCCTAGGTGATTCCCCCTGCGTCTCTTCCCCCGGTGGTTCCTTCACCTCTGCCTAGGTGAGTTTTGGTCTCTCCTAGGTGGTTCCCCCTTCCCGTCTCTGCCCAGGTGAGTTTCCTTCGTCTTGCCTATTTCCCCTTTCAGTCTTGGTGGGGTAGTTCTCTAGTCTCTGCCCCCAGGGAGTTCCCCTCACGTCTTGCCCTGGGTGAGTTCCTCTGAGTCTCTGCCTAGGTGGGTTCCTTCCGTCTCTTAGGTAGTTCTTCCACGTCCCTTTCCCGGGTGGAGTTCCTTGAACGTTCCCGCCCCTAGGTGAGTTTTCCCCTTTCAGTCTCTGCCTGGTGGTTCCTTCCCGTCTCTGCCCAGGTGAGTTCCCCCTTTCTCTTTGCCTGGTTTAGTTTCTCCCCGTTTTGCCCTAGGTGAGTTCCTCTCAGCTTCCTAGGGAGATCCTCTGCCTTTGCGGGTGAGTTCCCCTGCCCGGGCTCTGCCTAAATGTTCCTTCCCCTCTTGCCCCAGGTGAGTTCCCCCCTGAGCTTGCCCCCGTGTGATTTTGACCCCTTCCCCTTTCTCTGCCCCGTCTCTTCCCTGGTTGAGTTTTTTTGAGTTTGCCCAGGTGAGTTCTCTCAGTCTCTGCCCCAGGTGAGTTCTCTGCATCTTTGCCCTGGGGGGGTTCTCTGCCGTCTTGCCCCGGTGGTTCCTCTCCCGCTTGCCCCCAGGTGGTTTCCTTCCCCGTTTGCCCTTGGTGGGGTTCCTTCCCGCTTGCCCCTAGGTGGTTCCCCTGCACGTCTTGCCCCCAGGTTTTAGTTCCTTCCACTCTTGCCCCGGTGGTTCCTCTCAGTCTTGCCGGTGGTTCCCCCTTTCCCTCTTGCCCTGGTGGTTCCCTTCAGTCTTGCCGGGGAGTTCCCCTCCGTTTTGTAGGTAGTTCCCCCTTACGTTCTGCCCCCGGTGAGTTCTCTGGTCTCTGCCCAGGTGGTTTTCCGTTTGCCCCAGTGGTTCTCTGCGTCTTGCCCCGGTGGTTCCTTCCCCGTTTGCAAAGGGGAGTTTTGCAGTCCTTGTAGGTGGTTATTGACGTCTCTGCCCTGGTGAGTTCCTCTCCGCTATGCCCCCAGGTGGTTCCTTGCAGTCTTGCCCCAGGTGGGTTTCCCCTGACGTCTTGCCCCGGTGGTTCTCTGCAGTTATGCCCTTTGGGGGTTCCTCTCCCCGTCTTTTCCTGGTGAGTTCCTTTGCACGTTTGTAGGTGAGTTCCCCTGAGTTTGCCTAGGTGGTTTCTGCCGTCTATGCCCTTTGGGGAGTTCCCCTTTCACGTCTATTCCTGGTGAGTTCCTCTCCACGGGGGGCTTGCCTAGGTGATTCCCCTCCAGTTTGCCTGGGTGAGTTCCTTTCGTTTTCCTGGTGAGTTCCCCTTTCACGTTCTGTGGTGAGTTCCTCTCCAGTCTCTGCCCCGGGTGAGTTTCCCCTGGTTATCCCTAGGTGGTTTTTTCCCGCCGTTTTGCCTAGGTGAGTTCCTTAGTCTCTGCTGGGTGAGTTCCCCTTTCACGTCATGCCCCAGGTGAGTTCCCCTTGCATCTCTGCCCTAGGTGGTTTTTCCCGCACGTTTGTGGTGGTTCTCTGAGTTTGCCCAGGTGAGTTCTTGAAAGTCTTGTGGTGGTTCCCCTTTCCGTTATGCTGGGTGAGTTCCTCCCCGCAGTCTTGCCTAGGTGAGTTCCCCACGAAGTCGGGAATCGGGGGCCAGGGGACCGACGTGAAAGGACGTAAAGTTTCTGGGGAAGATCATTGATGGGCCCCCCCGGCTAAGCAAATTTTTAGTCGTCTGTAAAAGGGGCTTCTATGTGGGTCTTTCGTATGTTGGCTGAAAAGGCACACTGAAGATCGATTGGGTTGAAAAGTGAGCGTTCCCGCGGTAGTGGCTAGGTGCTGCTGTTGTGGTTGCCCTTGCCGGGGGCGGACGGGTCACCTAGGTGTGACTTAAACGGGAGCAGAGTGTGGTGTGGGGGGTGTGTTCATTTGGAGTGATAGAATGAACAGGGAAAAAAGGTAGTGATGTGGGCTTTATGAGAGAGGGAGAGGAAAGAGAGAGAAGGAGAGAGGGAAGGGGAAGAAGGGAGAGAAGAAGGAGAAGAGGGGAGAGAGAGGAGTGGGAGAGAGGAAGAGAGGGGGAAAGGGGGAAGCGATAGACAGAAGAAGAGACAAAGTGAGGAAAAATTTTTAATCATTACAAAATGTTTAAACACTTGGCATAGCCAATGAAAGGGGTGGTCCGCTACAATAATAGCAGCAGCGATGAAAAAAAAGTGAAAAAAGGAAAAGAAAAAACGTGTACCATACAATGAGAGAGAGAAAGGGGGGAGGAGAAAGAATGAAGAGAGGGGGGAGAGGGGGAGAGGCGGTGTTATGTTTAGGGAAATGTTACTGCGTTGGGGCGGACGTTTTGTTTTGGCAACGTTTTTTGGGTTTTAGGGGGGGGGTGTGGAGGGGGAGTGAGAGGGCAGGGTTGGGTGGTGGTTCCCTGGGTAGGTCGGAATTTTTTTGGTGTGTTTTGGTTTTTGTATTACGGGCGTTTGTTATTTGTTTTGGTTTGATGTGTGATTGTTAGTGTAAAGGTTGGAAGGGTTTCTTAGGTAGGAGAAAAATATGTTTGAGCCCCGCCCACGCAAAAGGGGGTATAGGGGTGTCCCCCTTTTAAGTGTTAAATAATTTGTCTTATTTTCATCATCAACCACAACAACGATAGAAACAACAACAATAACGACGAAGAAGACAACAACAACGACAACGACGACGACGACGACGACGACGACGACAACAAAACAACAACGATAAAACGATGATAATAATAATGATGATAATAATAGTAATGATGATGATGATTATGACATGATGGTGATGATGATGATGATGATGATAGTAGTTAAAATAATGATGATAATGGTAAATTTGGTATTGGTATTACTATTATCCTTATTATTATTATTAATGAAATTAATAGTAATGATAATGATAATGACTTATTGATGCCACCCGCAATTGTGCAGACCATACACGCCAACCTCTTAGCAGGTCATTTTCTGCACACAGCTTTCACTGGAGAGTGTGAATGTGCTTGCTGTGACATCTACCCACCATCACACGTCGATCACTGACATCGTGCACATTATTCCCAGATATTGTGAATATGAACATTAAACCTGGACACCGATATTATGAATACGAGACTTAGACATAGATATTGTAAATATGAACATTAAACCTGGACACCGATATTATGAATACCAGACTTAGACATAGATTATTGTAAATATGAACATTAAACCTGGACACCAATATTATGAAAACGAGACTTAGACATAGATATTGTAAATATGAACATTAAACCTGGACACCGATATTATGAATACGAGACTTAGCCATTGCAGTACAAAACATAAAGAAACTCTGTGGAAGGTAAGGTAAGGTAAGGTAAGGTCATGTTGCTTATAGCCCAGCCGATATCAAAGGGCCACATCAGGCTGTCACCGCATTGAAGTCAACTCACCAGTCATTCATTCACACAACTCTTTAAAATACATCTTCTAAAAACACACCCGAGAGAACTATAAAAATGCTGCTTCTAACTCACTTTGCCCTCAAACAAGTTTTCGGGCGAAAGTGACCTAAAAGCGGCATTTTATAGTTCTCTGATAAGTAAGACTTCTATAACCAAAAAATAACGATTATCTACAAACAAACATACTGTGTAGGATTATCCGTTTTCAATACTAATTTACTAAACTTTTCAGATTTTAGTTTTTGCTTAATCCTGCGAGTGGAAATCCCGCTTAAATCTTGAAATCATGTATGGCTTGTCCGAGACACTGTGCGCACAGACATACTGTGTAGGATACTCGGTAATTAGGTTCGTGGATTGTGGTAGGGTGTATAGGCGGTGTCAGATGTACAGTGGTTCGTGCGGCTCCTGTGGTACTTGTAATTAGCCACGGGCGGGCTCGCTACGCGCACCTGCCGAGGTCTGTCATTAGGTCGACATTTGATTACTTAATTTGCTGTGTTGGTCTTTTGACTTGGCAAGGTTTTATACTACATGACGAACGCCCCCCAACCCTGTCTTGTCATTTCTTTTGGCGGTTGTTGAGCGACGAAGGCGTGCTGGAAAAAGTGTTTGATTTTAAAACTGTGTTTCTGCAGTTTGATTTCATGTCGGGTGAGTGTTTCTTCTTGTGAAAAAGTAGAATTATTAGGTAGTCCTTCTTCACAAGAATTAAATAAGGATTTGTGAATCACAAGTAGTTTATTAAAACCTTTTAGATTATTCTCAGCAACAGACTAGTTTAATTATTACAACAACGTTCAGCTTAGGCTTTGCTCAGTGGACTTAATTCCACTGCGCATGCCTAGCGGACTTAAATCCACTGCGCATGCCTAGTGGACTTAATTCCACTGCGCATGCCTAGTGGAACTAATTCCAATGCGTGTGCTCAGTGGAACTAAGTCCACTGCGCATGCCTAGTGGAATTAAGTCCACTGTAAAGAACTGGGCTCGCCTGATTTTCTTTTGTTTAGATACTCTGCGAGTGGCTAGAAGAAAAAACTGGCTATTCTGATGTTCACGCGGCTGCTGTTTTGCGGCTGACGTGGCTCTAAATATAGTAACGATCATGCATGTAGTAAAGTGACAAATGCGCCGCCCCAGCTCTGCAATTTTGTAAGCCAATAATTGAAGGGTTTGCACGAAGGAAAGCAACCCTTTAGAATAAGAGAAGAGGAGTTGTCTTCCCAAAAAGAATGTAACAATGGATTGTGTTTTTATTTTACGTTTCATCAAGTCGCCACAGGTTCTTAGTCAAGTTGCCATCAAGTCGTTCTAAGTTTTTAATCAAGTAACCTTTAAGTTCTTAATCAAAGTAACCTTTAAGTTTTTAATTAAGTCACCTTTAAGTTCTTGATTAAGTCACCTTAAGTTCTTAATCAAGTTCTTGATCAAGTCACCTCAAGCTCTTAATCAAGTTTTGATCAAGTCACCTCAAGTTCTTAATCAAGTTCTTAATTAAGTTCTTACTCAAGTCACCTCAAGATCGTAATTAAGTCATCTTCTAAGTACAACCAAGTTCTTATTCAAGTTATCTTATAATTGTCAAAAAAACAATACAATCTATGTTTTTGTCTTAAATAGTAGATGTCTAATATAGTACACACACGCCTCAAAAACGCGTCATCGCTGAGGATGTCTTGCTCAGCGTCCTCGGCGCGAGATTGGTCAGCATAGATCTTAATGAAGTTCTTACATCCTAAGCAACCGCATTGATTACAATTCTGGTCTATGGAGATGTCTTTTATAGACTCCATGTCTTTATTTATTGACTTCATCATTTTAAACAAATAATAATCCGTCATGATCTATTTTTATCAAAAAAATTTTAAAATTAAGTTCTTAAAATATTATTGCATTTCAAATGATCAAAAATGATCTTTTGTTGTTGGTGGTTTTGGCATGCTTTTGTCTTCTGTATTTAGTGGTTCAGATTTTTTTGACTGCTTTTGTTCTTGCCAGCGTTGTTTATATATTTTATAACCATAATAACCGCCCCGCAGCAGCAGCAAGGGCGCCAAAAATGACAACGTTTTAAGTTTAATATTCCATGAAGACTTTGGTGCTGTAGGTCTTGAATCACATGGAGTTTTATAGCTGGCATTGATCAACTTGTTCTGGCGTTGGCGGTGTTATGTTTTCATGAAGAGTTATTATTCTGTGATTGTAACATTAATTTTCTTTGTCTGTTCCACTCTGCTAATTTTTTTCCTGTTTTCAACACGCCAGATGAGGATGCTTCTCACTGGTCACTTTTTTCACACTGATTCAATGTTTTCTGATTCAATGTTTTCTGATTCAATGTTTCCTGATTCTGTTGATTTCTGCTCGTTCATTTTGAAGGGAAATAAAATCTATATGATTAAATGTAATTAATCCCATGATTAGTGGCGATAATAATGTTCCAAATCTGTAATATAGATCACAGCTTAGAGACTCTAATGACTTTGTTAAAACTGGATCCTGCTTTTAAATCATACATAAAGTCTTGTTCAGAATCATGGGAGCAAATCTACTGACTAGTTTAGTGTACAAACTAAGAGCCGTTTGCCCGACGCTTTTCACCATTCTCAATCCTAGTTGCGCTTCATACCTGTTATGATACTTTACAATGTCTTGTGGCGACATCTGTTGAATCTGTTCTATGCTGATTCAGTTCCGAGGAACTGTTTTGTTTTTCCACATGCTGCCAAAGAATACAGTCTTTCTTTTTTGGCATAATAGCTTGGTCATCAACTTGATCATTTGTAATCATAAGTTCAGGAAGGTTTAGGCTACCCTGTAGCTGAAGCAGATCGTCGCTGTTCATGTTTTTTTATTAATTATAATTATTTATTTTTTAAAATGAGCACCGAAAAAAACTATTACCAACCTTGTATACATTCTGCTCTTATTGGAGGCCTAAGTGTTTGGATACAAAAATGCTTGGTAAAAGCCTGTTAAAAAAATTAAACCGGCTGATCTTGGCAAACTAGACTTTGAAGACTCGGCAAAGCTGATTGCTGTTATAACAGCTTCATTTGCTACGAAAAAGATTTTCTAGTTAAGCAAGGAATAATTCCTGACAGTATAAATTTATGTAAAATTAAAAAAAATACATTTATAAAAAATGGCTTCAACTCGTAATGATGATAGGCGGCGCTGTGGTTAATGCGCTTGCTTTTAGCGGAAGTAATTATGCGTTAGTAAACTACGGGATGGACGGTGAGAGAAAAAGACATAAAGCTGTAGAGCAACTAGCCGCAGCACAAGATCGCTATGAAAAAGCAGAGAATTGAGCAGTTAGATTTTATTAACGACACACTGAAAAAACGGGGGCATGCAGCTTACACATTTAAAGATGTTGATCAAGCGATAAAAGAATATTATCTTGTAAAGGCAAGCCAATCGAGACATTGCCCCCCCCAAAAGTTCAGTGACTTTTATCATCCATCAGAAAACAAAAGATGCAAGAAATCGCGTTTATTGCCGTTGGTATGACCGTTGTGTATTTTGTTGCGCATAATTTTGGGCTGAATAAAAAATGAACAAAATCTATTATTCGCCAAAAGGATATTGGAAGAGAATAACGGCAAAAAAAAAGCTAAGCCAAGCAGCGGGAGTCAGTGAACAAACAGCAAAGGAATGGTTTTCTAAACAAGCGATTTGGCAAATTTATTTACCTGCACCTAAACGAATACAGAGACCGCGCTTTGTGAATACAATACCGAACGACACCCATCAAATGGATCTTCTATATTTACCCCATGATACGATTAGACGAAAAAGATTTAAGTACGCACTCACAGTTATTGACATAGCTTCAAGATACAAAGATGCGGAACCATTAACACAAAAGAGTGCTTCTGCTGTTGCTGTCGCTATACAACTGATATACCAACGAGGCCCGCTAACTTATCCCCGCATGATTCAAGTTTATGATGGAAAAGAATTTAAAGGCCGAGTGAATCAATTATTGTTGAAACATAGAGTTCCATTAAAAGAGGCATTCCGGGAGTTCACAGATCACAGGCTTTGGTTGAAAACTTTAACAAACAGTTAGCCGAAAGACTTTTTTTTTACCAGTATCACAGAGAGCTTATTGACAATTCTCGCAACACAGAATGGGTTAGAAGACTGCCCTCAGTTTTGCGCGCAATGAATAATGAAGAATTTAAAGGGCTAAAACCAGTACAAGCAATCAAAAAAACAAACAATAATGCTGTTGAAGGAGACTCCAGTACAACCAGCAAACTATTACCGTTTGGTTTGAAAGTAAGGTACCTTTATTTACTGGGGGAAGCAGAAGGGGACACTTGCATCAGGCAACTGATCCAGTTTGGAGTGTTGATCCATATGAAATAAAAAGAATTGTAAAAATGAATCCGCCCGTGTATTATTTACGAGAAACTGACACAACAAAACAACCAGCTCCTCAAAGATCTTTTGTGAAGGAAGAACTGCAGATAATTCCGCCAGACACAGTTCCGCTTTAATTAATTTACGGTTCTCCAATGTCCAATTGCATATGAAAACTCTGGATTAACAAACACCCGTTTTGTGTTTGTTCTATCTAATGACTTCTTTGTTACAACCGTTGTGTTGATCTCATGTAGATTAGATCGCAGTTTTACGTTGTCATGATGAAAAGTCTTATTGTCAAACAATGCTTCTTTATAGTTGTCATGCGATATGTTTGACTGCACAACACTGCGAGATATTCCTTTTGCTTTCTTAATGGTTTTCTCCTGGCTCGAAATACTGTACATTTTCGACCTTAAACCAATAAACTCCTTAATCACCTTTCCAGATAATTCATCTTCATCTTTCCTAAAACCTTCTTATTAGTAATTGAATGCAAAGGCGAGTCTTTAGGGTAATCAGATGTGTCGTACCATCCCGCATGCCCTTTAGCTACTTCTATTTCCATGTCTTTATAGACGTCTTCATTAGGGATATCTATAACAAAACTATCTGTATCTGTGTAAAGTACTCTGGACTCTGGATACAAGGGTTTAAAGTAGTCATAAAGAAATTCTAACATCAAAAGCTTTGATAATTCTAAAACAGTAAACCAATAAATACAGGTTTGTCTAAATTTAACTTTTTTTTTTTCATTATTATACCAAAAGCTGATCATGAAATCTTCTGAAGTCCTGATAATTTGGTTTTGAGTCAGCTTAATTGCTTCATTCTCTCTGGTGACCAATCTGACATCTTTACGCTTGTGCGGATTCTCCATAGTCTTTCCAAAACAGCTGTTGTTCATCAGCTTGAAAAAGTCTTTTTCTGAAGCATCTGTGGATTTAGTTCTGAGATCAGTGTTCTTCATGATGTATGGTTTCATGAACTGTTCTTGATTTAAAAGCAATTACACGATGAACAGCTGTCAACTTCAAACCATGTCTTAAATAAAATTGTAGAAGTCTGTAATGACAGACATAATTTTTTTTGTCCCGAAGATTAGGCACAAGTTTAGGCGGTTCTGTTTTTGCCATCTTTAGGCTTTCTGCCGCTAATGGGTAGTCATTATGCAGGTCATGGAGTTCATGAGGATATTTTAAGTCAACTTCCAGAATGTATCCACTCTGTTGACCCGGCGTCAAACTGCTCAACCACTTTAATGCTTTTTGAATATTATTTGTACTGCCGCCTGTGTACATTTTAAAGTTGCGTAAGGGAAGCGATTGCGCCATTGCCCATCCATACAGATTGTTTGCATCTAAAATACATGAGATAGTTAGACCTTTTACTTGGATCATAGTCGTCCAAGTATTTGTTGTTTGCTTTACAGTAATGATGCGACACCATACTAATTCCTCCACGCAATCCGTTTTCAATCATCTGAATCATTGGCAGGTCAGACAAATAAATCAATCTGTACTCCAGTAAACTTTAAGAAAGCGTCCCAACTCATCCCGGGCGCAGAAATGTAATGCGCGGGATCCAGGCTATAATGTTTCATGCAGGTCTTTCTATAATTTTCAAAGACGTCCGCCAACAAACATACATCTGCCATCAAGTTGAATCATGATAGTCTCCCATCGTTTTACACTCTAACTTCTGCCACGCATCTTGAGCATGCTGGTAATCAGAATCACTAATGCCCTTTCCTCTGAGACTAGAAAAGAACGCTTCTTTAGGTGGAAGTGTATCTTCGTCAAACCTTTCCCAACTCTTCATGTACTCATAAGGGTAAACGCCCCTTTCTAACGAGAGTTGGGTCAAAATATTCTTCCGTTATTGGGCAGGACTTTAAGGACATAGCCAGCGACTCTAATGAACCCATCATGTGCTGCATAGAGTCAAAAAAGACATGTTATTTAAAGTGAAACACATGTACTTTTCTGATGACTGTGCAATGCATGCTACCCTAAAGGCGCCGGTTACTGCTTGCATTATAAGGTGAGAGTCGTAACCTCGCAAGTTGTGAAAGAAGATGGGAAGCTTCCATGTCTTTGGTTCAAACTTTAGTTGAAGATTGCATTTACTGTGTGCTGCTCCTCTGAACTTTCCACTAATGTGATCATGGTCTCTTACTGTCGGATTGGTTTCCTCACTGGGTTCTAAACCGCAAATCCAACAATGTGTGGCTGATTTATACTGTTGTTGGTCTTCGGGCGTCATTATGATTTTAGATAAATTCAGTTTATTAGAACAGTCATTACGCACT
Source organism: Conus ventricosus (assembly GCA_018398815.1). Taxonomy (NCBI): domain Eukaryota; kingdom Metazoa; phylum Mollusca; class Gastropoda; order Neogastropoda; family Conidae; genus Conus; species Conus ventricosus. The sequence goes on from CM031609.1 coordinate 54,023,449, forward strand.
TGCTGCATGCGTTCTAAGAAGTATGTTGCATCATCTGGTCCTCTGTATAATTCTGGCGTTGAATGAGCGCCATCTGACCTGACAATAACGAAGGCAAATGAACAAATCTGGTGATTACTCACAAAGTCTGTTTTTGGAAGTTTCTTGTGGGGTTGGTCCCTCATATGAAACAATGAGTGATTCGAAGTCTGCCGTAAACAACATCATGGAATTTTGCATCCGTTTCCCAGTGTCTTACAACAACTATTACTGCCTCTGGTGCGTATTAGTTCTGTATTACAGTCAACTGGGCCGATACAATGTTTCTAAGTTACCGCTTGCGGCTTGAACAGATGGAATTTCTTGTTAAACATTTTCTGCAGAATTTCTTGTTTATGGTAATGCTTGAAGTATGCCTCAATACTCTACTCATTGATACGTACAATGTGTAATGTGGTAGCCCCGCTGGTGAAAGCATCAGCAGTAAGTCAACATGCATTTGTCTGGCTCGCCAATCGTGGACTGTTCTTGAACCTTAATAGGCTGTATATTTTTTTCCTCTCCCATGTGGTAGACATTAACAGTTATTTTTTTTTGTTCTTCAAACAGATCAATTTTTGTCCACGCTAACCAGGAAAGGATATTCCACAAAAGTTAAGATTATTGATGTAAGGGTGATATTAGACTACTCTCTCTTCGTTTTTGCGGGCGTATGCAGCCTTTGCCAAAGAACACACCACATAAAACATTTGTCGTCTGTATTTCTTTATGTCTAAAAAAACTGTTCTTTTTGCAACTAATGCGGGAGAGTGGAATGTAGCCTGCCAACAATCGGCGCAATACTTAGCCTGTTTTAATCTTAATCACTAAGACTTCGCCCTCTGACCAACCAGGAGCCTCATTTTGGCTTCTTCAGCGCCACAATCAAACAGTGTAAGCAGTTCGTCTGCACCAACCGGGTGTATAAGTCCAATTATGAGAAAAATAGTCTGATGTTTAGTCGAGACCCAGACATCTACTAGATTTTCTTCATTTATTGTTACATAGTCGATTAAAACAGCTAACATGTACTTTAACTGGCTGGTCTAATGTTAGTTTACCTGGAACTTGAGAAATAGCATAACCAACATTGCATCGTACGTTTGCAGGATCAATGACTTCTAAATTAATATCATTCCGTGCCTCTTGATAAATCTTCTCCTTACGCATTGCTTTCCAAACAATTCATCTGGAGCCCATCATATATCTTGATCCATGTTGAAATTATCTATTTCTACTCAAAATATTTATTTAAATTTAAAAACAAACAACGACTCCCAAAGTCGTCTTAATCAGAATCAATATCGAACGGTCTTTTGTGCTGGACTCATAAACTAAAGTATAAACACCCTTTGGCGTATGTAAAGTGAGCGTTTAGAACAGAGTTTAATGTTTCGTTTACTTATTTTAAACATTCCTTTTTTATCTGCTCGGGGTCTGGCTGTTGAGAAAAACTTGTGCTTGCCTTTCTTTGAAGATCAAACTTTTGTCTTTTGTAGTCATCAAAATCAGCCTGTAAACGACTAAATTCTTCATCCGTGATGTTTGAGTCAGCTTGTGCTTTATTTATAATCAGTTTGAAGGAACTAAGTTTAGCTGTTATTAGTTGAACCATAGCTGTGTGCTTTTGGAGTTTAGTTTTTATTTTTTTGCTGGCAGTACTTATAGCTAATGAACACAGGCCAAGAGCTAAAGACAAACCGCCTAGAGGTAAAGCTGCGGGTGCGCCTATGCCCGTTGCTAAAAGACCAACACTCGTTCCTGCTGATAAAGCGCTTATAGTCGATGCTCTAGTATTAACATAGGTAACAGCATTAAAGGCAGCAGAATACCTTCGTTTGGTTTTGCTGTATTTTGAAAGGTCTTGCTCTAGTACTTGCTGCATTTGCGTAATGTTTTGTTAATCTAAAGGTTTTTTATGTCGGGGGTTTCTACTATCCCTTCTTTTGGCGGCTCTGGTGCTGTAGGCACATTTGGATAAACCTGAACAGACATGCTTTTTATAAAATAAAAAAATAATTTAGTATACTACATCTTTAAATCTGTTAGCTTCAATATTTAGCTGTGCATCATATAATAAAAACAAATGTACATTAAGCGGTTTAACAGCCTCTTTTTCTTTATCAATTTGAATGTTTATTATGTCTCTAACATCTCTCCCGCTTCCATGTAACTGATTATCCTCCGTTACCCTTAGGTCAATCCATAAACCGTATTTCATTGTTAAATAATGATCAAGCCTAACGCTGTGAAGATGTAGATCTTTAGACACAAGGTCAACTGTTGGATTTCTACACCTCCCGCCTCCAAACAGTTTTCTTTATTTCATCAAAATGCTGATAAGGCTTAAGCCCGCTAGCGTAGATTTGGTTAGGACTACCCTCAATTGTACATTGCACTTTCGTTATTTTGGGATTAACAAAATTTTCAGTTTGTCTTTTGAATGGTTCTTCATCTTCGCACAGCAATAAAATACCTTTAAGCGATCTTGCTGTGGCGCTAAAACTAAAATTCCATATGGTGTCTGCCCTGCTTTTAGGATATGTTGAATGATGAATCACTCTTTCGTAATATATTACTAATCTTGACTGATATTGTTGCTCAATCTGCCTTGCTAAATTAGGGTTGCTAACAACGTCAAACTCTAACGAGATGTCAGAAATGCTGTACTTTGCTTCGGTGTCTGCAGATAGAATAACATGTTTGTAGTCATTAAAAGTTAGTTCATATGACAATCTGTCTTTTAACGCTCCTTGAAAGTATGGGGCATGCGCTTTTAACAACTCAAAATCTAAGGGTATGGAAAAGCGATTACCATACGCATAAATTACAGCTAAAGCCTTTTTGCTGCTTTTAGCATCTGGGTCGAGTTCGGCGTTTATTCTAAGTTTTAGTGCTTCTTCATTTTCGATTCCTTGAAACGCAAGATCATCCCTTTCATTCTCGGTTAGCCATAGATCGGAATAGGTTAAAAATATGTCTGCATTGTGTAAAGAAAATACTTCTTGCCCCTCAAGTTTTATAGAAATTTTCTTAACGATTGCCCGCCCAGATTCTGTACAACCGTCCTGTTGGGGTCTGTTGTTGAAGCGAGTTCTATTTTGAAAGTAAGTCGCGCAGAGCCTGGCACAATCACTTCATCCGCTCCTAGGTCTGGAAATTTGACAGTAAGAATTTGATCTGCATCAATAGTAGATGGATTATTTGGAACAGTAATATTCCGTTTATTTCCCTTCACGGCATGGGGGTTTTTCAGTTTTCTATGCGGGTCAAGAATCGAGCCATATGCTTGTGACATTTTTTATAAAACAAAATAAAAAGTTAATTATTTAAAAACATGGCGGGCATTGAAGATGAAGATTTTGATATTCCTGATCTTGGAGACGACATGAGTAATTCTCCTTGGGAGCGGCATCGCTCAGGGCTCTCAATACATGATGAATTAACAGAAAGTAAGGTCAGATCATTATACAAAAGTTTAGGAGTAGAACCTCCAGGAGGAGCTATATATAACCCTGAGGATTTTGAAGTAGAAGATAACCATTTGTATTTTATAAACGACAAAGGAGAACGTGTTCAGCTTACGCATAAACAAAACCCATCAAGGTTTGTAAGCATGGGTACAATTAATCAAAGGCTGAGTGCGAGCGAGCGGGATCGCCTTAGCTTTATTAAACCAAAATTAGATCCGGATAAAGTTGTTAAACTTCAAAACACACTACAAGAACTCCCAACAGATAATCAAATGCAAAACATGGACCCTGAAGTTTTAAATCAAACAGCAGACAGAATAATAAATGCTATAGAAGCAAAAGCCACTGAAGAAGAAGAAGCAGAAACCCACTGAAGAAGAAAAAAAACAGCATTAAAAACAATGCACGATCCACCGCTACCTATGAGAGAATTATTAGCCCTTGATCGTCTTTTAAGAAACCATCAAAGGGGAATTATTAAACATTTAACAAAACTGACTGAACTAGAGGAGCGTATAGAAAAAGAAAGAAAAAAAAAACTCGCTGAGGCTGACGACGCCAACTTAGGACCTGATATTAAAGAAAGAATAAAACAAAGACTAAAGATCTTGAAATACAAAGATCATCAAGACTAGAAGTGATGACTACTAACCGAGACCAATTACGAACTCAAGTGAACAGAATAAGAGAAACTATCGAAAAAATTTTTATATGAAGACGCGACGCTAGCAGAACGAATACGAACACTGTTTAGAGAGCAAGGTGTCACATTAGCGAGCGTTATAACGGCCTTAGGATTTGCAATAAGTAACACTGGTGATGGCTATTACAGGCGGCGGTGGTCAAAGTTCAGTGCCTCCATCGCCTATCACCTCCACCTGATAAATCATGGGTGAAAAACAGCTTGATCATCTTGCGAGTTTATTAAAAAAATTAGCCAGTAAAGCCATGGACGCTTACCAGGTATATTAGGGGGTATTGTTAGCTGGCTTTGTCTACTGCAGGCAAAGTAGTTGGCTTTATGGCCGAGCACTTATGGGCATTAGTTGTCTTATAGTCGGGTTACTATTTAGTAAGATAAAGACCAAGTAATCCTAGGCAGTTAATACAACAACTAGTGCTGTCTTTTCATATTCATGGTCATTATTTTTAACTTCAACAGTCTTGGGGGGACCTCGGGGATTGGATGACTTAATCTTGGGTGTTTTTTTATTGTTTGTAATATTACTGGCTCAGAATTTATGTCGTTTTTTCCGACCTTCTGTTCATTGCCTGCCACAAGGATTTCATTATTGTAGTTTATTATTGTACCTATCTGGAGTCTGAGGTCAGAAGGCAGCATGTATAAACCAGTGCCAACAGCAAAGTCTACTTTCGATCTTGCGTATTGTAAAAACATCTTGGTACCTTTTTATACTTGAAGGTAAATCTACTGTAGAATTAATGGCGTCCTCTAAATTTGCCAAGTATTGTTTTTGTGCATCAAAACCAGTAGAAGGATTAGTTATGCTCGATCTCGTTTCTGCTTGCGAACCTAGCAAACACCAAACATAAGTACGAATAGAGTCGTTTTTTCGTTCTATTCCCGCTCTAGTTAGGCCCTTAGAAGTGTCTAAGATAAATGTTGTCCTTGCTGTTTTATGCTCTTGCTCTATGGACCCTAGGTGAACAGTTGTGCCTGAAGAGAAGATGTGTAAGGGGATTCCAGTCATAGTTATACTTTCTGTGCACGCCCAAAAATAAGGGGTGCCTAGACCATGATTAAGATCCGACTTTTGTCTAAAGTCTGTCTTAACATTAATATTGAATTCGTTACAGATCCTTTCAAAAGCCTTCATGTCTATTCTGTTGCTGAATGGATTAAACGGTTTGTCATTTGGTAATGGTGCTTGCAGTTCAGTCAAAATACGTCTGAGGTGTAATAAAAATGAAATCTGTACACTGACCTCACCAAAGGATCAGGATGATTTAGATGATCAGCATACGACACTCCACACCACAGTTGTTGCACAAAACACAGCAAAGTTTAATGGTTCTGATAAAACTGCATCGGATGACTGAACCACACTTTTGCGATGTAGTCTTTTTTTAATAGGAGGGTTAAGATATTTGGCCAATGGAGTACTCACCTTTTTATGAAAAGTGTCAGTCTGGGTCACAGAAATATGTCAAGGGTGTCAGTTGCTATATTTTTAAGATTGTAGTGCGGCCCCAACAGAATATTTGCATCAGTATATTTAAACGCACTCATTTTTAATTTGTTTTAAAAAAATGTTTGTAACAATAACAACCCAAGACGCCCTTCGTTTTTAGAACATGCTATTGATAACAATTGCGGAACCAGAATGGTTTGCACTTCATGAAATATTTTACAAAGTTGTTGGTTTAATATAAGCGAAACAAGAACAATAATAAGATTCAAAAAATTGATAACATAGGGCTCAAAGTTAGCCAGTTAACAATACCTGATGGTTATTACGGGTTTTGCTCACTAAAAGAAGCAATGAGTAACTTCGACATTACTCTCAAACTTAACAATGCAAATCTAAAAAAAATATTAACATTCAAACTGAAGAAGCAAATTACTTATTTGATAAAGAGCTAGCTAAAATGTTAGGCTTTGAAGCTGACACTCAAGACACTAAAAGATTTGTTGTTACACCAGACAAAACTACTTATGAGGGGGAAAGTCCGCCTCGATCTTGCATTACATTCATTACTCTATGTTCATTTGGATGAGCTGAGCACTGATGAAAACTTATATGATGGAAGGCCCTCAACTGTTTTAAGAGCTCTTCCATCTGGGAAAGCTGCATATTGCGATTATGAAATTATACAATTCCCTAATTTACAGTTTAAAAGATTAGTTTGTGGGAGGGTTGGATCATTTAATATAAAGATCACAGACAAAACGGGGAAAGTCGTAAAATGTGATAACCTGCACATTGTTTTGGAAATAAAATAATAAGTTGTACTAAAAATAATGTGACGTGGGCCAGGGGAATCGGGAGTTACATTAGCGCCTGTGAGGTGTATAACTTTAGAATTAAAAGACCTTGCAGACGTTGCGGACTTTGAACAGAACGGTGAAATAGGCGCTTTGTATGGTTTTGAGTATACTAAAGATGGTGATTATAAACGCAAAGAGGTTGGCGACAACAAAAAGTTTCCTAAACTAGAACAGCTGCGCAATCTAGAAGCAAATAATGTTGGCCAGTATGAATATAAAATAGTTCGAAAACCTGACCTTAAATGGCACTTAGAACCATATTTAGAATGGGACATAAATTTGAATTCATAAGCCCATTTACATTTTTTAGCCGTCAAAAAAGTTTTAGAAAAGCATTCAACTCTGGCCCTTTACATGTAAGTCTTATGCCAGAGGACAATAGTCGGAAAGAGATTGAAATAAAGCCGTATGGGAATAAACAGTACATCCTCCACAGAAGAGAATCAGTTTTAAAAGATGCTTCTACAAAATTACAGTTCATTCCACAAATGAAATTAGGAGACACGTTCACAATGATATTTGAAATTTCTGTCTTAAAAGATGAGGAGAGGAATGGAGCTGTGGGCGTCAGTGACGTCTTCTAAAAGGAATTCTAATTAGCTGGCAAAACTTAGACGTTGAAAAACTTAAAGTTACCGTCGTCATTCTTCACAATGGTGAGGATATTAAGGTCATAACAACAAGCAACAAAATCAATATTAGTCTAAATAAAACAATCTTACAGAACTAAATTGGATTAATCTTACACATTTAGATCTTATAGGTTTTATTATACTGAACAAGTTTTGACAGAGAGCATGATAAAAACAATAACTGGATTAGATTAAATTCTGTTAAAAAAACTATGAAGCAGTTAAACTTTATGACAAAAACTCCTCATTGTTCATTGATTTGTGGACAAACTGGTTGTGGAAAAACAATATTTGTCCTCGGCCTGTTACAAACAGTTTATCGTTATAATTTTGATTATATTGTGATTTTCTGTCCAACACTTAAAAAGGAACAAAGCATATCATGATAGAAGGTTTATATGGACAGACGATGACATATATATAGTTGATCCTAGCAATAAACTGAGTGAGTGTTTAGAACACTTTTATAGACTGTTTTGAAGAACGCAGACACTATTTATTATAGATGACTGTTCGGCAGAAAGAGACATAGTTAAAAAGAGAAACACTTTGTCAAAACTTGCTTCAGCGGAAGGCATGCTGGATATAGTGTGGGATTTTATGTCAAAAATATAACTCCGTTTTAAAAGACTTTAGAGAACAATTAAAGACTGTAGTTTTATTTCACATGAAAGACAGAGACGCATTTGATGACTATGCGCGAAAATGATGTTATTGAAAACGATCAGGAAAAACGCAGGAATTAAGCAAAACTAAATCTGAAAAGGTTAGTATTATAAAACGAACTAACCTACACAGTAGTTTTGTTTGTAGATAATCGTATTTTTATGGTTATTGAAGTCTTACTTGCAGAGAACTAATAAATATTGCATTCTGGCGTCACCCGTCGAGGAACGTTGAGACCGGATGAGCCAGAATGAATATTTATTTAGTTTCTCTTGATTCTCCACACATTATATGGCATAATTGCGTTTTATGCGATCTCCAGTCGCAAAGACCTAATGTACGGGTATTGATATCATTTGTGTTGTTGGTTGTTATTGTGAAAACAGTATGGCTGTGTTATGTGCTGCTTTGATACAACCTTCTAAACGGCCTGATTCACCATGAATGAGAACCTCTTTTACTTTCTGACATTTGGACAAGAAAAACAGATTGCGGACCAGATCTTTGTTCCCTACCTTTAACCGAGATTCATCGACGCGAAGAGCGAGCATATATATATATATATAGTAATATATATAGAGCGTATATATCGTAATATATTTATATATAGAGCGAGATATATATAAGAAGTTATATATATTTGTGTGTGTGTGTTGTGTGTGTGTGTGTGTATGTATTGTAATGTATAAACGCTACATTCCTGGTAGAGATTTCAATTACACGCTAGATCTAGACTAAAAAAAATGAAAAGTTGATATTTCTGCAAAGTTCGCACAAATATTAAAACAATTAAACCTGAAAATGCCTGAAAACGAAAATCGTAGGATTATGGCTTTTTGCGTCGGTGCCATCTTCGTTCATGAAATGGAGGAAAGGCCCTGCCAATACTCACTGTTTCTGCCCAGTTTTGTCTTGTCGTGTCTTGCGAGCGCTTGTAGTTGCCGGAAAAAGTCACTGTTCAAATTAATTTTCGGATCTCTCTCTCTCTCTCTCTCTCTCTCTCTCATCGTCACTCTCTCTCTCACTCTCTCTCGTCTCATCTCTCTCTCTATCTCTCTCTCCCTCTCACACACACACAGCACACACACACACACACACACACACACACACACACACACACACACACACACACAACACGCACACACACACATAAATATATATATATAATTTTTTTTTACAGATGTTTGCTCCCCAGGGGTTTCACTCTTAGATTTTTTTTAAAGACACTCTTATATTTTCATCGATATAGAAATATATATATATATATATATATATATATATAGTAAATATATATAATATATATAAAATATATAATATATATATATATATATAGATTGAACCGTGTGATTACTGGAATCGCCTTCTTGTACAGTGAGCCAAAAAAAAAAAAAAAATTAAACAATTTAACACAAACACGTCCATTCAACCCTCCTGGCCTGCCTGCTGTGGTCTCTCAGCCTGTCTTCCTGCCTGCCTGCCTGTCTGTCTGTCTAACTTTCCCCTCTCTCTCTCTCTCCATCTCCAATCCTCCTCACTCCTCTCTCCTCTCTCTCAATCTCTCTCTCTGAGCACTCTTCAGAGCACTGATTTTGAACTGGAAATTTCAAGTGGAAAGAGGGGCGTCACACAAAGACTGAGCATCTCAACGCTGAATTCTGCAATTATATTTTTGCTTGCGATTATCAACATCTGTATGCCCCCCCCTCCTTCCCAATCTTTTTCGATATGCTGTCTGTCAGTCTCTTTCAATCTGTCTGTCTGTCTGTTCTGTCTGTCTATCATCATCTGTGAGTATGTCTGCACGTCCTCTCCACCCCTCTCTCTCCCTCATGTTTTCTCCTCTCTCTGCAGTCTCTCTCTCTCTCTCTGTGAGTGTGTGTGTGTCCACGGACAGAAAAAGAAAACCGAAGTCGTGGTCAGTCGCCAGCCAGTTTGTTTGGACATAAGCTCCAACTCAAATTACCGTGTCCAGGGCAGACGACTATAAGGTGTCGCGTCACCCAATTAGCACAGCGAGAGGCTTCCACGGAGTCAGCACTGTCCCGAGCAGACAGACTAATTGGCTGGCAGACGTCTCGAATAGGCTTGCCAGACGGGTCATCGCGCCTCGTCAGACTGATCTATCCAAGTTGCGACCAGCTCCCATAGTTAAGGCCCGTCCGTCGCGCCGGCTATCAGCTTCGATTGAGATGCATACATCAGCGTTTGAAACGTTTGCTACTAGTCAGGTTGGCCTTCAGAAGAGTGGCAGTCATTTTGTCAGCGCTATTGACGGGTAAGGCATTACAGATATTTCACTGCGTTACCACAGCCCAACATCGATTTTGGTGCTGTGAAGGAGTCTTTGATGAAGGATTTACCTCACAGAGGAGGGGTTTTAGAAAGAACTTTCTATCAGCAAGATTGCAAGCAGTGAACGTACACTCAGTTTGGTGCACGGTAGATCACTATTTTGAGGAAGTGTTAGAGTGAGTGGTAAGAAAAGGAGTTTCGCTGAATTGAAAGAGCTAGTTATGAGAACAGAATTTTGTCAGGTTGCGCCCTGAGTTAACTATCCATTTGAAAGAGAGACAGCCCAAGACAGCAGGGGAGATGCTGAAGTTAGTCAGAGGTGTACAGGGAGGCACGTTTGGCACTAAGGTGCAGAGAAACAGTGCCAGGCATCAGTTGGAGAAGATTGCAAGGAGACTAGGGGAGTTTTTCTGCAAAGTCCTTGCAAACAGGGGGTGGGGCAGAAGGGAGGAAAAAGAGACAATAGGTGTTTCTTTGTCAACAAGAAGGACATGTGGCAAGGGAATGACGCATGAGGTTCCCAGAAGGCAGCCAGTCCTTTGCAAGAGGTATAAGGGCGCCAGGGAAACGACCTGAGTGGAACCAAAAGGGATCCAATCTGAAGAGGGTGGAGTACGGCCTATGGCTAGTATCTGGACAGCAGTCCGTGTCAGGGATGGAGGCACAGGCTGATGGTTCATTACCAGTGGAGAGGTGGATAGGCGCAGCAGCGGGGTGAAAGGTTACGAGACAATGTTGTTCATGGGTGTTAGTAAGACCAACGCTGGGTCGAGAAAGGGATTTGAACAGGGCAAATCCAGACCTGTACTCTAATCGATGGCACTGTGAGGGAGTTCCCAGTTGCCCAAGGAGAGAAGTACGAACCCCTAACTTCTCAGGCAGTTGTCTGCACAGGTGATGAGAACCCCTTTATGATTTGATCATTGGAAATATTCCCAGGTGCAAGTGATCCAGGGGATCCTGCGTTGTTTGACTGCTACAGGGCAGCATTTCAAACACGGCGCAAGAAGGAGAAAAGGCTGATAAACCGTTAGTCTCATTTCCAGCAAAGGACGTCAGGCTAGATGTGTCCCTGATGATTTAGGGCAGCGCAGGAACAAGACCCTTCGCTCGTGAAGTCTTTGAGTTGACAAGAGGGGAGAGAAACAGGATTGTGGTTAGAGGAGTGAGGCCAACAGAATTTTCTGTAAAGGCGGGTGTTGTACCGAGTGTTTTACCAAGGGAAGACCGGTAAGGTACCAAACTCAGTTAGAGGTACCAGCATGTTATCGTGACACTGTCATGTCAGTGGGTCACGAGTCGCTCATGGGGGTCATCTCGGCACCAGCAAAACAGCTGACCAAATCTTTGATGATTTTCATTGGCCAGGGGCAATGGCAGACATAAAGCGGTTCTGCATGTCATGTGATGTGTGTCAAAGGTCACCCCACAAGAGGGGTGAAGAGGAAGGCACCTCTTAAACATCCCCCTTTAACTGACACACCATTCGGGAGAGTGGCTATTGATCTGATTGGCCACAATCTCACCCTGTTCCAAAGGTGGGCACAGGTATGACTTTGTAAGGTTGCAAGGGAAAGTTTGCAGGAGGCTAGGGTCGTTCAGAAGAAGCAATATAAACGGGAAAGGGTGAGGAAGCAATCCCTCAAGGTGGGAGATCAAGTCCTGTTACTGCTTCCCACGGATCGCAACAAGCTGCTAAATGCATTGGAAAGGACCATTCACCACACTGAAAGGTAGATCGGGATTCCCGAATTGATGTGAATGGGAAACCAAAACTTCTCCATGCGAATTTTTTTCCGCAAATATATTCAGCGTGGACTCAGCACAAAGGCGAGCTGAAAAACACAGGGTGCTGCGCTGGGCAATGGCACTGCAGCCCTACAGGTATCGAGTTCAGTACATTCCGGGTCGACAGAATGTAGGAGCTGACTATTTAAGGGCGTGTAGTCTAGCAAGCTGCAACTCAGAGGAAGTCAGTCAAATCCGGGGTGCATAGCTACTTTGTTGATAATAAGTGTTGATTACAGTTATGTTGAGTGGATATGGGTTCTTTTCCCATTTGGCTAGGTTCATATTTTCTTTGTGAGACTTGTTCATGTAAATGTGGTTATGTTGGAGCATACAGTCGCTTGTGTAGTAATTCACTGTTTGCGATAAGTGAGGATGGAGATTCTCAGTGAGGTGTCATGGATCGGGTCTATTAGATTGTGCCTTTCATAGTGGTTGTGAAGAGAAGATGTGGCAAATCCGCAGGAAAGGGATTGCATAGGTGCGCACAGAGGTTATCAGAAAATGAGTTGAAAAAAGGGGAAAAAAGCGCACGTCAATGATAACCCATTGGGGTGATATTTCACTAATGATATATCTTATAATTTGTAACCGTTTGTTGAAAAATATTTTGCAAAACCTTGCACGTGTAGCTGTGGTGTCAGCAAATTCGGTTGTTGCCCTTTTTTGTACCATTGTTTTGAGACAATGCTGAGCATAGTCTTTTGCAAGGGGGAAATTGTCACGGACAGAAAAAGAAAAACCGAAGTCGTGGTCAGTCGCCAGCCAGTTTGTTTGGACATAAGCTCCAACTAAAAATATCCTGGTGTCCAGGCAGACGACTTAAGGTGTCGCGTCAGCCAATTAGGCACAGCGGAGAGGCTCCATGGAGACAGCACTGGTCCAGCAGAACAGACTAAGTGGCGGCAGACGTCTCGAAAAGGTCTGGCCAGACGGGTCTCGGCGCCTGGGTCGACTGATCTAGCCAATTTGCGACCAGCGCCCCTAGTTAAGCCAGACGTCACCCGGGTAAAGTAGGAAGGCGGAAGGTATTGTGTGGGGGGGGTAAAATCCAAGCTAATTATTAAATGACCCATTGACCACCACAGAGAGCAAGGCCGGTAGATGTGACTTGACGATTTGAACGTCCAATGGAATTAGGAGGGAGTGACCTTTTTACGAGGCGGAAAAAATTCTGACCAAGGTACTCGCCCTTTTGACAGATCAGAACGGGATAAGAAAGATGTGAGAGTGAGAGAACGAGAGAGGAGAAGAGAGAACGAACAGACAGAGAGAGAGGAAGAGGTTCTGGGTGTAAAGGGTCTGCACGAGAGAAGAGCAGAGAGATGAGGGGGGGATGAAGAGAACCGAGCTGTAGCATTAGCACCAAAATAGGTCTGCAGAGGAAGGACTAAGGAGAGATGTGAGAGGAGAGTTGCTAACTGATGAAGAGAAAGAAAAAAAGAAAAAGAAAAGAAAAGCAAAACCCTGTCCATTTGATAGAGCAGACTAGAAGAGAGAGAGAAGAGAGAGAGAGAGAGAGAGAGAAGAGAGAGAGAGGAGAGAGAGAGAGCAATGCGTTAATGCAGGAAGAAAGAAAGGAGAAAAGATCGATGTCTGGTAGTCACTGTTCAATCCGAACCGGGGGTTTGACCTCCTACCTGGCCGCGCCACTTTCATCAGCAGTCCAACCTGACCAACGCCAGTGGTCTAACCTGACCAGTGCCAGCAGTCCCCAAACCCGACCAGTGCCAGCGGTCCAACCTGACCAGTGCCAGCAGTTGTGTCGTGACTGGTGTTTGTGAAAGTGACAGTGAAAAGAAAAGAAAAAAAAAGAAGAAAAGGAAAGGGCAGTGATTCGTGAATAGTTTTTAAAATCACCTGGCCAGGGAAAGTGAAAAATCTATTTATACCCGGGTGTCAAGGAGCGTGAAACCTCTCACAAAAGGGCATTAGACGCTTGGAGACAAAGGGACATTGTACGTGGTATACAAATAGGTAATTTACCAATTAACCAGGGTACCTTACCCCCCGCACACGGCCGAACTGTGTGAAGGAGGCCGGAGTGGTCAGATGACAAACAACACCTAGGAGAGAGTTCGGACCTGCCGGTGGCGAAAGGGGGAAGGAATGTAACCACTACGACTTCGGCACCCCAAGTGAGCGCTAAATGCTCAGTCAGCTGAGGGTCTTGTGTAAACAGTCAGTGAAGAGCAGGAGTCTTGGAATTGTTTGGATGGTATTGCCGTGGGTCACTGTGTTGGTTCTATTGTCAGGCTGGTTGAATGCGTGTGGAGGTTGTAGCAGCCCTCCTTAAGATAATTACTGTGTTAACTGACCACCGAAGTCGGCGGGAATTTTCGATGTCCATCTGGGGCTAAGTGTGTGTTTGCTAATCAATTAGGTAGGGGTGTGTGTAAATGCTGATGTGTGTGGAATGTAGCGAGTGGAGAATTCAGGGTACTTGTGAACTAGGGGTTTGAGAAGCAGCGTGGACAAAGGCATGGCCCGAAGGGGAATCCTTTGTTTCCCTCCCTATATAAACTGAGGGAGAACAACGTGTCGAGAGAAGAACACCAGGAGAGAGAGAGAGAAGGCAGAGGAGAGAGAGAGGAGAGGAGTGAGCAGGACAGAGAAAGGGTCGAGAGAAACGTGGTCTGGGAGATAGAAGAGACAGCAAGGTCTTAGAGTTAAAGACAAGCTGGAAGAGAAGGAAACTAAGTTTGAAGCCCAGAGGTGGGTGAAGACAGACAAACTGAATTTGAACCCAGAGGTGGGTGAAGAAGACGAAGAAGAAGAGTTCTACGTCAAGACCCCAGAGACGACCACGAAGACCCAGTCCTGAAACCTGGAGCCAGTCAACCAAGGGCATCACCATCAAGCAGTGCTGAAGAAGACGTGAAGAGACTTTTTTCAAGAACTGTGGTGTGGTGTGAAAGCGTGGTTGTGTGTGTGAAAACCTGGCCAGGTAAGAAGTCATTTTATTATAACCCGGGATTAGGATGTATTGATCTTTTATGTTTTGATATTTCATTGTGTGTGATTTGATTGTACATGATTAATTATAAGTAGCATAGAAATTGTATTTCTTGTTCTCAGTCGTGTTAGAAGAGAAACGAATGCGTGACATCCCATTCCCAGAGAGAGGTGAATGTTTGGTGTGCGCATGAGTGTGCATATGCGTGTATGAGTGCAAAGATAACCTTGGTGTGTTAAGCCTGACTAATAATACATCAACTTAGTGCACTCAAGCAATACCATCACGATTTCCCCCGTCCTGGACACCGGGTTAGTTATGATGATTTAGATAAATGGTTTTGTGAAGCTCAAGGAAAGAGAGAATGTTTTATTCTGTCT
>CM031609.1:54041163-54050267 GCA_018398815.1 Conus ventricosus
ACTTTTCCTGACCAACGCTGCAGGTGTCTGTATACCCGGACCCGGTTTGAGGGAGATGTATCAACGAAAGAAAGCGTCGAATACAGCCCGGCGTGGTAGTCTTAGACTAAAGATAAACTTCAGACCATACACTCATCACCTCATCCTTACTGACCACCATACAAAAGAAATCTCAACTATCACAGGACTCTTTCTGCCCTGCTCTCCCGTTGATCTCACTTCCAGTTTTGTCCTCCAAGTCCATGTCGCTGGTGAGTTAGCGTCGAACTCGACGTCATCTGGGGACT
Source organism: Conus ventricosus (assembly GCA_018398815.1). Classification (NCBI taxonomy): domain Eukaryota; kingdom Metazoa; phylum Mollusca; class Gastropoda; order Neogastropoda; family Conidae; genus Conus; species Conus ventricosus. The sequence continues at coordinate 54,041,451 of CM031609.1, forward strand.
GTTGTTGGACTGTCCTCCGTATGATGGATCAGAACAATACCGCCATGATTCGGAAGCACAGCATGTCTTCTCTGGTGGGTGTCCTCACGACGACTTGATACTGGACTGCTGGTACTCGGGCTGCGACACGACAGAGGCGGGTCTGGCACTGAGTGGGCGAGCCGGAGTGAGCGGCCTTGGGATATTGGCACTGAGAGGACACGGAAGATGACACTGAAAAGAAAAATGTTGCTGTCTGTCTTCAATGAAGTTACAGTTGTTGATTGCCGACCTACACACGTCAGCGTGTTGCCAGGAGGCAAGTGATTCCCTCTATCAGAAGATGGAGAAGAAACACAGATGTCAGATAGGCAAGTACTTGTGTGGAGACAACAAAAACCGACATGGACAGAACGACCAAAGGTGGGTAGATAGACAGACATAGAGACAAACAAAGAACCGACAATTGCATGTTGAGACAGACAGATAAATAAATACATGGGCAGAGAAACAGATGTACAAAACAATAAATACGTATATGAGTGTGAATGCGAGTGCACAATGCGTGTGTGCGCGCGCCGCGTGTGTGTGAGAGTGTTTGAGTTTTGTGTGTGTGTGTGTGTGTGTGTGTGTGTGTGTGTGTGTGTGTGTGTGTGTGTGTCGGGGCGCGTGTGTGGTGTGTTGTGTGTTGTGTGTTGTGTGTTGTGTGTGTGGTTGATGTGTGATTGTGTTGTTGTTTAGTGTGTGTGTGTGTTGTGTGTGTGTGTGTGTGTGTGTGTGTTGTGTGTGTGTGTGCGCGCGTGCGCTTATGATGTGTGATGTGTTGTGTATTGAGTTGTGTTGGTTTGTTTTGTGTGTGTGTTTTGTGTGTGTGTGTGTGTGTGTGTGTGTGCGTGTGGTGGTGTGTGCGTGCGTGCGTGCGTTTCGTGCGTGCGTGCGTGCGTGCGTGCGTGCGTGCGTGCGTGCGTGTGTGTGGTGTGTGTGTTGTGTGTGTGTGTGTGTGTGGTGTGTGTGTGTGTGTGCGTGCTGGCGCGCGCGAGCGCGCACGCGCACGTGCCCACGAATCAGCATTCCAGTCTGACAACTGCTTTCACTGTGTTAATCCCCTCGGAGAGTAAAAATAGCGACGGCTCTTCCTGTCACTCAGAGGATGCCACTATTTTGGGTGCGCGGGGAAAAATAGAACCACAGAGCAGAATTAGAAGAAAACAAAACACACAAAAAAATTCCCTTTTGATCCTTAGTCCCTAAAGACAACATTTCTCTTTATTTCTGTCGAAGACGACGTGGATCTTCACCGGAGAGAAGCTGAATTAGAAACCAGATTGTTTGGACTTCCTCTGTGCTTTCTCTATTTCTGCTTTTTCTTTCTTCCTTTTTCTCCCCCCCCCCCCCCCCCAACCCCCACCCCGTAAAACCTGCCACTTTAATTCATAAATATTGGTATATTATGTTGGACTACATACTTTCGCTGAATTCTGTAAGCTACATTGCCTGTCGGTTTTCATTTATTGACATAACCAGGAAACCATACTGCAGGGTAGTGGAGGGGGTGGGGGGGGGGGGGGGGGGGGGGGGGGGAGGAAGCCACACAGACACGGGGAAATCCAACTGGCGAACAACAACAAACAGACATGGTCCTGTTCACTCAAGGACAACAGGTAAATTGCAGACTTGAATGGTAACAATCAGGAAAAAGCGTACAGAACTTTTTTGGGAAAAAAAGCATGCAGTCAATGAGAAGGAAGTCTGCAGTATCCAACACACCATGTCGCCTGTCAGAAAGAACTTTACAGTATTCAACCAATTATGTAGCCAATGAGAAGGTAGTTTACAGAGTTCAACCATTGACTGTATAATTAACTGAAACCTATAAACGTCCTTCTGATTGGTAGCTACATTCAATCATGTAGCCAGCAATCAGAAGGGCGTCTATAGTATTCAATCAATTGTACAGTCAATCAGGATGTTTACAGTACTAAAGCAGTTATTTAGCCAATCAGGACGTTTACAGTATTCAACCAATCAGGGCGTTTACGGTATTCAACCAATCACACAGCTAATCAGGACATACAGTGTAAACTAATCGCGCAGAAAAAAAAAGGGAAGTTTAACATTTTTAAACCATCAATTCCAAATCGAAAACTTGAAAGTTTTCAACCCACCATGAGCCAATCAAAGAAAGTATACCATTCAACCAATCATACAGCCGACAAATATTTTGAAAAAGTACAGATAAACCACAAGAGGGGGGAAAGGGGGATTTTAAACACCCTTTTGGTCCTGTTTCACTTCGCCGTTAAATTCCTCTTCGATTTCAGCAAACAAAAGAACGCGTCTCTACGGGCACAAACGGGAGGCAACAAAAAAACCAACCCTTTTCTGATTACATACCGATTTTTTTTTTCCCCGGGAATTCTTTACGCTCGTGTGGTACGTGACATCTCAAAAAAACGCCAGGGATTTACGGGGCCCGGGGGGGGGGGGGGGTTGGGGTTGCGGAACACCCACCAGGTGGCGACGTTAGTAGCCCTCAAATTTGGCCTGGTCACTCATGCTAGGAGTCAAGCGTTTTGGAAGACGGTACGGTATTTTAATGGGGTTCCGGATACCATCATTGTCATGTGTGGGCGTGTCCGCTGTGCCTTTCTGTCTGTCTTTCCCCCTGTTTTGCTGTCTGGTGGTGTTCTGTGGGTGTTCGTCGTCGTTCTTCTGTCTGTTTTTTCCTTCTTCTTCTCTCTCTCTCTCTCTCTCTTTTCCCTCTTCTCTCTCTCTCTCCCCCCCTTTCTCTCCTCTCCCTCTCTCTCTGTCCGGCTACCGTGTGTTGTGGGTGGGGGGGGTTTTGGGGTTTTGTTGGTGTGGTGTTTTTGTTTGACATGAAAAGAGACTCTTTTGGTGAAGAAGATGTCATTTTGGTGGGTGTGGGTGGGGGGGGGTGGGTGTTGTGTGTTGGGTGGGGTGTGTGGGGTGTGTGTGTGGGGTGGGGAGTGTGTTCGGGTGATTGTGTGGTGCATGTGTATGTAGGTGTTAGGTCTGAAGGGAGAAGAAGGGGGAAAAAAGGAAGAGAGAGAGAAAAAAGAGGAAGAGAAGAGACAGAGGGACACAAAAAAAGGAGAAAGAGAGGAAAGAAGAGAGAGAAGGGGAAGAGAGAAGAGAAGAGAGAGCACCGTATTGTCCGCTTTTTGTGTGTTGCCTACATGAAAATCATTCTGTCTGTCTTCTGTCTCCCTTTCGTCCTCCGTCCCTTCTCTCTCTCCCCTCTCCCCTCCTCCCCTTTCCTCCCCTCTCTCTCCTCTCTCCCCTCTCTTCTCTCACCTCTCCTGCCCCGGGCCCCCCTCCTTTGCCTCTCTCTCTCCTCTCTCTCCCCTCTCTCTCCTTCACCCCTTCTTCTCTCTCCTCTCCTCTCCCGTGAGTGGACGTGTGACGTGTAAAAAGTCGCGGGGGACGTTCTTAACACAAACGACGTTCGCGCGAAACGTGCTCTTTTTTTAAAACGCAAGTCCACCCCCCAAGAAGGAAGCAGCTTTTTCACTAACGGGCCTTCGCCGACAATATTCCACAAGCATCGCACGAGACCCAATTAGGTCGGAAATTCGAGCCGTGACACCTGAGTGAAAAAGGAAACCCTTTTCAGACTCATTATCCCGGGGGGCACGGGGGGGGGGGGGGGGGGGGGGGGGGGGGGGGGGGGGGGGGGGGGGGGGGGGGGCGGGGGGGCCGGGGGGGGGGGGGCTGCTCTTGAGAAACACCGCGGGGTTTTTATTTTTGCACAACACCACCAATTACCTGCGCGCTCTAATGCTTCGGGTGGCGGGCTGGCTGCTGCGAGGTGTTTGGTGGTGCTTGTGGTGTGTGGTGTGTTGGGTTTGTGTTTTGTGTGTCTGTTGTGTGTGTGTTGTGTGGTTGTCTGTGGTTGTGTGTGAGTGGTGTGTTGTGGGGGGTTGTGTGTGTGGGGTGTTGTGTGTGGGGGTGGTGTGTGTTGGGTGTTGTGTGGGGTGTGTGTGTGGGTTGTGTTGGTGTGTGTGTGTGAGCAATAATGTGAGTTGTTGTTGGTGTGTGGGGTGTGGTGTTGTGGGGGGGGGGGGGGGGGGTGTTTTGTGAGAAAGTGAATGTGATTTTGTGTGTGGGGGAGAAGGGAGGGGGGCGAGCGAGGGGTGCGCAGAATGGCAAATTTTTCCCAAATGAAATACCCCTCTCTCTCTCCCCTCTCTCCTCTCTCTTCTCCCCTCTCTCTCACTTCTCCCCTCTCCTCTCTCTCTCTCCTTAACCACCCCCAGTTCGTTTTTTTCTCCGCCCCCCTTGTCTATATTTTTATTTTCAAAAGGATGCTGGGGGCAAAAATAAAGAAAAATTTAAAAAGAAGGGGGTTAGTTACCCCCAAAGGACACAGACAAACGGGTACAGGACAAAACACACACACACAGTTTATTTTTATTTCACACATCGTTTTCCTTTTCCACACCAACCATCCTCGCCCCCTCTCCCCTCCCATGCACAAGTAGGTGTCACCAGCCATGACCCCCCCCCTTCACCTCATGACCCACTCACCCCCTCCCATTTCCCCTCACTTCCCCATCACTCTGTCCCCCCCCTTCCCCACCCCCCACCCCCCACCCCCCTTATACCCAATTCGCCCCCACCCCCGTTCCCCTGACCACTGCATTCGCAGGTCCCCACCCCCCCTTCAGACCATAGTCCCCACGCCTGCCACCCCCTTCCCCATACCCCCCTCACCTCCCCCCCCCTTCCACACCCCTTATCATCCCATCATTCACTTCACATCATCATCTCCCCTCACATCCCGCTTGCCCCCCCCCCCCCCCCCCCCCCTACTCCATCACCCATTGGGCCCCCATTACTCCACTCTCCCCATCCCTCTTCCAGTATGGCTTCACTCGTCCCGTCGTCCTCCCTTCCACTCAAACTTCACCATCCGCCCCCCCCCCCCCCCCCCCCCCCTCTTTCCCCCACCTTATTGACTACACACCCCCCCTTCACCCCACCCCCCCCCCCAGCACACCCCTCTCCCCCCCCCCCCCCCCCCATCTGTTAATCCCCTCGCACCCCCCCTCCTTCCCGCATTTCCCCCCACCCAACCCCCCCCCCCCCTCCTCCTTCCCCTCCCCCCCACCTACACCCCTGAGGGCCGTCTAAACAACCCCCCCCCCAGCAGCCCAACCTTTGAAAGACGGCCAAAAATCCCCCCCATCAGTACAACCTTCTGGGGGTACTCCCCCCGCCCCCCCCCCCCCCCCCCCCCCTTTCTGCTTTTCGTCTCTGCTGTCCGCTCGGTCTCTCTCTCCCCCCTCTTCTCTCCTCTCTCTCCTCTCCTCTCCCTCTCTCCCCTCCTACCCTCCTCCACTTCATTCCATCACAAACAAAAGGTCCAACTTAACACCTCCTGGCTGAGACCCCTCTACGAATATCGCTTTAGGGCACTACTGGGGAAAGACTTCCTTTTCAAGCTCAGCGACGGGAACAACGCAGACTCTCTCAACATTCAGATTTATCTCTTTTTCAAGTCTAAAATAAAAAACCCCAAAATTTTCTCATAATTATCAATCTGGTTTTTTGGGGTGGGGGGGGGGGGGGGGGGGGGGGGGGGGGGGGGGGGGGGGGGGGGGGGGGGGGGGGGGGGGGGGGGGGACAAAACCAACTCATAGCCGTCGGCCTTTGAAATGTAGTGTATGTGTATTTTTTCATTACATTTTTGTTTAGATTTAACTTATAAAGGGTTTAGTTTTTTTTGGGGATACTTGAAAAATAAGTGAAGTCAAACTCGTAGGGTTGGATGTTTTTTTTGTAGTAACTATTTGAATTGGTGAAGTGTACTATTTTAAGAAAGGGTGACTGCCATCAGCCATGCCCCCCACACGGTGTATCTCTTTGACAGTTCACTGCTGTGCTAATCGTAGCCACAAACTTGTTCTTTTTTTTCTCATCTTTTTCATTAATTCTTTATCCTTTAGCTTTATCAAAACATACATGTATCCAAAAATTTTGCGGGGTGATTAGCTATAACGACTATCCGCACGCAGTACACACCTTAATGAACTGAAAACCCAAACTGAACTGAGGGGCCCTTTCACGGGGGGCGTAACCATTTAAATACCTAAAACGGGCAAAAAACACAAAAGACAGGGAGAAATTCGGGGGGCGAAATAGAATGGAGAGGGAGAGGGTGGGGGAGATGCTGAAAATGGGGCAAAAATGAGTGGGGGGCGCGGGGGGGGGAAGGCACACAGCAATGAAAACCGACTTAGGGTTTCAGTTAAGGGGGGGCAACCCATAAATCAAACTTTAAAGGACAAACGATCAAAGTTTTTTATTAAAGGGGGAAAAAAGGAAAAAAAAGCTTCTTTTCTCGGGTGTGTGTTGTGTGTGTGTGTGTGTGTGTGTGTTGGGTTTTGGGGCGTTGCGGGTGCGTGCGTAGGTGCATGCGTGCGTGCGTACGTTATGCGTGCTGCCACGTGTGTTTTGGTGTGTGTGTGTGTGTGTTGGGGGTGTGTATCCTATAAACCCAGGGTAATATAATCTGCAAAAACACGGGGATCGGGCGCTCAATGTGGGCAAAGCGGGGCTTGTTTCGTGTTTGGGTTTTTGTCTTTCCCTTTTTAAAAACCTCCAATCGAAAACGAGCAACTTTTATGTTGCAATACCTTTTCGAAAACGACTCAAGATAATGTACTTGCACGGTTCAGGCCACCGTCGAGTCCTCATTCCCTCTTTTTTTACCAGTCCCGGTTTATGGGTGGGTGGGGTGACTCGGGGCCCCGGCACAGCCCATGATTGTCCCCTCAGCGCCAAACCCCGCCTTCTGTGTCTGTTGGGAACACCCTAGCCGAGAAACTATTTCCCAAAACGTTCTGTCGTCTGTCTGTCCCGTCTGTCTCTCTCTCTCTCTCTCTCCTCTCTTCTCTCCCACTCCTCCTCTCTCTCTCTCTCCTCTCTCTCTGAATCCGGCATAGCATGCGTACACTTAGATACACAATCGTATCAAGACAAGATTTGCTTATCCTCTTTGTAACATCACAACAAAAAGAATGCATTTTTTTCTTGTTTTTCCAGCACTTGCCAGATTTCATGAAAGTCTTAAACGTAAATATTATTCTCTCTGTTTTTATTAATCCTGTTGATGTTGTGGATGTTTTTTTTGTGGTTTTGATGTGTGTTTTTTTCTTGCATGCCGCGTATTTCGTTTCAGAGGTATTCATCCATGCCCCTTCGCAACGGGCCTGGGCCTATGTGAAGAAATCATCCAAATCGAAATCTCTCTCTCCCTCTCCTCTCTCTCTCCTCTCTGTATACGTTTAATTATGTCAATGGGTATGGCCAGGCATCAGAAGTTTATATTTCCCAGATATTGAGAAATGATGTGTCTGGTATTTTTGTTCATTATTATCGTTATGGACCAAAAAAAAAATCCCTCTGATCTGTTGTGTCCATTATGTGGACAGTCAAGAGAAGATGAAGTGCGTTTTGCATTAACTTGTCCAAAATTACAAGATATAAGAGAAAAAAATATTTCACGAAATTACTTTGCATATTCAAGCTTATCTTGTTAATTCTTTCAGAATGAAGGCATTGTAAAACGGATTGCGGTTTGTTCATATATACAAAGCTTTCAAAAGACGAAGCATTTGTGCTATGTAATCACTGTCATTGATTTCGTAGTGCAAATTTGTTATGTTTCATGTAGCCTGCATCCCCCTTCTGAGGGGCCAAAGCTTGTAAGAGTAAAACATCTCAATCTCAATCGCTCTCTTAAAAAGATTACGTTTGATTTGTTTCGATAATGTTTATTCTCCGTTGGACATCTCAGGGTCTGATGAACTTATGAACTATTTGGAATCTCTCTCTCTCTCTCTCTCTCTCTCTCTCTCTCTCTCTCTCTCTCTCTCTCTCTCTCCCTACGTTCTGTTCTGCTCCTCTCTTTTGAAGTGTCCGCGTGCCTGCATGCTCGTGGACGTGACGGGCGTGCGTCGCTTTTTACCACCGTCTCTCTCAGTCCCCATCACTATTCTAATTCCTGACTTTGACAGATGAGACTGACATCCTCGTCTCTAAAACCCCCCTATCATTATTCCAATTCCTGCCTCGGGCAGATGTGACTGACATCATCGTCTCTAAACCCCCCACCCCACCCTCACCCCCGGCCCCCCATCACTATTCCCACTCCCTGACTGACAGAAACGAAGCGATTCCTGTCACGGAAGAAATCCTCCCAGGGAGGAGATGCTGAACTCTCTACGGGCGGCGGCCATCAAAGACTAATGAATGCCCGCAACGAATCAATCAAGCTCCTCCCCTCTGATTCAATTAATTTCGCATGATCAAAAGCAGTCCGTCATAACCGCACGCACAGCAGATCAATGTTGATTTTTTTTTTCCTTTTGGTCCTCATGTGGACGGGGTGTGTCCTCTTATTTACTTCTCTCCAGTCTCCTTCTCCGTATTCCCCTTCTTTCCTTCCACCTCTTCTGCTTCCTTCCTGTCTCTATTCTTTCCTTCTTTCCCCCCTATCATTTATCCATATTACCCCAGACCCCCCCTCGCGCACCCACCCCCCCCCCCCCCCCCCTCCAGCCCCATACTGTCGTCCTCTTTTCACTCTATACGTTCTTTCCGTGTCTGACACAGTTTCTTCTTCCTTCTCTTCTTCTCTTCCTTCTTCTTCTTCTTCTTCTTCTTCTTCTTCTTCTTCTTCTTCTCTTCTTCTTCTTCTTCTTCCTCTTCTTCTTCTTCATCTTCCTCTTCTTCTTTAGTTTCTTCCTGTCCTTCTTCTTCTTCTTCTTTCTTCTTCTTCTTCTTTCTTCTTCTTCTTTCTTCTCTTTCTTA
>CM031609.1:54050367-54077152 GCA_018398815.1 Conus ventricosus
TGGTACCACCACTACTCCCTGTGACTGTTAACTTATTGCTCAGGGTGTGTGACTGCCACATCAAAAAAAAAAAAACAACTGTTAAAAAAAAACAACTGTTCTGTGTGTGTGTGTGTGTGTGTGTGTGTGTGTGTGTGTGTGTGTGTGTGAACACCTGCAGCTGAACATCAGGAGGAAGAGGTCCAGCGTCTCAACACAAAGAACAAGGAACTTCAGCAGGAGATCGAACCTACCTGCAGCAGTTTAGACGAAAGGGCTACAAGGTAACTGTCTTCTTCCATTTCCCACTTTGGGGTTTGACATTGCGGGATCTTAGTTTGGCAAACCAAACATCATGGTCCACCCAGCTCTGTCTTTAGGTCCTCGTGTGTGTTTGGAGGTGAAGAAATAAAGGGTTGAGGAAAAGGGAAGGTGGATGAATTGGCAAAAGGTGCTATATATCCAGCTGTGGGCCAGTACTCATGGTGTTTTGGTAAGATCAATGAAGGGATGAGTAAGGAGGGAGGTAGTGTAGAGGAAGGTCGGAGGTAGTGTGAAAACTTGTTTGTAATGTGGCTGAGTGTTGGAATCTACTTTGACAACAACATATGTATGATGACGGATTCTACTTTGACAACGCACATGTATGATGACTTTGCAGGCTAATATTTAGCATTTGATTATGTGTGCGTGTGTAGTTGTTTCAGAGTGGTTGCATGATCTGCAGGTTTGATAGCAGTATTTTTTGTCTATTGTTATAGAATGGTATGCTGTGATCATGGTGCATATTATGGAATGGGACGTGCATTGATTTTTAGTTAGTGCGCTGTATGAAGTAATGTGCAATTTCATGTAATGTGCTGAGGTTTGTACTACGCAGATGGCCGAGGACGATAAGACCATTCAGAAACTTCACCATGAACAGGACATGGCGCTGCAGGAGGTGGGTTCTCTCCCTTTATGGCAAAGTAGACGGCATCTGATGCAATGGTAGCACTGGGTTCTGTCCTTTAGGGTCAGCATAGCTGCCAAGTGCTGCACTACAGCATGTTATGCTTTCATTGACAATACTACTTTTTGTAACAAAAGGCTGTACCAAAAAAACAAAAACAAAAAAAAAACCACACGCTTACAGATTTTAAACTGCTGCTTCAATGTAATTTACAAAGTGCAGATCTTTAGACTTTGGATTTTTATCTTTACAAAATAGCCACGTTCAATTTAGAAAAAAAAAAAAAGATAGAAAAATCAAGAAAATTTGCGGAAGACAATAGCAATTTGGCGTCATATACTGTACCATGTCAGACCATAGCATTCAACGGCAGTTAGCCAGCTCTGTCAGGCCGAATTTTATCCGTGGCCAATGCAGTCATAAGACAGTCACGTGACGTCACCCCACTTCCGCCTCCGGAAGAAGCCGGTGTCAACTTCTTCTACCTCATTCACCTTCGGCCTGCCGTCAAAGCAAGATAAGTCTTGTGCTCTGTCTCGCCTACACTTGCCTTTGTGTTAAGATTGCTGTGTCTTTGTTTATATACTTGATTCTGTTGTGCCTTGCGCTAAACCCTGAGTATTCTTGCGCGTGAGGCTCTTGGTGGGAGTGCAATTACTGGAAATTTAGCAATTTTTCCCATACTCTCGCGCCCTTAGCGTTCACGATCGTCGGTTCCTTCGATCGTCGCTACACTTGTGCGTGTTTTATCATCGCCACGTGGTTCACTTCTATCAAATTGTTTTTGATCGCACCCTTCCCGTCTCGGGTTTTACGGTCGCATCCTACTGTCGCATTCCTCCTCCTTTGTCGGGCTACACGCTCTGGTTATCTCGCGATTTACTCGCCGGTCGTCCTTTGTTTTTACCGCGACTTCCTCGCCGGTCGTCGGCGGCATCTTTCTTTTCTCGCCGGTCGTGTTTCCCCACCATTTCCTAGCCTCGGGTTTTCACCCAGTTGACGCAAGACTCCTCATTAAGGTTTAGTGCGAAAAGAAAGACCATTATCCATCTCACTTAGAACGTGGTTCTGTAAGTGTGCGTGATTTTCACGATCGGGTGGCGTGTACGGGTACTTGAGATTTCGGTCGATCTCTCGAGGTCTTGCACGACACCACACGGCGATCGAGATTAATTTAAACCTTCTCGATCGACCACCTTGTCTCCTCTTTGCGGTCGTGTGTTTCGGGTTTGCTCTGCCACCTGTGCCAAACATGGTGAAGGACACCGCCGGGTCGAGCCACTCCACTGCTCGGAGTTCGCTCAGTTTCCCGGAGAACCGGCGGGTCGATTCCGTCTCCGAGCAATCCGTTCACATAGATGAACGTACGGTTCGGGTAGATAGAGACGACTGCTCCGCGGAGGGGACGCGTGACCTTTCCTCTTCTACCCGACCGACGGACGCAGATCGCGGCGTCCGAAGGCGGATGGGCAAGCGGCCACCATTGCTAAATGCCTTTCTTTTGACCTCCCGGGAAAGAAAGGAATATCAAGAAGTCTAAGGGCAAGGCGCCCCTCAAGGGGCCCTCCCGAGCTAAGAATAGCCGACGGAATTCGCCCTCACCCCCTCCTCCCCATCGGCCAGCTTGCCCTCTCGCCCCCGGACGCGCTCGGAGACCTCTCTCTATCATGCTGAGTCGCGCGACCCTCGGTCCCAGGGGAATCATGCCGAGCCGCGGACCAGCACGGGTGACGGGTCTGGTATGGAATCGCCATCCGTCACTCGCCTTGGTGAGTCACATGTCCTTTTTTCCCCCCGAAATCGACACGTGTACTCACAGCGCTCTGCCCCACCGGGCACAGGTGCAGCCAACACCTGAGCCCGAGGAGCGCTTAGACTCCGGATGCAGTGTTATGGTCACCCCGACGAAACGACCTCGGTGGTGTCCATAATTCTGGGCGTGCGGTCACATCGCGCCATCAACGCGGTCGTGGGTTCGCACAAGGACGGTCGACCCACCCGATCGACCATCACCTTCCCCCCTAGGGGTATCGGACGTTGGGGATCAGACCTTTTCGGGTCCCCGTTTGGGCAACGTCCACGGTCCCGCTCCTCCGGGGGGAGGATCAAACCTACCGGGACCGCGGGTAAACCTGACCTATCCCAGGGGGGGACACGGGACCGCATCCTGGACCAATCCGCACGGTTCGCGGGTGTGGAGGCTCGGCTTCCGCATCCTCTCCGTACCAGACCGGCCCTCACAGGCCCCCAACAAGGACGTGCATAGGTGCAGTGCACGGACCTGTGCGGGGACGACAGGCCATTTGCCTCCGTTACCCCCACAATGGTGGCTCAGGTTACCCGGTCCCGGGGAACTTCTGCCGACACCATAGGGCCGCACAGCCCGTTTTCTCCCCGGGGACCGGTGGCTCTATGCCCCGAGAGAGACCATGGCTAAACGCAACACCCAGCACGACCAACTGTATGGTCGCATGTGGCACCCGGCAACGCTTGCCTGGTTCGACCTTGGTCCCCCTCCTCGGGCGCTGCCGATCGGCGGGATGAGGTCCCCGTCCGCGATCATAGAGCCACCTGGGAGACACCGCAAGTACCCCTTGACGGTCTCCGAACTGGGTTGCTCTGAACCCTGCCAGGACTTTACCTCCTGAGGCGGCGATGAGGGGACCTACCCCTCCACCTCATTGTATGACGTCCGCACGGTGGAATGGTGCGCCCGACCTCGTTAGGAGGGAGGCCGCACCCGCCGACGAAGTCCTCCCCCTTCCCTCTTCACCGGGCCTCCCGGCCCAGCGATCCAACCAAGGTCGTCGCCCCCAGTCACTCACCTCACTCTGGAAGGACCGGCTACTCGCGCCATGGGTGCGCAGGCCGTCCCCCTCCAGGACAGGGACCCCTCTCAGCACTAATGCAGCCCAAGTCGGTACCCTCCTCGGGGACCACAAGAACCCCTCGGTCGCCTCCCTGTTCACCGACAACCGGGTACCAGGGAGATGGGCTTTCACAGTCTGACCGTCGGTGATCCCCCACCTGCCCCCCCTACGTCGGGCACCATCTCCTTTAAGAATTTAAAGGAATGGGACCCGAACAGCCAGGATGGGCATCCTCCACACCACGGCGGGGACATACCTACTTAGGTATGCTCCTACAGCAACTGGAGCTCTTTGGCCGGAGGACGACGGTGCCGCCCCTGGGCCTTGGACCTGGACTCCGAGGCGTACCAGGAGAATGATTCTCGCTTGCTTAGCGACCCTTTTATGCGACACCTGGTCAACAGGATTTCGCATCATCTTTCGGCTGCGGCGGACAGCGCAGCTAGGAGCCACTTCAACTGTTTGTTGGTGGCCAGGGATGCCGTGCTGGCACGGACCTCTCTCTCCCCTGCGTTTTAAGGCAGCCCTGCGGGTTGGTCCCGGGCCAGGACCAGTCGCTGTTCCGGCGAATACTCGACTGACGTGATAAACACAAGCAGTCGAGGAACGCAAGCAGGCAGCTCCTTTGCGCCCAGGCTCTGGCCGCGCCCTGCTAGACCCCCCTTCGGTCCTTCCCAGGCCAAACCCTTACCCCAGGGCAATCGCTTCAAACCACACGGCCCGCAAGCGTCCCAATCTTCCCCCGGCCCAAACGAAAGCACAGCTGCAAAATTTTCGGTTCGGCCAACAGTCTCGCCCCGGAGCTGACTGGGGCCACAACCGAGGGAGCCTTCGATCGGGCGGCACCCCCCACACGCCCGTTCGCCCTCTCCTCTGCCCACGTCCGCCCCCCCCCTGGCGGGCACCTCTCCTGGAACGCCCACCGGTGGAGACGTATGGGCTCAGCCCCTGGGTAGTGGCGGTGCTACGGAGGGGGTATCGTCTTCCTTGGATCCACGAGATAAGATAAGATAATGTTGCTTATAGCCAGCCGACGCAAAGGGCACATCAGGGCTGTCACCATTGGATCACGAGCGACCCCCCCCCCCCCCCCCCCCCTCATGCACTCTCGCTCCACGTGGAGGTCCAAGAGCTCCTCCAAAAGGGGCCATCACAGAGGTGTCCCACTTCAACCCGGCTTCTACTCTCACCTATTCGTGATCCCAAAACCTCAGGAGGATGGAGGCCATCCTAGACCTATCCCCCTCAACAAGTTCCTCAGGCCCATCAAATTCAAGATGGACACCCCCACCCAGATCATCTTTGCTCCACACTGGGGTTGTCACCAACCCCAAGAAGTGCGAACTCACTCCCAGCCAGATGTTCGCCTTCCTGGGAATGAGTTTCGATACTATCTCCATGATAGTCTCCCGACCCCGGAGAGGTCCACAGCCATACTGGACCTCATCTCCCTATCACAGGCACCCCCACACCTCGGCCAGAAACCTGTCCTCCCTCATAGGAATGATGGAGTCCCTGTCTCCCTCATTCCCCTGGGGCGAGTCCCCAAACGCCAACTTCAGAGGGAGTTCCGTCGACGTTGGTCGCAGACCTCCGACCGCTGGGACCAGGTCATTCCCCTCGGACACTGGTTTATTTCGGCGATAGAGGAGTGGCTCAATCCGGGCACTCTCTCAACCGGGTCCCCATCTCCCTCCCAACCCAACCACTGGAACTGTACACAGACGCCTCAAACCTGGGCCGGGGGGGCCCACTTGGAGGACGGTCATACCTCAGGGGAGTGGGACTCACAAAACTGCCCGCCTCCACATCAACATCTTGGAGCTGGAAGCGGTCAGGCTAGCCCTTCTCCACTTCCAGCACAAGGTCGCACCCCCGACATGTTCTCCTTCTCACGGACATGTCGGTAGCTTGTTATGTCAAAAAAGAGGTGGGGGCACGCTCCATCAGCCTCTCCCTCAGAACAGAGGCCTCCTTCGGTGGTGTCACGCGCGGGGGATCACCCTCCGCGCGAGACACATAGCAGGAACCCGCAACATCCTGGCGGATTCCCTCAGCCGGTCGAAGTCTCTACTCCACACGGAGTGGACCCTCAACAGATTAACCCTGTCTGTGGTGTGGGAACATTGGTTTGTGCCATGATAGACCTGTTTGCCACCAGGTTCAACCACCCCCTGCCCCTGTACGTCTCCCCCGTTCCGGACCCTCAGGCATATGCAGTCGATGCGCTCTCCCTCCCCTGGACGGGCCTACTGGCTTAGCCTTTCCCCCTTTCCTATCCTACACAAGGTGATCAGGAAAGCGAGGCTGGAGAAACCCAGGCGGATCCTCATAACCCCGTGGTGGCCGACCCAGTCTTGGTTCCCAGACCTCAAGTCCCTCACTCACGTTCCACCTCTACGGCTTTTGCCCTCGGTGGGACATGTTGAGAAACCCCGTTCGGGTCTTCCTCACTCCAATCCAAGATGCTTCGCCTACACGCGTGGCTGCTATGCCAGCCCAAATGCGAACATCTTCATCCACTCCCCACGCGGACAGGCCCCAGTCCGTCCTAGACACACTAGCCGGGGCAGGGGCCTCTCAGGGATTGAGGGACTTAGCCTCGGCATCTCGCAGAGCCGGCACCGAGTCCCTCTACAATTACCGGTGGGAGAAATGGGTAGCCTGGTGCTCAGATAACTCGGTTCCCCAGGACTGCCCCTCCAACATCCCGATAGGCATTTCCTCTCCAACCTATCTTCCTCACTTAAGCTGTCAGCTAGCTCCATTCGGGGCTACAGATCGGCTATCTGTACCACCATTCCTACTGGGCGACAAAGACTTCCTCAGAGAGGGTCTCTAGAAGAGTTGCTCTACGGGAAGCCCAGTCCCCTAGGCGCATCCCTCTTTGGGACCTTTTCATCGTCCTCGACGCCCTCAGAAAGCCCCCTTTTGAAACCCATTACATCTATTCCCTTTGACCTTCTCTCTTTTAAGACCACCTTTCTCCTTGCCCTGGCTCGGCCAGAAACGAAGTGAGATCCCCGCCCTCAGCGGTGATCCCAGAGATATCGCCTTCCACAGGGGCGGCTCTGTTTCCCTCAAGTTCCTTCCAGAGTTCTTAGCTAAAATCAGGAAACGGGCACCCCCTCTCCCTCCTCGTCATCCGCTCCCTGACGGATTTTCTTGGGAAAGGGAGAGAAATCTGGAACATTAACCTTTGCCCTGCTAGGTGTCTCAGATGCTACTGGGAGCGCACTCGCCCCAGGCGCACTCCCAGAGGCGACTCCTTATCTCTCTCAACCCAACAATACCAGAGACATCTCGGCGGGATCTATCTCTAGGTGGCTCTCCTAGACGGTGAGATCTGCCTACGCTCAGGCGCACAAGGATCTCCCCGCCCAATCACCCAGGGCCCACGAGGTCAGAGCACTGGCCACTTCCACGGCGCTCCAGTGCTCTGTCCCCGTGCGCCATCTCCTGGAGGCAGCCTACTGGCGTTCGGAAAATCCCTTCATTAACTTCTACTTGAGGGATATCCGCAGACCAGAGCTGACGGTTCTAAAGGGATCTCCTTTGTGGCGGCCAATGCAGCCATAACGGCCAACCCGAGAACCACTAGGGCGCTCGCCCCTCCTCCGATTCCTTTAAATTCTGCTATGGTCTGACATGGTACAGTATATGACGCCAAAATGGGGAGTTTGTGTTATACTCCCTGTTTGGCTAATATACTTACCATGTCAGACTCTAATGCCCTCCCTACCTTCCCCTCTAGCGCAAAGGTTCTCGGGGTTACCTTGCGCACAGGCCTCGCTGAATGAGGTAGAAGAAGTTGACACCGGCTTCTTCCGGAGGCGGAAGTGGGGTGACGTCACGTGACTGTCTTATGACTGCATTGGCCACGGATAAAATTCGGCCTGACAGAGCTGGCTAACTGCCGTTGAATGCTATGGTCTGACATGGTAAGTATATTAGCCAAACAGGGAGTATAAACACAAACTCCCCATTTTTGCAACTTTACAGGTTGACTTCGTTGTCAGCCATTTTGATTTTTTCATAGGTAAAGTCAAAACCATACTCCGTCTTTTTAGTCACCCATCATTTCATGTGCAAAGCAAAGTGCAACTGAAAGTCTGACTTGTCAGACATTGAAGACGCTAGAGAGGCAGTTTCAGAGAAGAAACCAGTGAAAAAAATTCTGCGCTACAGCTTTGGTGATATCACTTGTGAATGGGACACTTAAATTTAGGATGCTACATTGAAATGTCAAACTGCTACACTTTTTGCTTTTGATCGTTTGGCTGTTCTGGGTTGGTTTAGATGATGTTGGATGGTAGCAGGGATAAGCATAGACGATATCTGTTAGTAACATTCAGTTCTGTCCTTTATGGTCGATGTAGATAATGTTGGACGGTAGCAAAGGCTTCTGTCCTTTTCTGGTCAGTGTAGTCAGTGTGCGATGGCAGTACTGGATTTTCTCCTTTATGGTCAATGCAACACAATTCATTAAATACAAGCAATGTAATGTGTGGTCTCTACAGGTGAAGAAATACTGCTGAACGAGTGTCCAGTGAACTTAGCTCTCTACAGTTTTTGAGTTTTTTGCTTTTTTTTGTGCAGTAACCATGCAGAAATATTGAATTTTCTCAACTGTTACTTTTCCTAGGTAAAAGGATTGGGTTAGGTTTGTTTAAAAATATTCCATAAATAATGAAAGATATGTTTTTAGATGTGATAATTTCCATGAGAGAAAAACTTGGGTCACTTGTGATTAAAATCAAGGGAAAGAACTGCAGGGAATTAAGGGGGACCTGGCCAATAGTACAACTCGGTTGTACACAAAACAACAAAATGCGTGCAGTACAATACAGTACTGCGTGTGATCTCTGCCCGGTGAAGAAACAACAGCGGGTCAACGACCAGCTGAAGGGCGACTTGGCTGTCAGCAAAAGCAACACCAACAGGAAGTGGAGCAGCTGCAGGGTGACCTTGACCTGGTGCGGGAAGAGCTGGGGACCCGGGCCCCAAGGAGGAGCTTGAGGAGGGTCAGCAGCGACTGACTGACGCCAAGAACACCATCAGCGGCCTGAACGAGGACTTGGAGAAATTCGCAAACTGCAAAGGGAAAGTGCTATGGAGGTAAGACTCTGTGTGTATGTGTGTGTGTGCGTGTGTGTGCGTGTGTGGGGTGTGTGTGTGTGTGTGTGTGTATGTATTGTTGTGTGGTGTGTGGTGTGTGTGTGTTGTGTGTGTGTTGTGTGTGTGTGTGTGTTTTGTGTGTGTGTGTTGTGTGGTGTGTGTTGTATGTGTTGTGTTGTGTGTGTGTGTGTGTTGTATGTGTTGTGTGTGTGTTTGTGTGTGTGGTGTGTTAGAAGGGCTTGAATCATTGTAATAGTCCAGAGGTGTGTATGGAGTGACATTCCCCGAGGTGTAAAACAGTCATAGTGTAAGAGGTATAGTATGGCAAAATTGCCAAACAATATGAGGACCCAAGTTGTCCAACAGAAGTCAGAAATTCTGTCAAGAGTGTGAAGGATACAGCTTCCCTGTAAACTGCTGGTGGAAAATCTTCAAAAGTGTGAAAAAGATCGCTATTTTGACCCAATCTGTATTAACAAATACAAGTAAGGCTTTTGTGATAGGCTAACTGATGAACAAATATATGTAAGTTAAAAGCAATTTTCACACAGCTATATGCACTCTAGCTAACACGTGATTAGCCGTTTCAGGTTTTCAACTGAATTAGTCCTGTGTTAAAGAGATTCTTTATAGTAAAATCAGAATGTGTTCATGTCCTTTGACTTTTTCTACATATTCATTCCTTTTTACTATTTTATGTACATGTTTTTTGTTGTTGTTGATATCATACCTAGTTTGGTTCGTTTGTACATGATATGAAATGATAGATGCATATAGAGCAATTGGAAGCATTGGTATTGGATTTAGTGCACTGAGGCAAAAGGAAAGACACTGCAGAAACAGAAAAAGATCATCTGTGACAAAATTCATGATAAGCATGATCTCTTATTGCAGTTTGGATCATCATAACGTTGAATCATTCACAGATGAATTGTAGAACGTTTACAGAACAAGTAAGATACTGAATGTTTCTAATGTTTATCTGTTTACCCAGTGTTTGTTTTTTTATTCAGTGATCACTGACCACTGACTCTCCGATGCGTTGACATGCGCTGTTTTCCTCACACAGATCAGCCCGGGAGGGCGACAGCCTGCGAGAGACAGAGGCGTTGCTGTCCGAGTCGCGGGCAGCAGGCGCTGGTGCTGGAAGGGCAGCTGGACACGGCGCGGGAGGAGGCGGAGCGCCTGCAGGCCAACGTCAGCATGTACAAACACAAGTACGAACAGAACCACCAGCAGCTGCAGCACCTGGAGGCCTCCTCAACACCCTGCAGGAACAGCTCCACGACAGCCGTGCAGGGTGGGTAGTCTGGCAGGTGCTGGAAGGAGGGGAGGGGGGGGGGTTATGGGTATGAAGAGCAGGCCATGGGTATGAGGGCTAAACAGGGGTGGAAAGAGGTAAGGAGGGGGTGAGGGGTATGAAGAGCGGGCCATGGGTAGGAGGGGCAGGAAGGAGGGGAGTATACGTGTGAAGAGCAAGCCATGAGTAAGAGGGCTAAGCAGGGGCAGGAAGGTGGGGAGGAGAGGGTCATGGGCGTGAAAGAAGACCTTGGGTAGAAGGGCAGGCAGGTGCAGAATGAGGGAGGGGGTATGGGTGTGAAGAACAGGCCATGGGTAGTTAGGCCTGGCAGAGGCAGGTAGGAGGGAGAGCATGAGGGGTCAGGGACATGAAGAGCTGGCCAAGGGTGAGAGGGGTGCAGACAGGAGAGTGAGGAAGAAAGGGAGTGAGGGAGGAAGTGGATGTGAAGAGTGAGGCATGGTAGAGGCTGGGCACAGACTGGAGGGACTGATGGGTGGGGGTATGGAATGGATGAGTCTGGGGAGCCGTTGTGAACATGCTAGATGAGAGGGTGGAGGGCAACGTTGAAGGTACAGAAGTTGCATGACAGGAAACAGATGTGCTTAATGGGGTATGGATGTCTGGTGGAAGGGGGATGAGGGTCGGAGGTGCAGGAAGTGAATATGGTAGATGGGTATGTGTTGGGAAAGGGAAGAGGGTGGGAGGGGGCCTAGTAGGACGAAGTGGCAGGTTGAAAGAAAGATACATGTGGGCTGTCAAACTGGATATGTTGATTTCCATTGCAAGTAGCAGTAGTTAGCAGTGAAGGGATGGCTCAAGCATCAGCCTCATGGCTCACATATAACCTCATCTTTCGAAACCTTGATAAGGTTTGTCGTTTGCTTCATTGATGTTTGATGTGATTGCTAATCAGTCATCAAAATCAAATGTCATCACAGATGGTGTTCTGTGTTCTAGGGCAGTCCGTGTTTTGCACCTCTACACTTTTTTTTTTAGCTCGATGATCACATTGTAATTACATTTTGCTACAGTGAATTGGTCTGTATCTTAACACCAGTTTGAATTCTGCAGTAAGAATTTCTTTTGTCAGATGATGCAGTATGAATTCCTTATGATGCATGAATTCCTTACGATGCAGCATTGTGTGGATGTGTGGTATCAGGAACTGGAGAAAGAGCAGCGTGTGGAACGCTTGAGGACGGAGGTGGAGACGCTGGATGTCGCTCACCGTGACTCCCAGGCCCAGGTCACCAAGTGCGAGGACCTCATCGAGCAGCTCACCCAGGAGCTCTCCTCCAATCAGAACGAACTGTCGGCCGCTAACTCACGCATCAACGACTGTGAGGCAGAGATTGCCGCCCTCAAAGTGAAACTGCAGGACTCGCAACAGGAGGTGAATAAGCTGCACAAACACCTAACACAGGTGCTGTACAGTACCTGTTCACGCAAGAAGTGATGTCTCATTACCGTAATGTGACATCACTCCACATAAATGTATGCACAACATATATGTTAATGCACATAGACAGCCACACACAACACATAATTACAATTCAATGTTTATTTCTTTTCTACCCCTTTTGGGGTAAGGAGGATAATAACAATAAGCAAATGGTTGTAACAATGAAATTCAAAAAATGAAACGGACTAAAATGAACAGTCACACAAGTTACATGGTTGAAAAGTTAAAGACAGTACTCATGTGTATTGATCAGGAAAATGTTTCATCTATGAATAGGGCTGATCAAAGTGTCTTGCTTAATTTGATGAACTTGAGTAAATTCTTCTTTTATCTTTCCTCTTCTTTGTCTTCTTTTTCTCCCTGAACTTCATGAGTTCACCAGGTTCCTCCAGTTCTGTCAATTGAGTACCAAGCCAGTCTGTGCAAGTGTTTTCCCTGTCCACTCTGCAAAATTGTCAGTCCATCGTTTTTTCTGTATTCCCTCCATCTCCCCGTTCAATAGTTCTCTGGAGCGTTGTTCCAGCAAGGCTTTGAGTCTTGTTACCTGGCCATACCTGCTTAGTTTTCTTTTTCTGACTGATGTCAGTAGTTCTTTGTATGGTCATAATTATGTGCTGCCTGATGGTCTTATGTACTTGTTGATTGGTGATATGTTCAGTATATCAGTCACCCTTTTTCTGTTTCAAGCTTCTTAATGTGCGCACACGCACACACACACACACACACACACACACACACACACACACACACACACACACTCACACACACAACACACACACACACATGCTTGCAACATATGCACACGCATAAACACACTCTATTAGAGGCACATACCAGTGCAACTGGGTATCCAACGTCTGACCAACATGTTGGGTTGGTATCAAAGATAAGATAAGATATGTGCTTATAGCCCAGCCGACCGCACAAAGGGCACTCAGGGCTGGGGTTGGTATCAAAGTCAGGCATCTACTAACTCTCATCCATTGTAACCCTCTTCCAGATACTTCATTCCTTGTTGCACCTGTGTCTTATATCCAGCCATACACACTGTGCACTGTGGTCCCATGCCTGAGCAGTCGTGGTGTTATGTCCATGGACTAGTCCACATGCCCTGACACCGGCCTCCTTGATGACCATGCACCACATGACCTGTTTCAGGCCCTGCAGAACGAGGAGAGAGCGGGCAGCTTTGAAAACCAGCTGCTGACCTACCAGAGTGAGCACAGTACAGCAACCAGGAGGTCAGTGATGGTGACATTACCACTGGGAAGGAGGAAGCAGGGTGGCCCTGTTGTGTCCATGTTCACATGGATGTGGTTTGCTTTGCTTGACTGGTATTCTGTTCTATGGTTCTTCGTACCTATTAATTTTGGTGCATGGGGGGGAAAATGGTGGAAACAAGGTGACTGCAGGTGTAAGTGAATTGTCACGAGGAAAGGTTTCCCTTTGACCTCTAGCTTTTGTCTTGTTTGAATCCAAGATGAAATGGATTTTAGATGGAAAGAAGCTGAACTAGAAACTAGAAACATTGTCTTTGTTTGATTTCTGTCTCTTTTGTTTATTAGATTGATGTTAGTGTGTATGTCAGGCCACATGATTTGCTGAATTCTGTGAACTTCTTTGTGCTGGTGCAAAGACCCCTTGGAATTCGCCTGACAATTGTCGGATTGTGAGCTAGAAACAAGCCAGAAAACTTGGGTGAGGATTGCTGAGATAAGGGGCCATCTCTGTCCTGAATATGAGCAATTTTCACCCCACTACTGCTAGTTTCAATTGATCAGTGGGATTACCTAATCCTCCTGTTTGTTCCTTGTCTGAATAGTGGTCACCCTAGTTCTCTTGTCTTCCCAATGCATGATCTGAACAGTGGTTACCTAGTTCTCCTGCCTGTTCTATTGTCTGAACAGTGGTCATTCCACTTCTGCCTGTGCCCAGTTTTAGCCCAGTTTTAACAGTAGCCACCCTCGTCCTCCTCCTTATGCCCAGACTGAACAGTGGTCACCTAGCATGGCTGCCTACCGTCCCGGAGTATCCGTATTTGTCCCCCGAAATAATGAAATCATGCAGCCTGTCCCTGGAATCCACTTTTTTATTCTATGTCCCGCGAAAAAAAATTCGGGAGAAAAAACAACAACAACAAAAAAAAACGAAGTCGAGTTCGTCAGCTGATCACCGACTGACCGACTTCGGTCGTGGCCATCCTGACCAAATCCGTCGGAAAGACCCGAAACATTGCCGAACTGACCAGTGCGCATGCGCATTACACCGTCTTCCCGAGTTTTGAAAGCAAGAAAAATGGACGCGAAACAGGGAAAGCGTAAAAATGCCGACGGTGATCTCGACTATGGGGCTTCTCTCAAGAAGAAGAAACGTCAGCAGACATTCCTGTCAAAATATACGGAAACCTGGCCGTTCATCAAGCGTGGCAAGATCGAGACTTACACGTCTTGTGAAATTTGTGCGCATGAGTTCTCCATCGGATCTGGAGGTAGGGATGAAATA
The DNA here is from genome assembly GCA_018398815.1 of Conus ventricosus. NCBI lineage: Eukaryota > Metazoa > Mollusca > Gastropoda > Neogastropoda > Conidae > Conus > Conus ventricosus. Next base: position 54,064,551 of record CM031609.1, read on the forward strand.
ACCCGTCATGTCGCCACTGAAAAAGCACAAGAAGAACACAAAAATCCGTGAGAGCGAGAAATCTTGTAACATTAGCGAATTCTTTCAGCGCGCTCAGACGTCAACCAGTCAGGAAACTTTTGACGTCATTAAGAGCTGAAACGATGATGGTTGACCTTGCAGCTGAACTGAATTTGCCGATGGCTGCGCTGGACAAGCTAAACAGAGGCGTTAAATGATGTTTCCTGACTCGGACATCGCAAAGAAGTTTCAGTGCGCTAGAAGCAAAGTAGCATTGTAGAAGTTGTACATAGTGTAAATAAAGGTAAGCGTTCACTTTAATGTTGATGTGGTTGTGATATGTGCAACCGCTGCATGTGTCCTGGAAATCAGTCAGTGTCCCTGGTTTTGAAAAAGTATGTCCCTGAAAGTGGCGGAAGGGGGGGTAGGCAGCCCTGCCCTAGTTCTTCTGTCTTGTTTCCAGCTATCAGTTGAGTTCTGTCTCCCTCTGCTCATCATTACTGCCACAGGTGGAGAATGTTTGGTGAGAGGACAGAAATTTGAACACAAGTTTTTGATGAAACTCTGGCTGAGAAAGACAACCAGTAGTTAACACCATCTGGAAGCAGCATTCCCCTTTGTCTTTTGTTTATCAATATTAGTCATATGTTTCTGAACATAATGGTTTTTTTTCTTCACATCAGTGATGTACTGTATATCACATAAGTATAACACTTTTTTTTTCATACTTCCAAAGAGGTGTTTGCAATAAAATGATGGTTCTGGTTGGACAGACACTCTGATGTCTGTGTTGTTGTCTGTGGTGTAGGTTCAGTAGCAGAAGGTTTCTGTACAGGACCGGCATATGACTGTATGTTTGTGTGTGAATGTGTCTGTGCACACGCTTGTGAATACATGGGTGTGAAGAGGTGAAGGGAGTTAATAGATGGAGTAATGGAACCAGGCTTTTTGTGAGTCAGTTTTTGTGCATCTTTGACTTTGTGTTTAAGTGTGCATTTGTTTTTTCATATTATATGTGTGTGTGTATCGCTACTTTTTATAGGGAACTAAGGATTTGGGGGGAGATGGGAACAACTTTCTTTGTGTGTGATTTGTTTCCAAGAAGAAAAACACACCAAGAACTTGTTTAGAGATTTGGCTCCAACTGAATTTTGCAGTTTCGTAACAAAGAAGAACGGATTAGCCAGCTGGAATACGATCTTGAGGGCAGTCGAGCTGACCTTGAGAGCAGCTCCGTCACATTTCGGACATGGAGGAGATGATGAACGACCTCCAGGCTGGAGCTTGCTCAAACCAAGGACCAGAAAGCTTCTGCTGTCAATGAGGTAACTGACCTGGAGTGACATCAGCCCTTTCTCTCTCTCTCTTCCTTTCTGAGTGAATATATAAATGAAATCAATCAATGAAATGTCTGTCTTTCTCTCTCCCTGGTATTCTCTGTGTCCCATTCAGTCCAACTCTCCATCCTCTGCCGCCGCGCCCCCACCCCACCCCCACCCCAACCCCCATATTGCAACATCTGAAATTCACCCTGTAGTCATACAGATGACCTGAAGTCGCTGAACAGTGCTAGAAATGGCCAGGTAATTTTTTTTTTTTTTTTTTTTTGCTGTCCCAACCTCTGTGCACCTCAGAGGCATGTGCACTCACATCGCTCGTTCCGACGCCCGTCCACCAGCCACAGCCCGGTTGGCCCCACCGCAGCCCAGCACTGGCAATCCGCAGGGAGCAGTTGGTGTCAAGTTGTCAGAGGCAACGCACCGGAGGAGACACTGCACTGCTGCCAAGTCACTTCGGTGGTGTTCACTGGCGCCTATTGTGATCTAACATATGCAGGACACCACCTACTAAGCCCCCTACTGACGACTATAATTGCTTAGTCGCGGAGCCGGCGTGAGTGAGCTCTCCATCGGAGGGCGCCACCACGTCCGTCCAATGACAGCCCCCATGGACTTGCCGATACTGGTGACCCGACGGAACCAAACCAAAGCCACGACGTGGAGAGGACATCGAAATTGAGGTCACCATGAGAGCAGGGCATGAAGGGCCACAGAATTTGAGACTTTTTTTGTATGCTGATCGATGAGAATGAGGATGATTAGATGATGCTACGGATTTCCATTTCGGTCTGAGACTACATGACAGGGCTGTACTCTACGCTTCCTTTCATAATATATCCCGGCGTCAACCAGGCCCGAGGGATACAGGCACCTGCAGTGTTGGTCATGAAATTTGAGCAACACTCTCAAAAACACATTCATTCAGTGGATGAAACTCGACTGTGTGGTCCCAGTGTTCCCAATGAGTCCGCAGCAAACTCAACTCTGGGTAGGAGCGGTCGGGGCAGAAAAACCCACATGACTGATGGGATTCGACTTATTGAGAAAATGTACTTATCCTCTCAATTTGCTTGCCCTCCCTGATAAAAGGACAGTAATTTAACTAATGATCAGCAGTGCAGTAAGAAATCAGCAAACATAATTAATGCATGAGAGAGAAATAAGATGTAAAACAATTCAATTTTTTATCAGGATACCGTCCCACTATCTTAATGTATAAGAGATGAAAACAAAGCGAAATTTTCTTGTTTCAATGTTCACATATTCTTGGACTGAACTGATGTAAGAAGACCTTTGTGCTGACGAGTAGTGGTAGTGAAGGGAAGTTTGATTGGTCTGCACTGATGCTCAGCCGCTCGACTCACTGTAGTGAAAAATTTGCTAACCAACGGAAACGCGGAGGGAGAATTTACTTTTGTCCGCCAGAAGATTTAATCGTCACAGACAATCGGACAGGTGGGTGTTCCAAGCCCTGCCCAACCCTCAGCCAACTCTTCCCGTTGTTCCCACCAGATCAATCGTTTGGAGCAGAACCTGCAGCAGCTGCAGCTCAACTGACATCGGCCCACAGCGGCACAAGTCGGAGTGCGTCGCTTTGAGGAGCAGGTGGACGGCATGCAGCAGGAGCTGGCTGCCGCCCACAGCCGGGGGGAGGGTGCTGGAACAGGAGGTGGACCGCAAGGAGGACCAGATCAGCGCAACGAGGCTGAGATCGCTTCCTGTCGCGACGACATCCGTGCCAAGGTGGAGGAGGTGAGTGGGCTGGTAGAAGGGTGTGTGAGGGAGGAGGGGAGGAAAGAGAGTTTGTAGGGCTCTGTGTTGTCTCTGCCTCCATCTGTCTCTCTGTATGTCTTTCTCCCTCTAAGTTTATTTCTTCTCTCTCTCTCTTTTTTTTTTTTTTTTCTTTTTTTTTTTTTTACAACTAGAAGCAAGAATGTTGACTCTTTTGCTTGATATGCATGGATGCTAATTTGATCTGTGTAATATATGCGTTTGTGCTGTGTGTGTGCTATGTGTGTGTGTGCGTGTGTATGTGTGTATAAAGGTTTAGTAATTCATTGTGTTTGATCTGGTCCTCTTGTATATGTTAAGATGTTATCACTCAGTCACCAAATGTTGTACATTGATTATGCAAGTGGTAATTCAAATCGGGTTATTTTATGCTTTTATCTGAAACACACCATGCCCAGAAGGGGTCACAGGTTAATGAAATCTTGAATTTGTGTGTGTGTGTGTGTGCTTATTTGCATGCATGCATGTCTGTATACAGCTGGAGAGACAGGATCAGGCACTACAGGATCTGAAGCAGGAAATCAACAAACTGCCGTCCTCCAAAAGGCAGGCTGAGAACACGGTGTGAGCAATTCCCAGCACTTCTGTCTGACTGTCTGTCTGTTTCCCTCTGTCTCTGTGTTCTGTTCTTTGTCTTTCTCGGTCTGTATGTCTCTCTCTCTCTCTCTCTGCTGTGTCCTGTTGCTTTCTCTTCTTTCCCTCTCTCTTTCCTGTACTTTAGTCTCTCTGTCTTTCTCTTTCTCTCTTTTCCTTTCTGTCTCTTCATACAATGGTGGTCAAGAACGTGAAGTTTATCAGCAGGTTCTGTATAGAGAGATGCACCGCTCTGACAGCTGTACGTCATGTCAGTATAACATGATGAATGGTGGATATGTAACTGTCAGGTGACAGCTGTGTATAGTGTCAGACACTGCTTTGAACATTGTATGTGTGTGACTGATCAGATGACAGAGCTGTATATAGCTGCAGGTAACACCACGAATGTTTTTCGGTTGACAAGATCACAGATAGCATCATGAATGTTTGTGACTAAAGAAGCTGGCAGAGCTGTATATAGCATCAGATAGCACTATGAATGCTCTGTGTGTGTGTGTGTGTGTGTGTGTGTGTGTGTGTGTGTGTGTGTGTGTGTGTGTGTGTGTGACTGACCAGATGGCTTAGCTGTATATAGCGACAGACAACACAATGAATGGTGTATGTGTGTGTGACTCACCAGATGACAGAGCTGTATACAACATCAGGTAACTCATGAATGGTGTATGTGTGTGTGTGACTCACCAGGTAGCAGAGCTGTATACAGCATCAGGTAACTCAATGAATGGTGTATGTGTGTGTGTGTGTGACTCACCAGGTGACAGAGCTGTATACAGCATCAGATAACACTATGAATGGTGTATGTGTGTGTGTGTGACTCACCAGGTAGCAGAGCTGCACAGTGAGTGCGACCACCTGAAGAGCGACCTGACAGAGGCACGATCCCGTACAAAGACTGTGCCCAGGAGGTGAGGCAATCCCGGCATGCACACACCACAGTGGAACCTGTTCACCACCATCCCTGAAAGTCTTCACAAAGGGCACAGTACAGGGAGGGAGGTTTGGTGGGGAGTGCCATGGACATAGAGAACGATAGTCCAGAAAAGCACGTGTGTAAAGGAAAGCACGTGTGTAAGGAGGAAATCATTAATTGGGGGATCTTGCTGGTGTGACATGGAAGAATGTGAGTTAGCTCAGGGCACAGTATGTCGCTGATTGGCTTCAAGCTGGACAAAGTTCAGAGTAAAGACACAAAATAGGGTATGTTTGTGCTCTGCAAAGACACAGAAATAGGGTACGTTTGTGCTCTGCAAAAGATGTGTCATGATATGTCTCTAATCTATAAATCTTCAACAGCAAAGTTGGTACTCAAATGAATTTACAGTGAACTAATGTGTTTAATGAAGTAAAATCAGTAGAACTGGTCAGTGTGGAAATAAACAACAGAAAAAAAGAAGGGGTATGATGACGAGACACATGGCAGAGACTTAGCTGATTCGTTGCCTGCTTACGAACTTAGTGAGCTGATCAGACCAGGAGGAATGTGTGTATTAGTGTGTTTTGTGTGTATAAGCATATTTGTTTTTGTGTATGAGCATATTTGTTTTTGTGTATGAGCATGTTTGTCAAGTACTGAGATGTGTATGTGTGTTATGGACTGTATGCTGCGGCAGCTGGCTCGCCACGAGAAGAAGCTGCTGTGTGTTGAGGTGTGTGTCATGGACTGATGTGTGTGCTGTGGCAGCTGGCTTACTGATGTGTGTTGAGGTGTGTGTCATGCATAGCTGCCAACTGCTACGAGATCGCCGTAGTTTGCTACGCCAAGAGAATGCTTGCTACAACGCTACTACGATCATTAAATTGCTACGGCGAAACAAAAAAATTCGAAGATACTTTCGTTTTGTTTGGACAGCGCTAAGTTAACGTCTCTATCGGTCGGTCGGAACTGCATTTCCGCTTTCGGTTTTACTGTAGTAGCACGTAGATTTTTTTTTTTACAATTTGCCCTCTTCCTCTGCTTCATCTGTGTATAATAACATTTATAGATATACTAAGAGTACTGTAGCTTTAATGTGGTCCGTAAAACTGGTTATAGGCCTGATTTCTTTTTAGAACGCGCGCAAAATTAAGTTGCTACTGTCAATTGGAAATGCTACTGTGAAAATTGTGAAATGCTACTGTAAGCCGCATGAGCAGGTTGGCAGCTCTGGTCATGGACTGATGTGTGTGCTGTGGCAGCTGGCTCACTGATGTGTGTTGAGGTGTGTGTCATGGACTGATCTCTGTGCTGTGGCAGCTGGCTCACTGATGTGTATTGAGTAGTGCTGTGGCAGCTGGCTCACTGATGTGTGTTGAGGTGTGTGTCATGGACTGATGTGTGTGCTGTGGCAGCTGGCTCACTGATGTGTATTGAGTAGTGCTGTGGCAGCTGGCTCACTGATGTGTATTGAGGAGTGCTGTGGCAGCTGTCTCACTGATGTGTATTGAGGAGTGCTGTGGCAGCTGGCTCACTGATGTGTATTGAGGAGTGCTGTGGCAGCTGGCTCACTGATGTGTATTGAGGAGTGCTGTGGCAGCTGGCTCACTGCTGTGTGTTGAGGTGTGTGTCATGGACTGATGTGTGTGCTGTGGCAGCTGGCTCACTGATGTGTGTTGAGGTGTGTGTCATGGACTGATGTGTGTGCTGTGGCAGCTGGCTCACTGATGTGTGTTGAGGTGTGTGTCATGGACTGATCTCTGTGCTGTGGCAGCTGGCTCACTGATGTGTGTTGAGGTGTGTGTCATGGACTGATGTGTGTGCTATGGCAGCTGGCTCACTGATGTGTGTTGAGGTGTGTGTCATGGACTGATGGTGTGTGCTGTGGAAGCTGGCTCACTGATGTGTGTTGAGGTGTGTGTCATGGACTGATGTATATGCTATGGCAGCTGGCTCACTGATGTGTGTTGAGGTGTGTGTCATGGACGATGTGTGTTCTGTGGTAGCTGGCTCACTGCTGTGTGTTGAGGTGTGTGTCATGGACTGATGTGTGTTCTGTGGCAGCTGGCTCACAGATGTGTGTTGAGGTGTGTGTCATGGACTGATGTGTGTGCTGTGGTAGCTGGCTCACTGATGTGGTTGAGGTGTGTGTCATGGACTGATGTGTGTGCTGTAGCAGCTGGCTCACTGATGTGTGTTGAGGTGTGTGTCATGGACTGATCTCTGTGCTGTGGCAGCTGGCTCACTGATGTGTGTTGAGGTGTGTGTCATGGACTGATGTGTGTTGAGGTGTGTGTCATGGACTGATGTGTGTGCTATGGCAGCTGGCTCACTGATGTGTGTTGAGGTGTGTGTCATGGACTGGTGTGTTCTGTGGCAGCTGGCTCACAGATGTGTGTTGAGGTGTGTGTCATGGACTGATGTGTGTGCTGTGGCAGCTGGCTCACTGATGTGTGTTGAGGTGTGTGTCATGGACTGATGTGTGTGCTGTGGCAGCTGGCTCACTGATGTGTGTTGAGGTGTGTGTCATGGACTGATCTCTGTGCTGTGGCAGCTGGCTCACCATGAGGAGAAGCTGATGCTGATGGAGCAGAGTCTGCAGACCACACAGGAACAGTCAGTCAACGGGTCGCCGAGGTCGTCCGCCATGACCAGAGCAACAGGAAACTGCAGGTGGATAACAGGCATCAGGATGTAGTGATAACTCTTCACCATAGTCCACAACCTAGGTCACTCTTTGCCATAGTCCACAATCTAGGTCACTCTTCATCACAGTCCACATGACATAGGTCACTCTTCATCATAGCCTCATGACGAGATTACTATTCATCATAGCCCTCGTGACAGAGATAACTATTCATCATTGTCCACATAACACAGGTCACACAGTTCACTTTTCATCACAGTTCACATGACATATTTCATGCTTCAACATAGTCCACAATACATAGAATTTTACTGATATTTCCATAACCAGCCCACAGGAAACTGCTGGTAAAAAGAAAACAGGATATATTAGAGCATTGTCTAGATTGTCCAGGTCAGAATCTCTCTCATGCACCCCTCCTGGCAATATATTTCCACACCAACATGTGGGCACTCTCATCTTCCTCCTACCCCTGACATAACATGTTAACACAGATCTTTATTCACTCACTTTTCCTACACCTTCTCTCTCTCTCACACACACACATGCACTCTGCACGTGCACTCATCATTCATAATCGCATGCCTATTCCCTTCTGCCCTCCACACACACACAACACACACACACACACACACACACACACACACACACACACACACATCGCACACACAACACACACACAATCGTCCCACACTCCGCTCCTTCTCATCACCAAATGTATTTAACCACACGATAGAAAAGACCGATTTAATTTGAATGTTGCTTCCGCCCATCACTGTCGTCCTCCTCACCAAACGCTGGTCATCATGCCACAGGCAGAGCTGAAGACCATGCGTGAGCGTGCCAGCAGCTACGAGGAGGAGGCCCAGGACAGAAGGTGATGCTGGACAAGATGCGCCGCGACCTGGGGGCCGCCAAGGAGGAGTTCCACGCCGCTGTACAAGAGGGCCAGGCCTTCAAGCAGCAGGCCCACAAACTGCACGTGGAGCTGGAGGCACCAGGGAGCAGGAGAAGATGCTGTCCGACCAGGTGAGAGACATGCTGCTGGTGACTCTGTGGATGGAGATGGTAGACCCAGATCCAGGGTCTTACTGAATTCATGGTCATGAGGGAGTTGTCTCTGGCCAAATTTTTGTTAAGAAATCCACTTTGGTGGGTAAACAAAACCATGTGGACATGAAAAAAAAAACAAATCTGCTGTTGTTTTCCCCTGTTGCATGTATTTTATGAAAATGAGGGAGTTTGTTTTGGTAGTATACGTTCACCTGATCTGATGGACAACAAAAAACTTAGCGTGATTTGAACGTTGCCTCTACCACAGCAAGAACAACTCTTGTTTACTTATCTGCTGCATAGGACCATCATCTCTATCATGATCACCACCTCCATCTCATTCACACCAGTTGGCAATCTGTAGTTTACTACAATGTTCAGATCAGCTCTGTGTAGACAGACAGACTGATAGATATGCAGACGACAGATTATTATTGTTGCATGATTTGTTTCACTTTGGTGTATATGCATGTCTTGGCTAACCTGTGTCCTCATCATCTTGACCTGTGCAGATCGAGCAGCAGGACCAGATCCTGAGCCAGCTGCAGACAGAGCTGCGGGCGGAGAGAGGGCGCCACCAGACACGGGCAACAGCTGGCAGCAGCAAGAAGGCCTGCACCTCCCTGGAAGAAGAGGTGGCCTCCTGTCAGCGACAGACTCAGAGACTTTTCTGACAAGGTGAGGAGGAAGGCCGCCTCTGCTGTGTGACTGTGAGGATATTCAGACACCATAACATTTTTTTGTTGATCTCTGTTGTAACTGTAATCTGCGGTAAGAAACAGTTTGTGTTGAAATCATTGAACCTGCACTCTGGACAGTAACAAGTTGTCAGTGCCAGCAGGATTTCAGCTCAGTCCGTAATATGTATGTCAGAACATGCTCGCTCGCATTTCTAAAGCCCGCATGAAAGTTGGGTTGCTGAAAAATCTGGAGGCTAGCTGATGTGCTTGGATTAGGGGGAACAGAAGAAAGAAGCCTTAAAGTTGTTTGAGGGAGAGAGAGAAGGAATGACACATGTAGCTGGATTGGATGTTCTGAAGTTTTTGACAGAATACCCAATGGAGATTGTTTCTATGTTTGCTTTGTTTTCGTGTAAAATCCTCCTGTAGTCTTTTAATATTCCACGGTTTCACTTTGTATCAAGACAGTTAGCTATATATGTTTCATTGTTTTCCAAAGGTCAAAAGCAATTGTTATACTGTATGCAAATCTGTTGATGTCAGTATAAACATGTTGCCATAGAATATTTTTTGATTTCACTGCAAAGGACTTAAAAGAAACACTCAGGCAAAGATGTCATTCACTTGAAAAGGGTTCAAGATGATAGTAGACTGTGTTGATTTACAGAAAAAAATGTGATGACAGCACTCACACACACACTCTCTCTCTGTCACAGACACAGACACACAAAACACACACACACGCATGCTCACACACACACACACACACACACACACACACACACACACACACACACACACACACACACACACACGCCCCTTCCTTAGAAATGATAAAGAACACATAGAAATGTTAAAGAGCACATAAAAAAGTCAAAATAATTTCTCATTACTCTCTTAACATAGTGTACAGCCCTAAAACATGACTTCTGACTCGTTTAACCTTCGCTGGTGGCTGATTGAACATGCAGTTGAGGGTGAGGGACGAGTCCTTGTTGAAGCAGCGAGCCGAGTCAGAAGACCTCCAACAGATGATCCGCGGTCTGAAAGAAGAACTGACGGACAAGGAGGCTCAGCTGAGGGCCACTCACCTCGACCTGCAGACCGCCCGCAAACAGACACAGCAACAGTCACAGGAGGTAGGGGGTGGACAAACAGACACAGCAACAGTCACAGGAGGTAGGGGGTGGACAAACAGACACAGCAACAGTCACAGGAGGTAGGGGGTGGACAAACAGACACAGCAACAGTCACAGGAGGTAGGGGGTGGACAAACAGACACAGCAACAGTCACAGGAGGTAGGGGTGGACAGGCTGTGGAACAACAGCAACTACAATTGAGGATGAACAGGGGAAGGGAGGTAGGGTTTGACAGGCTGTGAAGCAAGAAGAGAGAATTGACGATGAGGACGGATGGAGGGTTGACAGGCTATGGAGCAAGAAGGGAGGTGGGACAGTGGGGACAGATGGAAGGGTTGACAGGCTGCGGAGCAACAAGAGAGGGTGGACAGGGAGGACAGATGGAGGGGTTGACAGGCTGTGGATCAACAAGACAGGGAGGACAGATGGAAGGGTTGACAGGCTGTGGATCAACAAGAGAGGGTGGACAGGGAGGACAGATGGAGGGGTTGACAGGCTGTAGAGCAACAGTAGAAGGTGGGGGGGGGGGGGGTATGGAGATGTTGACAGGCTGTAGAAGAACTATATGGTGGACAGTGAAGACAGATGGAGGGGTTGACAGGCTGTAGAGCGGCAGTAGAAGGTGGGGGGGGGGTATGTATGGAGATGTTGACAGGCTGTAGAAGAACTATAGGGTGGACAGTAAGGCAGTTGGAGGGGGTTGACAGGTTGTGGAGCAAAACAAGAGAGTGGACAGTGAGGACAGAAGGAGGGGTTGACAGGCTTTGGAGCCACAAGAGACAGTGGATAGCGAGGACAGATGGAGGGGTTGACAGGTTGTGGGCCAACAGGGTGTGGACAGATGTGTGGAATGAGACGGATTAATGGTAACAACTGACAGTTTTCTGTATCTTTTTTTTATTATTATTATTTGTATTTTTCATGGAAATGACTTTTTTTTAATGGAACTGAAGACTGGGCGTGTATTTGTTGTTGTTTTTTTGTCCAGAATTTCTCAATGCAACCACTCAGCTTACAGGTTCTTAGAAATAAAAGATGGATCTTTAGCCTACAGGTTCTTAGAAATAAAAGATGGATCTTTACATGACTTCAGCTACGGTTTTTGTTAACATCATGCCTATTTCAGGGATTAGATGACTTTCATATTGTTTACCTTTTGTATTTCATATGGTGTGGTGTTTGCATGGATTATGGTCATGTTATCCCTACAGAAGTGTGGTTATGTCTTAAGCTGAATCCCAGGTAGTTTTGAAGTGGTTTGATTCAACGCTGACAGTATACATCTTGTAAAGGTGTCCCGCATGATGATGATGATGATTATGATGATGATGGTTTATATGAAAATCATGAACTATAAAGACATAGTGTCTCTGATTAAGATGATGATGATGTATGTTACAGATCATAAAATATGAGGACATGGTGTCCCATATGCAATCAGATCAGGACAGGATTCAGGAACAACTGAGGAAAAATCAGTCTGATGTAAGTGTGTGTGTGTGTGTGTGTGTGTGGTGTGTGTGTGTGTGTGTGTGTGTGTGTGTGTGTGTGTGTGTGTGTGTGAGAGATGAGAGAGAGAAGAAGGGATGGAAGTGTTTATGTGTGCTTATGTGTAACAGAAAACTTGAGTACATTAAAACTGCAAACGGTGGGTCTGGTGTTGTGATTGTGTATCCAACAACCATGAATTGATACATTTATCAGTAAGCGTGGCCTTAAACCACAAAGAGCACCGTACTCTGTTTTATCACAACAAATGATTCTAATTGAACATCTGTGCGGTGTGAAAGCACAATGAAGGAAGCTATCATCTACAAGTCTGAGAAGTATGCCAGTCTAGCCAGCAGCATGAGGGAATCTGGCTTCCAAGCTAACATCCTGGTCAGAGAGGTGAAGGCCTACAATCTGATGAAACAACTCTTCTTGATTTCTGATGAAAAGAGGACCAGAGCCCTAAAGGTGATGGCAAGAAACATTAAAAAAAAAAGAGTTTGCAGCTGAATCTGGTCAAGGAGAAACAGATGTGAATTTCATAAGGCTGAAGTTTCCCCAACTTACGTGGGCCTGGTGGTGAAGGGATTAGGACGACCCTTACAACTTGACTAGGTCTCGGGGCACCGGATCATTCATGAGGTGCAGGTTTTAATTCCACAAGTATCAAAACAAGAAACAAACGTTACAGTGGAAGAGTATACTGGAAGCATGACCTGGATGAGGCCTCAGCTCCCTTGACTGTAAGGAATTCAGGGTCAAAAACACTGGTCTGAAAGGGGTTTCTCCTCTGAAGACCTGCTGTCCAGGTGTCCCAAGAGTTTCTTTCCACAATTCTTTTACACACATGCTCCCATATCAAATATCATTCTTTCTAAAAAGAAATGCAATATTAGACCTGCAAAAAGTTTTACCTTTGAAAATAACTATAATTTTTCCAAATTCATTTT
>CM031609.1:54077252-54094752 GCA_018398815.1 Conus ventricosus
GAAGAAATGGCAAACGAAATCTGAAAAGTTTAGTATTAGTATTGAAAGATAACCCCCAGTGTTGTTTAGTCGTATTTTAGTATGAAGTCTTACTTGTCAGAGAACAGGGAAAGGGGCATTCTGGTTACTTTCGCCCGAACTGAGTGAGGGGGAAGTGGCCCAGAATGCCCCTTTCCTGTTCTCTTGAGTCAACTGGTTGCTAAAGGCATTCCAGGTCTGCAGTCTCTACATAAGTTAGGATTGATAACGTCATGGTCACTGCGCATCAAATGCACAAACGGACTGATGGACGAAGGCATAGATAAATGAATGAATAAATCAATGAATGAACGAACATACGAATGAATGAATACATGAATGCATAAATGCATGAATGAATGAATGAAGAAGAGGAAGGAATTGGATATAGCACTGAATTGCAGAGAAATTAGTGTCTACACCAAATATGATAAAAGCATAGGCAAGAAAACAGGAAATGATTCAAACCATAAGAAAAAAAAAATCGCCCATGAACACACTCACATGAAAGCACTAATGCATATATGCGCTATTGTAGAGAAATGTATGTACAGGTGTGTTCGTTTTGTTCATTTAAAAAAAAAAAAATTGTCGGATTATTTTGGTGTGTTTATGTGTAACAGTGACGCAATGGTTCATGTAGAATGATATGATATCATGCGGTGGGGGAGGGGGGGGGGTGGATGGTGCTGGGGGGGGTAGGGGGGGGGGGGGGGGGGGGGGGGGGGGGGGGGGGGGGGGGGGGGGGGGGGGAAGAATGGGGATAGGGGTAATGTGCTGAATGAAGCTGGTGTACACGTGACTTCAAATTGCACCTAGCAGAATGTTCGCGAATCTGAGGGTTACTAATTTAATAAAACCATCAAATTACTGAGACGTGAGACGTTTAAGCCGATGCTTCTTGGAATGTTTTCATGATTTTGTATTTTGTAGGCCAGCAGGAAGTGATTTCCAGACCTAGTTATGGTCCAAAGCGAAGCAGACTTGTTTTGTATTGATCCGTGAGTGGGTATCACTGGAGAATTTTTTCTGCGAACTAGAACTGAACAACAGTACTACATGGAAATGTGTGTACGGATATATTCATTTTGTTTATTTTTTGTGTAATGTGTATATGTGTAATAATCCATGTAGAATATCGTGCGGAGAGAGAGAGAGAGAGAGAGAGAGAGAGAGAGAGAGAGAGAGAGAGAGAGAGAGAGAGAGAGAGAGTTCTAACTGACGAAATGTTCTGTGCTGCTGAATGAATAGACCCGTGGACCCAGGCCAGTTGACTGAAAGGTCAACGTTGACCACACAATAGACCCTGACCACCACCTTTCACCGGCCACCACCGTACTGGGTGTAGAGAAGGGGTCGGGGTGGGGGTGGGGGTAGGAGGGGTGGGTGGGTAGGTGTGGGGGTGGGTGGGTGAAATTAGTGGAATTAGTGGAGCGCGGTGACACACACACGTTGATCCCACCCCCACACCAAACATGGGCACTTTCCCTCACACTGAAAGGACACCGGCAATAGTGGGACAGCCGTGGGGATTTTTTCTTTTAATGGGGGCCAGGTACTTGATCTGAGTTTTTGACAGTCAATGTTTTCGATGAGAAGATGAGGTGGGAAAGGATGGGGGCGAGAAGTGTATGTGTGTGAAGGAGGAGAAGGAGGAAATTTCTGTGCGCGATATCAAGTCAGTCACACCGGTCGATTATGATTAAAAAAAAATCAATATTTTAAATGAGGGATTGGAAGTGAGAGAAGAGAGGTAAAAGTTGGAGTACTAGCATTTTAACCCGGCCTAGCCCGGGTTCCGTCCCCTACCCTCCCCGCCATCTCCTTCTGCCCGTCTCTCTTCTTCTCTTCTCCCTCCCGCCTCTTCCGACCACCAGTCTCCATCTCCCAGCTTTCAAATTCAGCCTCCCCCCCCCTCTCTCTCTCTCCATTTAGGAAGGATTTTTCCAAAACAAGACCGTTGCCCTCAAAGTGAGGGTGACTGTCGGCGGAAATGAAATACAAGAGCATACACAGAATTACAGGAAGGCACAAACAAATTACAAAGCAGACAAAACGCGTTTCGACCTATTGGATTTCTTAAGTTAGGACAAATAATATTCAAAACAAGAAAAATTAGTGGATGCGTACGCGTCGCCAAAAAGACTACTTTTACCATTCCAGCTGCCAAACTGAACATGTACACATAACATTCTTAACTCATATGTATCAACAAAGTGAGTAATATACTGTTGTGTATCTGTGTGCGTGCGTGTGTGTATGTATGTATGTATGTATGTGTGTGTGTGTGTGTGTGCGTGTGTGCGTGCGTGCGTGCGTGCATGCGTGTGTGTGTGTGTGTGTGTGTGTGTGTGTGTGTGTGTGTGTGTGTGTGTGTGTGTGTGTGATATGTATGCTTGTGTGCGTGCGCGCCGCGCGTGTGTGAGTATGTAAAATGTTTATGTTTTAGCATTTTCTCGGCGATTACTAGCGCTTAAGTAGATAAACTTGTCAGAATGATAATTAGTGATAAGACACTTCTATCCATCACCTGCATAAAGATTTCACCAAAAGCTAATGTCTACGATTAACATTTTCAGCAATATTGTAACAGAACCATTTTCTTTTGAATTGCGATTCCTTACATTTACTGCTTCAAATATCATTAGCAAATATTGAATCAAATGATAAATTACAATATGTCAAAATCGGTCATTTTAATGCAAAATCGTTTCGGCAGAAGCGCAGGTTAAAAAAAAAGGCATAACTGAATATACAACTAAGATGGATCAGTTATCAATGCATCTGGCCAGATATAGCTTAGGAACACTTCATACTCATATCATGTATGGCGAATCAGGCAAGTGAACTTTTATCAAAGCGACAGATAAAACATGCAAACATACACACACACATACATACAGACAGACAAACAGGCACACACACACGCACACACACACACACACACACACACACACACACACACACACACACATTCATACAGAGAGAGAGAGAGAGAGAGAGAGAGAGAGAGAGAGGATTACATAGTGTTCACTTCATTTTACAAAGCGAGTCAAATATTTCGTTGGCAGAGGAACTATAACCCAGCATCTGATAGAAAATTGGTTCTAAACGCTTAAGGCGAGAGTTTCGCATTTGAAGTCCGACAGCAACGCAAATTTACCTCATTAGAGTGATCATTTCCTATGCACGCGCTCACTGCACGTGACAAACTGAAGCGTAACATCCCTTTTCAACAAAACGTTGACCACGTTCGCTGCTTAGCAAAAGTAACAAGGACCGCCGTTTCGGAAACCTCTGTAGAACTCTCCCAAATCACCAATTGTGCTATTTCTTCTGTTGCTGAGGAAGCCCCTCATGGTGACCTATAGTTACCACACTCAAAATCGACACATTGCGTGCTTGAAATGCCGTGCATTGCATTGCCGCGGGCTGTTTGCTTGAAATGTCATGCATTTTATGGCTGTGGAAATCCCATGTGGATATATATGCAGGTTAGTCTGGACAGTGTGGAAATGGCAATTCTCCTTGCAATGCACGAACTCGGTTTAGAGGCGTGGGTTTTGTGTTGTGCTTTGTTTTCAAGGTCTGGTTTTCATTTACTTTTTATATATATATATATATTTTTTAATTATCTCTTGATCCCAAACGGAAAATATTAGTCCTATTTTTCCTGCTCTTAACTCTCGATCCAAGACGGAGTAGTTTTGTTTTGTCGCTTGGAAATAAAGAATGAATGAGTTTCGCTCTCTCTCTCTCTCTCTCTCTCTCTCTCTCTATCTCTCTCTCTCTCAAGCACACACACACACACACACACACATACACACACACACACACACACACGTCTCTCTCTCTCTCTCTCTCTCTCTCTCACACACACACACACACGTCTCACTCTCTCTCACACAACACACACACATACACACACACACACGCACGCACGCACGCACTCCTACTCTGTTCCTGCTACCCTAGTCTGTTTCATAGTAATGTAGTCATAGATGACAGCCCCGGGTGACAGTCCACACTGTGTAGCGAAGTCTGCACGTGCAGTACGAACTACAAAGCCTTCTGAGCCCGAAGGCGCTGAGTGACAATGAGTGCCTGCCACTCTCTCTCCATCGCCGGTGAAACGGGAAAATTCCCCTTACCGGTCATTGTTAAATCCAGAATGTTATCATTTTGGTTTAACCTTGTATCTAACCACCATAGTTATAAATTATCATTTCTTGTGTATAAATGTCTTCTCAGAATGTATGAATTAAATATACATGAAAACAAATATATCAAATACATCCATACATTATTAAATGAAATTGGTTTGAGTAATTTCTGGCTAAATCAGAACACACTTGATGTACATCCATTATGGTTTAAAGAGAAAGTAAAAAGATGCCTTAAAGATAGTTTCATACATACCTGGTACACGCATGTTGACAATGATGAATTATATATCAACTATAGAATGTTTAAAACATCATTTGGTGTTGATCCATACTATCTAGTTTTACCACAGAATTACATGGTTACTCTACTAAAAATTTAGAACAACAAATAATAATCTGCCTGTAAATAAGCTACGCTATGCTGGCACACCTAGATGTGAAAGAATTTGTGACAAATGTGCTATGCATGATATTGCAGATGAATTTCATTATTTGTTCGTGTGTCCTTTTTTTGATGCAGAAAGAAAAAAATACCTCCCGCGATACTTCTTTGTACGGCCGAATGTTGTTAAATTCAACATTTTGTTTGCATCAAAAAACAAAAACTCTTAATCAAACTAAAGAATTATATTACAGTTATAAATAGATTTTTCCAATAATTCATATAACTAAATTACAACATTACACAAAGTTTGCACTATGTATAGGAAAAACTGTCTATGAAATTTTCATTTATGCTTAATATTGTTTGCGTCGTTTGCTCGTTTATTTTGCTTACTTCGTTATGGATATCACTCTGTTCTGATGTGCGATTATTCATTTTGTGTGAATATTGTCTTATATTTCCGTGCCCCATGTGGGTATGAAATAAAATAATTGCCTTGCCATTGCCTTGCCCCCATCCCCTCATCCCCTTTGTCTATCTCTCTCAGTGACAGTGCGGCACAACAATCTGGATCTCCAATTAGGCACGCTGCCAGTTACACCGAGAACGACAACGAAGGATTAGCATGGAGGTGATGTGATGAATGAGTGGTCAAATGCAACGCAGTGTATGAACGTGAGAAAAACGTGCAGGACCAATACGGGAAGTGGCGCCAGGGACCAGGCACTTTGGTGGCACGACACGTTCCGTGACGTCACGGCCTATGTGGTGGACACCGTGTCAAATGCTATGAGCAAAGGGAAAGTGAGAAAGAGGCTAATGATTTTCTTTGACGTGTGTCCAAGATGAAAATAATGAAACTACGTCCAATGACATGAGTAAAGTGAAGGTGAGAAATCCTTTTTTTCAGAGAGAGAGAGAGAGAGAGAGAGCGAGAGCGAGAGAGAGAGAGAGAGAGAGAGAGAGAGAGACAACTGAGACCACGTCAAATACCATGAGCAAATGAAAGCTAGAAATTATGCTTTAAAAAAAAAATTATCTGTGTCAGAGAGAAAAATACTGAGACCACGCCAAATGCCGCGGGGAAAGTGAAAGTGAGAAAAAAAATGATTTTTTTTATTATTTTTTTTTTTTTTACATTTTCAACACAGAGAAAAATACTGGCACTTCGTCAAATGCCGTGAGAGGAACAAAAGTGAAAAATAATGATTACATTTTCTTAACAGAGAGAGAGAAAAAAATTGAGACCATGTCAAACGCAACGAGCAAAGTGAACAAGAGATAGAACCCCCCCCCCCCCCCTCCAATTTTATCAGAGTTAAAAAACAACAACAAACAAACAACAACAACAACAACAAAAAACAATGGCCACAGACTTTGGGAAAAGCAAGATGCATACAATAATGAGTGACTGAACGTTGGAACCATCTGCCAGCAGTAGTTGTGGAATCGTCTAGAGTGAACTACAAAGAAAAGATGCCTCGCTGAGGAACTTGATTAAGCGTTTTGTGTGGAGGGCCCCATGGATCCTGATCCAAAGATCAGAAACGTTTTATGTGTTCTTTAAAGGAAAAATGTTAAATGAAAAAAACCAAACAGAACCTCTAAACGCCCATGAATGCAGCAATATTTCAGTTTATTTAAAATCTATTACAAGCCTTGCATATAGCCAGCTGACGAAGTCAACAGCACAAATAAACTGGAAGTTGTAAACTGAAAAGTGTTCACTTCAAAATTAGAACCATGACCACCATCACAAGAAAAAAAAAAGTTTTCAGTTCTTGTCAAAAGGCCAGGGTTAAGTGTTATATATGGAAAGAGTGAACCACGTCCAAAGA
This sequence comes from Conus ventricosus, assembly GCA_018398815.1. NCBI lineage: Eukaryota > Metazoa > Mollusca > Gastropoda > Neogastropoda > Conidae > Conus > Conus ventricosus. Next base: position 54,083,660 of record CM031609.1, read on the forward strand.
AGCGGCAACTAACCTCGGACAGAGATATCAAGCCGGAATCAATGATGCTACAATACATTAAGCACAGTGGAAAGGAACAGTAACTCGCACCGTTTTTCCCACTATTATTTGCCCTTGTCGCTGTCTCGTTCGTTGTCGAAAGTAACCAACCTGTTCCGAATATTTAAAGAAAAATTATGATTAATCCGTCGGACGAAAGGGACAAACAAATTACAAGACAACCACGACTCGTTTCGACCTCTTTGGTCTTCTTCAGGCAAGATTGTCAGGCTCACTAAGGCCTGAAGTGCCCTACAGAGTGATAGACAGCCTCAAAGACCTAGCTAAACTACTTTCCCCAACACACAATGCAGTCCTAATACCGGGAACGTATCTTTGTGCCCACGTCTCTTTGTGCCCACAGACGTATCTTTGTGCCCACGTCTCTTTGTGCGCACGTCTGTTTGTGCCCACGTCTAACCCTAACCCTAACCCTAACCCTATCCCTATCCCTAACCCTATCCCTAACCCTATCCCTAACCCTATCCCTAACCCTATCCCTAACCCTAACCCTAACCCTAACCCTAACCCTATCCCTAACCCTATCCCTAACCCTATCCCTAACCCTAACCCTAAAACCCTAACCCTAACCCTAACCACTTTATAGAGACGTGGGCACAAAGAGACGTGGGCACAAAGGGATGCTTCGCTAATACCGAGTGAAGTTTGTACGCATTTATTCTTCATCTATCCGACGACACAAGGGTATATGTTACACTTAACTGCACACTCTCCGGACAGTCAGGCACGACAATTGCACACACCATCAAGCACTCACAGATTCAATCCACAGGCGCACTTGACACATTCAACCTTGGAAACGCTAATGTCCAACCGTGTATTCTCCTTGGGTGCAATGTCGCACAACACGCAACAATGCATTCCCGGCTAATATCACTATGGACTTTAGCCTAAGAATACCGTGAATCACACTGTATGTGGCGAGATTCACATAGTGATAATTGCTGTGAATCAATCACACCTTAAACGTAGCCAACTTCCACTAAAAATCAACGGCAACCAACCACAGCGTGGAGCAAAAATCTGTTCCCTCCCTGCACAATCGTTCTAGCAATCACAATTACATACAAGATGAAACAATTCACGGGCGAACACTTTTAACCAGTCAGATTCGAGTTCAGCTATCCAAGCTGGACACCAAAATTGAACTCAGTTCCGACCTAGGAAGCACTGAATGATTTTTTGTCAGAATTATAAAGTAGCTTAGTCTCAAGACCGATCGTGTAGGTACACGTTCTGTCTCCATGCAACCGTACAACAACCGAATATTTCGTGTTGCACCCGCTCACCACACATAAACAGCCATTACTGCTTGAGTTTCAGCTTGTGCTTCAATTGTGCACTGGCATCACTCTAATCCAAAGTTATTCTCTTGCGTTCTCGAATGCCCACAATGTTACATCTTCCGTGCTCACTCGCGCACTCAAACGCTCGCTTCACTGTGTCAATAATGTCAACAGGACACGGCCCTGATCCGTACGGGTAGGGTTCACTAGTCCGAGGGTTCACTAGTCCGAGGGTTCACTAGTCCGAGGGTTTACTAGTCCGAGGGTAGGGTTCTAACCCTAACCCTAACCCTTACCCTAACCCTAACCCTAACCCTCGGACTAGTGAACCCTCGGACTACCCTAACCCTAACCCTAACCCTCGGACTAGTGAACCCTCGGACTAGTGGGACGTTCCCGATCCCGACCCGTACTGAGAGCTTGCGGTCCTTCACTGAAGACCTCTGGGAAAGGGCTGGGACGAAGAGTACAAACAGGAACACCTCCGCCCAATTACTCCCACAGTACCCCGCACCAGGTTACGATTCGCAGAACCACCCCTCATTAGGGAGGGATAAGACTGGCAGTAATCCAATACGAAAGCTCTGGTACAATCCGAGCAGAATACAGCGACGACTCCTCTTGCACACCACTCCAGAAAACACTCCAGGTAAGTCCTGACGATGTACCAATGTAGTCCAGAGGCACTAGCAGGAAAACAGTCCACGGAGAGCAGACAGACAAACTAGAACAAAACACAGTTCTCCTCTGTACCACCTACAGCCATTGAAGAAACACGCAGATCTACATAGTGCGCTGGTCACTTCTGTAGCAATGCAACTTAGCAACTAGGCGAGGCTATAGACATACCATTAGGCTAGAAGCCCAACAGTACTACTCCTGTTATCATGACCGAAGGAATGGAAAATGGCGTTTGTGTCCCCAATATTTAAGAAGGGTGCTAGGCCGGCTGCAGCGAACAATTACCGCCCTGTGAGTTTGACTGTGGTGTGCAAGGTTATGGAGAAAATGGTGAGAGGGCAAATTTTGGACCACCTGATTAGAAACGAGCTGATATCAGAACATCGACACGGATTTGTGCCGGGACGCTCCTGTACCACGCAACTGCTTGAAGCCCTAGGTTCATGGACGAGTACACTGGAAGAGGGAGGCTCAATTGATGTGGTTTATATGGACTATCAGAAGGCCTTTGACTCTGTCCCATACAGGAGGCTTGTACAGAAACTGTCTGCAAGTGGAGTTAAAGCTAAAGTCCTAGGCTGGGTAACAGATTTTCTCAGTAACAGGAGACAAAAAGTCGTCATCAACGGAGCCAGTTCATCAGAAGACAGTGTGACAAGTGGTATTCCGCAAGGATCTGTGCTTGGGCCGCTGCTGTTTGTGATCTACATAAATGACTTACCTAAAGGGTTGAAAACTACTGCTATGATGTTTGCAGATGATACGAAACTTTATGTGAGAAGCGATACTGAGAACGGTCCGACAGATCTCCAAGACGACTTGAACAGCTTACAAGAATGATCTGACAAATAGTTATTGCGTTTTCACCCAGACAAATGTTGTGTTTTGAAGCTTGGTCGGAGTAATGAAAATGAGTATTTCATGGGAAAGAGACAGATGGCAACAAAACAAGAGTGAGACTAAAAGAAACTGAAAAGGAAAAAGATTTAGGCGTCGTAGTGGATAATAAACTCTCGTTTAAAGAGCAGGTTGCTCAGACTACGTCAAAAGCCAACAGAATAGTTGGACTTACACGCCGATCTTTTGATCATCTGTCTGAAACAACTTTTGTACTTTTGTTGAAGAGCATGGTCAGGCCACTGTTGGAATATGGTCACAGTGTCTGGCAACCGCATTCCAAAGGTCTATGTAGTGACACTGAGGATGTGCAACGTCGTGCAACGAAAACACTGAGCCATCTCAAAGACAAACCGTACCCCGAGAGATTGAAAATTCTGAAGCTTTCGTGTCTTGAGCACCGCCGTCTTCGGGGTGATATGATCGAAACTTATAGGTACCTCAATGGAATGTACAACACCCAGAAACCTATGTTTGAGAAGGACACGAAAAGCCAGTTACGAGGAAATTCAATGAAGCTGAAGGAGAGTAGAAGCAAATTAGCAGTTAGAGCAAACTTTTTCTCGAACAGGATCAATAATACATGGAACAATCTCCCAGAGTCAGTGGTTTCTGCACCATCAGTGGATGCTTTCAAGAGACGACTTGATGAACTTTGGAAGAATTTACCGTCATTATATAACCCTACTTGCCAAGAATAACTTCTGAAAAACTGAGCTTGCACGTAATGCTAAAAATCAAATTTAGAATTAGATAGACGAATAGGCTCTTTAAAAGTAGAGCCTCAATCGCTCTTAATACTATACTATAACTATACTATACTATACTATACTATACTATACTATACTATACTATACTATACTATACTATACTATACTATACTAACTATGACCACACAAATCAATGAATGCATCATAGTTTAAAAAAAAAAACCCACGTCACGCCTATGACGTAAACGGATACTTTTCTTAATACAACGTAAGAAATATGCACACACTCCGTATACCTGCGCATCTAAAATAGTCTCGATGTTTCGCAGCAGCGCTCACCCGTGTGAATTTTACCGGGGCAACACAGTTCATTTAAATGAAATGTAAGTAAAATAATTGAACGATTCTCCCACCATTCAAGCCACCGGGTACTGTAGACAACAACAATACACCGTCCGAAAGGACATCTACGAAGAACACAGAAATACAAACACAGGTATGACTCTTGCTTTGCACGCACAACAGAAACATCTCTCACTGCGCGTGCTGAATGAAAATACCCGTTCGGCTACCACGAAGTTTGTTCTCACGGTCACACAGACGAACACTCCCACACAAACGCGCTCACGCGATTCGATGCTTAACAGGACAGTATAGTATAGAACACCAAGAACGAACTATCACTCATCTTCTCAGATACGGCACAAGATGGGCGTTGATTCATTGTCCTGAATGTTTATCTTGCCTGAAGAAGGACAAAGAGGTCGAAACGCTTCGTGTTTTGTCTTGTAAGTTTACAATTTTCTTGTTTCCAATTACTTAAAGGGCGACATGTCAAAGAGAACATCTTTTCGAATTCTTTGTCAGTCATTACTTTTGTCCTAAGGAACTAAACATGATAACAAAATTGGAAATGAAATGAGGCAGGGAATAGTAAACAATAAACGAGTAGGGTAGCAAAATGAAAACATAATAAAGTTTATAAAAACCTTTTGGTGGTAGTTGAATCCATTAGTGAGAAGACTGACGTTTCAAGCCATAGGCCCGTTGTCAAAGTGAAAAGAAGAGGACAGTGTACACAGGAAAGCCTATGTGAGAATTGGTGAGAACATTTCATTTAATGATTAAGTTGGACCAGAATAAAGTCACTGATCACTGTTCAGGTGTATTGAGCTCACACAGACACACTGCAGTTCACACAAAGACACCAACACACACGCCCCCCCCCCCCTTTCTTCTCCCCCCCCCCTTCTTACAACCCCCACAAAGCCACATACACACACAGACACCACCACCACCCTGCACCACACAAAAGGAGGGGAATAAATGGAAATATTCACTATTTAGCCTACTGAAAGAAAAAGAAACAGAGGCTAAAGAAGGACAGGACAGAGAGATTAAGGCAGAAGGGCCCTGGCTCAGCTAGACGTCAGTGACTCTGATGTTCATCCCAGCTGGCTGTGTGGTGCCCAAGCGGCTGATGACAAGGTTCTCCATGTGCTTTCTGTACACACGGTCTCTGGGGTTCTGCCACACTGCTGCTATCTTCGCATGACTGTAGCTGTGATGTGGACCAACACAATGTTGGCCGACTGGGTTGTTGTAGCCCAGCTTCATCGACCTCAGGTGCTCTGAAAAGCGGTCGGCCAATGAGCGGTAGGTCTCCCCAATATACAGCTTGGAGCAGAGGGTGCAGGTCAAGATGTACACTAAGTCCCTAGACTGGCAGTTTAAACTGGACCTCACAGTGAATGTGCCAGTGGGTCCACGACTGTAGCTGAAGTGTCTATGAATGGGCACGTCTTGCATTTTTTGTCCCCACAAGGTCTGCACCCTGGTGAGGTTGACTGGGTGGCCTGCGGTCTAAGCTTGGACCTCACAAGCATGTCACGCAGGTTCTTGTCCCTCTGAAAAGCAAACAGGGGTGGCTTGGAAAAGATTTGTTTGAGGTCTGGGTCTTGTTGGAGGAGACTAAAGTTTTCACGTAGGATTCTGCAGACTGGTAGGTTGTGAGGATGGTATGGGATGACTACCACAGCGCGATCCTCATCCTCTCCCGTTGCTTTTGGTCTCAGGCTTCTGTGCGGCTGGTAGAGCATGCACGCTCAAGTGCTGTCTGCACAATATCCTCTGGGTACTGGCGGGCTATGAAGAAGGTGGACATCCTCTGAGCCTCATTCTCAAAGTCCTGCTCTCTACTGCAAATGCGCTTGAGCCTTTGGAACTGAGAATGTGGTATACTGTTCCTGGTGGAGGATGGGTGGCTGGAGTTGTACAGGAGATATGCATGTGAGTCAGTGGGCTTGTAGAAGACGGTGGTGGAGAGTTTGGAACAGTCTGGGTGGACAGAGATGGAAAGGTCCAGGAAGGAGATAGATTTGGATGATATTTCGTGGGTGTATCGGAGGGCAGGGTGGAAGTTAGACATGTGTTGGATGAAGTTTAACAAGTCTTCCCTTGGTCCCACCGACACACCAAGGCAGTCGTCAATATACCGTTTGAACAGTGCCGGTTGTGTTCCTGTGTAACGGCTGAGAGCTTGCTCCTCCACGAAGCCTACAAACAAGCATGCAAAGCTGGGTCCCATCTTTGTGCCCATGGCGACCCCTCTTGTCTGTAGGTAGTGGCGGTCCTCGAAGGCAAACGAGTTCAGGGAGAGAACCAGTTCTGCTAGGCGGAGGATGGTAGGGATGTGAAGGTGTTTGATGTCACTCTTCTCCAAGTAGTGTTTCAGCGCCTGCAATCCGTCACTATGGGGGATACTGGTGTAAAGTGACACAATATCCATCGTGAAGATGTGTCTCTCCCTGCTGTCATCTGGGAAAGAGAAACCCTCTAACAGTCTCAGAGTGTCGTTGGTGTCTTTTACGTACGTGGGTAGAGTGGCCACTAGGGGTTGGAGAATCTTGTCCAGGACATCAGAAATGATGACTGTGGGGCAAGCGCATGCAGAAACAATGGGACGTCCAGGAGTGTCAATTTTGTGAATCTTGGGTAACAGGTAGAAGTTTGGTTCTTTAGGTTCACTGTTGATGGCATTAAAAGCTTCTGTTGGAAGATGTCCTTGGTCTATGGCCGATTTTATTGTTTTTCGGATCAGTGTGTTGTCAGACTTGATTGTAGATTTCATAATCTCTCTGTAGGAGTCCCTGTCACCCAATTGTCTCCTCGCCTCCTCCACATAGAGATCTCTTCGCCATACTGTTATGGCCCCTCCCTTGTCAGCTGGTTTGATGACAACATCTGTCCTCTTCTTCAGATCTTTCAATGCTTCAAGTTCTGCAGTTGAGAGGTTGGAGTGTCTGAGTGGCCTGGGTTGCAGCTGAGCAATCTGTTTTTTGCAGGTGGCTATGTAGAAGTCCAGAGCTGGAAATTCCCCCGGACTTGGTGTCCAGGTGCTTGGTTGTCGAGGAAACAGTTTTGCCAAGTCGTCGTGAGAGGTGGCAGGTGCTGGAGAGGATGTGTTTGAAAAATGGGCAGCTAGACGGAGTCTGCGGAAAAAACCGTTGGCACAGAGAAACAGAACATGCATTCGGTTCGCTGTCGGTTGCAGGGGGACAAACTTCAAGCCTCTCGACAGAACGCGGCGTTGGTCATCAGGTAGGTTTAAGTCTGGTGGTATAGTCACAACCAGGTTGGGGTCAGAGTTGGAGTCATGGGTGCCGGTTGGATGAGTGGTAGGCATTGATGCAGTCTTAGACTGTGAGCGTTCCATTTTCTGTTGTTTAGTTTTGTTCATAGCTGTGTGTAGTCCTCTGTTGGCTTCCTGAACAGTGCCAATAATGTATCTTGATGTTTGGTAATCCATGAGGTTTCGGAGCTGTGATCTCATGTGGCTTATCTGGTAAGACGCCCTGTTGACACACTGTGTGTAGGATCGGATAGTTTCTGACATTAGCTTCATAGAAGCGTGGTGGGTGATCCTGTGAGCTGCAGCAGATCGCCTATGATCATCACTGGGGATAGGGCTTTTAAACTTGAATCCCTTGGGAACAAATCCAGTTCGTTTGCAGGTGCGTAGAAAGACAATGTGGTTGGTAAACCGTGTCTTGGTGAGTGTACTCTTGAGGTATGCCACACCGACACATTGGGGAATTGCTGGAAGAGTCCTTAGTTTGGCCAAAGCAGTGCCGAAGAAGACTGAAGAGGAAGAAGGCATGATAAAAGAGTTGGTAGAAGGTAAGGGTTGGGTCGCAGTCCAAGGTAGCAGGTGAAAACAAGGAAGAAACAAAAGTTGACTGCAGGATTCGTTGCAAAATGAAAAAATAATAAAGTTTATAAAAACCTTTTGGTGGTAGTTGAATCCATTAGTGAGAAGACTGACGTTTCAAGCCATAGGCCCGTTGTCAAAGTGAAAAGAAGAGGACAGTGTACACAGGAAAGCCTATGTGAGAATTGGGTGAGAACATTTCATTTAATGATTAAGTTGGACCAGAATAAAGTCACTGATCACTGTTCAGGTGTATTGAGCTCACACAGACACACTGCAGTTCACACAAAGACACCAACACACACCCCCCCCCCCTTTCTTCTCCCCCCCCCCCCTTCTTACAACCCCCACAAAGCCACATACACACACAGACACCACCACCACCCTGCACCACACAAAAGGAGGGGAATAAATGGAAATATTCACTATTTAGCCTACTGAAAGAAAAAGAAACAGAGGCTAAAGAAGGACAGGACAGAGAGATTAAGGCAGAAGGGCCCTGGCTCAGCTAGACGTCAGTGACTCTGATGTTCATCCCAGCTGGCTGTGTGGTGCCCAAGCGGCTGATGACAAGGTTCTCCATGTGCTTTCTGTACACACAGTAGGGTAGCGTTTGCTCCCAAAAGGAAAACCTAACACAGAGTAACTTTATTCAAGACTGACACAGCCTTTTAAACTTGAATATAGTCAGACAAATACATAGACGAACAATCTAATAGCGGGAGGAAAAAAAAAGCGCAGGCCAACAACTAAACTGTCTTCATAGTAATGACTTGGCAAAGATTTGGACTTATGGAGGAAAGGGGTGGGGGTGGGGGTGTTTGAAGATGGAGAAACTGGGAACATGAAATTAAGAAAATATATTACAGATATGAAAACTCTTCACTAGCTGCATAAGGGAACCATCGCAATCCCTTTTGAAGGCAGATATATTTGTATTGCCTGCTCCGAGACCTTTCGTCCGCTGGGTCGGAACTCATCAGGGAGACACGGCTGGTTGTGTCTGCGCTCCAGGCGTCAAACAGAGACACACCACAGTCCATAATACTGTGGTGTTCTCACCACCAAGGGTGCAAAAAAGAATCCAATAGCACCCCCAAAAAGCCAGTGAAGGGTAGTAAATGAAGCCAAACGAAAGTGTGGGGAGGCAAACAGTTGCTGAAAAACAAAAGGGATTGCGATGGTTCCCTTATGCAGCTAGTGAAGAGTTTTCATATCTGTAATATATTTTCTTAATTTCATGTTCCCAGTTTCTCCATCTTCATCCCCCCCCCCCCCTTCCTCCTTAAGTCCAAACCTTTGCGAAGTCATTACTATGAAGACAGTTCAGTTGTTGGCCTGCCCTTGTTTTTTCCCTCCACTATTAGATTGTTCGTCCATGTATTTGTCTGACTATATTCAAGTTTAAAAGGCTGTGCCAGTCTTGAATAAAAGTTACTCTGTGTTAGGTTTTCTTATGGGAGCAAACGTTACCCCACTCGTTTACTGTTGAAACATGATAACGTTATCTAACTCCACCGAACCGCTACCTTATCCACTGTCCGAGGGTCTGAAACTTTAAAATTCATAATTCATAGTCATATTACCTCCCTTTCTACCCCCCACCCCCTTTACATCTTCTCTCTCTCTTTCTCTCTCTCTCTCTCTCTCTCTCTCCTCTCCTCTCTCTCCTCTCTCTCTCTCATCTGTCTTTGTCTGTCTCTCTGAAAGTGTGTGTATGTGTACACCCCATCTTTCTCCTCGGTCTCTCGCTCTTTCTCTCGCTTCCTTCCTCTCGCTCCATCCCATTCTCTCTCTTCTCTCTCTCTCTCTCTCTCTCTCTCTCTCTCTCTCTCTCTCTCTTTCTCTCTCTCTCTCTTTGACTCTCTCTCTTTTGGGGCTTTACTTTAGAAATCATGTGTCATTCTTCTAATGATCATTTTGTGGAGGGGGAAGAGAGAGAGAGAGAGAGAGAGAGAGAGAGAGAGAGAGAGAGAGGATTTATTCATCTGAATCATTTAAGAGAAAGATAGAGAGAGAGAGAGAGAGAGAGAGAGAGAGAGAGAGAGCCCATCACAGCAGTCTCAAAATTTCCCTGGGAAGGACTTCAGCACTGGGGATGGGGGATGTTCTTTGGCTCTACACCGTCTAGAATGCTTTTGACCGTCAGCGACAAGGGAGCGCGCGCGATAGTGGGGACTACACCACCAGGTGAAAAGAGCTATAGATTGTTACCTTTCGACAAGAAGTTGTCAACAGTCAGTGAACTGCCAAATCCCGACCCGTCTATCGTTGTTTCAGTCTGTCTACATACCTATACAAAAGAGACAGAGAAAAAAAAGAAAAAGAAAAAAAAAGAGCGTTTTGAACAATTTGATCTTTTATTCAGCTTCTCTCCGTCTCAAAACCCATTTAATCTCCAATACAAACAAGACCAATGTGGTGTTCAGAGGTCTAAACTGAAATCCTTTCTCCTAATCTCTCTCCAGTGCCACACACTATAAATAGTAACATCGTCTGATTGGTGCTTGACTTTTCGAAGTGTGACCCCCCCCCCCCCCTCCCCACGGATTGCAAACCAATGACTTCGCTTCTCCGACACTGAGAATACACACCGCTTCGTCTGCCAATCGTGCCAATCGGATCACATTTCTGTGTCTGGTGTTTCGTGTGAAGCGAAAAAAAAAAAAAAAAAAGGACGGACAGCATCAAAAAGGATTCCCCTTTCGACCTGTTACGCATACAGGCACCTGTTATTATACTGTTTCTATGGTAGTTGATGTGAATTTCGAACCGCGAACAACTGATTCAGAGACAAAATTACGTCCTCTTTTATTTTTCGTCTCTCTGTCCTGAATGTGTACTGATGTAAAAGGTGGGGGCCAACAGATTCGCTGGATCCTGTAACTTCCTTGTAGTCGAAGCTGATAACATTGTCATCCACCCCAGGTCGAATGACCAGGTGGTTGGCCGGATTGAGAACAGGACAGCGTCCCACGGTTGTTAGCTATTTTGGATGTGTGTGTATGTATGTATGTGTGTGTGTGTGTGTGTTGTGTGTGTGTGTGTGTGTGCATGGGGTTCTCTTTCCCTGGCAGATTTGTTGTGAAGCTCCGGGAAAAGCAACATGACTAGGAAGAACCAGATGTTGGTGGTGATGGTGATTATGGTGATGGTGGAGGTGGCGTTCATCGCCTATGACGTGCCTGCGAGGGTTAACGATCTGGTGAACAGTTATCTAGGTAAGTAAGTGTGTGGGAGGGAGGGGTT
>CM031609.1:54099752-54119752 GCA_018398815.1 Conus ventricosus
TCTCTCTCCGTCTTGCTGCGCGCGCGCGCGCGCGCGCGCGCGCGCGTGTGTGTGTGTGTGTGTGTATGTGTGTGTGCGCGCGTGTGTGTACTGGCATAGATATCAGATACGTAATTATTAACGGGGTGAGAGAGTTGATTTGTAGGTCACATATTTTGATTTGGTAGTTAGGCAGCTGTTACACTGGTCGGCAGATACATTTGTGGTCTGTTAAAGTACTTGGGTAGGTGGGTAAGTTGAGACTGGGCAAGTGGGAGGGCTTGCAGGTTGCTATGTATGTAAGCTGGTAGGTAAATATCAGGGAAATTCACTTGCAAGATGTCAAACATTTAATAATAATAATAATGAATACTTATATAGCGCCTATTCTCGGCTAAGCTCTAAGCGCTTTACAATCAACACTCGTTTACACAACGGGCTGCCTACCTGGGTAGTGCCGACTGAAGAGCTGCCAGCTGGCGCTTCATTCAGTCGTTTCCCGTGTCATCCAGTCAGTATCGTTCAATATCGATCACTCATTTTCCTTTACTTCCTTCATTCTTTCCATTTCTCACGCAGGGTGCATGCTATGTGTAACGTGTCATCCATACCAACGGCCTAACTGGCCTTCTCTTCCGAAAGTTGGTGATGGGATTTTACGTGTGTGCAAGATGTTATTTACGTGGGTAAGGCAGTGGTAGCAGGACATGATGGTACAAGCATGTGCTATTAAGGGAAGTGGGGGGGGGGGAGTGGATTTTTTTTGTGGACGGACCGATTTCCAGGTTGATATATTCAAGTAGCTGAGCAGGTATTCGTTGCGAAGAAAAAAGAAAAAAAGAAGCGCAGATTGTCAAGTACTGAGGCACATAGGTAGGAATTAGCTGTACTGGTGGGAGGCGTTGTCATTGTCAGTTGTTATGCATTGTTATGTCAGTTAGGTAAGTTGGTAGAGTAAGTAGACAGGTAAGTATTGCTCGGATAGGAAGGCAGATATGCAGGTTGTTATGTAAGCAGGCAGGCACGTAGACAGGTAGCTAGGTAGCTTTAATTGTCCTTTTAAGGCAGCATGCTTGTGTGGTCCAACCTAACGAAATCATCCACTCCTCCCTGGCCTGTTTATCAAGGAGTTTCTTTTTTTTTCTGGTTTGAGACTGCATGACAGGGCTGTACCCATCGCTTTCTCTCGTGACGTATCCCAGTGTCAACCCTAGGTGTTGCAGGAGAACGATTGGAGCGAGGTGGGGGTGGGGGGGGGGGGGGGGGGGCGGCTGCATACCCCTGTTCCTCTTTGCCTGAATGCCAGACGTTCCGTTCACCGCGAAAGTCTGTATGCTCCGATGACTCGGGCGTCTCTAGCAGGGGTCTGTCCAGGGTAGTATGTTCCCAGGCACCACTCTAACAGCATACAGCATTGACAGGAAATCTTAGAGGAGGCAGAGAACGGTCAACAGGAAATCACGAACAAGTGGGGGTAACTCTTGCTCAATTCAATTCAATTCAATTCAATTCAAGACACTTTATTTTCTTTCATAAGAACTTTGTGTTGTGGTGGGAACACATAAACACATGGCATATGAGTACACAATATTGAATAATATAAAATGTGCAAATGCACTCACACCTGCACATGCCCACAAATTTAAAAACAATATAAATAAAGTAAGGCTTATTTTCACATAAAACTAATCAATAACTCTACCCAACATACACTCCATTTTACATCCAGTCAATTTAGTAAAAATCAGCTGTACGCTAAAATAAACCGTAAAAAAGGGGCACACACACACACACACACACACACACACACACACACACACACACACACACACACACACACACACACACACACATTCTACACGGGATGAGAACTGAGGTAATTTTAAAATCATTATCACTTGATTATCATCCCCCTCCCCAAAACATCTACACTATCATTCTCTCCCCCCCTCCCCCCCCATCCCCACCCCTCTCTCTCTATCCAAGTCTCGCCCTCACCCTCTCCTCTATCCTTATAACGACAGCATTAAACATTTACTCAGGATGGTCAGGTCAGTGATTATTCAGTGAACGGATTGAAATAGGCAAGAAACTACGATTCAGTCTGTTGGTTTCACATTTCAGTTGCCGGAATCGTCTATCTGAAGGCATCTTTTCATAAAAGGGGAACAGAGGATGGGTTTCATCACATACAATCATCTGAGCTTTCTTAGGCACTCTTATTTCAAACATTTCTCCTAAACTTTGTTGCTTAACACCAATAATCTTACCACACCGTTTCACAATCTTTTCCAGCAAGCATTTGTTTTTCACATTTAATCCACCATACCATCCCATAAGAACAAAGAAATAAACACAGGCCTATAACTCCAAACGAACGCCGCTTACGACACCGAATCGCCTCGCAGAAATGACGACACACAGCACACAGAACAAAACAAGGAGACGTAGGTATTTCATCATGGGAGCAAGAGTTACCTTACTTGTTTGTAACATACAACATTATTTTTTCTTTCTTTTCAAGCTCATTCCCAAACCTTCACCCTACTAGACACCATTTTAACCTGGCCCCTTTCATGTGGCTGCTGAGTTGGTTGAAATAAAACATCTACTGCATTGTTTCCTAACTCTAGACATAAGAATTGATTTTTGTTTGGTCCAATCTCACTGTGGTATAAAGTGGAATGAAATAGCAGACAGTCTTGCAAAAGAAGGAGCAAATAGAAACGTGGAAAATTTATCAGCCAATCCCTTAGATTTATCCTCTTGTAAATTAATCCAAGTTATGGAAAAAAAATATATACATAAGCGGAATTTTAGTTTAAAAAAAAGGCTACTTTACCATCGTGCCCAGGGCACATTGTTAGATTAATTCAGAAATCAAGACTGAATACTTGGAACACATGGTATTACTTGTGTCTGCAGAGAAAACGTTTCTGTACATCATCTTTTGTTTGAATGCTCAGTGTTGACCTCGCTCTATCAAGAGAAAGGTATTGAGATGAATAACTTTGATAATGTCAATGCTGTCCTATATGATTCATATGTTGTTGAAATTGCCATGGTTATTTCGCAGTCACAGCTTGCAATTTTTTTTATTTTTTATAAAGATCAACAATTTTGTGTACCACTAGGGCATTTCACTCATGTAAATATGCCTATCTCAGATGTGGGTTTGAAAGTACACTAACGTGGATGATGAGTTAAGTGTGGAGGTGTGTTCTTTCTTTTTTACTTTTTTGATAAGTGTCCGATATCATCAGGCGATTAAAAGACATTAAACACACCACTGAACTGATCTGCTGTGGCAGCTGGCAGCCTACCTGGACGAGCGAGCCATAGCCGTGGAGGAGGTGAACTGCCGGAAGGTCCTGGACGGGGACCCGGAGGAACTGGACAAGGCCAACGCCACAGAGGCTCGGAACCTGTCCCTGCCCACCAACGCGCAGGTCCTGAGGTTGGCTGGGAACTGCAGCAGTCTGGTCCGGCACTACGGCTTCCTCCAAGAACCCTTGACCCGTCTGGAGCAGCGGTTCCCTATCGCCTTCAGCATCCTCACCTTTAAAGAGGCCAACCAGGTGAGAGAGGGAGTGGGGGTGAGGAGTGGGAGTGGGGGTGGGGGGGGGGGTGGGGGGGGGTGATGGGAAGTGTGGGTGGGAGTGTGGATTGCAAATGTGTGGATCGGAGATGATTGGTGTGTGTGTGTGTGTGTGTGTGTGTGTGTGTGTGTGTGTGTGTGTGTGTGTGTGTGTGTGTGTGTGTGTGTGCGTGCGTGCGTGCGTGCGTGTGTGTGTGCGTGTGTGTGTGTGGAGAGAGAGAGAGAGAGAGAGAGAGAGAGAGAGAGAGAGAGAGAGAGAGAGAGAGAGAGAGAGAGAGAGAGTACACGCGTGCGTGCATACTTTGTTTAGTTGCATTTGATTTCAAGTGAAACAAACACGCAACTTTTATCGCCAATATGAAACATGGTTCAACCTTGCTCATTTTTGCAGTAAAACCAGAAGAGCTAAAATAGCATTGAACATGAAGCAATGGAAGACACAGGAGGAAAACAGGGTGGAGTGGGGTTGGGGGGTGGGGGGGGGGAGGGATGTTTAATTTGGTTCTTGGCGTGTGCTTTTGGCTTCAGTTTGGATCTTTTCATAGTCAGAATCAGACCTCAAAGGCAGCTGCCTGATTGTTTCTCGTAAAGAGTGAAAAAGAAGAAAAGTGCTTGAGATGACAGTGCCTTAAAAGACTGTAGACTGAACTGAAAACTATGTACTTTTTTTTTTTCAAACTGTTTAATATCTTTCGAAAATGTTTGTCAGGAGGGGCTTGCCGGACCGGAAACTTTGTACCTTTCTTCTTTTTAATATTTTTTTTTGAAAAAAAAATTAAGAAGGGGCTTGCTATCCAATTGCTAGAGCGTCTGCATGTGTAGCGAACTATTTGTGTGTGTGCGTGTGTGTGTATATGTGTGTGTGTGGGGGGGGGGGGGGGGGGAGGGAGGGGGTGATCGGGTTTTACGGCTTGAAAGCCCTCACTGTCCACCCAGCAGAAAGTAAATGGGAACCTGACTCTGTTCAGGGAAGGTTAAGGCGGCAGAAGGAGAGGGGGTGGGCTCTGTCTCCCATCATCATGCTGTCCCACAGACACAAGTGATTTTCTGGCGGCTCACTTTTCCTACAGCCCTAAGGCTGTGGGACTCTAAAAAAACTGTCTAATCTGATGGTTCTTCATGCATGTAACGTCTTGGGCTAGTTTTGAAATGGCCCATAATGGAAGAGGCAGGACAACGGGTCCACCTCGTTCCCACGAAGGTGTTGCCTCGACAGGTGGTGGACCTGCTGAGAGCCATCTACCGGCCCCAGAACTGGTACTGCCTGCACGTGGACAGGAAGTCCGACTCCGACTTCCGGCAGGCCCTGGAGGCGGTGGTCGGCTGCTTCCCCAACGTCTTCCTGACCCGGCGCTCCGTGGCGGTGTACTGGGGCACCTTCTCCGTGCTGCAGCCCGAGCTGATGTGCATGAGGGAACTGTGGGGGAGGGCCGGGTGGAAGTACTTCATCAACCTCACCGGCCAGGAGTTCCCCCTCAGGACCAACTACGAGCTCGTCCGCATCCTCTCCGCCTTCAAAGGGGCCAACGACATCGCAGCGGTGATTCCCAAGTCAGTTTGATAAGGGGGGGGGGGGGGGGGGGGGGGGGGGGGGGGGGAGGGGGGGGGGTTGGTGAGAAAAATTATTGATGGTTTTTATATACTTTTTTTTTTTTACTGACGTCATCGTCGTCGTCGTTGTTGTTGTCGTCGTTGTCGTCATCGTCGTCGTCGTCATCATCATTGTCATCGTCATCGTCATTATCGTCATCATCATCATCATCATCATCATTGTCGTCATCATCATCGTCATCATCGTCGTCATCATCGTCGTCATCATCATCATCATCATCATCATTGCTGCAGGTAATTGTGTTACTGTGACGGACGCACGAGCTGCCGGGGATCTGTACAGCCCTTTGTCTGAAATCATGCGCTACAGGCTAGAGGTGCTGTCTCCGGCCCAGTCCTTTTACGTTGCCCATCTAGGACTTCTTTGCTCTGTCCCTGAGACTGTCCACTCTTCGCTGAACCCTGTAGAATGGTCTTGGACTGAAAACCCTTGGTTTGTACACGCCACAGAATGCTGACATGTGGTTCATGATGAGGAAGACATCAGGCGTGTGATTTGTCATCCGCTTTGGTTCTAGTTTCTTTGAGAGGACTGTAGTTAGCGCGTCATGTCACTCTGTCGTATTATGTAAAACAGGGTCCAGAAGTACGTGTTATAGCAACAATATCTGTTCAGCAGCAACCCTTTCAAAGATCGCTCGGCTAGAAGACACTCCTCTGTGCGCTACAGCTAGCTCGGTTGGTCAGGCTGGAACAACATGGAAACTGACCGGCCTTCGTGGTCGACTGCGCCCGTCAGCCACACGAATTGTGACTTGTACCAAACCAGCTGTGGCCTTTGACTGTATACATGTGCGGCTCTAGCATGAAGTTGTATTATTAATGGTTTTCAAATCCATGGGCAGTCTATGACTGGTTAAATGTACGGCTCTAAGGTGGGCTTGCGTGAATGATGTATGTTTGAAGCCATGGGTGGGTATATGACTGTCTGTCACGGTCAAAAATAAACTCAACCAAATTCGTGGTCAATCGCCACCAGCCCAGTTGGACATAAGCTCTAACGCAAATATTCTGGGCGTCAGGCGGACGGCCCCATGGTTCGGATCCAGGCAATTAAGCAAAGGGGGAGGCTAATCCTCATCCTCCACAGAGACGGTCTGTCCAACCAGCCGGACTAAATAGCTGACCGACGCATTCACCTGTCGCCTCAGCCAATTAAAGGCTATTTTTAGCTCTCGTGGAGACAGCACTGTCTGCTAGACGGACTAAGACGTCTGGCCGAATGTCTCGATGGGTCTGCTAGCCAACGTCTTGGAGCCTACCCAGACTCATCTAGCCAATTTAGAGTGACCAGTGTCCACGACTTAAGCCACACGGCGCCAGTTAAGTAGGGAAGGGGGGAAGGTAGTGTGTGGTGGGGGTGAAATCTAGCTAATCAATTAAATGACCAATTGACCACCACAGAGAGTAAGGTGTGTAGGCGTGACTGTCATGATTTGAATATCCAATGGAATTAGAGGGAGATAACTTCGGGGTGTCAGGGGTAAAAATACTGACCAATGGTACTCGCCCTTTTTGGACAGATCGGAACACAATAAGAAGGATGTGAGAGTGAGAGAACGGGAGAACGAGAGGAGAACGAACAGAGAGACAGAGAGAGAGAGGTCTGAGTGTAATCTCTGAGGAGAGAAAAGCAGAGAGATGAGGGGAGGAGAGAAGAGAACCAAGTTGAGAGATTAGCATGAGATAGTCTGCAGAGGAAGGACTGAGGAGAGATGTGGAGAGAGAGAGAGTTGCTAACTAATGAAGAAGAAAAGAAAAAAGAAAAAAAAAAAAAAAGAAAAGCAACCATGTCCATTTGATAAGAGCAGACTAGAAGAGAGAGAGAGAGAGTGCAATGCGTTAATGCAGGAAGAAAGAAAGGAGAACAGATCGATGTTGATAGTCACTGTTCTATCCTCACTGGGGTTCGACCTCATACTTGGCCAGCGCCACTTTCATCAGCAGTCCAGCCTGACCGGTGCCAGCAGTCCAGCTTGACCGGTGCAAGTAGACCAACACCAGTGCCAGCAGTTGTGTCGTGTTGTAAAATGACAGTGAAAAGAAAAAGAAAAGAAAAGAAAAGCCCGTGATTCGTGAATGTTAAGATCACCGGGGCCAAGAAAAGAAAAAAAATTTCTATTTTTTCCCCGGGTTTTTTTAATGATGTTTTAGATAAATGATTTTGTGAAGTTCAAAAAGAGAGAATGTTTTTTTTGTTTGTTTTTATACATTGATTTTCGTTCTTTTAAACATGTTTAGTAAAGTTAAAGACTTTACAAAGTGGTTTGATGTGACGAATGATATATATGAATGAAAATTTGTAAGCAAGTGTGAGTGTTTTTGGGGCTGTGCGTGCCCTTTCCTCCACTGACATCACCCGGGGTTTGACAATTTTTTGGGCGAGCCTGCCAAAAATTTCTGGCCCATTTTTTTAAAAGTTTAAACTTCTCAGAGGGGGAAGCTGGGGGGGATTAAAGTTTTTTGAAATTTCCTAAACAGGGGGTTGTTTTAACTGTATTTCCCAAGATAGTTAAATCTAGGTTTGGGCATTGCTTCCAAGATAGTTAATACTGGCTTGGCATTTCAGCCCCAATACTTATTCGCACCAGATTGCCTTTAAAATTTCGCTCAAAAGTTGGGTAGGGGGGGGCGTCTTAAAAAACTAACTACGTTGCCCCAAACAAAAATTATAAATTCATAGGAGGGTGTAAAAAACCCCACTCGTGTCGGTAACCACCAGTTTGGCTGTGGGTAGTAATAAAAATTTTGTTCAAAAAAAAAAAAAAAAAAAGATAAAATTGGGGAAAAAAAAAGGGAAACACCCCTATTGAACAACTTGGTGAGCGCGTCTGTTTTGGGGTTACTCAGGAAAAGAGTTGCGGGGTTTTTCTTTTTGAAAACCAACAAAAGAGGGAAAGAGAGGGGCCCGAGAAAAAAAGACCCCCTACCCGC
Source organism: Conus ventricosus (assembly GCA_018398815.1). Classification (NCBI taxonomy): domain Eukaryota; kingdom Metazoa; phylum Mollusca; class Gastropoda; order Neogastropoda; family Conidae; genus Conus; species Conus ventricosus. The sequence continues at coordinate 54,107,875 of CM031609.1, forward strand.
AGTAAGGCGCAGGAAACAGAAAGAAAAAAGGGAAACGCGGGGAAACAGAAAGAATTTGAACAGGAAAAACAAAAAGAAAAAGGGGGAAGCGGGGAAAACAGAAAGACAAAGGGGGAAAGCGCAGGAGACAGAAAAAAATGAAGAGGAAACAAAAAAAATTAAGGATTAAAGGCTAAAAAATAACAGGCTGGGGAAAAAAGCGGCCCAAAAAAGAATGAAGCAAAAAAGGGAAAAGTTTAAAAAGGTTTCAATTAGAGCTAGAGAAAGGGGAAATTACAGGGGGAGACCACCGAGGATGGGGGTTCATTTTTTCCAGTGACTCTGTGGGGCATTATGCCCCCCCCGCCCCAAAGTTCCCAAAAATTTCTCTAAAGGGAAACCCGATTCGATTGATCCCTCCATCAGTCTTTTTCAAAAAGTTTGCGCCCAGTCAGGTTGGCCTTCAGAAGAGTGGGCAGTATTTTGTCGCTTTAAACTGAGGGGAAAGGCATTACAATTTTCCACTGCGTTACCAGGGGGAACAACAGTCGATTTCGGCGCTGTAAAGGAATCTTTGATGAAAGGATTTGCCCTAAACAGAGGGGGGGTTTCAGGAAAAAAATTTCGTTCAGCTAAATTACAACAGGGGAAACGTCCACTCATTTGGTGCACGTCGGATCACTATTTGAGAAAAGGTTAGAGTTGGGGTGGTACAAAGAAGGAGTTCGCGGATTTGGGAAAAGAGTTTGGTATAAAAAGAACGGTTTTTGTCGGGTTTTGCGGCCCCTGAGTTAACCATATTTTTGGGAAAGAGAGACAGCCAGAGACAGCAGGAGGGGGTTGTTAAATTTGAGGGGGTGTATAGAGAGGCACGTTTGGGCACTAAGGTCAGGAGAAAAGGTGCTAGGCACAGGTAGAAGAGTGAAAGGAGATAGGGGGAGTTTTCTGCAAAGTCTAAAACCCCAGGGGGGGTTGGGGGCAGAAGGAAGGGAAAAGGGGACTTTTGGTGTTTCATTTGTCACAAAAGGGAAAATGTGGCGAGGGATTGTCGCATGGGTTCCAGAAGGCAGCAGCCTTGCAAGAGGGGGAAAAGGGTCGTCAAGGGAAAACGACCTGCAGGGGAAACCCAAAGGGGTTTCCCAGTCTGAAGGGGGTGGAGTGAAAGCCTATGGCTAGCAGGACAGCATCAGTGTCGGGGGATAAGAGGGCACTAGGCTGGTGGTTCGTTACCAGGGAAGAAGGGTGGGATTGGCCACAGAGGGTAAAAGGGTTTTACGAGACACTGGTTTTTTCCAGGGGGGGCAGTACGAAAAACGTTTTGGTCGGGGGAAAAAAGGGGGGTTTTTGACAGGGAAAAACCCCAACCTGTACTTTTAATGGGTGGAAATTTTTGAGGGATTTCCCATTTGGGCTAAGATGAATAGTCCCCCTTTATTCTCAGGGGGTTTTTGTCTGCGTTGGTGAGGGAGAAACCCCTTCATGATTTAAATCATCGGAAATTTTCCCCGGGGTGAAAAGGGATCCAGGGGATCCTGAGTTTTTTACTGCTAAAAGGGGAGCGTTCAAACACGGGCAAGAAGGGGGGAAAATTTTTAAAAACCGTTGGGTCTTTTCCGGGAAAGGGGAAGTCAGCAAAAGTTTGTGTCCCCCTGATGAGTTTGGGGAAAGCGAAAGGGAACAAGCCCCTTCGCTGTGAAGTCTTGGGATTTGGGGCAAGAAGGGGAGAAAAAACAGGAGGTTAGGGGAGGTGAGACAGAATTTCTTTTTAAAAAGGGGGGCTGTTGTACCGAGGGGTTCCCAAAGGGGGAAGACAGGAAAGGGGACCACTAGTTAGAGGTCCACAGGTTATCGGACACGTCTGTCAGGGGGGTCACGAGTCGCTAAAGGCGGGTCTTTCTGGGCCCCAAAGCAAAACAGCTGACCGAATTTTGATAACTTTCCCTTTGGGGCCAGGAGAAATGGCAGAACCCAAGCTTTTCCCTCCCTGTCATTTGACTTTGTGTCAAAGGTCACCAAAAGAGGGGGGGAAAGGGGAAAGGGCGCCTCTTAAACAGCCCCTTTAATTGACAAAAACCATTCAGGGGGGGGTTTTTTGGTGTTGATTGTTTGGGCCCCAAATCCGCCCTGTTCCAAAGGGGGGCACAGGTTTTGTGTTGACGCGGTGGACTACGCAAACCAATCCCCCAGAAGCGGTTGCATTGAAAGGCTTTAAGACCGCAACAGGTCGCTGAAGGGGTTGGGAGAAATTTTTTTTTCTCGCGTGGGTGGGGGCCCAAAATTCTCGTGACAGGGGGGCACAGTTCACCTCAGGCGGGGATGAGGGGGGTCAACAGGTGCTAGGGGTCACACGCTCTCACTACCCCCTACCCTTCCCCAATGCAATTGGTTGGTGGAAAGAAAACAAGGGTGCGAAGGGGATCTTAAAGAAGCTTTGTGAGGAAAGGCCACAATTGGGACCCCTACATTTCCCGCGGGATGTTTGCCTTTAAAGGGGAAGCCCCTCAGGAAAACACAAATTTTTCCCCCATTTTTTATGCTGTTGGGCGGACAGTTTTGGGGACCAGTGGGGATTCTCAAAGAGCTTTTGGTCCGGGAGAACAGGGGTCAGAAGAGGTCAAAACCCCCATCAGTATGTGGTGGAAACCCACGCAAAAGGCTCGAGGAGACATGTAAGGGGCGCAAGGGGGAAATTTCGGGGGCAGGGTCGTCCAGAAGAAGCAATAAAGACAGGAAGGGGGAAGCAATTCCTCCAAAGGGGGGAGATCAAGTCCTGTTACTGCTTCCCCCGGATCACAACCCGTGTGATGCCCTTTGGGAAGGGAAACCCTTCACCATCATTTAAAAGGTAGAAACAGGACTACCCAATCGAATTGGGGAATGGGAAATCAAAAATTTCCTGCCCTTTTTCTCCGCAAATAATTCACTGAGGCCCAGCACTTGGCGCAGCAAACAATCCTTGATGGAGGTGAAAGGGACCCCGCAGAAGAAGGGGGAAAATTTTGTTTTCCTGAGTTTCCAGGGGGAAAAGCCCTACAGGGATGTGTCATGATGAAGGGCTAGACAGTAGGGGACAGGGGGAAGTTAGGGGGCTCCCAGAACGGTATAAAGGGGGTTCCCTGGGCTGATAAACCCGGCGGGCAACCCCTAGAAAATGTCGGTGGGGTTAACAAACGCGAAAACCCCCCCATGGAAAACCTAAACCCCATCCCCTATGCCAACCCAAACAAGTGATCGAGGAGGAAAGGGGAAAAAGATGTTGGGCCTTGGGGTGAAATTTAACCGTTTCCAAAAACATCTTTTTGTGCACCCGTCGTCTTAGTGAGGAAAAAGTCAGGTGAGCATCGATTCTGTGTCCACATAGACGTCTGAAAAATGTTCCCCAAGGTCGATGGGAGAGGTCATCCGAACATTTGGGAAAACCTGTTCGCTTTAGATCCCCAACAAGACCAGTATTTCACCAGGTAGATCTGAGCAAAGGGTTTTCTGGGGAAAAAGGGGGTGATGAGGACTCAAAGGGAAATCACGCTTCCTTTCCCCTCCTATGGGGCTAAAACCAGTGGGGGAGTACTTCCTTTTGGTATGGGCAACGGCCTGGGAGTTTTTCTCTCGGATGAAAGGGGGAAATTTTTGACGGGGGGGGTTGGAAGGCGGGTGAATTTCATGGAGACATTTTTTAGCGTCCCAGGGGACCTTTGGGGGGAGCATATGAGGAGTAGGAACAGTTTTGAGAGGTTGAGGAAAGCCAATCTCAAAAGCCAGACCCCAAAAAAGTGGGCCGGTTGGTTTTTTAAGCCTGGATTCCCCAGGGTTTTTTTGTCGGAGGCAAAAACCCAAAACCGCCGAAAGGGGAAAGGTGGAGAAAATGATGAAATTTAAGAGACCCCCCAAAAAAACCCCCCGCCGTCAGGAGTCTGCTTTGGTTTTATTGGGTTCTATAGGGAGTTTTTTTTTTTTTTCCCAAACTTTGCTGCAATCACGAGCCTCTCAGTGATTTTGGGCAGGCAGGGAAACCGGCATGGTCCCAGTGGTCAGAAAGGGGTGCAAAAGCAAACACTGCAGACGGTGTTGGAAAGACTAGGTTCCGTCCCCTCTTGAAGCACCAGATATGGGCCAAACCCCTTTTTTTTGCGGCAGAAACAACAGGTGGTGGGATAGGTGGGAGTATTGTTACAGGGGCAAAGAAGGGGGGCGAGTTTCCCCGGGAGGTATGCTAGCAGGAAGTTTACAAAGTGGAAAAAGGGTTTCGCAACCGGGGGGAAGGGTGTTTAGCTGTCGGTGGGGTGCAGAAAATTTTCCCCAAATCTTGGGATGGGGAAAAAGGTTTTGTGATAGAGACAGATCCCCCAACCCCTCAAATTCTGCGGAGGGGGCAGTTGAAAAACAGAGAGTGCCCGCGTTGGGCAAGGCATTGCAGGGCCCCAAGGTAAAAGAGTGCAGTACCTTCCCGGGGGACGAAGTGGAGCTGACTTTTTTAAAAACCCCTGTAGTCAGCAACTTCAACTTTAGAGAAGTCAACTATTTCCGGGGGGGCCCTTTGGGGATAAATGGTTGATTTTCAGTTTTTGTTGATTTTTATGGGTTCATTCCCGTTGGTATGGTTCATATTTTTGTTTTGGGGGACTTGTTCATGTGAAGGGGTTAGCTTGGAGCATTCAGTCGCTTGTGGTAATGCATTATTTGCAAAAGTGAGGGTGGAGAAATTTCCCCAGTGAAGGTTTTCAGGAAACGTGTTTTAAAATTTTATTTGCTTTTCATAAGAATTGTGAAAAGGGAGAGGGTGGCAAAACCGCAGGAGGGGAATTTTTCATAAGTGCGCACAAAGGGGGCGTTATTAAAAAAAGAATTTAAATAAGCAAGGGGCGCACGTCAATGATAACTCCCTTTGGGGTGATATCCCTAATGATATATTTTTTTAATTTATAAACCGTTGGTTGTAAAAATATTTTTCAAACTTTGCCGTGGGAGCTGTGGTTTAGCAAATTCGGGTTTTTTCTTTTTTGTACCCTTGTTTGGAAAACCCAATGCGGAGCATGGCTTTTGCAAGGGGGGAAAATTGGGCCAAAAGGTCAAAAAAAAATCAACCAAATTCGGGGGTCCCAAACGCCACCCGCCCCGGTTTGGGCAAAAAACTAAAAAAGCAAATATTCTGGGGGTCAGGCGGACGGCCCCCTGGTTTGGATTTCCCGGCAATTAAGCAAAGGGGGAGGGTAATCCTCAATCCCCCCACAAAAACGGTCTGTCCAAACCCGCCCGGGCTAAATACGAACCCACGCATTCCCCCTGTCGCCTCAGCCAATTAAGGCTATTTTTTAGCTCTCGTGGAGACAGACTGGGCTGCTAGGGCGGACTAAGACGTCTGGGCCCAATGTCTCGATTGGGGGCTGCCAAACCAAAGCCCTTTGGGGCCTACCCAGACTCATCTGCCAAATTTTGAGTGACCCCGGGGTCCACGATTAAACCACACGGCGCCATTAAGTAGGGAAGGGGGGGGGAAAGGGAGTTTTGTGGTGGGGGGGAAATCCCAGCTAAAATCAATTTAAAAGGGCCAATTTACCCCCCACAGAAGTAAGGTTGGGGCGTGACTGTCATGATTTGAATACCAATGGGAAATTTTAAAGGGGGATAAAATTTGGGGGTCCGGGGTTTAAAAAAATGACCAATGGTACTTTGCCCGTTTTGGGCAGATCGGAAAAACAATAAGAAGGATGGGGAGAGTGGGGAGAACGGGAGAACGGGGGAAAAACGAACAGAGAGACAGAGAAGAGAGGTTTAGGTAATCTCTGGGAGAGAAAAGGGAAGAGATGAGGGGGGAGAGAAGAGAACCAAGTTGAAGATTAGCTTTAGATAGTCTGCAGAGGAAGGACTGGGAGAGATGTGGGAGAAAAAGAAGAGTTGTAACTAATGGAAAAAAAAAGAAAGAAAAAAAAAAAAAAGAAAATAAAAACCCAAACCCTTTTCCATTTGGGTTAAAAGGGAGACTTGAAGAGAGAGAGGAGGTGCAATGCGTTAATGCAGGAAGAAAGAAAGGAGAACAGATCGATGTTGATAGTCACTGTTCTATCCTCACTGGGGTTCGACCTCATACTTGGCCAGCGCCACTTTCATCAGCAGTCCAGCCTGACCGGTGCCAGCAGTCCAGCTTGACCGGTGCAAGTAGACCAACACCAGTGCCAGCAGTTGTGTCGTGTTGTGAAAGTGACAGTGAAAAGAAAAAGAAAAGAAAAGAAAAGACAGTGATTCGTGAATAGTTAAGATCACCTGGCCAGGTAAAGTAGAAATCTATTTATACCCGGGTTAGTTAATGATGTTTTAGATAAATGATTTTGTGAAGTTCAGGAAAGAGAGAATGTTTTATTTTGTTTGATTCCATATGCATTGATGTTTCGTTCTATGATCATGTGTAGTAAAGTTATAGACTTTACTAGTGGTTTGATGTGACGAATGCATGATATATGAATGAGATTGTAAGCAAGCTGTGAGTGTGTTTGGGCTGTGCGCTAGTCCTTCCTCCACTGACATCACCCGAGGTTGACACTGTCTATGTCATTGGCTTTAGTATAGACTTGTGTAAATGATGTATGTTTAAAGCCATGGGTGGGTATATGACTGTCTATGTCATTGGCTTTAGTATGGACTTGTGTAAATGATGTACGTTTAAAGCCATGGGCGGTCTATGATTATGTCATCGGCTCCGGTGTGGACTTTGTGTAAATGATGCATCTTCGGAGCTAACGGCACGTTCTATTACAGTTAATTAGTGAACCTGGTGGTTAGAGCATGAGCTTTTGCTTACAAATTGCCATAAATCTGACTGCAGCATGTACGACCAGTTACATGCCTTTAACGCAAATAGCCATCACTTCATACTGTCCATAATAACTAACAGCATGATATTATGCAAGCTGTCATTAAGCTTCCTGACATGTAACAAGCTAACACTAAAACAAACAAACAAATAAAAGTAAATATGAAATGAGGCAGGGAACACTAAACAATACACGAGTTAGACAACTCTTGCTCCCACAAGAAAACAAACACATGCCCATAACTCCAAAGGAATGCTGCTTACGACACCGCACCGCCTGGCAGATATGACTGCACAGTGCACACAGAATAAACAAGGAAACAACAAACAAACAAACAATGCCGATTTAAACCCAAGGCTTTGCGCAAGGTGAATAGCATGACCAAGTGCAAATATTGCACCTTGGAGCCCGACGTAGAGGGACTGGACATAAAAAAAAAAAATGACAGGGATGGTTATTATATCTACTCTACCATGTGGCGCATGACCGGGGACCTGGGGGGTTATGCATATCCCACAGAATGCCGGGCATCACCACTCTGCTGATGCTGACATTCAGTGCAGAATGGCAGGAATGACAGGGCCTGTGAAACAGACGTCGTGCTCAAAACCAAGAATGCCCCTGGCGTAGTTCTCAATGAACCCGGCACGAAGCTACTACCACTCTGACTGTACTGAAACTCTCAGCCTAGAGCTGGGGGCAACGCCACGGGGCTTGAACAAACATTGGCCGACTCGACCCTGGAACCTAAACCTCAGGCCGAAGGTAACCCTCAACTGTGTACACATGTTGATTGAGGCATGGACTGTGTAACGAATCACTGAACCTTGTACCAACACTTCTGTTTTGGATTAAATCCCACTCCACTGTTTGGACGAGTCTAGGCCATCGAGTGCTGATGAATATGGATGATACGAAAATCGACGACACGACCACCGGTACCGGTGCAAATAGAATCTTCCATATCATGAAATTGGTTGCCTCAAATAGGTAGAGAATAGCTGATTAAAACGCACGCGCGCACACACACACACACACACACACACACACACACATTAAAACACACACACACACACGCACGCACGCACGCACGCACGCACGCACGCACGCACGCACACACACACACACACACACACACACACACACACACAACACACTTACAAAAAAAAAGAAGAAAAATGTCGAGCACTGTTCCATCAATTCACTGAACGGCGTACAACACAACTTTCGTGCTGTGAAAACAGCAGGTCCAGCCATTGTGAAGTGAACCCCTGAACCCTTGGCTTTCTCTCTTTATTCCAGGGCCGGCACAATCCGGCGGTGGGGGCAGTTCCTCCCTGCCCCCCACAACATCACCGTGTACAAAGGCTCCGTGCACATCGTGGCCAGCCGAGGCTTCGTGGACTACGTGCTGCACTCCCCCAAAGCTCTGGACTTCCAGCGCTGGTGTCAGCGGACTCGGGTGCCTGATGAACACTTCTTCAACAGCCTGAACCACAACCCTCACCTCAGAGTGCCTGGCGGGAGTACAGGTAGGCGTTCTTCTTCTTCCTCCTCCTCTTCGCCTTCCTCGTGGTCATCCTCATCCTCATCAGTGTCATATCCTTTCTTGTGGTGGTTGTCGTCAATGTAACCATCTTCTTCGTTGTCGTTGTCATCGTCGTGGTCGTCGTTGTTGCTGTTGTCATCGTCGTCCTTTTCCTCATCCACCTTCTTCTCACATCTCCACTTTCGGCATTGTTGAAATGATGATTTTATCATCATGCGATAAAGACATTTCATATAGAAGTATCAACAGCTGGGATACATCACACAAACATCGTACTTGTTCTTTGATCACTGATCCCATTCGTTCTGGCCTCCCAGGGAAGATCATCAACATGGGGCGCGGCAAACGGGTCCTCAACCCTTCCATCGCCGCTACAAGAACTGGGTGCCTCTCTTTCCGTGTCCGGGTCACAAGGTCAGACACGCCATCTGCATCCTCAACGTCCTTGACCTCCCGCGCCTGCACACGAGGAGAGAGCTGTTCGCCAACAGTTCTACGCCGACTACAGCCGCTGGCTCTGCGATGCCTGGCTGAGGAGCTGCACAATCGGACCAGAGAGCAGGCGCTCGGGCCGTCGGACTTCGACGTGACGTTTTATGAGCAGCTGCCGCTTGTCAGGAACAGGCTGCGGTTGTGAGGGGAGGAAGGGGGGGGGGGGGGGGGGGGGGGGGGGGGCTGGATCTTAAGGACTGTGGACTTCATATCTTTTTTTGTCAGAAACAGGATGCGGTTGTGACGGGGGAGGAGAAGGAGGAGGAGGAGATAAGAGTTGCATCATAAGGATATGGGCTTGATACCGTGTCGTGGCGAAGAGAGAGAGAGAGAGAGAGAGAGAGAGAGAGAGAGGGAGAGAGAGAGGGAGAGAGAGAGAGAGAGAGGAGAGAGAGGAGAGAGAGAGAGGAGAGAGAGAGAGATGGGGAGCGGGAGGCGAGCTGCATCAACGTGATGTGGGTTTGGTACAGGTTTGGGTTTGTGACGAAGAGAGGGATGGGATATGAGTGGCGGGGGGGGGGGGGGGGGGGGGGGGGGGGGGGGAGAGGGGGTCTGTACCGTGAGGATGTGGATCTGCTACAGGTTGTGCTTGCGACGACAGAAGGGAGAGGGGGGGGGGGGTGATCATGAAAAATGTAGGTTTGACATAGGTTGTGGTTGTGACGAAGTGTAGGGAGGAGGTGGGGGGGGGGGGGGGGGGGGGGGCGGCTGTATCACGAGGATGTGGGTTTGATACAGGTTGTGGTTGTGAGGGAGGGGGGGCGGGGGCGGGTATGCTGGGGATGGGAGCTACATGTGAGTGTGGGTATAAGTGGAAGTGGCAGAGGTCGTGATAGAAGAATGGTCTCAGCAGGGTGCGGGATTGGTACAGGTCCTCCTGCCTTGACTGGACCCAGGAGCACGCTGAACTTGGGAGAATATTCTGCAACTCTCTCTCTCTCTCTCTCTCTCTCTCTCTTCTCTCTCTCTCTCTCTCTCTCTCTCTCTGTTTGTCTGTCTGTGTCTATCTGTCTCTCTTTCTCTCTGCGTCTCTGTCTCTGTCCATCTGTCTGTCTCTCTGTATGTCTGTCTGTCGCTGTCTGTCTGAATGTCTATCTGTCCGTCTGTCTGACTATCTCGCTCCTCCCTCTCTCTCTCTCTCTCTCTCTCGCTCTCTCTCTCTCTCTCTCTCTCTCTCTCTCTCTCTCTCTCTCTCTCTCTCTCTCTCTTCTTCACTGTGTCATCCTCTGGTGTCCTTTCGGTGCCATTTAACCCAAGCCGCTCCCCCGGCTCCCCAGTACGCTGTCACAGTCTGGGTGTGTCCTGTTGCACTGCACTGCCAACACTAACAGACCATGCACAGGTGGCTGTGACCGTCAGGCCTGCACGAGACCACCAGCCGGAGGAGACACTGCACTTCTGCTGGGTCACTTCAATCGTGTTCCGTGATGTTAAGTTCTGATCCAAAACTAGGCAAGCGTCACTTTACTACGGCCCCTTGCTGAAGCGAGTTCTTGTTAAAGTCACTGCCCCCCCCCCTCCTCGCCCTTCCCACTCCTCCCCCTCCTTCTCCTCCACCTTCCACTTACCCCACCCCCCCCCCCTCCCCCCCCCCCCCCCCCCCCCTCAACCGGCGAGTGAGCGTCTTTCTCTGGAGGGAAAGACTGGCTTAGCGATTAGCCACAAAAATGTCTCTCTCTCTCTCTCTCTCTCTCTCTCTCTCTCTTCTCTCTCTCTCTCTCTCTCTCTCTTCTTCTTCTTCTTCTTCTTCTTCTTCTTCTTCCTCTTCTTCTTCTTCTTCTTTTCTTCTTCTTCTTCTTCCTTTTCTCCTTCTTCTCCTATTTCTTCTTCTCTCTCTCCCTGTCTCTCTGTCTCTCTCTGTGGTATTGATCGAATATGGTGGTCTGGATGGTGATCATGGTGAGGGTGAAAGTGGTGGTTGTCGTAGTGAATTTTGTGTGTGTGTGTGCCAAGCAAGGCCTGAGTGTTAGGTGACACTTTGATCTCCGTCCGGACCAGCACACAGACCATCACAGGATGGTTTGTCAGCAACGAACTAGAATAATTGGGAACTTGTGGCAGTTCTTGTGGACTATTTGTGGAGTACTGGAGCACTTGAGAAGAACTTGAGGACTTCAGGTGTCTGAGAAATACGCCAGTCCCTGTGGAGTACATGAGTACTGTGGTGCTTGTAGAGTGTCGCTGTTTTTAATTCAGTAATAATTAACTACATCAGTTGCCCATCCGAAATCTCAGAGACATCATTCATCAGCGCCCCATTCATCTTTTTTTTTTTTTTTTTTTTTAAACTATTCGATTTTATTTTAGGCTTAGTGATATACTTAGTTTCATTTATCATCATCTGCAGCAGAAAAAAAGCAACAAACTTTAGCCAGGTGATGGACTCTTCTGTCTGAAATGCGAGGAACCAAAGACTAGGAGGAGGGAGAGGGAGGGGAGAAGGCAAAAGGGAGTATCTAGGTTACGACAAGCAGTAAACTTATTGTTGAAAATTTTAGATTCAGGTATCAGTTCGGTCACATCAGTTTATTCCTCTTCATCTTGCCCTGATGAAAATGTCTCTCGTTAGTGGTCGCTTGTGAAAGTTCGGCACGCACACACACACACACACACACACATACGCACGCACGCACGCACGCACACACACACACACACACACACACACATACACACACACACAGAGCACTCCCCATAGCTTACGCTTTCCGGCATCCACATCTTGAACCCTGCCCTCTCTCCCCCTCTCACATCGCATGTAAGGGAAGAAAACTCCTACAAAATTTATTAAGTTTTGGTCGCTTCCTCTTCTTTTATATCTCCCTTCCCTCACACTCTCTGTCTCTCTGTGTCTTTATAATGATTTAAAATCTATTTCTCTGTTTATGATGATTGTATATACTATGTAAAATCATCGCTCTCTCTCTCTCTCTCTCTCTCTCTCTCTCTCTCTCTCTCTCTCTCTCTCTCTCTGTTCATGCCTGCGTGCGTATACACTCTGTGTGTGTGTGTGTGTGTGTGTGTGTGTGTGTGTGTGTGTGTGGTGCGCGCGCGC
>CM031609.1:54124752-54142252 GCA_018398815.1 Conus ventricosus
GTGTGTGTGTGTGTGTGTGTGTGTGTGTGTGTGTCTGTGTGTGTCTGTGTTGATAATCTTTATTCCCAAGGATAACATAACTAGAAAAGACGCTTTTCCCATTTGGCCGTGTCCCTTCAAAGACTAAGGATACTAACACACACACACACACACACACACACACACACACACACACACACACACACACACACACACACAGAGAGAGAGAGAGAGAGAGAGAGAGAGAGAGAGAGAGAGAGAGAGAGAGAGAGAGAGAGAGAGAGAGAGAGAGAGAGATGGTAGTCTCATTTCTGGATGACATGAGCAGATCGATGTAAACGTTGTAGAGGTTATTGTAATAATTAGGTTGAATAAAATATATCTTAATTAAGGACTCCCCGGGTAACTGAAAAGAAAAATGTCTAATTTCCTCTGGTCAAATGAACGACGCAGCTTTTCATTCTCATGTGTAGTTGTATCTTACGAGACGTCGACTGAGGCCAAAGACAGGCCTACAAATAGGCATATGTCGCTCCATTTGTTCAATGTTCTGATTTGAACTTTGGGTTTCAAAACGGAGTGACAGAGGGCGGAAAATGAAGCAAAATTTAGAAAGAGAGGGGGTTAGTTACCGCCAAGGACATATACAAACAAAGACAAACAAACAAACAAAGGTGTCTTGTCCTGTACTTTGTTTGTCTATGTCCTTGGCGGTAACTAACCTCCCCCCTTTCTAAATTTTGAGCTTTGGGTGAGGAAAAAGAAACACCCGAAGGTGCTGGGTAGGACCCAGAGAAGCACCGTCTTCATCTGCCTTTAGAGCAGTCCTGTACCACCCTTGGAGGCCTGCGCTGTGTTGACGATGGGTACAGGCACGAAGTGCTATAAAGTCAGTTCTGAGTAAACTTGTCTCAGGTATTGAATTGTGATTGAATGACTTGTGAGTTGATTTTAACGTGGTGACAGCCCTGATGTGGCCCTTTGCGGTCGGCTGGGCTATAAGCAACATTATCTTATCTTAGGTATGCAAATGCTGCCATTTATAGTGTACAGCTCTTCTTTGAAACATTCCTCCTCCTCCTCCTCCTCCTCATCACAACAACAATATAATGATGATAATAATGATGTCAATAGTAATAATAATAATAATGCTAATAATGCTAATAATGCTAATGATAATAATGATGACAACAACAATGATAATGATAAACTAAAATATATCACATTGACACCAGGGTTATCCCCACACAGTTATACCAGTAGAATTAAGACACAGACGAACTCTTGGAGCTCGCGTCTTCTTGCTGTTATTTATCTATAATACATGTCTTATGCTCTCCCTCTCTCCCCCTCTCTGACTCGAGATCTCTCTCTCTCTCTCTCTCTCTCTCTCTCCTCTCTCTCTCTCTCTCTCTCTCTCTCTCTCTCTCTCTCTCTCTCACACACACACACACATGGTGAGTTCTTTGAGCCATTGCTCCCCGTTATACTTTTGTACTTCATTATCCATACTTTGTCCATGTACATATAATGTAAATCATGATTATGGTTGTCTCGTATCTGTACTACCGTCATCTTTCTTCTATCAACCAACATTACTTCCCGACCGGTGGTCTAAGGGAGCAGACTCGATCAGTAAAGTTTGTACTCTTAAAGAGGTACGTCCCCTGTTGCTCTCGCCCACATTTGCAGGCACTTTGTAACATGTTTACAGTCAAGATGTATAAAATGGCGCAAGACTTTGTTGATGAAGCAGTGTTCAGAGTAGTAGGAATTTACGCAGACTTTTGTTCTTGCCAGACTTGTACTATGGGTGTCTATATAAAGAAGATGCCACAATTTTTTTTTTCCTCCGAAGGATAGAACTGGCCAATAAGACGCCGCCTCTCATTCATTTTGAAAATTGCATATATTTTTGACGTCTGAAAAGTAGATTTTTTTCAAAGCATCTTTTACTGTATATATTTTTGTGACGTCGGGCAAGTAGTGTTTTATGCATTTTTGTTTCACTGAATATGATTTGTGACGTCTGAAAAGTATTGCTTCGTGAGTTTTTACAGAATCATTATTAATTTTGTAACATATGAAGAGTATTTTCTTGTGCATTAGAAAAAACAAAAACAAAATAAGATGTTATTTATGACGTCTTAAAAGCAATGTTCTGTGCATAGTTTTGTTACTAATTATAATTTTTGACCTCTGAAAAATAGTTTTATGCTTAAAAAGATTCATTTGTGGCGTCTTGGAAGTATTGCTTAGTGCATTTTCCCCCATAAATGTTATTTGTGACTTCTGAAAAGTATTGTTTTGTGCATTTTTTTCCCCATAGATATTATTTATGACGTCCAGATAGTATTGTTTGATGCATTGTTTTCAAGAAATACTTGTGACGTCTAAATAGTATTGTTTTGTGCCTTGCTATCAATAAATAGTATTTGTGACGTCTTAATTGTATCATTTTGTGCATTGTTTACATAAATATTAAGTGACGTCTGAAAAGTATTGCTTTGTGGATTTTTTTCAAAGAATATTATTTGTGACGTCTTAATTACTAGTATTGTTTTATACATTGTTTTCCGCAAATATGAATTGTGACGTCTGAAAAAAGTATTGTTTTGTGCATTGCTTTAAGTAAATATTAATTGTGATGTCTAAAAAGTATTTTGTGCATTGTTCAATACACATTAATTGTGACGTCTAAAATGTATTGTTTTGTGCATCTGTTCAATAGATATTAATTGTAACGTCTGAGCAGTATTATCCTGTGCATATTTTAAAAATAGATATTATTTGTCATGTCTGAAAAGTGTTGTTTGTGCATTAAAAAAATATTATTTGTGACCACTGAAAAGTATCATTTTGTGCATTTTTTCCCCCAATAGATATCATTTGCGACATCTGAAAAATCTTTTCTTCAATAATTATTATTGGCGGTGTTTGAAAAGTATTGTTTTCTGTACTTTAAAAAAACAACAACAACAAAAAACCTAAGCATTATATAGGACGTCTGAGGAGAAGATACTTTGCCGAAACTTCAACTGACCGCTTTGTATTGTGTATGAAAGAAGCCTTACTTTGTGCTGTGTTTCGTCTCTGAATTGACATTTTTGGCATCATTCAGTAACACTGCAGTCTGTTTCAGACAGTGTTTCGTTTCTTCATTGACATTTATGGCATCTTTCAGTAACGCTGCAGTCTGTTTCAGACAGTGTTTCGTTTCTTCATTGACATTTTTGGCATCTTTCAGTAACGCTGCAGTCTGTTTCAGACAGTGTTTCGCTTCTTCATTGACATTTATGGCATCTTTCAGTAACGCTGCAGTCTGTTTCAGACAGTGTTTCGTTTCTTCATTGACATTTATGGCATCTTTCAGTAACGCTGCAGTCTGTTTCAGACAGTGTTTCGCTTCTTCATTGACATTTATGGCATCTTTCAGTAACGCTGCAGTCTGTTTCAGACAGTGTTTCGCTTCTTCATTGACATGTTTGGCATCTTTCAGTAACGCTGCAGACTGTTTCAGTCTGTGTTTTGCCTCTCAATTGACATTATCGGCATCTTTCAGTAATGTTGTAGTCTCTGTTTTGTCTCTTAAATGACATTTCTAGCATCTTTCAGCAACGCTGCAGTTTGTGCTTCGTCTCTTAATTGACATTTTTGGCATCTTTCAGTAATGCTGCAATCTGTTTCAGTCTGTGCTTCGTCTCTTAATTGACATTTTTGGCATCTTTCAGTAATGCTGCAATCTGTTTCAGTCTGTGTTTTGTCTCTTAATTGATTGACATATCTGGCATCTTTCAGTAATGCTGCAATCTGTTTCAGTCTGTGTTTTGTCTCTTAATTGACTTATCTAGCATCTTTCAGTAGCTCTACAGTCTGTTCTGTGCGCGTTTTGTCTCTTAATGTGTTATTTTTGGCATCTTTCAGTAAGGCTGCTGTCCATTTTCGTCTAATCACATCCAAGTTTAACGTCCGCACGAGGTATGACAGACACAGACGAGGACAACCATTCGAGGGGATGTGGGGCGGGGGTGGGGATGGGGTGGGGAGGGGGAAGGGATGTGCGTTTGGTGTAGTAGGTCGGGGGAGAGGGAAGCGGAGGAGGCTATGCCGGTTAAGACCAACAGAGACGCATTCGGAGCGACAACATGCAAAGATGGGTAGCGAAAATCGCTTTCTTTGACCATTAGATTTGGGAGACCGAGAAAACTGACACTAGGCACAGCGTGTGTCGCTGGGTGCTGTGGCGAGCAGATATCTGAGTGATGCTGAAGTGTTGGTAAAGTGTACAGAAGGCAGCTTGTTTATGCAGGACAGATGGACACGCGGATTTTCCATTAAAAAACCCGGGAAAGTCTCCAACACGGGAGTCGGTGATCCCAATCCAAAACATAACCCTGACCTGATCTTAAAACTTATGCCAAGTCCTGACTCTAGTCTGATTCAAAGTGTAAGGGGGAAAAACTCTAGGGAAAAGCTTGACAACAGGAGGTCATCGGAGAAGAACTCGTCTCGGACAAGCGTCTCGGGCCTGAACTCCTTACTCTCTAACAGGGCGGGGACGCATCCAGGTCATCCTTGATGCTCTTCTGCTGTCAAATTTATTTTTCAGGCGTCACCGGGATTCGAACCTGCACCTTCTGGATAGGTAGCTGTCTCAAGGCGTTGCCTTTAAGACGGATGTCTTGCCCATCTTGCTATGAGACACTTATGTTAAGTTGGGAAATTTGTCTTAAGAAATTCCCTTTTGTCCTTTCCCGATCAGATCCGGCAGGAAGTCTCTTCATCTGCCTCTACCATTGCCTTTAGCGTTCATGTCCTCTTCTTATCAGAAATCCCGAGCACATTCAGGATAATGGGCTTGCTTCAAACTCTATGGCGAGGACTGTGGCTCGGAAGACGCTTTCAGGATAATGGGCTTGCTTCAAACTATGGCGAGGACTGTGGCTCGGAAAGACACTTTCCTTCAAGCTGCTATCTAGAGTGGGATACTATGGCCTTGTGTATGTGAGCGTGCTCCCTTCGGCTTTCATTTGGCTCAGTGAGTACGAACAGAATGACGTGCCTTGATTTAACCTGAGTGGAGTATATAGTGCCCGGTCTCACGCCACTCGTCCTGATGATCTCTGGATGGTTTCCCCATTCTGCAACGTCCGCTGTGCACTCCCAGCCATCCATTTCTTCCATAGACCCCACGTCCATGCTGTTAATGTCACAGAGGCTTCAGACCATGATTGGTGGCCTCATGTGTTGTTGCTGGGGGCTTCTGGCGGCGTCGTCTTTCCTGTGGCAGAGTTTTGTTTCTCACATGACTTGTTTGTTTATTACAGCAGCAGCAGCAGCAGCAGCAGCAGCAGTAGTAGTAGTAGTAGTAGTAGTAGTAGTAGTAGTAGTAGTAGTAGTAGCAGCAGCAGCAGCAGCAGCAGTAGTAGTAGTAGTAGTAGTAGTAGTAGTAGCAGCAGTAGTAGTAGTAGTAGTAGTAGTAGTAGTAGTAGTAATGTTGGTGTGTGGTGTGATGCGCGTCTTTTGCCTCGGTTTTTAGAATATTGCAGCCTATTTCCTTCTCCAACGTTATGAAGTGTCAAGCAGACAGAAAGAAGAACTATGAAATGGAACAAATAACAGCGGAAACAGAGAAAACGACGAGAGAAATGGTGGGGCAGGATGGAGAAAGGGGAGGGGAGGGTGGGTTGGAAGGGAGGGAAGAGGAGAGGTGAGAGGGGGGGGGGGGGGGCTGAAGAAGTTTCGCCCCCGCCTCCCCCCCCCCACCCCCCCCCCCCCCCCCCCCCCACCCCGCCTTCTCCCCAACTGAGCGCGCTCTTTGACGAATATTATCAAAGACATTGACTACACCTTACAGAAGAACTAGGAAAGAGTGGAGTCGATTTTGCTCATTGTCATATGAAGTTATCTTGAGAAGAAATGTCTGTATAGCTATAGATGTTCCTTGAATTTATCTTTTTGTTTTCCAAATTGAAACTATATTTGTATTTTGTAGTGCCCTTGGAAGAGAGTTCCAGACATAAGGTCCAGAGTGAACTAGACTTGATTTGAAACCGATCAATGCGTGGGCAGGACTGGAGGAATTTCAGCGAGGCAAAACAGCGTTTTTCCTGCCTTGTAAACAGGGTGTTATTGTAGCATGGCGCGGCATTTGTCAAACGTTTCAGCATAAAATAATGCCTTGTTGAGTTCCAGAGCTTGCAGGGCAAAGATGTAGAGGGCTCTGAAATTGTCATCCGCTGTGAGAGATGGATCCGGAGGAAGGAGTTTTGGCTGCAGGTGGATAGAGAGGACTCAGTCTTTATTTGAGGCCATCATTGCATCTCCCGGCATGTTGTTTCAGCGTAATTGACATGTGACATTGTTGTGTGGGAGTTAGTTGAAGAGAAGCCTTCATGCGCACAGAGAGAGAGAGAGAGAGAGAGGAAGAGAGAGAGAGAGAGAGAGAGAGAGAGAGAGAGAGAGAGAGACAGAGAGACAGAGACAGAGACAGAGACAGAGAGACACAGAGAGACACAGAGAGACAGAGAGACAGAGACAGAGAGAGAGAGAGAGAGAGAGGAGAGAGAGAGAGAGAGAGAGAGAGAGAGAGAGAGAGAGAGGAGGAGAGAGGGAGGAGGAGAGAGGAGGAGGACTGAGGTGCACAGGCATAAACCAAGAAGGAACAGGGACATGCGAGAGAGAGAGAGAGAGAGAGAGAGAGAAGAGAGAGAGAGAGAGAGAGAGAGAGAGAGAGAGAGAGAGAGAGAGGAAGGAGGAGGAAAGAGGAGGTGCACAGTCATATTAACCGATGAAGAATAGAAACAACACACACACACACAACACACACACGCACCACCACACACCACACACACCACACCACAGCACGCACGCACCACGCACCACAACAGCACGCACGCACGCACCACACCACACACACACACACACACAACACACACACACACACCACACACCACACACCTACAGACACAGCAGACATCCACAATCAACACACATCTCACACCAATCACAACACACAACAACACAATGCATGCAACCCACTCACTCGCGAACCGTGGCACCAACCTTCTAAATGACCTTTATTAGTCCACGATCCAAATGAATAAGACACATTTACGTCCATCGGCGTGGGTGGATATGTGATCACACAATCAAAAGATGATATGCACCATGATTGGAAGATGACACCATACAACTTAATCAGCGAATTAGTTATAATCAATGAATTATAACATGACGAATGGGGAAGTTGTGAAGTGTGTACACATACATTTGAGAGTGTAAATAGATAATGGCGTGTTATGAAGTGAACTAAAACGCATAGCGAATCAGAGTATAAAGTGATTTCTGAAAAGAATGGTTAAGCTTTGCTGAAAGTTCGTCACTTAATACATTTGCAGAGGTACTAATAGTGATGGCGGTGGTGGTGATGGCAGCAGCAGCAGCAGCAGCAGCAGCAGCAGCAGCAGCAGCAGCAGCAGCAGCAGCAGCTGCAATGGCTTCAGCAACAGTAGTTGTAGTAGTAGCAGCAGCAGCAGTAGTAGTGGTAGTAGTACTATAGCAGTAGTAGTGGTGGTAGTAGCAGTAGTAGTAGTAGCAGCAGCAGCAGCAGCGGCGGTGGCGGCAGCAGGAGCAACCGAGGCAGCAACAGCAACAGTTGCAGTAATGGTAGTGGTGTTATCAGGCCTATTATTTGTGACGATTTTCCCCTCAGAGCATCAATCAAGCAACAGACCATGAACAGAGAAGATGAGTATTTCCGCCTTTCGCGAGTGAGCTTGACTGCGCATGTGGAAGTCATTCTCCACTTCCTGTTGATATGACAGGCTCTGTGTGCCTCCTGTTAACCAGTTCATTGTCTGTTCGCCACGCATTGCCGCGGTGATAGCGTCAGACAGTCAAGTTAGAAGCACACACACACACACACACACGCACGCACGCACGCACGCACGCACGCACGCACGCACGCACGCACACACACACACACACACACACACACACACACACACACACACACACACACACACACACGGTGATAACGTGTGCAGGCAGAGACTACGTGTAGGCAGTGGGCCGCCCTTGCTGGATAGCGGAAAACAACAAGATGACATGCGTCTTCACTTGGAAGGGCGGCCCAGCCATTTGAACAGTTTTCAGTCAGCGCGCAGTGGAGTCTTGGAAGTGGTCTGTGACTCTCGTGGATTAACGGGACATTAACGATGAATAGTGGGGACACTGTGAGATAATCACCCACTACCCGATGTGATCTATGATAGAGCAAAGGAAATCGTACCAAATGACATCAAGCCTTGAAAATGAAGAAGATCGTATGTTGAAATAAAAAGAAGCGTTTCACAACGAACGGCCAATTCCTCATACGATAGAACACGTCTGCAGCGTCTTTGCGAAATCTCAACAACCCAAACACGCTCTAAATCACGCACGCGTACATATACACAGACACACACGCGCAGAGGTTCGTAAATAATGCGTATATGCATGAATTCGGCATTCAAGCATCCTTGAAAACGTATACACAAAGCAGTAGCACTGTCGTGTGTATAATGAAGTGGATTTCTCACTGATAACTTCCGGCACTGGACCGTGTCTCATGGTACAACACAGAAAATTCGATGCAACACCGAATCAAAAGGAATGTTCACTTTAAACATAAACAAACACCAACCATTGGAGTTGAAGTCGCAATGGTTCTATACTTAAACTGATATGTACATCTACGGACATTGTTTATAAGCAATTGGATCGTGATTCTGAAACGTACGTTTTAGCGGGTAGGATGGATGAATGGTCGGATGGGAGGATGAATACATATGAGACAAATAGACAATTGAAATAGATATATAGACAGATAGACAGACAGACACAGAGAAAGAGAGAGAGAGAGAGAGAGAGAGAGAGAGAGAGAGAGAGAGAGAGAGAGAGAGAGAGAGAGAGAGATTAATATTGATAGACTGAGAGATTGGAATGTATTCAGTTAGACAGATTGATAAATTAGTTAAACAGTCTGAACAGGTAGATAGGTAAATAGATGAACTGAGGGATTAGAAAGTAGACAGATGAACAGATTTGATAGAGAGATTGAAAAGTATCTGTAGATAGATTGACAGGTAGATTTGACGGATAGATAAACTGAAAAATGGAGAGAGAGAGAGAGAGGAGAGAGAGAGAGAGAGAGAGAGAGAGAGAGAGAGAGAGAGAGGTCATCATATACTTAACACATGAAGGAAGAAGTCAACAAACATCATTACTTTAGAATACGAAGAGCATTTGTACAGCTTATCTCTTGTGCACTGGCATATGATTGTGGAGTCCCCTTCTGGAACGACATGCACGTACACAGCGTGGAATGAGACACTGTCTTGTGTCTGCTGAGAGAGCCATGGCTTCTATTGTCTTATGTTTGTTGTTCGTCTCAAAGTGATGTGCCGCCTCAGAGCGCCCGCGCACGTAGTCTAGCTCAAGAACTGGTCTGACCTGTCTGCTACATTGAGAGCAGTCAGTTGGCAGATTAGAACAGTTCTCTATTCGAGTTATCTTTCCCTGTCAATATTGCTCGCGATTTTGTCATATCAGAATCTTTTATCTTCTTCAGAATCAGGAGTATTTCCCTTCGAAAATGGCGATTCGATTCGACTTAAGTATACAGCGTATTTATTGCCTCAAACACACAGAGCAATGGACATGACTACTTGTACATACAATGCTGCAGAACATTTGCCACACTGCTCTCTCCGGCTCCATGTTCACAGCCATACCCTCGTTTGTTCAGTCGCAGACCCCGGGCAGGCGATCCATGAAGAGCTGCCAATATCAAGTCGTTAAGAGGCAACTCACCAGACGAGACCAACGGCCCGGCTCTATTTTGGAAGAAGAAGAAGAAGAAGAAGAAGAAGAGACACTGCACTGTAGCTGAGTGAGTTCGGGGGTGATCAGTGGGGCCTGTTCTGATCCAGCATTCGCAGGACACCACCACTTAGCTCCCGACTGAAAACAATAATTACGTCGTCGCGGATCAAGAGTGAGTGACAGAGGGTGCCACCTCGTCCGTCCAACGACAATCCCCATGAACTTGCCGACACCGTCCACCTCGATACGAGTTCAGCAAAGGCGTTGACGTGGGAGAGAAAATCAAAACTGAGGTCACCACGAGGACGTGGCTCAAAGAAACACAGGATCTGAAGTCGGAGCAGTCCCTGTCTTGCCCAGGTCGATGATGAGCCCAGAGAGGCAAGAAGTTTCAGCGGGTCTGTGGATAGTCAGCTGGATGTGAGAATCCTGGTGCTCCACAAGGCGCTGTGGGCCGTCAGTCACCAAGGCTTCCGAGTTGTTCTCTCTACTGTTTTGTTTTAGACTTCAGACCGAAAACGGACCCATAAAATTCATGACCTCCGTTAAATCCAATGCTGAATGTACCGTCCGTTTGCTCTAACCGGCGGGCAAAGAAGAGATTGAAAAGTACGGGGCCAAAACGCAGTCTTCCTCTACACCCGTTTGAAATCTAAAAAGGGGGAGATGACGTCAGAATACTAGAAACCACGAGGCCTATCGCGTCTTCATGGACAAGGCGAATCAAATGAACAAACCTTATTCATCAATGATCTTTGACAGGACTGTGTTTCTGTATTCTTCTTCTCCATGGGGAGTTCTTGGGCCATCACTCTGAAGAACAGTTCACCATGTTCCTCCAGTTCTGTCGGTTGTGTGCTGAGGCCTGGGTCTCTGGAAATGTTTTCCCTGCTTATTTTGCAATGTCGTCAGTCCCTCGGGTTTTTTTTCTGTCTCCACCCCCCCCCCCCACCTTTCCTCCTCCTTCAACAGTTTTCTGGAGTATTGTTTCAGCAAGGCCGTTGGATCTTGTTACATGGCCAAACCAACGTACTTCTGTTTTCCTGACTGATGTCAGTAGACCTTCGTATGGTCCTATGTGCTGCCTGATGGTTGGACGCAGTTGCTGTTTGGTGACATGATCAGTGTGTCTGATGTTTGGTATCTTACGCCAAAATCTCATTTCCATGGCCTGGATTCTTCTTCCCAGATCCGCCGTGAGGGTCCATGCCTTGCATGCATACAGGAAGGTGGACACATTGCTCTTGTGTTTCGTGCAGATGTTCTTGTCCTTCTACACATGTTTTCATCTTGACAGTTCTGTGGTTTGTGCGTTGGCCGAATTAAATGCCTTCGTCACAGATAGATAGATAGGTAGACAAACAGATAGACACAGAAAGATTGATAGATTGATAGATAAATGCATAGAGAAACAGATAGATTGATTGGCTGATGGATAGACAGGCAGATAGGTAGATATACTGATGGACAGACAGACAGACAGAAGATATAGAAACCGATATTTGGTCAAATCAAGACAGACCGTCAGTCACACAGATATACAGATACATAAACAGACAGACAGATGGACAAATAGGTTGATAGCAATTTGGCTAGCTGTCTAACTATCTAGCTAGCTAGACAGTCAGATAGATAGACAGACATAAAAACACACCCACACCCATGTACATGCGTGGATAAATACATGCACGCAGACAACCAGGTGGACATGTGTATAAACAACGCGTATACGAAAACTGTGTGTTTCTTCAAGAGAAACCTACAGAAAGACACAGACAAGGAGAGAACGCTAAACACAACCTCAGCTGTTGTCCAACTGATCACCCCCACCCCTCTCCTCCACCTCCACCCTCTCCTTACCCCTACCTACACAAGCACTACGAATTCCTCTTCCTCCAGCTCCACCTCCAGCTCCACTATCCCCACCCTCCTCCTACCCTCTCACAACCCCCACCCTCCAATCCCACACGCCGTCTACACACGCATGCATCTCCCACCACTGTCTTGTGCTTAGGTCGCCCACTGTTTTAGTACAAAAAGGGGGTGCGAACCGAAATGCCACCATGATGCATGGAGAAACCCTGACTGACGTCATCTGATTGACAGTTCTGCAGAAGGAAATATACACACAGTGATGCAGACTGGCAGATCTTGTCTCTGTCGAGGGGTGCAAATGTGATTGAGTTTGTTTTTGTTCCGTCAAATGTCATGTTTGGTTTCGATGTTACTTGCACACCAGAAATCTTGCGGAATATGCGTGTGTGTGTGTGTGTGTGTGTGTGTGTGTGTGTGTGTGTGTGTGTGTGTGTGTGTGTGTGTGTGTGTGTGTGTGTGTGTGTGTGTGTGTGTGTGTGTGTGTGTGTGTGTGTGTGTGTGTGTGTGTGTGTGTGCGTGTGTGTGTTTGCAATCACGCGCCCACGGGCGTGTTTCAGAAGCGACACAACTATTCTCGTCTGGAAAAAAACTAATCTGCACTGGGGTTCAAAAGCATCACCATTTTCACAAACTCATCCACCGTGATAATCGTACACAGCGAACCATTAACACTCTACGCCGACGAGTACGCGCGTCCCACCATGACGTTTCTATGACGTCATGTGGAACGTGACGTCAGTAAGAGAACAAGAGCAGGACGATGACGGTGGAGGAGACGGTGATGGCCAGAAAGACCCAGAAGAGCAGGTTGTCAATGGCGCTGCCTACGTCAAGCCACGTGACGTAGTTCCACACCTCGTAATCGATCTCGTCCTTGAGCACATCGTCATCATCGGAAGGAGACAATCTCAGCGCCTTGGTCTCCGGAGGAGCACCGCCGTCCCTCTCTCCTACCCCTCCTCCACCCTCCATCCGCAGCACGCCGTGGTTGACGTGGTGGCTGGGGTGGTGGTGGTGCGGATGGTTGTGGTGGTGGTGGTGGTGGTTCCTCTCCTCCCCGCGGTCTTCCAGCAACTTCCGGCCCTCGGCGCCCGAGGCGGCAGTGCCGTCAGGGGCGCCCTCTTCCTCATCAGGATGAAGTCGCCGTTGTGGAAGCTGGTGTCCCGCTGGAGCTGCCGGCGGCGGCGCTGCATCTTGAGGCGGTGGCTGATCTGGCGGAGGCGGCAGCACAGGATGCAGCGGAAGTAGGTGGGGATGGGGCGAGTGTCGTCCTGGTGGATCATGTTCATGACGATGCCGGAAGAGAGCACGGACAACGTGCTCAACGACAGCAGCAAGGTCAGGTACACAGCTGTGGGGACACACACACACACACACACACATGCACATGCACGCGCGCACACACACACACACACACACACACACACACACACACACACACACACACACACACACGCACGCACACACGCACGCACGCACGCACGCACGCACGCACGCACGCACGCACGCACGCACGCACGCACGCACGCCCGCGCGCACACACACACACACACACACACACACACACACACACACACACACACACACACACACACACACACACATCAGTGGCAAATCAGCTGGGACAGATGTGTAAGGTAATAATCCTGTGACAGAAGGTAACCCATAATTATAATGTCAGCCTTCATCACTGCATGATGTTACACACTGCAACGGCATCACATGACACGTCGCCATAAACAACTTAAATATTGATTAGCCGTGACATCAACACAAACTGTTCAGATGATAAACTCTCGTGTACATAATTTACAGGTGAAATGTTACCTGTTGACTGACCAACCAACACCGCTACGAAAAACAAATCCCACATGTCTACAGCAGTAACGTCTATTTCATCAACAATGAGTGCATTGCAGCATGTGTAAGTAGATTGATACTCGCATTCAGTGGGTGACCTCGATAACAGTAACAATAAGACAAAAGGGCAAAGAGACATAGTAGTGACATGTGTAATGGAACATGATACGACTAATAGCATCAAGCAGTCGTCATTTCGGCACCAGCAGACAAATGCAGGACAGGCGGCATAGGGTTCCGTTACCTGTTCATCTCACAGACAACAGACTGCAAGGGAAAGAGATGGTTTTCATACAATGTTTTGTTCCACACAAACAACGTATTTGGAAGACAAGAGTCAGACTGGATTAGGACAAGAAGATGAAAGGAAGGAAACAGAAAGTACACAAGAATATACAAAGCATGAAAAGAGGATACGCTATGCTATGCAACACACAGACACACACACACACACACACACACACACACACACACACACACACACACACACACACACACACACGCACACACGCACACACTCGCACACACGCACGCACACACACACACACACACACACACACACACACACACACACACACACACGCACACACACAAACACAGACACACACGCACACACTCGCACACACGTACGCACACATACACACACACAGACACACACGCACACACTCGCACACACGCACACAGACACACAGACACACACACACACACACACACACACACACACACACACACACACACACACACACACACACACACGATTCACCACGATTCGTGGGCAAGTCGCATCAAACCAGACGTGACATTTGACAGAAGGAAACAAAGTTAAACATCGATGGACCCTCGACAAGAGACGAGGACTGCCACTCTGCATCACACGTTCCAGCGTGTCGAGAATGGCCTTTCCTGCAGCAGAACAATGAAGTCCTGGCTGGGTAATATATCACAGACTGAATGGTTACACCACCATGACTCTGCCCTGTTGCGCAGGACTGAGGAGAGCTTTGGGGATCCCTGACTGTCCGAGCGTGCTACCCCCCAACCCCCCCCCCCCGCTCATTTCCCTTACTCACCTACGACCTACAATCATGGAATGGCATTAGTACAAATTGCAAACAAGATTCAATGTTTTGATGCCCACAAGGCGGAGATGTTGTCGGCCTTGTCTGGAAGGCTCCAGAACACGAAGGTGATGAGATTACCAAGAAGGCAGGAACATGACGACACGTCCACATCACAGAACTGGAAAATGAATAAACCTTTTCTATGTCATCATCACCCCACAACAGGTTTTAAGTACTTTTACACAAATTGCTGTTTGCGCTATATGATTATTTCCCCCGGCAATGGTTTTAATATTTTGTGTTCACTCAGGTGCAGAATTATTGTTTGGTTATTTAGATCATTCCGTTATTTGTTTTGTTGTAATCTGGAGGTGGTTTATAAAATATTGAAACTAGATCTCTACTGTCATGTTTTTCGTTCACGTTTGATTTCTATCTTACATATGTTACTGTTGTCTTTATTGCTTTACGCTTTGGTGTTACTGTAATTCGCTACGTGTGGGAAGACGTTAAATCAGGAACCGCCCTCTATTCCAAAAAACAATGCAAGAGAGTTGGGTTACCCACTTGGCCACAAGGTGACCTGCTCAGCATTGACAATGGTACGAGCCCGTGTCAAACCATTCTACAAAACACAGTGCAAAGGAGGGCGAAGACGAGGCAGACGGAAGAAGAAGATCAAAGAGAACAGCAACAGTTGGAAGGACATTGTCAGGAAGTCATCTGTGGTGGACAGGCCTGTCTGTGACGTCAACGTAAAAAACAACAACAACAAAAAAAACAACTACGTATTATGACGTCAAGGTAAAATTTAGGTAACCGCATGACGAAAATAATAATATTTGACGAGAGAAGGGAGAAAGAACTAACGGCCGAGGCTTTGGTGTCCAGCCTACTTTAAATTGTTTAATTTGTTTAAATCGTCGTTTTCTCCGTAGTGATACTATGTGGAGAGGCTGACTTTCAAGTCAGTAGTGCGTCGAAGTTCACTGTGTATGTGCGATACTTCTGATGACGGTACCAGTGAAATATGTACCAGGAAATTTGTTTTATTATAAAAATGTTGTGAATGCTGTGTCGCCGAGAGTGACGTAAAACTCCTGCAAGAATACTTATGTGCTCTAATTGTACCACCACATGTGTGACGGTGGGCTGAATTTATTGATGTGAACACTGTAATATCAAACACGGGGAAGGTAATTTTTGTTTCAGATCAACAATACGTCGAAGTTCATTGTGTGCTATGGGACTTTGCTGAAATCGTGTTCGCCGGGGATTCAATATTGTTTACTGTGCTTTGTGAATCTGCGGTTTTATGCTATGGATTACTGTGCCTTGTGAATCTGCGGTTCTTCTTCATCGCTTGTGTTTGTGAACGGCTGTGCTTACCATGTGGGGACTTTGGTTATCCTTCTTTGTCTTCTTGTAGTGTTGTAGACTGTGGCTTAGGTACTGTGGAACCGAGTGTGTTGACTGTATATATATATATATATATATATATATTATATATATATATAGATCAGTAAATTTAAAATGCCTAAAATAATTTTTTGAGTGCTCAACCCCTTGGGGAGCAACATTAAAACAAGTTAAAAGAGGAGTCTTAAAACTATCTACAAATTTGTTTCAAACCAAAAGCCATCCTGATGACAGCACAACACGCTTGAAACAAATTTGTAGATAGTTTTAAGACTCCTCTTTTAACTTGTTATATATATATATATATATATATATATATATATATATATATATATATATATATATATATATATATATGAGACACTGTGGACGGCGCCGGCGAGATCCGTGAGTTATATCAAGATATGTAATATGATACGCTGATATCTGATAATTGAAGTGTCATGTGTATTGATGTCTTAACTGACGTGAATTGATCTGTATGCTATGTAGTAGCGTGTATTGATTTTGTAACAATTCATATTGATGGTTCAGGCAGCATATATATAAAAAAAAGAAAATCTAACTCGTGTGTTGCCTCGCTATCAATGTTCGTATGATGTGGGTGTGTGTAGGGGAAAAGTAGTACACGCATCCAAACTTTTGAGAGCTAGAGTCAGACAACAAAACACGCACCGCACACTATCCGCAACACTGTCCTTCATGCTATTGAAAAGGATTACAGAGAACAGCAACAGATGGGAAGAGATTGTCGGAAAGTCACCTGTGGACAGGTCTGAACTTCACCAGCTGTTGAAGGACCCCAGGGAACAGCAACAGAACGAGAGATGTTGTCAGATTGTCATCAGTAGGGGCCTCAACATCCATTACCCATGAGGACGAAGTAGTCAAGACAAGCCAAAGCAAAGCATCTAACCCGCACAGGACACGTGTTTAATACAGATGCGCGCAGGACTCTGACTCACCCAGAATGGAGATGCTCTCGGACGTCTTGGGCATGACCTCGGAGATGATGCTGAGATACACGGTGAAGGACAGCAGCACGGTGACAGCCAGGGCCATCTTCTCCCCGGAGGATGCCGGCAGCAGGAAGACGAGGACGTTGAGCAGGGAGAGCATCACCACGGGGATGATGGTGTTCAGCACGTAGAAGGTCCTCTTGCGGTGAAGGTTGATGCGGAACGTCACCCCCGTGTGAGCTGTGCCTGGGCAGAAAGATTACAGCACGGTGAATGAATTTGCCATGCATAGGTGGATTATGACCCGGACAGAACGGTCACAGCATGGTGAATGAATTGTCATCTTGGTTGGATTATGCCACACATAATGGTATGCTGTTTGACCGATCAATATTGTTAAACTAATCCCACATGTGATCTTTGAATTTCTGAAGGAGATATACAATTTTCATCTGATCTGAGATTTTACCGATGAAAGAT
>CM031609.1:54154752-54157252 GCA_018398815.1 Conus ventricosus
ACAAATAGAGACATATATCATTCCAGAACACCACGTCACAAATAGAGACATATATCATTCCAGAACACCACGTCACGAAATACAGAAATATATCATTCCAGAACACCACGTCACAAGTACAGAAATATATCATTCCAGAACACCACGTCACAAATACAGAAATATATCATTCCAGAACACCACGTCACAAATACAGAAATATATCATTCCAGAACACCACGTCACAAATACAGAAATATATCATTCCAGAACACCACATCATGAAACACAGCGAGAAAGATACGATTCCAGAAAATCACGTCACGAAAGACAGCAAGAAAGACATGATTCCAGAACACTTCAGCACGAAACACAGTGACAAAGATATGGTTCCAGAATACCACGTCACGAAACACAGAGAGCCATATTCTAGAACACCATCATACAAATCACAGAAAGGCTTCATTCCAGAGCATCACGTCACGAAGCACTTTGAGAAAGACATAATTCCGGAAACCCCCCCCCTCCGAAAGACAGGGGAAAAAAAAAAAGACACGATGCCGGATCAACATGTCACGAATCACAAGGAAGAAGGTATAGTTCCCGAACTCACGTCACGTAACACAGAGAAAAAGATATGACTGCCGATTTCCACGTCAGGAACTAATCCATCCCACGGATCGATTGAAAGCGAGTCAACATTTGGACAACGAACACACAAGCTGTTTTCCGTTGGAATTGAATGTTATAGAACCCCATTCAACATGACATCGACAAACAATGGCATAATAAACTGTCTTCCAGTGCAGAAGAGACAAAGACGATTTCTGATACGACCTGTTAGTGCTTTCTTTTCTGTCGCTTCAGATTGTTATTTAGTTTCATGGATGTGTATTTTTCTGTTGTAGGTTTTTAAATTATTTTTGTAATCAGCTTTATTTCTTATTTAAAAGTTGAAGAAGAAAATAAAACCTACGAACTGTTTCAAGAGATAAATGACAGAACTTTGCTAATCTATTTTTGCCCAGTGTCAAAATGAGACAGGGGTATATCAATAACCAACAACGTATTATAGCATGACATTGCATTATCACAACATTGTCACAACATACTTCCGTTTGAAATTCAATCTGCATTCTCCGCGGACAGCGCGTCGCCACAGTACATCACCACCATAGTTTTTCCCTGTCTGTGTCTGTTCTTGTGGACTTATCTAATGGGATTCTCCAACAGATGTCTGCCAGAAAAAAAGCTCCCTCGTTGCCCTGGGTTCTTTAACCTGTGCATGCCTCCCTCATACACGACTTCGGTTTTCACCGAAAGACTAGCACCCAGACAACCACTTGAGGTCTGACAGAGATCGGAGGAAAACAAAAACGCCTCAGAGTAGATTGGAACCAGGGGTCAGGATTCTGTTGCTTCTTGGGCCAGTGAGCATTCCACTGAGCCACGTTTCTCCCTGTGAATGCTGACTGGTCACGATGAAGGAAAGATCTGTTCAAATGGTTCCAGTTCGTAGGGGGAATCATGCGTATTGCTGTGATAGCTGGCTGGGTTTAGGGTTGTGTGTAAATGATCTGTGTGTTATTTCCCCTTATCGTGTGTGACTGTAGAGCACCCTATACAGGTACATCCAAATGTGTTGCTGTAGAATTTGTCCTGTACCTTCAATGTTATAATCATTACTATTGCATTTCTTGTTGATGCTTTTGCTTGTATTACAATACTTATCTTTTGTAATATCAGTAGCAGTAGTGGTGGTGGTGGTAGCAGTAGTAGTGGTAGTAGTAGTAGTAGTAGTAGTAGTAGTAGGAGGAGGAGGAGGAGGAGGAGGAGGAGCAGTAGCAGTAGTAGTGGTAGTAGTAGTGTAGCAGTAGCAGCAGTGGTAGTGGTGGCCGTAGTGGCAGCAGCAGCAGGAACAGAAGCAATAGTAGTAGTAGTAGTAGTAGTAGTAGTAGTAGTAGTAGTAGTAGTAGTAGCGACGCTAATAGTAGTTGTAGCTGCTGTAGTAATAGTAGTGGTAATAGCGGAAGCAACGGCAGCAACAGCATTATTAGCAGAAGTAGCATCACATGCAAGAACAGCAGCAGCAGCACTAGAACTAGTAGTAGTAGTAGCAGCAGCAGCCGCAGCAGCAGAACTAAGTAGTAGTAGCAGCAGCAGCAGCAGCCACAGCAGTAGAACTAGTAGTAGTAGTAGTAGTAGTAGTAGTAGTAGTAGAAGCATCAGCAGCAGTAGAACTAGTAGTAGTAGCAGCAGCAGCCGCAGCAGTAGAACTAGCAGCAGTAGTAGCAGCAGCAGCTGCAGCAGTAGAACTGGTAGTAGTAGTAGTAGTAGTAGCAGCAGCAGCAGCAGTAGTAGTAGTGGTAGTAGTTGTAGTAGTAATGGTTGTGGAGGTGGTGATGGTAGTGGTAGTAGAGTAGTAGTTTGTAGTGGTGATGATAACGGTGATAGTAGTAGTGGTAGTAGTACCACCACCGCCAACAGCAGAAGTAGTGTAGCAGTAGGAGCAGCAGCAGCA
>CM031609.1:54162252-54164752 GCA_018398815.1 Conus ventricosus
GATGGAGAAAGTAACCCAGAACAATCACTTCATCCTTGATGGAGAAAGTAACCCAGAACAGTCACATCGTCCTTGATGGAGAAAGTAACCCAGAATAGTCACATCGTCCTTGATGGAGAAAGTAACCCAGAACAGTCACATCGTCCTTGATGGAGAAAGTAACCCAGAACAGTCACATCGTCCTTGAGGGAGAAAGTAACCCAGAACAGTCACATCGTCCTGGAGGGAGAAAGTAACCCAGAACAGTCACATCGTCCTGGAGGGAAAACCTAACGAACGAGAGTCACTTCTGCTTCCAAGATGCGCGTAAGTCCACATTAACGCTGCTTACTGTACCCAGTCACCTAACACGCACGGAAGCTCGAAGCACACACCACAAAACAAGGAAACGTCCACAAGAGCAAGAAGCTCTCAGTTTCTTCACATGCTATGAGCTCACAGTGCGGAACGCAAAACAGCAAGAAAAATAAACAAACACAAATAATGCACATCGATTCAAGGCTGGCATCATTTTAAGTGTTTATTTCCTGATGTCTGCCAGAACTGCCCTAGGGCTCACAGCACAGCTTTGATAAGACGTGGACAGCTTTGTAGATCAGTATCACATCCCGTCTTCCCCCCCCCCCCTCCAGCTCTTGCCTCCTCTCCCCCCACCCACAGGCCCCCCCCCCCCCCCCAATCTCCCCCTCTCCTGCCCTCTCCTCCGCTGTCCTGCCCGAGTGTTGATTAGCGGCAGAGGACGGTGGGAGAGGGGTCATTTCACCTCAGGAATGGTGCCGTCTTGGCTATGCACAGGACACACAGTTGGCAGGCAGCATGAGTGCCTCACTGTGCGACAACCGCTCTGTTGGGTTGTTCCCTTCCTGCCTCTTTCCGCACGGTTCCTTTCTCACCCTTTCTTGACAAAACACAAACAAAGAAAGAAACAAACAAACAAGAGCACAAAAACCAAAAACAACGACTACGATCCAGAGTTGAGCTTGCTATGGGGTCGAATGAGAAGACTGGGACCACAGATGGAGTTTCATCCACTCAAAAGACGCGTCTACAGGACTGTTGCTCAAATTTCCTGATCAAAGCTGCGGGTGTCTGCATCTCTCGGGCCTGGTTGACGCCGGAATATTTTACGAAAGGAAGCGTAGAGTATGGCCCTGTCACGTATTCTCAGACTTGAATGGAAATCCGCAGCATCATCTTCATCATCGTCATCAGCATAAAAAATATCTCGATTTTAACTGGCTTTTCATGCCCTGCTGTCATGGTGACGGCAGTTTCGATGATCTCTCCATGTATATGGCCTTGGTTTGATTCTGTCGGAGTCGCTGGTATCGGCAAATTCATGGAGACTGTCGTTGGACGGACGTGGTGGCGCCTTCTGCAGGGACATCTCACTCATACTGGCTCCGCGACTATAACTATTGTTGTCAGTAGGGGGTGTTCTGCTGTATGTTGGATCAGAACAGCCACCACTGAACACCACTGATGTGATTAAGCAGCGGTGCAGTGTCTCCTCTGGTGGGTTGCCTCACGACGGCTTGACATTGACTCTTCCAAGTGGATTGCCTATGTTGAGGTTGTGGTGAGACGGACCAGGCTGTGGCCCTGGGTGGGATGAGGGGGGGGGGGGGATTAAGGGGTGTGAGTGCAGCGCCACTAAAATAGTATGGAACATGAGACAGATTAAAAAATAGCTAGTGTTTTTTTAATTCACATTGAGCAGCAGTGCACTGCTCAAATGATTCGAGGAAAACAACAAATGAACAAAAGCGTAGACAGGTAATGTAAAAGCATTGCATTATAACAAACATACGTTAAAATGCCATGAGGGCAGAGAGACACCGCAGAATTGACCATTAGTGTCTAACCTGGACGGTGTGTTTAATGGTCACCACCTAGTCACCAGATTACAACAGAAAGTTGAAATGTCATAAAATGTGAGTAGAAACAAGTGTAAAAGAATTTTCAGAGCGAATGCTGCTTAACGGCACCTCCCAAAAAAGAAAAACTGGTAGAACGAAAGAAAGCAAGAACAAACAAATTCACGGTAGTCGACAGAAAACACACACACACACACACACACACACACACACACACACACACACACACACACACACACACACACACACACACACACACGTCAGAGTCAAAGAGATTGACAGAGAAGAGGAATTTACTAGCACACAACTTCCAGACAGCAGGTTTGTACTGAAAGAGCCCCCACCATCATCGCCTCCAGGACCTTCAGTTGCGTGAATTCATGCAGGGACGCAATCTCCTTCCCTGACTGATGTACACGTGATGCACAAATCGATTGATCAAGTCCAACTTTCCTCCACTAGCTTCGTGATCGAAGGAAATTTGGACTTTCCCCTACAGTGTCTTAAAAACGACCCCTGTAGCCCCCACCAGCAAGTTTGCGGCCGGTCAAGTCGTAGTTTAGCCTCCTCCCTTTCCATCAATCTCATTGATTTGGTGCACTACGAAAAGAATGGCTTTTCTG
>CM031609.1:54169752-54182252 GCA_018398815.1 Conus ventricosus
TCAAACAGACAAGAAGACAGACAGTACACAGAGAGATAAAGACACACACACACACACACACACACACACACACACACACACACACACACACACACACACACACACACACACACACATCACATAGACAGATAGAGAGATAGTAAGCACACAGATAGATAAAGAGACAGACAGCACACAGACAAATACACAGACAGTAGGCACACAGATAGATAATGAAACAGACATCGCACAGACAGAAAAAGACACGGACAGATTTCTCTAAATGCATTCACACGGTAGTGCGATCCAAATTTCCTTTGCATTCTTTAGTACTGACCGATCCTCTTATTCATAGTGCTGTGCCTCTCCCCACCCCCGTCCCCGGTCTTTAGATGCAGTGTTTAAGCTACGTCTGGCATTACACATCTCCAAGATATCGCTAGTGATTCAGGACTTGGATTTCCAGCGGTTTATTTCCATGTTTACTGTTTCAGTCAACACACAACTTGATAAACAGGCAGAACGACAGACCCTAGACAGATAAATAGACAGAAAGAAGCAGAGAGACAAATCATCAGCCTTGAGAACAGGCAACCAGCATAGGAGAGGGACAAACAAGCAGACAAGCAGCGATGGTCTGACAGAGAAAAAAAAAGAGAGTGAAAGCGAAAGTGGAGTTCGGGGAGAGAGATGAGGGGGAAGCGGGGCAAGTGACGGGAAGTGCCAGCAATTATTAGGTAAGTTGAGGGTGGTAAGGGTGCGAAGGGGTGGGATGTATTGGGGGTAGGGGTAGTTTGAGGATGGCACTGATATGAAGATCAATATGCTGGAAGCGTTCTGCCTGTTTCACACAATAAGACATGTAACAGATCGCAAATCGTTGGCAGCACATAGGGTGATAGGATATAGAAAATACGAGGTGCCAGTGTGTGTATCACTAGAAAGAGTTGACGATACATGGAATATAGACTTGGACAGATAGCAACAGTGTAAACAGGCACTTCACGGTGTTTATGGTCTGTGGACCATTTGTCATCTTGCTGACTGGATCCTGGCTCCGCTCTTTGGGTACGATTCAGAAACGTTTCTGATTTTTAAGAATTACACAGGAATGACCCCTCTGACTTGCTGTTATCTTACACACTACATTTACTGCTGTTGCGTGATGTGCTAGCATCTGTCAATAACATAAATTTCGTTGTATGTTGTATTGTTGGTTGTATGTTCATACTGAACTTGTTATCATAGTGTTGAGGAGATGATTACACGCGCGTACGCTGAATGTAAGGGAATTTATCGTACTTTTATTGATGTCACAAACCTTCAACCCAAAACAGAACCCTCATTATCAGGGGAGACACGTCCAACACTATTGCTGGGACATAAACCTGTGATAGCTATAGAAGATAAGGAACTCACGTATTCTCCACCAGCAAGTCTGGAAGCCAGACAGATTTCTGGGCCACCGTGATGTCCTCCACGCCTCCATATTCCTTGGGGTCCCATGTCAGGAACTCATCGTCCCATTGCTGGAACACGCCATGCACTCTGTAGTTCTAGTCAAAACATAATCATGATTTTCGCACGCTTCTCTTTCATTGTTGGATGCCATTAATACACAAAAACTGATAAGAAACAGCAATAGAGTGCAACTGGGGGTGAAGAAAAGAAAAAGATACACCCGAAAGTGCGGGTGGGACCCAGAGAAGTATTGTTCTCAACTGCCGAACCAACCAGCTGGGAGCAATTCTGTACCACCCTTGGAAGCCAGCGCCATGTTCACGTAGGGTGCAGGCACGCACAGGGAATTCCATTAAGCCGTCAAGGGACATAACTGCTCCATGGCACATGTCATTTTGTAATGGCCACTGCACGTGACGGAGCGTTCCAATGGGTGTACCAGCCCAAATCTCATGACTGCAGAGCCGTAACATTATGACACGAAAAAAACTAATTTTCAACACGAATAACAGCCTAGCACTCAGAGGAACAGCAAACAGCATCCATTCTTTACAAGAGTGACGTTCCTTTGTTCTTAAAAGGGGAGGGAAGGACAACGCAAGACACAAATGATTTGAGTATAAGGAAACTAGATAAACACAGATGTATTGTTATTGACACTCCGTGACCCATCACCACCCTTCACAAGTCAAACGTCGAACTGTCCAATGTTAGATTATAGTGGAAAAAAAAACACTATCTTCCTTATTTTGAGAGAGAGAGAGAGAGAGAGAGAGAGAGAGAGAGAGAGAGAGGGAGAGAGAGAGAGAGCGAGAGAGAGAGAGAGAGAGAGAGAGAGGAGAGAGAGAGAGAGAGAGGAGGTCAGACTCACCATGTTAAGCCATCCACTTGTGGTCAGAACTTGGTTTTTCATGTCCTGCAGAACACACCATCACAAGTTATTATTTTAAAAAAATCCAACCAACTAGAGAGAAAAACACGAAAGAAGGACAGAGGGCGGAGGCAGGGATGGGGAAGGATAACAACGACAACATTCACAACAACAAGAAGAAGAACAAGAACAACAACGATAACAAAACAGGAACTCACCAACAATGATAACATCAAAAACAATAACAGGAAGAAGAGAAGATAAGGAAAGAAGTAGGTAGAAAGGAAGAGGAGGATGGAGAAAAAGGAGAAATAAGAGAAAGAACAGATATAATGAAAAGAAAGAAGAAGAAGAAGAGAAGAGAAGAAGAAGAAGAAGAAGAAGAAGGAGGAGGAGGAAGGAGGAGGAGGAGGAGGAGGAAAGGGACGAGGAGGAGATGAAGAAGAAGAAGAAGAAGACGAAGAATGACTGACTGATTGATAATTTTTTTAATTTTTTTTTTTGCTGTCCCAACTCTGAGCCACCTCAGAGGCAGTGTACCCACGCCGCTCATTCCGACACCCCGTCATAGCCACAGCCCGGTCGGCCCCGCCGCAGCCCCGGCACCAGCAATCCACAGGGAGCACTCAATGTCAAGTCGTTAAGAGGCAACCCACCGGAGGAGACACCGCACTGCTGCCGAGTCACTTCGGTGGTGTTCAGCGGCGCCTGTTCTGATCTAACATACGCAGGACACCACCTACTAAGCCCCCTACTGACGACAATAATTGCTTAGTCGCGGAGCCGGCGTGAGTGAGCTCTCCCTCCGGAGGGCGCCACCACGTCCGTCCACCGACAGACCCCCATGGACTCGCCGATACCGGTGACCCCGACGGAACCAAACCAAAGCCACAGACGTGGAGAGGACATCGAAATTGAGGTCACCATGAGAGCAGGGCATGAAGGGCCACAGAATTTGAGACATTTTTTTAAAATGCTGATCGATGAGAATGAGGATGATTAAGATGATGCTACGGATTTCCATTTCGGTCTGAGACTACATGACAGGGCTGTACTCTACGCTTCCTTTCATAATATATCCCGGCGTCAACCAGGCCCGAGAGATACAGGCACCTGCAGTGTTGGTCAGGAAATTTGAGCAACACTCTCAGAAACGCATCCATTAAGTGGATGAAACTCGACTGTGTGGTCCCAGTCTTCCTAACTGAGTCCGCAGCAAACTCCTCTGGGTAGGAGCCGGTCGGGGCAGAAAAACCCACATGACTTCTGATGGGATTCGAACCCACGACCTCCCAGCCGGGAGTCCGCGACGCTAACCACTTCGCCACGGCGGCTGGTGACTGATTGATTAATTGATCAACAGATTGATTAATTGATTTCTTGATTGATTGATTGATGAGTCATTGGTCGATTAAATGTTTAATCATATTTGATGATTACAAAAGCAGATTCATCATAAGCATCCTTAAAATTCTTCCCAATGAAACCAACAGAAGTAGAAGAAGGAGAAGGAGGAAGAGGAGAAGGACGTGGAGAAGGGGTGGATGAGAAGGACGAGGAAGAGGAAGAGGAGGAGGAAGAGGATCTAGGAGAGGGGGGCGGAGGAAGGGGAAAATGAGAAGAAGAAGAAGAAGAAGAAGAAGAAGAAGAAGAAGAAAACAAAAAAGAAGAAGAAGAAGAAGTAAAAGAAGAAGGAGAAGAAGAAAACAACTAACGACAAGAACAAACAAACAAAAAAAAACAACAAAACAAAACAAAACAAAAACCCCACCAAATACATAACCTATGTGGGTTTCTGGACTGTGATTGGAATTCAGGATTCACGTTTGAATTAACCCATGACCACTGCCGGGACATGAGGTGTTTCAGAAAACAGAGTAAACAAAACACAATTTGATTGAACACTACATTTGCATCCCTGTATGTTCTGTAAGGAATGACATCGCCGCCAACCTCTGCAAAACATCTGTCATAACTCTGAGACATCTCGTTCACATCTTCAATGTCTAACACAAACTTTTCTTTCCCAGAAGACGAATATCTTTAAAAAAAAAACACCCAGAACATAGACCCTGCGTATCAATATTGATAAGGTAAGTTTCCTTTTACCAATATTATTGGAATCAACTTTCTTCCCAGCCTCAATCATAATTTATTACGTCTTGGCAAACACAGCGTTGACACAACATCGTCATTCTGTTGAAACAGCAAAATGATGATTGTCACATCGGAATTACATTACTGAAATCTTGCTTGAAAAAGAAGAAGAAAAAAAAAAAGATGCCTGCGTCTGGTGCTATGAATAAACAAATAAACGGTCGGATGTACAGATAAAATGAATGATTGAATGTTGCTTCGGTTAGGCTCGTGCCTGCATACGTTCGTGCTTTCAATGTAACCAGTGTATGATTGATTGATTGACTGACTGACTGACTAACTAACTGACTGAATGGATGGATTAATGAATGAATGAATGAATAAATGAATGAACGCATGACTAGATGGATGAATAAATGGGTGAATAAGTGAATGAACGAATGGATGGATGAATGAATGGATTAATGAATGAATGAATGAATGTATGGCTACATGGATGAATAAATGAGTGAATGAAGGAATGGATGAATGAATGAATGTGTGAAAGCGCAGAAAGAGAGAAAGAAACCATGTAGAAGAGGATGACAGTCAGAGGGAGGGGTGGGAGGTTTAAGGTGAAGGAATGCAGACGGTAAAAGAGGGCGAAGGAGGAGGGGGTGGGGGTGAGAGGGAGAAGTTATGGAAGGGGGAAGGGGGTAGTTTAAAAAAGTACATGAGCAAAGTCTGGACAAGAAAGCTGTTATCTGATTAATGGTCGGCAGTGGTGTGCAGGATTTAGTCAGACGCCCCCCTCTCTCTCTTTCTCTCTCTCTCTCTCTGTCTGTCCTTCTGTCTGTCTGTCTGTCTCTCTGTGTCTTTCTCTCTGTCTCACTGTCTCTGTCTCTATCTAGCGATCTGTCTGTCTGTCTGTCTGTCTGTCTCTCTCTCTCTCTCTCTCTCTCTCTCTCTCTCTCTCTCTCTCTCAGGATGTATTAAAAGCTATCCGCCCGTCCGTCTGTCTCAAAGTTCCATCGACTTTGAGCTGGCAACACAGACACTTTATGTAGCGTTCCCTTGCGTTCTCATGAACAAATCAGATCCCACGCATTGGGGAGGTCATTTTGTTGTCAAAGGCATTTCAACGAACCGAGACTGCTCACATCAGCTCCATATTGTTACCAGCGGAAAGCCAGTAAAGATCACAGACTGCGTCTCGCCTCCACCCGTCTCCTCTCCTCCGCCATTCCCTTTTCCCTTCCCCACCCCCCTTCTCTCTCTTATTGATTGATTTTCCTTTCGTATCAGTACGTTACTGACAACATCAAAGAGAACCTTGTCATGCAAAGGTTTGATTGCGTTGTGGATACATCCTGAGGGAGTCAGAGAGACGATGCCCATAAAAACGGTAGGGCCACTGGGGGAGATCTCAGGTGTCTACCAAAAACCACCACTTAGTGCATGAGTGAAAGCCAAATTATTATTGTACAGTCAGGGGAAGTAATGGTTGGTTACAACTGAAGGAATCGCTTCCCCTGTTCTTTTCCTTAACAGGGCGTACAGAAATCAAAATACCACGTTTTTCTATTGCTACAACGTTTTAGTATTACATGAATATAGTTAAAGCACTTAGCTAATAGTTATCAGTTGAATATGAGCTGGACAGTATTCGTGATTGGAGGAAAATTTGTAATAATCTTATAAGCAAAAGATTTCACCGCTTAATCGGGGTCCGCAAATCCTACCCCAAATATGATGGCTTCGTTATTGCATCACCTTCCATTTCACCACCCAAACAAAGACCAATCAGTGTAATAGGTTTTGTGTGATAACATGTGTAATGGCCAGACCAGTTCCGATCTATCCAGAGATTCTGGCATATCAAAATGTCCCTTCCTCTTGTTGGAGGATCCAGCATCTCCGACAAGTCCGGATCTGAACGAATGTGTACTGGGATCCTCTATTACATGTTCTGAACAAGTTCAGATGTAACAGGCTGCGATGCGTTTTGACTTCGTTTTCAGTTCATTATTAGACAGCACATTTTTTGTTGTTGTTGCACCAACGCTTGTTGAAAATCGGTGCAGCAGCGTTGGCATGACTGATCTCACAAAACAAAGAATAAACGCGAGTAAAAACAAGAGTTCAGCAGCGTTCAAGACATTTTGCTACAGGAGATACTGTAGCTTAAAGCCTAGCCTTCCGCAACATTATCTCCCCTAGCATGATCACGTGAACACTGATAAAGCCTTGTTTAGACATGCTAACGGATAAACAAACCAATAAACGTGAATGAAAAAAAAAAAGGGCTCAATAGTTTTCACGTGATCTCAATCTCCCCTCACATGGGCTGTTACATCTCGTTTACATTGTAAAAAATGAAGAGCAAGGAACATAAAAGGCACTGACACTAACAGACGGTTGTTTCTTGGTTGTTTACGTGAAGTCAGATCAGCAGCCGAGAGGCAAATACCCTAGCAGCTGGCAGAAGTTCCACCGACGAGTTTGTTTTCTTTCTCATCTGTAACTCTGTGTTTCTGCAAGATGACGCAAGCACCACGGAACCGATTTGAATTAAACGTGGTGGGGAAGATGGAGCATGGCTCAAGAACGAACTCATGAAATGTTAGTTTCATCAAGGAGGCGTCACTGCGTGCAGACTAGTCCATATACGCTACACCACATCCACTAAGTTTTGAGACTACACTACACATGATTTTAAAGCTGATGGATAAATGTATTAACAAATAAGATGAGAGAATTGAAGAAAAGGGTCTTGTGGCTACGACTTTGCAGATTTCTGACGGACGCATTAGCCCAATCGCCTGTCAGACCTTGAGTGCCTACCTAACAGTTTTTTGTTGTTGTTTTGCATGTGTGTAGTGAATGTACACATGCGTGTGTATGGATGTGTGTGCGCGTGCGCGCATGTGTGTGTGTGTGTGTGTGTGTGTGTGTGTGTGTGTGTGTGTGTGTGTGTGTGCATGCGTGTGTACGTGCTTGTGTGTATGTGTGCGCGCAAGTGTGTGTATGTGTGTGTGTGTGTGTGTGTGTGTGTGTGTGTGTGTGTGTGAAATGTTTGCGGGGAACTAGATCACAGAGCGGCCGAGATCAGCCCTCTCCAAATACCTTTCTAGTTTTCGTTGTCTGTTGGTTCTCATCAGTCGCAGTGTCAGCTTTAAAAAAAACAAACAAACAAAACTTGCTGCACCAGTGAGCCAGGGAGAAGAAGAGTAGAGAGAAACGGGTGACTGGGTGGGGAAAGTGGCCAAGTGCAGGGTGCATGGGTGGGCGGGGAGAACGAGGGAAGTGGGACGAAGGGTGGGTGGGTGGGTGGGGGTCGTCAGTTCTAAGGCGCTGTCTATACAAAGCAACACAGCTAGTCTGGTGAAGTTCTGTTGTCATGTTGGTGTGTTTGAAGCCAGCTGGTACAATGCTACGTTACAAGGGCAGCTTAAACCGGGGCTGGGGAGGCGGGGGTACAAGCAGGCACAACGTTACACGTTACAAGGGCAGCTTAAACAGGCACTGGAGAAGGGGTACCAGCTGGTACAATGTTACACGTTACAAGGGCAGCTTAAACAGGGGCTGGAGAGGGGGCTGGTAAAATATTATACGTTACAAGGACAGCTTAAA
This sequence comes from Conus ventricosus, assembly GCA_018398815.1. NCBI lineage: Eukaryota > Metazoa > Mollusca > Gastropoda > Neogastropoda > Conidae > Conus > Conus ventricosus. The sequence continues at coordinate 54,177,773 of CM031609.1, forward strand.
CAGGGGCTGGAGAGGGGGCTGGTAAAATATTATACGTTACAAGGGCAGCTTAAACAGGGGCTGGAGAGGGGGCTGGTAAAATATTATACGTTACAAGGGCAGCTTAAACAGGGGCTGGAGAGGGGGCTGGTAAAATATTATTACGTTACAAGGGCAGCTTAAACAGGGGCTGGAGAGGCAGAGGTTTGCAGGGAGTTCTTGAATCCTCTTCCCTCCCTTCCCCCTCTCCTCCCCAATCATCGGTTCCTGTGTGGCGTTGATAGTTCATGACCTGTCTCTGACACTCCTCCCTCCCCCCTTCTCACCTCCCCACTCCCTTGCCTTTTCAGATCCGCCCCTGCGTTGTTACCTCTCACTCTACTTTGCACGAAACATCCTTTGTATTAAAAAAACAAAAACAAACAAACAAAAAAACAAAAAACAACTGCACTCCGGCAAGGATGAGATATCACGGGGGATATCTGATACTTGAAGACCCATGGCTTGCAATAAAGACAATACTGATGAAATAGCAGCAAAGCACCAACACAACTGACTAGCCTTTACGATGGCGGTGCAACCCGAACCTGTCTGTGACTGAGAGCAGTGAGGAAGGAAATAGCATCAGGCCAGGTCTGGAAGGATATCAGGAGAACAGTAACGTAGCGAACAAAGTGATGCGTTTTCTTAAGGACTGCGATATTTGCTCTCCTTCGAGTCGACGACTTGTTCAGCTGTGTAAAACGTTTCAAAACTTTGCAAAACACCGGGTGTTGAAAAAAAGTCATTTCCAGGGAAAATATAATGCACTTTCGCTTTCAATTAAAAAAAAAAAGCACAACTGTATGTTTACTGTAATTACATGTCTCACCCAGTAATTATGTCATAAAGTCCCGTGTATCCTGACTCCTACTATATACATAATACGCAATGACGCAAAGCAGTTTTCTTCCTGCTTAGAAATCTGAACGTTGTCTAATGTTCCAAAACTGAAAGGTCGAGGGTGATCACCTACATTGTTGCCCTCAACTGTCTGGCTGTTCAGCTGCCTCCCTGTGTTAGAGGGCGGGATACCATGCAGCGTAGTGTGTGAAGGATAGATGGATGTGGAATCTGTCCCTGAGAAACACGCCAATCGTCACTGTGGAATCCGACAGTGAGAAACACCCAATCGTCACTGTGGAATCTGTCACTGAGAAACACGCCAATCGTCACTGTGGAATCTGACAGTGAGAAACACGCCAATCGTCAATGTGGAATCTGTAACTGAGAAACACGCCAATCGTCACTGTGGGATCTGACACTGAGAAACACGCCAATCGTCACTGTGGAATCTGACAGTGAGAAACACGCCAATCGTCAATGTGGAATCTGTCACTGAGAAACACGCCAATCGTCACTGTGGGATCTGACACTGAGAAACACGCCAATCGTCACTGTGGAATCTGTCACTGGGAAACACGTCAATCGTCACTGTGGAATCTGTCACTGAGAAACACGCCAATCGTCACTGTGGGATCTGACACCGAGAAACACGCCAATCGTCACTGTGGAATCTGACACTGTGAGAAACACGCCAATCGTCACTATGGAATCTGACACTGAGAAACACGCCAATCGTCACTGTGGAATCTGACACTGAGAAACACGCCAATCGTCGCTGTGGAATCTGACACTGAGAAACACGCCAATCGTCACTGTGGAATCTGACACTGAGAAACACGCCAATCGTCGCTGTGGAATCTGTCACTGAGAAACACGCCAATCGTCGCTGTGGAATCTGCACTGAGAAACACGCAAATCGTCGCTGTGGAACCTGACACTGAGAAACACGCCAATCGTCATTTGTGGAACCTGACACGGGAGAAACACGCCAATTTCGTCACTGTCGAAAGCCACTCTAGGCCATTCTAAAGCGTTACCCAGTCGTGCGTATAGGAGTTCTTCGTTTTTGCCTTTCTAGTATGTGGTACACATCTTGCCTGAGAATCAAGGCAAGAATGAATTACGGATCTAACTTATGTTCATGAACCTGGAAACGATAGGGTAACACGAAAAAAAAAAAAAATGAAACAATAACTCTTTAAACCTGGAAGACAAACAGCAAGAACTCTGACAACTTCTCCCGACAAGGTAACAAACATTGATCCTGTGTTGTAAACATTCCGTATTTCTCTATCCTGCACGATCTTCACCAGGCTTACTATCCCCTGCCTATGCTTAGGGGAATCCAAAGTCTTTCCAACCTTCCCTCTGTAGTTACCCAGTCATGCTACTGGATACAGAAGATCCCTGGGGGCCCAAAATCTTGCAGAAAGCAGAGACAGAAAGATGGATCAAGCTCGTCAACACAATCACCTTGAGTCTTGACAGTCTAACTGTCATCAGCTGACCATTCTGAAACGACACAACAGGAAACTGATTTTTTTTTCTTACTGCAAGAATAAAATTCATACTTTCTCCACATGCGGACAGCAAACCGATTTTTCCTCCAAAAAAAAGACAGTGAACTGATTCTACCTCCAACTACAAAACAACGAATTTATTCTTCCTCCACATAAAAGACAGCGAACTGATTCCTCCTTAAGATAATAGACAGCGATCTAATTCCTCCTTACAATAAAAGACAGCAAACTGATTCTGCTTAACATAAAACTGATTCTTCCTCCAAACGAAGACAGCAAACTGATTCTTCCTTCAAATAGAAGACAGCAAACTGATTCTTCCTCCAGATAAAAGACAGCAAACTTATTCTTCCCCTAAATAGAAGACAGCAAACTGATTCTTCCTCCAAATAGAAGACAGCAAACTGATTCTTTTCCCCCAAACAGAAGACAGCAAACCGATTCTTCCTCCAAATAGAAGACAGCAAACTGATTCTTCCTCCAAAAAAAGACAGCAAACTGATTCTTCCTCCAAACAGAAAAACAGCAACTGATTCTTCCTCCAAATAGAAGACAGCAAACTGATTCTTCCTCCAAACAGAAGACCCGCAAACTGATTCTTCCTCCAAACAGAAGACAGCAAACTGATTCTTCCTCCAGATAGAAGACAGCAAACTGATCTTCTTTCAACAACAAGACAGCAAACTGATTCTTCCTCCCAATAGAAGACAGCAAACTGGTTCTTCCTCAACAATAAGACAGCAAACTGATCCTTCCTCCAAATAAAAGATAGCAAACTGATTCTTCCTCCAGATAAAAGACAGCGAACTAATTCTTTATCCAACACAGCAAAACTGGTTCTTCCTCCAACAAATAAGACAGCAAACTGTTTCCTTCCTCCAAATAAAAGATAGCAAACTGTTTTCTTCCTCCACATAAAAGACAGCGAACTGATTCTTCCTCCAACACAGCGAACTGATTTCTTTCCTCCAACAACAAGACAGCGAACTGATTCTTCCTCCAGATAAAAAAAACCCAGAAACTGATTCTTCCTCCTACACAGCAAACTGATTATTCCTCCAGATAAAGACTCAACTTATTTTTCCCTCCAGATAATAGACAGCAAACTGTTTATTCCTCCAACACAGCAAACTGATTTTTCCTCCAACACGCAAACTGATTTTTCCCTCCAACACAGCAAACTGATTATTCCTCCAACCAGCAAACTGATTATTCCTCCTCCAACACAGCAAACTGATTATTCCTCCAACACAGCAAACTGGTTCTTCCTCCAAATAGAAGACAGCAAACTGATTCTTCCTCCAATAAAGACAGCAAATGGTTCTTCCTCCAGAACAAGACAGCAAACTGATTCTTCCTCCAACAACAAGACAGCAAACTGATTCTTCCCTCCAAACAGAAGACAGCAAACTGATTCTTCCTCCAAACAGAAGACAGCAAACTGATTTTTTCCCTCCAAACAGAAGACAGCAAACTGATTCTTCCTCCAAACAGAAGACAGCAAACTGTTCTTCCTCCAGATAAAAACAGCAAACTTATTCTTCCTCCAAATAGAAGACAGCAAACTGATTCTTCCTCCAATAGAAGACAGCAAACTGATTCTTCCTCCAAATAGAAGACGGGCAAACTGATTCTTCCTCCAGATAGAAGACAGCAAACTGATTCTTCCTCCCAAACAGAAGACAGCAAACCGATTCTTTCCTCCAAATAAAAAGACAGCAAACCGATTCTTCCCCCAAACACAGCAACTGATTCTTCCTCAGATAAAAGACAGCAAAACTGATTCTTCCTCCAAAATAGAAGACAGCAAACTGATTTCTTCCTCCAAATAGAAGACAGCAAAACCGATTCTTCCCCCAAATAGATGACAGCAAACGATTCTTCCTCCAAATAGAAGACAGCGAACTGATTCTTCTCCAAATGAAGACAGCGAACTTATTCTGCATCCATTTTAAAATACAACGATCTGATTCTTTCTCCAATACAAAACAGCGAACTGATTCTTCATCCAAACAAAAAACAGCAAACTGGTTCTTCATCCAGAATTAAGAAAGCGAACTGATTCTTTCTCCATCTACAACACAGCGAATCGATTC
>CM031609.1:54189752-54192252 GCA_018398815.1 Conus ventricosus
CATCGACTGGAACGGCTGCACGAATATGTCGCGGAGATTTCGTGTTCACTCGCGTCCGTTTGTCCACAAGAAATAATACGCAGAAAGGCACAGAAACTTTTTTCAAATAATGATTTAAATTTCGTCAAAAGATGGAACTGTCAGCCAAACACGAACCCATTCAATTTTGGTGGCAATTTGCAGTGTATCTGTGGATCAAACTGAGAATTCAGGACCAGGATCGTTTAGTGACATTGTTACAGATTAAACGTAAAAACAGCTGTAGAGAGATGGAATGTGGTTCTGAACGAACCCATTTCATTATAGCGTGGATCCGCAGGGCGGATTGGGACCTCGCGATGGATCTATAATCTGTTTCCATACTGGTAACATTGCTACAGATTTTTCACGAAACAAGAACAAACTGATGTAAAACTGCTCTGACGAATTTTAATCATCTAAGAAACAATATATTTTCGTGGCATACGAAAATTGTCCAGTGTTTTAACCTTTTCTGAATACTGTGCTCTCAGACATGTCTTCTTACTATCTGAACTTGCACAGTGTTTGTTCTTCTTGGCGTGAATTTTATGACTTTCATCTTATCCAAATGCTTATCTTCCGACCAAAAAAAAAAAGTTGCTTATTTAAAAAAATAAACAAAAAAATAAACAAACAGACTAAAAAAGTTCAAGCCTTTCTGGATAATCCGATTATGAGCGCACATTATAGAAACAACCACATGAATAAGTATGGGTGGGTTGACGCCCACGCGATACAAAAACGAACTCATCAATTGGTCTTAAATAGAAATATAGGTGTGTTCATATTAACATTGTTCGGAAACAAATATTCACTGTGTGTCCTGTATTACAATGCATTCGTGCATGTATATGAAAATGGTAAAGTACATAATTTCTTTCGTCTGAAACGAAAACGGTCAAACGTTTACCTTTTGTTTTTGCATGCATTGTTATAAACAAAGTACACGGGAAGTTGGTCCTTCAGTCTACAAGAACAATCACCTCTCTTGGCGAAAAACAACTGTGGTTTTCTCTAATGAACTGACTCAGAGCATCGATTGAAAACTCCATTCCACTTTGGCGCTGGCTAGAGCTCTGGCGAGCATTTCTCTAGATTTCCATTGAGGCCAACTGTGTTCGTTTCAGGCGCATGATAACAACTTAACTGTCGACTCGAACATGACTCTTGGCCCGTCTGATAAATGTCGTTTCTGTGGAAACCATGGGAACGACATAAAAAGAAAGAGCTGGGAAGGAAGTGGGGTTTAGGGGGAGCAAAAGGATCCTCCCCCACCTGTCGAGAGAGAGAGAGAGAGAGAGAGAGAGAGAGAGAGAGAGAGAGAGAGAGAGAGAGAGAGAGAGAGAGAGAGAGAGAGAGAGAAGAAATAATCAACCATGTGGATTGAATACAGCCCATTAGTTCCATTCATTAATTGCTAACTCCCGTTTTGACACGATAATGGCACTGCTGCTGCAGCTGATGACGATGTGAAGAACGATAATGACGACGATGATTACAACAGGATAACGACGACGATGGTGATGGTGCTACTGGAAATGATGAAGAATGAATAGGACGACGAGGACGAGACGATGATGTTCAGGCCAAGACGACGTTGATGATGATCTGAGAATGACGACCAGATTACGACCATGAGGACGATGATGGTGATAATCAAAGTGGTAATGAAGGCGGAAGTGTTAGTGGTGGGGGTGTTATGGTGGTGTTGGTGTTGGTGGTGGTAGTAATGATGACATGATGAAGCTGCTGCTGCTGCTGCTGGCTGCTGCTGATGATGATGATGACGACGACGACGACGACGAAGGCGACGATGATGATGATGGCATTGACAACGACGACGATAATGACAATGATGACGACTATGACGACGATGGGCGATCAAGAGGATACTAATGACAACGCTAACGATGATGACAATGACGACGATAATGATGATGATGATGATGATGATGATGATGATGATACTGACGACGACTGCGATACTGACCATATCGTGGATCATTAGCAGGAAGAGAGAGAGGCGCACTTTGACCGCGTGGGTTTGGTTGACGACAGGGGTATCACTCGCTTGTAGTTGGCGAACAGGTCATTGTGCAAGCGAGCCACGTCGTCAGCCGTGGCGGAGTAGCCTGCAACAGTATTGTACAACCACGGGTGAACACAGAGGAATGGTTGGTTGGATTGGACGTAATAGGTCCAGGCCAGTTCTTAGACGTGTAAAAAGGGGAGGGCCAAATACCATCGTGTTGGCCAGTTAGAGAGTTCGTTTGCACAGACTGGAAGCATTTCACCACTACCCTGTTGGATCTGACTGGGTCTTTGGCTAACTCCTATTCATTGGCTGGCGATCTGTTGGCCACTCTTCGCCACTGAGTGTATTAAACTGTAAAGTTTTGAAGCACACACACACACGATGATTCGCAAGCCGGGCAAAGGCTCTGTACAGAGAGTGGGGCGACCTTGCTGAACAGTAGAC
>CM031609.1:54204752-54217252 GCA_018398815.1 Conus ventricosus
TAAAATCCTATTTTAAACTGTGTTATATATATATATATATATATATATATAATATATATATATATATATATATATATATATATATATATATATATATATATATATATATAAACACACACACACACACACACACACACACACACACACACACACACACACACACACACACACGTAGGCACGCACACAGACAGACAGACAGATTGACAGACAGACAGACAGACAGACAGACAGACACACACACACACACACACAAACACACACACACACACACACACACACACACACACACACACACACACACACACACACACACAGAGTAACAGCTGGATCCAAGCCGGTCAGGAAATGACAGCTAAAAAAGAAAAGCGTTCAATACTGTCTAAAACGAATGGGTCTTCGGAGAAAATGGTTTACAAGACGCTGTGAACGTGGGGCGTCTAATGGTGAATGAAAGAGCGTTCCAGACTGTTGGACCTTGATAGAGAGAAACGAACCTCGCCCAGTGATTTGCCTCAGACAGATGTGATGAGGGGGAATTCGATCGTCAGAAAAATACACGGAGATTACGTGCTGGGGAACAGACGAGTAATGCCAGACCAGACAGAACATCAGGATCAACCACCAATAATAGAAGTGTAGCAGATTGGAGAGGGCTCGTAGAACATTGTGAACGGAACTGACATGCAGTATCAGGATGTCAGAGGAAGTGTTTCCTGTTTGGAAAATGAATTTGAACATCAGCCTTACGGTTCTAAACGTTTTGAAGCGTTGGAAGCTGCCACTTTGGAATGCAAGCAAGGATAGCATTGCCACAATTCAGCCTGGGATCCTAAACAGTTTTGGTCGCATCTCTTGACAAATAGTTAGGTGTGTGTGGTGGGTGGGTGGGGTTGGGGGTGGGTGGGTGGGGGTATAGTAGTGGTGGTGGTGGTGGTGGTGGTGGTACCTCTTCTCGCACATGTTGCTGTAGTTGCAGCGCAGACGATGTCAGCGAGGTATTCAAGGTGTGACCAGCGCGTTGTGTTTAATTCCATTGGCTTAGCGATGTTAATCATCAAGCCTCCATTTCTTCCATAGAAGATAACTGTGGTTAAGCTTGAAAGAAAACTGTATTAATGACGGTGGATATTGAAAGATGATCGGGAAGAGGGCTATGAAAGCAATATAAATGATGCACGAATACGGTGCCTATTTTACATTACTGCCATGGTTACCTATTTCCTAGTACACGATTGACTGTGGCGATAAAATTAAGGATTTCCGTTTTGCCTCGTTTCGCACATTGACCAATGCTTTGAAGGCGTCAAAAGTAGTGAAATTACTCTTTTGGTGTGTAAGGCTGATTTGTCTGTACGTACAGTAGATACCTTACCTGCTTTTTACACGCACACCATCCGTGACTGTTGGCTCTGTCCAGAGCTGTGTGGACCTACAGTGGACATACTCAGGACACGTTATACTACTGTCAGTCGCTTTGCATAGAAATGACTTCTGAGCAACAGGAGGCGATTGTAGTTATCTCCCTTGCATCCATCTTTCTACTTGGAATCAGACTGACCATGGACGTGTAGCAGACGATCTTATGAATGTGGACAGCAGAGAATGTTCGATCTATTCGCAAGAAACTATGAGTGACATGAGAAGTTCGCTTCTTGTTTGCCTTATGTATACATGTATGTATATCCAAGTATGGAGATCCAAGTAAAAGTTGTTCTGCACAATTCTTAGCTGCTGACAATGCTTGGGTTATTGAACAGCAGAGCTTGACCACTCAGACTGTTCCATGTCTTTTGATCTCCCTTGCATCCTTAACTGGATCCTCAAGCATAGGCTCAAAGACTGTCCCCTACATTTTATATTGTTTGCATAATGGTTTTTTTTAGTTTTTCAGCAACTTTTTTCCCTCTCCACACTTCCGTTTTGTTTTATTTACTACCTTTCTCTGGCTGTTTTGGGGGTGCTGTTGGATCTTTTTTTTTTTCAACCCTTGGTGGTGAGAAGACCACAGAATTACGGACTGTGGTGTGTCTCTATTTGACGCCAAAAGCACAGATGCAATCAACCGTGTCTCCCTGATGAGTCCGATCCAGCGAACGAAAGGCCTAGGAGCAGGCAATACATATAGATCTGCCTTCGAGAGGGATTGCGATGGTTCCTCAGGCAGCTAGCGAAGGGGGTTCATATTTTTGATATATATTTTCCCATTTTCTTCATTTTCAATTTAAATTTTTCTTTTTTAAATTCAATTTCAAATCTTTGCCAAGTCATTACCATAATGATGGAAGAATTGTTAACCTGCACTTGTTTTCCCCCCACTACTTAATTGTTCAGCATTATACACACACACACACACACACACACACACACACACACACACACACACACACACATATATATATATATATATATATATATATATATATATATATATATATATATATATATACCTTGTGTTCTCTCTCTCTCTCTCTCTCTCTCTCTCTCTCTCTTATGCCATTCTAATTTGCAAATAACGTTGACAACAAAAGGACTAATAACATCACCTGAATACAGTGATGGAGACAAAGCATTTTACTATTATGCAAACGACAACAACCGGGGATTTTAGAGTCCGCAAATTCTCATAGAAAGGGAAAGTGCGTCAGCTTCCTCCTCCACGAGAAGATTGATGAGCACATTGTCTGCGAATCGGATATATACGTCATTCGTTACCAATTTATCATACAGACGTCCTGTATATAAACCGTCCTCTGTTTCATCACACACACACACACACACACACACACACACACACACACACACACACACACACACACACACACAGAGATTGTCACTTACACGTACACTGTGACAAATACAGTGTCACACACACACACACACACACACACACACACACACACACACACACACACACACACACACACTGTGTCCATCTGCCTCTATGTTTTTATAGCACCGGCTTGGCATCTCTTCGGAAAAAAACTAGAAGCTGCGTCTTTCAACAGTCACAATATAATTATCCTAACTGTTCCGCGTGGGTGAGTTTGTCTGATTCAGTCAAGTTAGGAAAAATATGTTCTGTGTTGTGAATGCCTATAGGAAGAATGTAAGTAATTTTTACGGATATGAACATTAACGTGTGCTCTACCATTTTTGGACGGAAGTATAATGTTTCATGGCTTGTGCGTAAGTGAAATCCGAATAAAGTTAGAGAAAGTTTCTTACTGGACACACACACACACACACACACACACACACACACACACACACACACACACACACACACACACACACACACACACACACACACACACGCACGCACGCACGCACGCACGCACACACACACACACACATACCAGTCAATGTATTCGAATCCACACCTCTTCACCCGTCAGTATATCCAAAGTCCACACCCCTTCACCCGTCAATATATTGACACTCCATACCTCTTCGTTGGTCAATATATTTCAAGTCTACATCACTTCACTCGTCGTAATACTCGAACTGCATAGTCTTCACTTGTCAATGGATCCCAAATCCACACCTCTTTACTCGTCAAAACTATCCAAAGTCCACATCACTTAACTTGTCAACATGTCTAACGTCTATACCTTGGCACTTGTCAACATGTCCAACATCGACTCTTACTTCACTTGTCAACATGTCCAACATCGACTCTTACTTCACTTGTCAACATGTCCAACATCGACTCTTACTTCACTTGTCAACATGTCCAACATCGACTCTTACTTCACTTGTCAACATGTCCAACATCGACACTTATATCACTTGTCAACATGTCCCACGTCTACACCACTTCACTTGTCAACATGTCCATCGTCTACACCACTTTACTTGTCAACATGTCCAACATCGACACTTACTTCACTTTTCAACATGTCCAATGTCTACACCACTTCACTTGTCAACATGTCCCACGTCTACATCACTTCACTTGTCAACATGTCCATCGTCTACATCACTTCACTTGTCAACATGTCCATCGTCTACATCACTTCACTTGTCAACATGTCCATCGTCTACATCACTTCACTTGTCAACATGTCCACAGTACACATCACTTCACTTGTCAACATGTCCATCGTCTACATCACTTCACTTGTCAACATGTCCATCGTCTACATCACTTCACTTGTCAACATGTCCACAGTACACATCACTTCACTTGTCAACATGTCCACAGTACACATCACTTCACTTGTCAACATGTCCACAGTACACATCACTTCACTTGTCAACATGTCCCACGTCTACATCACTTCACTTGTCAACATGTCCATCGTCTACATCACTTCACTTGTCAACATGTCCATCGTCTACACACTTCACTTGTCAACATGTCCACAGTACACATCACTTCACTTGTCAACATGTCCCACGTCTACACCACTTCACTTGTCAACATGTCCAACGTCTACACCACTTCACTTGTCAACAGTGTCCAATGTCTACACCACTTCACTTGTCAACATGTCCAACGTCTACACCACTTCACTTGTCAACATGTCCAATGTCTACACCACTTCACTTGTCAACATGTCCAATGTCTACATCACTTCACTTGTCAACATGTCCAATGTCTACACCACTTCACTTGTCAACATGTCCAGTGTCTACATCACTTCACTTGTCAACATGTCCAGTGTCTACATCACTTCACTTGTCAACATGTCCAACGTCTACACCACTTCACTTGTCAACATGTCCAGTGTCTACACCACTTCACTTGTCAACATGTCCCACGTCTACACCACCTCACTTGTCAACATGTCCAGTGTCTACACCACTTCACTTGTCAACATGTCCAATGTCTACACCACTTCACTTGTCAACATGTCCAGTGTCTACACCACTTCACTTGTCAACATGTCCAGTGTCTACATCACTTCACTTGTCAACATGTCCCACGTCTACACCACTTCACTTGTCAACATGTCCCACGTCTACACCTTTGCACTTGTCAACATGTCCAATGTCTACACCACTTCACTTGTCAGCATGTCCAACGTCTAAACCACTTCACTTGTCAACATGTCCACAGTACACTTCATTTCACTTGTCAACATGTCCACAGTACACATCACTTCACATGTCAACATGTCCATCGTCTACATCACTTCACTTGTCAGCATGTCCAACGTCTACATCACTTCACTTGTCAACATGTCCCACGTCTACATCACTTCACTTGTCAACATGTCCACAGTACACATCACTTCACTTGTCAACATGTCCAATGTCTACATCACTTCACTTGTCAGCATGTCCCACGTCTACATCACTTCACTTGTCAACATGTCCCACGTCTACATCACTTCACTTGTCAACATGTCCCACGTCTACACCACTTCACTTGTCAACATGTCCATCGTCTACACCACTTCACTTGTCAACATGTCCCACGTCTACATCACTTCACTTGTCAGCATGTCCAACGTCTACACCATTTCACTTGTCAACATGTCCATCGTCTACACCACTTCACTTGTCAACATGTCCACAGTACACACCACTTCACTTGTCAACATGTCCAACGTCTACACCACTTCACTTGTCAACATGTCCCACGTCTACACCACTTCACTTGTCAACATGTCCAATGTCTACACCACTTCACTTGTCAACATGTCCACAGTACACATCACTTCACTTGTCAACATGTCCCACGTCTACACCACTTCACTTGTCAACATGTCCAATGTCTACACCACTTCACTTGTCAACATGTCCCACGTCTACATCACTTCACTTGTCAACATGTCCACAGTACACACCACTTCACTTGTCAACATGTCCAATGTCTACACCACTTCACTTGTCAACATGTCCACAGTGCACATCACTTCACTTGTCAACATGTCCACAGTGCACATCACTTCACTTGTCAACATGTCCACAGTGCACATCACTTCACTTGTCAACATGTCCCACGTCTACACCACTTCACTTGTCAACATGTCCAGTGTCTACATCACTTCACTTGTCAGCATGTCCAACGTCTACACCACTTCACTTGTCAACATGTCCAACGTCTACATCACTTTACTTGTTAACATGTCCAACGTCTACATCACTTTACTTGTTAACATGTCCAACGTCTACACCATTTCACTTGTCAACATGTCCACAGTACACTTCATTTCACTTGTCAACATGTCCACAGTACACATCACTTCACATGTCAACATGTCAAACATCGACACATTCTTCACTTGTCAACAAGTCCAACGTCTACATCTCTTCATTTGCCAACATGTCCAACGTTCACATCTTTTCACATGTCAATAGATTCAAAGTTCACACCTCTTCACTCGTCAAGACATCCAATGGACATCTCTTCCTTTTTCAGTATTTTAAAAGTCCACGCTACTTCACTTATCAATATATCCAAAGTACACCCTATTTCACTTGTCTTCTTATCCAAAGTCCACGCTACTTCACTTATCAATATATCCAAAGTACACCCTATTTCACTTGTCTTCTTATCCAAAGTCCACGCTACTTCACTTATCAATATATCCAAAGTACACCCTATTTCACTTGTCTTCTTATCCAAAGTCCACGCTACTTCACTTATCAATATATCCAAAGTACACCCTATTTCACTTGTCTTCTTATCCAAAGTCCACGCTACTTCACTTATCAATATATCCAAAGTACACCCTATTTCACTTGTCTTCTTATCCAAAGTCCACGCTACTTCACTTATCAATATATCCAAAGTACACCCTATTTCACTTGTCTTCTTATCCAAAGTGCACGCCACTTCACTTGCCAGTACAGTCAAAGTCTAGACTTCTTCACCTGTCAAGATACACAAAGTCCACACCGCTTCACTTGCTATATATCCAAGGTTCATACCTCGCCACTCGTCAATATATCCAAAGCCCACACCGCTTCACTTGCTATATATCCAAGGTTCATACCTCGCCACTCGTCAATATATCCAAGGTTCATACCTCGCCACTCGTCAATATATCCAAAGCCCACACCTCTTCACTCGCTTAATAGATCCAAACTCGATATCTGTTCACTTGTCAATATATTCCAAATCCACACCTCTTCACTCGGCGGTATATCTCAAGTGTACATCAATTCACTGGTCAATATATCCAAACTGCATACCTCTTCATTTATCAATATGTTTTAAGTCTACAACAGTTCATTTGGCAGTGTAAGGAAACTCCGTACCTCTTCACTCCTCAATTTATCTATAATCTGCAACACCTCGATAATCAACATATCCTAACTCCACATCTCTTCACTGGTCAATATTTCTAAAAGTCTATATCGTTTCACTCGTTAGTGTATCCGTCACTCAATGTATCCGTCAACATCCCCATCGAGACCAAGTGTGTGGTATGTAAGTTTGTTGAACAGGAGAAAAAAAATCATGTGCAAAGCAGTTCACAAAGAATATGCTGGAATTGAATTTGAAAAAAAAAAGTTTACTTTCAACATTATTTTACAAAAACAAAAAGGAAAAGAAGCACAACCAACCAACCAACCAACCAACCAACCAACCAACCAACCAACCAACCATCCAACCAACCAACCAACCAACCAACCAACCAACCAACCAACCAACCAACCAACCAACCAACCAACCAACCAACCAACCCAACAAACAAACACGCACGCACAAGCACACAAACAAACGTACACAAACCAGCTTTCAGACACCGAGCTCTATATTATCGGATTCTACTCTTATTTCAATGTTACGTGAATTCAGAGTTCTTTGTCAGAATACACTCCTCAGAACACACTCCAATGCCTCAAGATCCTCTTGTTCTTGTTCTTGTTCTTGTTTCTTCTTCTTCTCTTCTTCTTCTTCTTCTTCTTCTTCGTCATCATCACGATCCTCCTCCTCCTCCCCCTCCTCCTCCTCCTCTTCCTCCTCGTCCTCCTCGTCCTCCTGCTCCTGCTCCTCCTCCTCCTCCTCTTCTTCTTCTTCTTCTTCTTCTTCTTCTTCTTCTTCTTCTTCTTCTTCTTCATAAATTTTCATTATCCGCCTCCTCCTCCTCGCCCTCCTCTTCTTCTTCTTCTTCTTCTCCTCCTTCTCCTTCTTCTCCTTCTTCTTCTCACAGTAAGGATTGTAAGGGGTATTGGTGGTTAGTCACTCTGCAGTGTCTTTCAAGTGTGTTGCCATATGACCACCTGATACAGCTAACTTCTTGAAGATAAAATCAAACTTTAAAGAGAAATGATAACTAATCAGGCGGACAAAAGGGACAAACAAATCACAAGACAAAACACGACGCGTTTCGGCCTCTTTGGTCTTCTTCAGGCATGACAAACAACAGTCAGGACAATGAACACGAAGAACGAGCGATCACTTATCTTCTCAACTGGGCGCAAGATGAACGTTGATTCATCATCATCATCATCATCATCATCATCATCATCATCAGCAGCAGCAGCAGCAGCAGCAGCAGCAGCAGCAACAGCAGCAGCAGCAGCAGCAGCAGCAGCAGCCAGCAGCAGCAGCAGCAGCAGCAGCAGCAGCGGCATTATTCAACGTCCATTTTGAGTCCAATTTGAGAAGATAAATGGTTGCTCGTTCTTCGTTTTCATTGTCCTGAAAATGATGTTTATTTTGCCTGAAGAAGACCAAAGAGGTCGAAACGCGTCGTAGTTTGTCTTGCAATGTGTTTGTCCATTTTGTCAGGCGGATTAATTATAATTTCTCTTTTAAAAATGTGTTTCGATTTCCACCTGAGGTCATCTCACTTTGAAGCTATGCTTGAAGATAGCTGGTCCTGCATTTTTCGCAGAAACCACCATGGCTATCGCTGCAGTTGGAAGAGCCACCGTTGTCCTTTCGTTTGTGTGTTTGCTCTGTTTGGTGGTTGGACCAGTCAATGTGGTAAGTGCATGTTGCAGTGGCTGCTTCATTCTGTGTAAAATGGAGAATGCTGTATTCTCATTCGCAGTGTCATCGCAGACTGTGCCAGTGCATAACGAAGTAAACGTTGGTTTAGAGTGTTGTCGTGGGAAACCCATCTGATGACAAAAGACCTGTGTGGAAACCAGTGCTAACTTTTCTGTGTGTTGAATTGATTTTTTCCCCCGCTGTGGCTGTTGGGAGATAAAAGAGAGGCGGAACACACAGAGGCACGGAGGAACGGAGACGCGGATGGCGCGAATGGCGATGACACGACGATTACATGAGAGTCCAGTGCTTTGTCGGGCTGAGGCGGCAGAAACTGGGTAAGGTGGTGGTAGTAGTGGTGGTAGTGGTGGTGAATTCTTCGGGTTTCCACCCTTTTTCCCTTCGCTCTATGCTCCTCCCTCCTCCTTCTCCTCCCATGCCCACCGATATTGTAACATTTTATACCGTTTATGGTCAGATCGCAGAAGCGTTTGGCGCCCAAGTCCCCAGGTGTTCTGACACATGCCCATGGATGTCTGTAGTATACACATGCATAAATGTATGTATGTATGTATGTATGTATGTATGTATGTATGTATGTATGTATGTATGAATGTATGTATGTATGTATGTATGTATGTATGTATGTATGTATGTATGTATGTATGTATGTATGTATGTATGTATGCATGCATGTATGTATGCATGTATGTATGTATGTACGTATGTATGCATGCATGTGTGTATGTATAAATGAATGTATGCATGTACGTAAATATGTATATATGTTTGCATGTATATGTGTATGCACGTATGTTGGTATTGTATTGTGTGTATGTATATATCTTTGTATGTATGTATGAATGATGCACCCATCCATCTATCTATCTATTTATCTATCTGTCTGTCTATCTATCTATCTCTGTATGTGCAAAACGTCAGGCGAGGAGACGTGGAAAGGGGGTAGGGTGGGGTGGAAAACGGGGAGCAACATAAGGAGCTGGGACAGGGGTGAAAGACTGTGAAGCAGAGAGATAACACACTGTCGTATTGCATCGTACTGCGTTACCCCGAATGTTTGATGGATGGGAGCTGCCATTCACTTCAACAATGTGTATCTCCACTGGATGTGCACAGCACATCTTCAACGACCCACTTCCAGTGCACAACAGTTCCAGACTTCGAGACTTCCACGAGGGGATTGCAGAGTCACCTCCGCGTTCAGAGAGCACGAAAGACCTCATGGCGAAAGCTTGGCCGTGTCCGGAGTTGTACTGTCTTCACCTGTCAGAGGAACAGCAACGAGTGAGACCCCGGGATGCACACGGCAGTTGCTTGATGGTGGGTTGTTGTTTTTTTTTGCTCTGCAGTCATGGAATATGGGCTGGTGCACCCATGGGAACGCTCCCGTGAGGTTCTGTCGTTTCACATTCAGTGGACATTACACAATGGCATCTTCCAGGGAGTAGGTATGTCCCTTGAGGTCTTAATGGGACGCCCTGTGCGTGCCTGCACACTATGCGAACACAGCGCAGGAATCCAAGGATGGTGCAGGATTGCCCCCAGCTGGTTTGTTCGGCATTTGAAGACAGTACTTTTCTGAGTTTACCCGCATCTTCGGGTTTTCTTTTTTCTTTCAGTGTACTGGAGGAACGAAAAAGAAAATGTCCTTCGGAAACGAAGAACGGTCCCCATTAGTGTTATACTATTTACTAATAATGTGTCCCTTTCGCCGATGCGCGGTACTTTGATTTATGTGCTCGTTTTGCGGGAACAAGTCTTCGAAATTTCCCTTTCACAGATCTTGTCTTACTATTTACTAATGCATTCCTTCCGTCGATGTACAGTACTTTGACTTACGTGCTCGTTTTGCGGGAACAAGTCTTCGAAATTTCCCTTTCAGAGAACTTGCCTTGTCAAGCTAATTACAAACGGCAGTTAAGTGTTCTTCAGGGACTATTTCTCTTCAGGGATTATTTGAACTGTTCTGAGGGGACTGTGTGTATGTTTTTTGTTTTTTTTTAAACGCGCATGAATTCTCAGAGGCAACATGTGCTGGACTGGTAAGAAAACTACACGGGTCAGAGCCCAGACTGACATTGAGTTCCCCCCCCCCCTCCCCCCCCCCCCCCCCCCCCCCAGTGTTTCACAATCTCTGACAGGACCCGTCCACACTAGACACTCCCAGGGGACAGCACTCCG
Source organism: Conus ventricosus (assembly GCA_018398815.1). Classification (NCBI taxonomy): domain Eukaryota; kingdom Metazoa; phylum Mollusca; class Gastropoda; order Neogastropoda; family Conidae; genus Conus; species Conus ventricosus. The sequence continues at coordinate 54,215,851 of CM031609.1, forward strand.
GCAGTATCTTTATGGTATGGGGCCGGAAAAGAGAAACAACACGAAACAAAAACAGAGCGTCAGAAGCAAACGGATAGACTTTTCCTCTGGGGAAAAAAGCAGCAATATACTAAGTGTTTTACATCATTTCATTGCACGGCTGAAAAGCCAGAACAGATAGGACAGATCATTATCCTAGTTTCTGCAGAATGTAAGTGCCCTCAGATGAGAACGAATGTATCAACAGAGCGACGGAAGTCAAGAAAACCCAATACCCTGTGGCTGTCAGCTGAAACACAAGGAGGAGAAAGAAGAATACAGGAGAGTGCATGAGTACTGGGCGAAGCCAACCGAGCTGATTTGTCTCAGTTGGTGTAAAGCGTGTTGACGGTACATTTTTTGTGAACGGCAATTCATTTGTCATTACTGTGAAGCGAGATCTTTAAAACACTTAAACCATCTCGCCAGAAGAAAGGCTTAACACAAACACTACATGATAGCGGTGTATGTTTTATTCAAAATTCATAAGTAAAACCGAAAGAGTTTACAAATATATCACATCCAGAAGATTGCTAATTAAATTAACATGATCATAGTAGAACGCAACGGGCTAATACCTACATCTTTAATCCCAGATCACCGACTGAAGAGTCATGTTCAAAGCGTATCTTTCACATACTAATCATTGATGGAGCAAAAATGGTTAATATGTGCCTTTTAGACTAGCGTTACCAGAGTCAAACAAACGGTTATAACTGATAATAGTTAAGGGTCATCTTGAAGGTCATTGCAGATAGAAAAATAGTCACGCGGTACTTTAAAACAAAACATGAATCGGGGCAATGGGTTGGAGGAATGAACAAGTGTGTGTGTGGGGGGGGGGGGGGGGTACTTTTTCCTTCTTTTTGTTTGTTTGTTTTTGTTTGTTTGTTTTTGTTACAGAGGAGGAGAGAGAGGGAAAAGGGGGAAGATGTGAATTTGTCTCCCCTGTCTGTCTCGCCCTAGGTGCTTTTCAGTGGCACGACCCTCACGACACTCATCCCGGCATCCTTACACACAGCCCACCCAGGTCATTACTTCGCTGCCTCAGCAACGGCATTCCACAGGGAGCGACCACTGTCATGTCTGTCAAGAGACACCCCCCCCCCCACCACCACCCCACCAGGGAAGACGGCACAGCTGCTAAGCTCAGTGCTGGCTTAGGCTGATGGTGCACACTGGTGTCAGGTTTGATGGGTGGCTTTCCTGGCTTTGAAAACTGGGCAACTAAGAACTGCTTCTTCACGCGGACTGCTATGTGGTCACAATGATGAAAGTCACATGGGATTGTTTAATCAAATTTGTTTTTCTTCCTTTGAACATAATCGTTCTCGACCTTGCGTGTTATAAAATGTCCGCAGGAGTATCTGCCTGCGTACGCGGG
>CM031609.1:54224752-54227252 GCA_018398815.1 Conus ventricosus
GGGGGGGGGGGGGGGGGCTTACTAGGTAGCTTTTCTGCGTATGTTCGATCAGGACATGCACCCTGAACACCACCAAACTGACTAGGCAGCAGTGCAGTGTCTCCTCTGGTGGGCTGCCTCATAACGACTTGACATGGCGTGCTCCCTGCCGATTAACAGTGCCGGGCTAGGCTGCGAGGGAACGAGCCAGACTGTTGCTGCTGACGGAATCAGAATGAACACGGCGTGTGGAATGTCACCGAGTTGGCACTGAAAGCTACATACAAAAAAAAGCTAAATAGAATAAGAAAAGCTAAATAGAATAAGAAAAGCTAAATAGAATAAGAAAAGCTCGTTTCAAAGTGAGACGACTGCAGGCGGAAAGTGAAACAATTTAAAAGAGAAAAAAAAAGACACGACGCGTTTCGACCTCTTTAATCTTCTTCAGGTAAGATAAACAACATTCAGGACAATGAAAACGAAGAACGAGTAATCACTTATCTTCTCAAATTGGGCGCAAAAAATGGACTTTGATTGCTCGTTCTTCGTGTTCATTGTCCTGACTGTTGTTTATCTCGCCTGAAGAAGACCAAAGAGGTCGAAACACGTCGTGTTTTGTCTTGTAATTTGTTTGTCCCCTTTTTTTTTCAGGCGGAATAAGAATATTCTTTTCAAATAAGAAAAGATTTCATTTTTAGTTTAAGCACTTAAAGACAATTATCTTGCTTGAATCCCGTGGATTTTGAATGAAAAGAAGCTGAAATAGAAATGAGATTGTTTAGACTTTGTCTGTTTTCCATCTCTCCCTCTTTAATTTGTATTTATCAGTATGTTTCAGTCGGTCGACATGATCTGTCATCTGCCTTCTGATTGGTAGGAACAGCAGTCGGATTTCACCGGTTGCGTTCAACGCTTCTGGAATCTGCGATTTCACTGCTAACCCGACCGGCAGTGTGTTTGTGTGTTTTTCCGTCTATGTGTCTGTTCGTGCATGTATGCGTCTGCGTGTGGTATTCTTTCTGAATGCATTTGTAATTCATGCACCTGTTGTGTTCTCACTATTCTGTGTTCAAGAATTATGTGCTGTATTTCATACCCGAGCAGTACGATCCTAATGTCAAGTTGGGTCAAGTCCGGTTCGTTCTGTACTGAGGGTTTAAGAGTAAGACCTGAACATGTTCCATTCAAAGGGTTTATAAAGGTATGAAATACAGCACATCATTCTAATAGGTGCACAGAGTAGTGAGAACACAACAGGTGCATGAATTACAAATGCATTCAGAACGCCACACGCACACGCATGCATGCACGAACAGACACATAGACGGACACACACACACACACACACACACACACACACACACACACACACACACACACCTCTCTCTCTCTCTCTCTCTCTCTCTCTCTTCTCTCTCTCTCACAAACACATACGCGGGCGCGCGCACACACACACACACACACACACACACACACACACACACACACACACACACACACACACTCGCGCGTGCGCGCGCACACACACACACACACACACACACACACACAACACACACACACACACACACACACATACGCACACACACACGACCGCACGCACGCACATACGCGCGCGCCCACACACACAAAAAAAAGTTGAAGGGGACAAAAACCAGTGTAGATAAACAAGTCCTCGGTGGGGAGGGCGAAAAGGAGGAGGAGAAGGAGGAGGAGGAGGAGGAGGAGGAGGAGGAGAAGGAGGAGGAGGAGGAGAAGGAGGAGGAGGAGGAGGAGGAGGAGGAGGAGGAGGAGGAGGAGGAGGAGAAGGAGGAGGAGGAGGAGAAGGAGGAGGAGGAGGAGGAGGAGGAGGAGGAGGAGGAGAAGGAGGAGGAGGAGGAGGAGAAGGAGGAGGAGGAGGAGGAGGAGAAGGAGGAGGAGGAGGAGGAGGAGGAGAAGGAGGAGGAGGAGAAGGAGGAAGGAGGAGGAGGAGGAGGAGGAGGAGGAGGAGAAGGAGGAGGAGGAGGAGGAGAAGGAGGAGGAGGAGGAGGAGGAGGAGGAGGAGGAGGAGAAGGAGGAGGAGGAGGAGGAGGAGGAGGAGAAGGAGGAGGAGGAGGAGAGGAGGAGGAGGAGGAGGAGGAGGAGGAGGAGGAGGGGAGGAGGAGAAGGAGGAGGAGGGGAGAAGGAAGGAGGAGGAGGAGGAGGAGGAGGAGGAAACGAGAGGAAAATGAGGAAAGAGGTGAATGAAAAATAGGGCATTAAAGTGTGAATGTTAGCACTATCTTATCAAGGAGTTCCAATACGGAGACGAGAGACGATTCTGATGGATTGTCGTAAATAAATGGTTCTGTTCATAATATACAACTTCAACATTTCCCTGTGCTGTCAGCCAGTGATTTGGTATAGAGCTGTAGATACGGTGTGATCTGTGGATGACCACAGACCATGGATTGTTTGGTTAGCTTTGGACAGCAGTGTCACCAACTAATCTCCATTGACTCGAGAAGAAGAAAACAGCACTTGCTATTTTGTAGCGACACCC
>CM031609.1:54237252-54239752 GCA_018398815.1 Conus ventricosus
AGCTTGAAAGTAGAAATGAAACGTTAGAAAGAAAGAAAAGCTTAACAATATTGAAAAGCAGCAGTACATGATGAAAAAGATAGGTGGTCGCTATTAGAGCACATAGAATGGAGGGAGTGTTTTTTGCGATCAAGGGCTCGATGGGTGCGAAGGGGAAAAAAAGTGAATAAGTATTTTTGTTGTTTAGAGAAAAGAATTTTATGTTAGAAAATGCATTAGTAAAATTGTACTTGATAATGGAATTGAAATAAAAAAACCAATGATATGTAAAAAAAGTAAAACACTTTTATAAAAAGCTTTACGAGGAAAAGGAAGTGGAGACAGTGTTATTAGTGAACTTGTAAATAACCCTGCCTACAATAACAGCGGAGGGAAAAGGCTTAATGGAGGGACTGATAATTTTTAGATGAAGCTAGTGATGCTTTAAAAAATAAAAAAAATAATAAAAGTCCTGGCACGATGGATTCCACCGTTGAATTTTTCAAGGTGTTTTGGGGTCAGTTAGGGGCGTTCGTAGTAAGATCGTTAAAGAGGGATTTTGTAATCAGAACTATCGTCTACTCAAAAAGAGGGTCTAATTGTTTGTTTACCCAACCCGATAAGGATAGGAGTAGATTAAAGAACTGGAGACAAATATCATTATTAATGTGGCGTTATAAAATTGGGGTCTGCATGCCCTTGTAACAGAATTAAGCTCATTTTTACCTTCAATCATAAATGAAGTTTAGTCAGGCTTTGTGCCTAACCGCTTTATAGGTGACAACATAAGATTGATATATGACTTATTGATTATTTGAATAAAAAATAAAATGCCTGGTTTACTTATATGCCTAGATTTTTCAAAAAGCCTTGATTCTGTTAGCTGGAAGTTTATGTCAAAAGTTATGCGTGCATTTGGCTTTATGCCCGTGGGTTAGTACTTTTTATAGGACATTAAATCAGCTGTTTGTGTTAATGGGGTTATCTCTGAATGGTTTCAAATTGGGAGGGGTTGTAGACAAGGGGATCCCATCTCTCCGTGTTTGTTTATTCTATGTGTGGAAATCCCGGGTTGCATTGATACGTCAAAAAAATAAAATAGAAAGGGAAAATTTAAAAAGGTGAATTTCAGAATATAAAATTTTCTCAGTTTGCTGACGACACTGAACTTTTCTTAAATGACAAAAAAGTATCATTTGTAGAAGCTTTGAGCACATTAGATTTTGTTTGGTAAAAGTTTGGTTTTTTAAAACTTAATACAGGAAAGTCGGCGGCTATATGGTTGGGAAACAAACGCAAAATTTCCCAAGAGCGATTTTTGCTCATTTACCTTTGAAAGGAATCCCCGAAATTCAAAGTGCTTGGTGTCTGGTTTAACTAATGATTTAACTGACTGTACGAACTTAATTTGAACGAAAAATTTGCAGAAATTAGAAGACTGTACAAGATATGGCTTAAGCGAAACATAACGCCTTTGGTAGAGTAGCGGTTTTGAAGTCTCTAATTCTGTCAAAAATTACTTATCTATGGATGTTGCTACCAAATCCCCCCGACCAATTGATAGAATCAATACAAATCTCGGTGTTTCAGTTCGTTTGGAGTAGGAAAAAAAAAATAGATTAACAGGAAAGTAGCCGTAAGAAATATTAATGAAGGTGGACTTGGAATTCCTCATATTAAGGATGCAGTAAAAGCATTAAACTCAGCTGGATTCGAAGACTGAAAAAACAGTAATCACAAATGGAAAAGAATTACTCACAACAAATTTATCCCAACATAGCTAAGTTAGATCTATTGGCCCCTCAATACCTGCTGAGAAACACATGTTAAGCAATTTTTGGACCAATGTCTTCGAAAAAATAAAAATTTTAGCTTAAAGGTAAATATTGAAACAACAAGTGATTTTCTTTTGGAACCTAATTTCTCAATCCAAATATTTAGGATAGGTCAAAGAAAACATTTACTACAAGAAATGGGCTGACAAGGATATTTTTCTGATTAGAGATTTGTTAAATGATGATGGAACCTTTTTGACTATGAATCAGTTTTAAACAAAAACATTTTTTAAAGTCGATTTTGTCACTTATAATGGATTGTCGGTGCTATACGTTGCCTATATCAAAAAAGACAGGATTAACCCTTTAACAGTAACGATTCCAATGCACTGACTCACAAAAAAGCTTCAATTGATATATTCCATACCAAAAGGAACGAAGTTTTATTATGATATGCTAAAGGACAAATTAGAACCAAAAAATTGTAAACGAGGAATGAAAAAAAAGAAAGAGAGCTTTTAAATGGAAAAATATTTTCATCAAGGCCAAGGAAAATACAAGAAATCAAACTGAATGGTTCCAAATTTAAGAATTCTGCACCGAATATTAGCAACTTATGTCCTCCTTGCAAATATGAATGTTGTTAACTCGGAGGATTGTTTTTTTCTGTAAAAATGTGGGGGAGGGCAGTATTAATCACATTGTTTGGGCATGTCCACATGTAAAAAAGTTTTTGGGGGGCAGTT
>CM031609.1:54249752-54254752 GCA_018398815.1 Conus ventricosus
CCCAGCTACTGAGCTGAAATAAAATTCCAGTGGAGTGAGGGGAGGGAACGGGGTGGGGGTGGGGGGTGGGGGTGTATACAAGGCAGTCCCGAACGACTCCCTGTCTCGTTTCAACACATCGCACTGTGGACAATTGTCAATACAGCAAAGCTTTGACCTCTCCACCACCCCCTTCCCCCCCCCCCCCTTCCTTGCCACATTGTTGTGGTGTTTTCAATTCATATTGTTTATAGCCCAGCCAACCACGAGGGGCCATATAAGGACTGTCACATCGTCAAAGTCAGTGCCTTACACAGTTGTGAACAAATGACCAGATTTCTTAAAACACGAAAAAATTGCTAAACATTCAAAAAATCTCAGATAAAAAAATGTTCATCACTTTCAGGAACAACAACAACAACAAATCACAGCATGTGAAACATTCACGAACAAGTTTTTCATGGAAGCTGCTGTAAAGTGTTTACGTCTGACATCATAGAAGTCCCAGAACTCTATAAGAATGTGTTTATTGCGAATGGTGCATCACATCAAAAGCACCACGGAGCTCCTACCCATTGTCAAAGACACGTGTGGCCGTAAAAAGAATGGCTTTGTGTAATCTGCCTGAACTGTTTCTTCTTTAGCGTCACCTGTGGCAGACAGTAAAAAAACCATTTTAAAGTTTGGACGGATCTGAACGAGTTTGCTATCCGTCTGCATGTTCCAGTCTTTGGCAGACGTCTGAACAGTTGAATTCAGATCGGTGTGAGGGTTAACCTGCCCGATTCTGTTGGTGGCATTCTTGGCCAGTTCATGAGTCACATCTTAAAAGGAGGAATTTCAATACAGTAAGACTCCTCCACCTTGGCGTCCATTGAAGTGGAATGGAGAATCATTAGAGACTTCATTTTCACACACAGTTTGGTGTTGGACAGTCACGCGAGTGTCTTGCTGGTCACAGACCTATGACAGAAGACTGCACCCCCCCCCCCCCCAAAGCTGCCCACATCACGCTGCTGGCATGGACAGGGTCTGACCAACACCAAGCACCCTGGACATCATCAGACTGTACGGAGCCCTGGGGGACCTGAAGAGGACAGCGGCTTTCCTTCAGGACACGGGAGTGAAGGTCTGTGGTAGTGAACGAGGCAAAAAAGTACAGGCTTGCCCCCCCCCCCCCCCCCCCCCCCCCCCCCCCCAACAAAACAACACCACACACACACACACACACACACACACACACACACACACACACACACACACACACACACACACACACACACACACACACACACCACGCACGCACGCACGCACGCACGCACGCACGCACGCACGCACGCACGCACGCACGCACGCACGCGCGCGCGCACACACACACACGCACACTAGCATCCCGTTCACACAAACATGAATGTCGCCGATGCTGACGTCACTGCTTTATCAGAAATCAAACTCAGTGACATATCAGGTGTACCACGTGTTCTGGGAAGACCAGGAAAAAAATCCCGAGAAAGAAAGTCTGGAACTGTTGTGCCTTGAGCCAGACAGCCACGCCACTTTCATTCTGGAATCCACCGTTTGAACCTGGGCACAAAGTCAGACGAGCCAGACGACTGGTAATGAAAGGTCTGTCGATGTAGACCTCTGTGCTGAGGTCTTGCACGTTCTGACTGACAGCACAGTGACTGCTCATCGTTGTGCTGTTGCGCTGCTTGGACCTAACATCAGATAACTTTGATGGGCTAGTCTCCGATCATCTGGAAAGAAAAAGATCGATGCGAAAGGTCCAGTGGTTACAGCGTTTAGTTCTCAGTCTGAGGGCTACAGGGTCGAATCTCCACAACAAGACGAGACAAAAAAGGTGTTTAAAAGAAGAAGGGGCACATGAAAAGAGATGTTACACGTCACCTGGAACTCATTCTAGTCACATAATGCTTCCGCTATCAGATCCATATGATTCTGGCCCACACTGACCTCAGACTGGTCAGCCAAGCAACGTATTTAGTACATTAGGCAACGCATATTAGTTAAAACGACAAACATGAAACAACAAGGTCTGGGGAGGGAGGCATGAAGTGTATTTTTTTCCCATTTCCAAAGTCAATAGCAACTGAAACCCCTGAGCGTGTATACTCATGCACAACATCGGATACACACGTTATAAAGACCCCACGTCTCAAGTAAGTGTCCGGCAGGGTTAGACAAACACAAAAATATTTTGCAGGCACCAGAAGACACGTAGAAGACATGGACACCACAGTGACTCCTGTGTCTATCATTGTATCCCTACAATCTACCTGTGATGGCCATTGTTCTATGGTAGAGTGTGGAATCTGGCATATTGAGAGCGCTTGAAATAGTATACATTGATGTTACAAAGACACATCTGTTGCAGAAAACTACTGTAAATAATATGTAACATACGTATCATATGATTATGGTAACCTCTGCCCATTCTTCAAGAGACACATCTATTGATTGTTATCTAGAAATGACATTAGAGTCCATGAGGATTGCTAAGATCCTGTTGTAACTTAATAGAGTTGAACTCAGTCTCACATAACAGTACAGTAATGTTTGTTACCCACCATTTTTTTTTATAAGTCTCTAGACTTCACAGCATTTCATGTGTTCGACAAGACAAGCAGCACCTTTCCATCCTAAGGAACTTAACACCACTATTTGATCGCAAACCCTCATAACGGTTTATAAGCAACAGGTACCTTACCAGGTCCCCATACATCATTTTATTAAACGTCTCCAAAGGATCACGCAATAAACATCGGTCTGCCCTCACATTAACTTTTTAAGATTCTAGGCGATTTGGACTCAAAATTCTAAAAGAATGTGATCAATTTTTGTTTTGACATCAACGATCCCTATATCGATACACTCATTAATTGCTCTTTATCAAAGAAAGCGGAGCTTTCTTTTCTTTAGCAACGAAATCAATCCATGACTAAGTTTACCAGAGAAAAAGGAACCCAAATTGCGTTCCTTCGCCCTTCTAGTTTTACCTAATCAAAGAACAATTCTTTATCTATTTTATCGAGAAAATCATCTTTCTAAAGACCATAGATCTAATTGCATCTCTCCTAATATTTCAGTTTTGTATTTATACAACATGTCTGTAGTAGGTTCAGCAGGTTTTGAAGACCAGTAAGACCTGGAAAAAAAAGTAAGACACCATCATCCGCAAAAGCAGCACAAATAATTCCACGTTAATAACAATTTCAATGTTTGACTCAGCATAGAACCTCGTTGAACCTCTATTTCCTTCGATCTGTCCTTTGGCTTCCGTGTATATACCGTGTGGGTGTTTTTCCCCAAGGCTTGTCTTTTCTTGAGGGTATACCAAAATATTCATTTTGCTTTTTATTCGAATTTCTTCGATTTAACATGGTGTGATGATCTTTATTCCTTTTCACTGTGTAGCTGCTGTAGATGGCGAGGATTTTATGAAAAAAGGGAATGTAAACTGCTTATCTGTCTACTTCAGATACAAGAATTGTGTCTTCTTAAAAAATATCCGTCAACACTTACCAGTTATCCATACATTGTTCAAAGATTTCACAACGGGTTCTCTTTTATACCATAGTTCTCGTAGTTTTCTAAAAGCTTATTGTGCCTATAAAACAAAATGCTTTATAAAAATCAGCTACAGTTACTTTAAGCTTTTTACCACGCTGAGACAAACATTTTTTAGGGGGTTAAATCATGGAACGTAGATAGGAAGTTCGATCGATGGTAAGTATTTTTCACCTTCAAAGCAACCTCGTTTGTACCATTCATGACAATTGAATTTGATTCTGATTCCGACGCACAAACAAGTTCTCGATCCCACCCTCACCCCCACCACTATCCACAAACAAACATAGGACACACACACGCACGCACACGTACGCACACACACACACACACACACACACACACACACACACACACACACACACACACACACACACACACACACACACACACACACATCCACCCACTCACCCACGGAGGCTGCTGAAGACGGAAGTCGTAGAGACACAGACATCTTCTTCCAAAACCATCACAAAGCAGTTCCAGACACACCGGATACAATGCTATAAAGGAAAGGGAAAAGACTCTCTCTCTCTCTCTCTCTCTCTCTCTCTCTCTCTCTCTCTGTCCATGTCACACATTAGATGTCTTTTTACGTATAACGGCAAGAATGAAAAATGGCTTATCTGAGCAAGTAGTTTTACCGTAGCAATATAAACAGCTATGATCGTCATTAATTTTCAACATTACACACACACACACACACACACACACACACACACACACACATACACACACACACACACACACACACACATGCACGCACGCACGCACTCACGCACGCACGCACGCATGCACACACACACACGCACGCACGCACACACACACACACACACACACACACACACACACACACGATCTGGCTTTGTGGACATGTCGGGTTTTCCATATATGGAAATATGCAATGACCAAGACACACTCTTGCTCTCTGACGTCAGAAAACCTTTGAATGACGTAACAGGTCACAGAGTTAGACAGCGGCTGCTCCAAGATGGCCTTGCTATAGGCCTACCCGAGGATCGATCCACAACAGTCTTGCAAGGACTGACTATGAAGAGTAGGGGAGAAAACTGAGTGAAACAAAGAAAGTCGGAAACATCGCACTTGTTGGTCTTAAACATCCAACTTGAACGTCGTCACAGCCCGGCTGTGTCGCTATGTGTGCGAACGTATGCATGTCGAGAGTGATGTTTGTTTCTGTAAATCGCTTAGAGCCTTATGTGCTGTATACGTGCATCATCATCATCATCATCATCATCACTATTATTATTGTTGCTGTAATTATCATCATCATTGTTATTTTATTATTGTTATTACTATTATTATTATTATTATTATTATCATTATTATCATCATCATCATCATCATTATATTGTTATTATTATTATTATTATTATTATTATTATTATTATTTGTTGATGGGCACACCGAGC
>CM031609.1:54259752-54262252 GCA_018398815.1 Conus ventricosus
CCCCTTCTCACTATTTTTCCCCCCTCACACACAAACACACATTCTCTGCCCCCTCCCACCCCCTTACTATCCCCCCTCCTTTATCCGTCTAAGGACCTTAACACGTCCATGTAGAGTATGTTAAAGAACCCACGGCGTTCATTGAGCTGCCCCTTCAGGAAATGTGGGCACACATTTCCTCTTGAACCGTGAGGAAACAAGTAAACACTGTTCTGCCTGGATGGAGACGACACAGGGATACACATTTCCTCTTGGATGGTGAGGAAACCAGATATACATTTCTTCTCTGATGGTGAGGAAACCCAGATATACATTTCTTCTCAGATGGTGAGGAAACCCAGATATACATTTCTTCGCAGATGATGAGGAAACCCAGATATACATTTCTTCTCAGATGATGAGGAAACCCAGATATACATTTCTTCTCAGATGGTGAGGAAACCCAGATATACAACTCTTCTCAGGTGATAAGGAAAACCAGATATACATTTCTTCTCAGATGATGAGGACACCCAGATATACATTTCTTCTCAGATGGTGAGGAAACCCAGATATACAATTCTTCTCAGATGATGAGGAAACCCAGATATACATTTCTTCTCAGATGGTGAGGAAACCCAGATATACAATTCTTCTCAGATGACGAGGAAACCCAGATATACATTTCTTCTCGGATGGTGAGGAAACCCAGATATACAATTCTCCTCGGATAGTGAGGAAGCACAGATATACAATTCTCCTCAGATGATGAGGAAACACAGATACACAATTCTCCTCAGATGATGAGGAAACCCAGATATACATTTCTTCTCAGATGGTGAGGCACCACAGATATACGATTCTTCTCAGATAGTAAGGAAACAGGGATAAGCATTTTCTGGTGGATGGTGATGGGTGTTATACACATATCCACTTTGATAGATAGAAATCAGGGGTACACATTTTCAGTAGGACGGCGAGGAGAAAGAGGAACTGATTTTCGTTCGAACGAGGAAGTAGGGAAACTGCGATACACATTTTCTCTCGGATGATGAAAAAGAAGGGTACACATTTCCTCCTGGATGGCTTAACAAAGGGATATATGCAGGAAGAAAAGCAGAAGAGATATAGATTGTTCATAAGCAGGGATGAGAATGCCGAGACACACACACACACACACACACACACACACACACACACACACACAGAGTGAGTGAGAGAGAGAGAGAGAGAGAGAGAGAGAGAGAGAGAGAGAGAGAGAGAACATTTGTGTTTGATTCCCACAAAAAAGAATGAACACACACACACACACACACACACACACACACACACACACACAAGGGCGCATGTACGAGCAGACAGGCACACGCATGCATCACATGTACACATATTGTACACACATACACACTTATTCACATACACACATACATTCCCATATTGTCAATGCTTCTCCCCACACATCTCCCCGTCCTCTCCTACGGCCTGACAAAGCACAGGAAGCTTGATGTCATCAGCAGACTGGTGAGGACAAAAGGGAAACAGACACACCCCTCCGCTTCCACCACACAGTAACAATAGATAGGGCGGAGATGTCACACACACACACACACACACACACACACAGAGGGGGCTGGAGATGTTTATATTCTGTGACCCCTTTTGGGACACGTAGGACAAAATCAACAACAGTAGGGATAAAAATCGCATAAAGAATGAAAAGCGTAGACAAAATGCACTTGTGGGGCAAGTGAAAGTCTACTCTTTCCACTGTTATTTTTAAAAAATCTTTTTCGCATGCACAAAAGTTAAATGATTTTACAAATTTGATAGATTTACTCACGTTTAACAATTACTTTTTAATCACTACAAAACAGTCGTAAAATTATGTAAAGATTTGACACACACAGGGTTGTGTTTTTTTTTTTCTAGAAAAATCAAGCGGTGTTTTAGATTTGCATACTTTAAACTTCATGCCAAGAACATTAACTCTCTCGAAGAGATGACCGGCAATTTTTTTAAAAATCAAATCTGACATTGGAGAAGTTTATGTCTCCTAAACGCAATAAACCTGTTTCAACTGAAATATTCTTTATACAATTAAACCGCGCAGATGTCTCTTAAAAAAAAACTACTTCTATTTAACTTGCACAGTACACATTGTTATCTATACTCGTCAGAATGTAAATTGATGTAATGATTATGTCCCTTGTCTTCTTCTTTTTTTTTTTTTTTTGAATTATCTTTCTTTACGTATATTATGTGAACTGTCTTAAGTAAAGCTGTCCTCTTGAGAGAAAAAATCCTACGGTACACTTCATATTCTGTTTGGATACTTCTTCTGTCTGAGATGACACTAATAATATAACAATCTAGTCATTTGATGTTTATTTTGCACGGATAATGGATATATTCCAAGTTCGCCTACATATGATTTCTGTCGTAGTGCTAAATTCAAATGAAGCAGATGTCTTAGAATTTAAGTTGCAACTTTTCTATTGTTTTAAGGTCACCGTAACCCCAC
>CM031609.1:54272252-54274752 GCA_018398815.1 Conus ventricosus
TCCAAAATGGAATGTGTTGAACATTACCGATCACGTATTGAACCAAAACAGGCTCTGCATAACTTTTACCACAATAATGCATTGAACCATACCAGACTTTGTCTAGCGTTACCGGCATGACGCTTTGAACCATAACAGACAGTCTGAATGACTGAAATTAAACATTGAACCATGACAGGGTGTGCAGACCATCACAAACCAGACTGCCCAAATGGCGCAGGTTCTTCTCTGATGGATGACCTTCTATCGACATGCTGGGTCCATCAGGACAGCTGGCTGTATAGGGTTATGAGAAGACAAGGGTGACTGTTCCAACATCAGTCAGGATCTGCAACGTAACCTGAGGGCATTTGAAGGAGCACATGGCATGGATCTGAGCAAACAAAAAGTGGGCGAAAAGGAAACACGTGACAGACCCACTGAGTGAGTTGACGAAGGAGACGGGCAGCTCCTAGACTTCAACACTTGTTCTTCACAGTGGAAAGAAAAACATCAGAGCCATGGCAACCTCTGATCTGAACAGATGTTGTCTGGCTGGGTGTGCATGAGGTCACCGTGCCGCCTGTTTTTAAAACACGCTCTACCTCCTAGACTTCAACACTTGTTCTTCACAGTGGAAAGAAAAGCAACAGAGCCATGGCAACCTCTGATCTGAACTGATGTTGTCTGGCTCGGTGATGCACGAGGTCACCGTGCCGCCTGTTTTTAAAACACGCTCTGGGGGAGAGGAGGGGAGGGCTGGGGTGGGGAAAAGCGGGAGGGGGCCGCAAGTAGAAAAATGGACCGACGAAAGTCATGCTCACCTTGAAAAACAAAACATAACCCACGAACTAGCTACACCTGCTGCCAGCTCGAGATTGATGGATTCACCTGACCTGAGCGTGTTGTGGTGGGGTCAGGTGTAAGTTGGGGAGTGTGACAGAGGATGGGAGAGGGTTTAGCGGAAAGAGGAGAGTGGAGTGGGGTAAGGAGAGGAGATGGAGAAGTGGGAAGTTGGAATGGAAGGGGGAGGGGGAAAGAAGGTCGTATTCCTGACATTCGTTCCTGTTATCAACAGACCGCTTTGCCCTGACCTCTACACTTTGCCACTCGTCTTGGTTTTTTTTCGTTTTTTTTTTTTTGTCCGCTTTCACCACCCCTTCCTCTTCTCCCCTTCTCCGCCCCCCCCCCCCCTTCCCCCCTCCCCCTTCTTTTTTCTTTGGGCTGGATTCTCTCTAAGATTGTTTGTCAGTGTGCCTGGTCTGAGTGTCATCTATTATCAAACATACAGCACGTCAAATGTAAAACCGAGAACATGCTGCAGTTTGTCAGGGTAATTGATTTTGTTGGAAATGTGGAAGAGCTGGTCAACTGTTATCCAATCACTTTCAGATAAAAAATGTCTGAAATGGGAAGGAGGGGTGAGGATGGTAGTACTCGGTGATGAACTGTCGCAATATTCATTAAGAAGAGGAAAGGCCAATAAGTGTGTTTCCCCCCCCCCCCCCCCCCCGCCTCTCTCACTCTTCATTAATGCCCTCATGCTGTTGGTTACTTTGAGTTTTCATGGGCCGTTAGAGTGGATCGCAGTGTCCATATTCTGTTTCTGTTATTGGTTATGCTCTATGCCTCAAAAATGGCAACAGAGAGAGAGAGAGAGGGAGAGAGATTGAGAGAGAGAGAGAGAGAGAGAGAGAGAGAGAGAGAGAGAGAGAGAGAGAGAGAGAGAGAGAGAGAGAGAGAGAGAGAGACGGAGAGACAGGCAGAGAGGAATGGAGAGAGGTGGGGGAGGGAGAGAGGGAATGGTTAAACGTTGCGATCCTCAGGGTTTTCATGTGAGTAGTGGAGGGTGGGGAGAGGGGGGAGGGGCTTGATTTTTTAAAAAGCCAAAGTTTTGATCATTGTAGTGCAGAAAAGGAGCGAAATGGGAATGGGGGTTGGGGAAACAGGAAATGAGGGAGAAAAATAGGGGGGGGGGGAGCTCAAGTGGTACTATTTTTAAATATGACATGCCTTCAAACAGCAGCAGAAACAGGCAGACAGACACCTGCAGATTTTGTTGTCTGTGAGAACTGGGGGTATGTTGAATTATGCATGTTTTGGACAATCCGCATGTCTGGCATCTCGTCAGGGGAAAAAGACCACAGGAGAAGACAGAGTAGTCGGTAAAGAAATGGGGATAGGGGTGGGATCGGCGATTGTTGGAGAGAGAGAGAGAGAGAGAGAGAGAGAGAGAGAGAGAGAGAGAGAGAGAGAGAGATGTTGGTGTCTGGATTAAACGCAGAAAGGGTTAAAGTACAAGGGAAAAGTGGAAATAAGTAATGGATGAAGAAATGTTGTTTTGTTTTCGAATCAGGACAGATATTCGTTGGCAAAGTAAGATAAAAAAAAAAGAGCCAATACAGAGGAATAGAAAACATAGTCTCTCTCTCTCCCTTCCCCCCCCTCTCTCTCTCTCTCTCCCTTTTCTCATTCTTAATGTGTTTGATTATTCTTCTGTAATTAAAGCTTGCCCTCGTAA
>CM031609.1:54279752-54294752 GCA_018398815.1 Conus ventricosus
GAAGAGGGATGGTAGCCGAAAGAAGCTGAAAAAGAGTGAGTCGTTTCTCTTTGGTTTTGTTTCACATCTCTGTCTCTTTTGTTTCTTTATGAATCGAGCTAAGCGCTTAACAAAATCGGGAAACTTCCATATGACTGGTATAAACCAATAGCTTCCCTCAGCTGTTGGAAATGTCGCTTCGGAATTGTGGACTGACACTGTGAGATTGTGAGTCTACAGCCATCCATATAAGTGAACAGAGTATGTCACTGAATAAACCGACCCTTTCAATGTCTACAACCATGCACATATATGAACAGACTACATCACTGAATGAACCGACCCACTGAATGCTTACAACCATCCACATATGTGAATGGACTATATCACTGAATGAATGAACTGACCCACTGAATGCCTAGAACCATCCACATATGTGAATAGACTATATCACTGAATGAACCGACCCACTGAATGATTACAACCATCCACATATGTGAATAGACTAATATCACTGAATGAACCGACCCACTGAATGCCTAGAACCATCCACATATGTGAATAGACTATATCACTGAATGAACTGACCCACTGAATGCCTAGAACCATCCACATATGTGAATAGACTATATCACTGAATGAACCGACCCACTGAATGATTACAACCATCCACATATGTGAATAGACTATATCACTGAATGAACCGACCCACTGAATGCCTAGAACCATCCACATATGTGAATAGACTATATCACTGAATGAACTGACCCACTGAATGCCTAGAACCATCCACATAATTATGTGAATAGACTATATCACTGAATGAACCGACCCACTGAATGCCTAGAACCATCCATATATGTGAATTGACTATATCACTGAATGAACCGACCCACTGAATGTCTAGAACCATCCACATATGTGAATAGACTATATCACTGAATGAACCGACCCACTGAATACCTAGAACCATCCACATATGTGAATAGACTATATCACTGAATGAACCGACCCACTGAATGCCTAGAACCATCCACATATGTGAATAGACTATATCACTGAATGGATGAACCGATCAACTGAATGCTCACAACCATCCACATATGTGAATAGACTATATCACTGAATGGATGAACCGACCCACTGAATGCTTACAACCATCCACATATGTGAATAGACTATATCACTGAATGGATGAACCGACCCACTGAATGCTTACAACCATCCACATATGTGAATAGACTATATCACTGAATGAACTGACCTATTGGATGTGTGTAACCATCCATATAAGTGAACAGACTATATCAATAACAAACCAACCCACTCAGTGTATTTGCAATTGTCCAGACAGGCTGCAATTTTGCTGAATAAACCGACCCACTGACTGTGTCAGCAACCATCCACAAAGATGAACAGCCTATATCACTAAATAAACCAACCCACTGACTGTGTCTTTAATTAGCCATTCACGTAGGTAAACAGTCTATTACTAAATGAACCGGCCTACTGACTATATCCTCGACCATCCACGTAACTGAACAGACAATGAACCGACTCACTGTGTCTTTAATTGACCATCCACACAGGTGAACTCTACATTACAAAATAAACTGACCCACTGACTGTATATGTAGCCATCGACATAGATGAACAGACACTATCGTTAAGTGAATCAACTTACTGTATCTTTGATTAACCATCCACATCGGTGAACAGACAATATCACTTAAGAAAAGCCAACTCACTGACTTTGTCTACAAACTTTCATAAAGGTGAATAGACAAAATCACAAAATAAACCAACGCGCTGGCTGTATTTCCAACCATCCACATAGGCGAACAGACTATACCACTAAACGAACTGACCCATGTCTTTAATTAACCATCCTCGTATGTCAAAAGAATACGTCACCGAATGAATCGACCACTGACAGACTGTGTTTTTAGCCATCCACTTTGATGAACAGATTGTATCACTTAACGAACTGGCCCACTGAAAACCATCCACATGAGTGCACAGCTCATTTGACTGAATGAACCAATCCACTCATTGACTCTTCCACAGAACTGATGCAGCACCAACTGACAGAGGAAGACCCGCCCGGGGTATGTTTCTCTTGGCCGCTCACATCAGCAATGCGTCTGCGATTGTTGTTGACGTTTCCTCAATAACATTGTAGGAAATTGTCACGACATGTACCTGACTGACGCCAGGAGGGGGATTGCTTTTATTTTGGATTTTTTTTTTTTGGGGGGGGGGGGGGGGGGGGGGGGGGGGGTGGTAATACTTTAATATAGCTCGTTACGCAAACTGGACTGCTTCAGCATCATTACCTTCTTGCAGCATGCTAGGTCCATCATGACTGCTGGCAGTGTAGGGCTCCCAAGGGGACAAGGGTAATTGTTCTGGCAACAGGCGGGATCTGTGACATAAGCTGAAGGTGTTTGGATCAGCACGTGAAATGGGTCAGAGCAAAACAGAAAGTGGGTCAAATGAAAACACATGGCAGACTGGCTGAATGAAGGAACGAATGAAGGGGATGAGCAGCTCTCTGACTTCAACAGTTGTTCTCCACAGGGGAAAGAAAAGCAATTGAGCCATGGCAATCTCTAGTCTGGACAGACGTTGTCAGCAACACTATGCATGAGGTCACTCTGCCGCCTGGTTTTTAAACACACCCTGGTGGAAGGAGGGTGGAGGGGAGGAAGGGGGGGGGAGAGGGGGGGGGGGGGGGGGGGGGCTAGGGAGCCGCAAGTAGAGAGAAAAGAGCCTACGACATGCTTACTTTGTATAAAGAAATCAAAACCCGTGAACTAGGTACACCTGCGGCCAGCCGGTGAATGATAAGATTCAACTGACCTGAGCGTGTTGTGGCGGTTAGGGGGGACAGAAAGGGGCCAAGAGAAGGTTGCAAAGCGTGAGGGAGTGTGCTGAGTGGAGCGAGGAGAGAGAGCAGAAGTGTAAGGAGTAGGAATGGGGCGGTGAGGGGAGCGGGGGGGGGGGGGGGGGGGGGGGGAGGCAAGGGAAATGGGAGAGAAGGTCGTGTTCCTGACATCCCTTCCTCTTTCTCAACAGACCCACCTTGTTCTGAATTCCACGCCTTTGGCTCTCTCCTCTTCTTGGTTTTTTTTTGTCTCTCCTTATTGCCATCACTTTTCCTTCACCCCCACCTCTACTGTCCCTCCCTATGGATCGGGTTTTCTCTCAGCCTCTTTTCCGGTGTCACAGTTCCCATAATCATGATGTTCATAATCGTTTTTTTTCTCTCCCTATAACAACCTTTCCTATATTTAATGTAGTTCCAGTTTCAACTCTCAGATTTTCTGTAATGAATACACAGATTTCATTTCACTTTATTTTCAAGAATATAAACCCTTCTGGATATAACTAGAAACAAAGATGTATTGCAGAATGAAGTGTGTTGATCAGATTGAAGGTGAATTGCACAAGCGTCCATGAGTGCCGCAAGAGATTTTTCACCTCTGTCATACAACAGCCTTATCACAGGAACGTGCACACACACACACACACACACACACACACACACACACACACACACACACACACGATCCTCTGCCCCAGGAACAAAGTATTATGGGGAACGTCATCGTGGACAACATGATGTCTGACCTCATTACGTAGAGCTGTAGTTCTCTCCCTGTCGACTTCCTAGTATTAAGTCCTACAAGGAATATGGCTCACCTCAAGAGGCAGTGTCTCTTTCTTGTTGGTGCTGTTGGGTGTGACAGCACTGGAGTAATACTACTTCCGTGTTTATCATGCATGGACCATCAAATCAAACACCAGCAAAATATACTTAAATACATATAAACCAACCAAAGGAACTGAATAGTGACTCTTATTCAAGGCACAGTTTCCAATGGACAGGCGAGCTTTGACAAATACGACATCATTTGACTTCAAGAACACGCACTCAGACACTCACACACATACGCACACACACACACACACACACACACACACACACACACACACACACACACACACACACACACACACACACACACCACACACACACACACACACACTTTTACACGGTGGAAATCCTGGGATGGCTTTCATGATTAGCTGGGCTGTGGACCGCATAACTTGAACTGATTTGCAGTTCAAATCTATAGATACTTTATAATGTATCAGATCTGTCAATGTACTAATAGAATAGATTAATACGTGAAGGACAGAAAGAAAGGGTGAAGGACAGATTATTCCACTATTACTAAAGGACACTATACACCATCACCACAAACAATACAAACCCATCCAGTGACACATACCTACCCCCCCCCCCCCACACACACCACACACATTTCTTTATTATTCTATCCTATTTAGTTTATTTATCTAAGCTTATTATTTTATTTTAATCAATTTATTTCATTCATTTAATTTATTTTATCTTATTATACTATTATTTTATTTGATATTTATTTATTTTGTCTAATATCACCTTTGGGTGAACAGACGTTAAATCAAAGATGATGACACACACACACACACATACACACCCACACACACACACACACACACACACACACACACACACACACACACACCACACACACGTGCACAGAACACCCGCTCCCTGGACAGCTGTCAGTAACAGAATCACCAGGACATAGTCTTAATAAAATGCCTGGGAGAAATGGAGATGAATGCTTGTCCAATGGGTGGATGCTCCGGGTATGAGAGACGAATTGCAGAGGACCTCCATGATTGAATGTAAGTACCGATATAAGAGAAAATGCAAAATTCGTGCATTTGTGTGGGCATGCATGCATGCATAAATGCTTCAACGCGTGCATGCATGCATGAACGCAGCGATCAGTTTAATAGATATTAATCCTTCCACAAAACGGGACAGAAAGAAATTAACCCAGAAACTGAGCGAATGGAGGAAGGGGAGATGATAAAAAGACCCACATTTTCCCACCCCAACTTGCGCGCACTCAAACGCGCGCTCGCGCGCGCGCGCACACACACACACACACCACACACACACACACACACTCACACTCACACACACACACACACACACACACACACACAAGCAGACAAACAGACGAACAATCAAATCATTGATTGTTGAAGAACAGCACCGAGGAGAGAGAGAGAGAGAGAGAGAGAGAGAGAGAGAGAGAGAGAGAGAGAAGAGAGAATCAAGTGGAGGGAGGTATGCAAATGAAGGAGGATGGCGGGAAGGGGGCCACAAACGCAGAGATAAAGAAACAGATAGACGACTCCAAGTACAAACAACAATGGACAATGAAGGAAAATGACTCGATAAATCGCAACGAAATTTCAGCTCACAAACTGTCTTAGAAGAAACGAAGACGAAGAAAGCGCTATAAACCTAGGAAGATACGTACATCGCGAGCAGAGAAATTGTTCACAATGTATTCTTTTCAGAGGAACAACAAATCATTATGTTTGTATGACAGCCGGTGCGGTAGCCATATCAGGTTTAACGATTCACAGAAACGGTTTGAAGATGCTTTGTGAATCGCCAATCTTCTGGGCCAGTGAATGTCAGTCAGTGAAGTTTGTATCCGGGGGGGGCCCTTTCCCCCCTTCCAAATTAATATATGCAAGGGGTTAAAAACCCCAAAGGCCCCGGGAAAAAGGGAAAAAATACAAACACCTGAAAAAAAGGTTTGGGCTGGAAATTTAAAAAACCAAAAAACCACCCCTTGGGGGGGGGGGGGGGGGGGGGGGGGGAAAAAAAAAAAAAAAAAAAAAAAAAAAAAAAAGGGAATTAAAAAAAAATTGGGGTTAAATGTCCCCAAAGAGGAAGAAAAAAACAGGGGGTTAAAAAATGAAACGACAAAAAAAAATTTTTTCCGGGTGGTTTTGTCTGATAGGGGGTAAAAACTGATAAGGCCAATTTTTTTGCCCCAAACCAATCCACCCTTGGTTTGGTATGAAAAAATGGGGGGGAAACCAAAAGAATTTTAAAAGAGGGGTTTTCTTTTTGGGGGTTTTTTTTCCCAAAAAATCTCTGCCCTTTTTTTTAAATTAAAAGGGTTGGGCAGAAAGGGTTAAAAAAAAAAAAACGGGAAAAAAAAAAGGGGGAAACGGGGAATAGAAAAAAGGGAAGGGCCCCCAAAAAAATGGGGGAAAGGGTGTTTTGGTGGGGGAAAAATGAAAAACCTTGTAAAAAAAAAATTTTTTAGCACCCACCAAAAAATTTTTTGAAACAAGAAAAAGGGGGGTAAAAAACTGAAAAAAGGGGGACCCTTTGTTTTTTTCTAAAAAACCGGGTTTTTTTTTTTATAAACGACAAACTTTTTAAAATGGGGGAAAACCCAAATTGACCTTAAAAAAACCCAAAACCCCTATGGGGAAAAGGCTTTCAATTGGGGGAAGGGAACCCCCTTGAAGGGCCTAAACCCCTTTTAAATAGTGAAAGATATTCACTAAAATTAAAACCAAACCCCTTTTCTGTTCCCAACCATCCAAATATTAAAACCCCCCTAAACACTGAATGAAACCGACCCCCCCCTAAAGGGTTTAAACCCCTCCAAAAATATGTGAATGGACTAAAATCCCCGGAAGGAACGGGCCCCACTAAATTGGCCTTTAAAACCCAAATCCCCATTTGTGAATGATATATCACTGAATAAACCGCCCCCCACTGAATGATTACAACCATCCACAAATGTGAATAGACTATATCCCCTTGAAAAAAAACCGGGCCCCCACTGAATCCTAAACCCACCCACTTTATGTAATTTAGACTATATCACTAAATTTAAAAACCTGCCCCAAATTTGAAGGGCCAAAAACCTTTCCAAAATTTATGTGAATAGACTATTTTACTAAATGAACCGACCCACTGAATGTTAAACCATCCAAAAAATTAAATTTGGGACTATTTCACTAATGAACCGCCCCACTGAATGCCTAAAAACCATCCCATATTTGAATAGCCTAAAACACTAAAGGGAACCCGACCCCCGGGGAATCCTAAACCCCCCACAAAATTTGGAATGGGACTATATCAGGGAATAGACCGACCCACTGAATCCCTTAAAAACCTTTCCCATAATGAAAAAGACTATATCACGAAGGGAAAAACCCAAAACTAAAATGCCCCAAAACCATCCCCATATGTGAATAGACTAATCACGAAGGGAAACCGACCCATGAATCCTTAAACCCAAACCCCATATGTAAATTTGACTATTCACGGGGAAAGGAAACCACCCACTAATCCCTTAAAACCAAATCCACATTTTGTGTTAGCTAAATAACTGAAGGGAATAAACCTTTTAAGGGTTGTAAACCATCCAAAAAATTGAAGGCCCTATATAAATAAAAAAAAAACCCATCTGAATTTCAACCAGAAAAGAAAAAATTTTCCTGAATAAACCCCGACCCCTAAATGTTACAAAAAATCCAAAAAATTTGAAAGCC
The DNA here is from genome assembly GCA_018398815.1 of Conus ventricosus. Lineage (NCBI taxonomy): Eukaryota > Metazoa > Mollusca > Gastropoda > Neogastropoda > Conidae > Conus > Conus ventricosus. The sequence goes on from CM031609.1 coordinate 54,287,169, forward strand.
TATTTTCATAAATAAACCCCCCCAGGGATTTTTTTAAAAACCATCATATAAACAGTCTATTAATAAAAAACCCCTATGAAAATTTCCTGGTAATTTTTCGGGTCCGCCCCATGGGGGCCCCCGGAACCACCCAAAAAGGGGGGGGGGAACCAAAAGAACCCCCCCGACGGTTTTTTAATTAGAAGGGAAAATTTTTTTACGGCCGGGGCCTTGCCACCCTGAATGGGGGGGCCGGCGGGGAAAGAACCCTCCCCTGTGGTTTAATTACCAAAAAGGTAACAAATTTAAAAATCTGACCCATTTGAGGGTTTTAATGTAGCCAAATGGGCATAGAATAAAAACAACACTATCTTTAAAGTGTTTTCAACTTACTGTATTTTTTGTTTAAAACCTTTTCCAACTTGGGTGAAAAAACAAAAACACTTAAGAAAACCCAAACCCTCACTGACTTTGTCTACAAACTTTCAAAAAGGTGAATGGACAAAATCAAAAAAAAAAACCAACGCGCTGGCTGTATTTCCAACCCAAAACATGGGCGCCAGACATCCCCACTAAACGAACTGACCCATGTTTTTTAAATTTAAACCATCCCGTATTTTCAAAAAAATACGTCCCGAATGAATGGGACCCATGACAGACGGGTTGTTTTTGCCATCCATTTTGATGAACAGTTTGTATCATTTAAACAAAACGGGCCCACTAAAAAACCATCCCCATGAGGGCACAGCCTTTTGACTGAATAAACCCAAATCCCTCATTGACTCTTCCACAAAAACTGATGCAGCCCCAACGACAGGGGAAGGGAAACCCCCCGGGGGAAATGTTTTTCCTTTTGGGCCCGCTAACATCAGCAACGTCTGCGATTTTTGTTGCGTTTCCTCAAAAACATTGTGGGAAAATTTGGTCACGACATGTACCTAAAAGACGCCAGAGAGTGGGGGATTCTTTTATTTTGGATTTTTTTTTTGTGGGGGGGGGGGGGGGGGGGGGGGGGGGGGCGGTGGGAATACTTAAATACTCGTTACGCAAACTGCTGTTTCCCAGCTTTCATTCCCTTTCTTGCAGCATGCTAGGTCCATCAGGGACGGGGGGGCCCTTTGTGGGGCCCCCAAGGGGAAAAGGGGTAATTGTTCTGGCAACAGGCGGGACCCTGTGACTTTAAGCTGAAGGTGTTTGGATCACACGTAAAAAGGGGTTCGGGCAAAACAGAAAGGGGGGTAAAATTTAAAACACATGGCAGATGGCGAAAAAGGGAACGAATGAAGGGGGATGAGCAGCTCTCGACTTCAACAGTTGTTCCCACAGGGGAAAAAAAAGGGCAATTGACCCATGGCAATCCCTATTTTCGGGACAGACGTTGCAGCAAAAACTATGCATGAGGTCACTCTGCCGCCGGGTTTTTTAAAACACCCCCTGGTTTGGAAAAGGAGGGGGGAAAGGGGAAAAAGGGGGGGGGGAGGGGGGGGGGGGGGGGGGGGTGGGACCGAAAGTAAGAGAAAAGACCCTACGACATGCTTATTTTGGGATAAAAAAAATTAAAAACCCGGGGTAATTAGGTACCCCGGGGCCCACCCGGGAATTTTTAAATTCAATGACCTGAGCGTTTTTGGGGCCCGGTTGGGGGGGCAAAAGGGGCCAAGAAAAGGGTTTGAAAAAGGTGAGGGGGGTGCGAGTGGAGCGAGGGGGAGAGGGGCAGAAGTGAAAGGGGTTGGGAAATGGGGCGGGGGGGGGAGCGGGGGGGGGGGGGGGGGGAAAAAGGCGGGGAAAGGGGAAAGAAAAAGGGGCCGACACCCCTTCCTTTTTCCCCAAACGACCCACCTTGTTCTAAATTCCACCCCTTTTGGGCTCTCTCCTCTTTTTGGGTTTTTTTGTTTTCTCTCCTTATTGCCATCATTTTTCCTTCACCCCCACCTCTACGTCCCCCCCTATGGATCGGGTTTTCTCTCGCCTCTTTTCCGGTGTAAACAGTTCCCAAAATCTTTATTTCATAATCTTTTTTTTTTTCTCTCCTTTAAAAAATTTTCCCTTTTTTAAAATGTGGTTCCCCATTTTCATTTCTCAGTTTTTCGGTAATGAATACACAGTTTTCATTTCACTTTATTTTCAAGAAATAAACCCCTTTTGGGTTTAAATAAAACAAAGTTGTTTTGGGCGAATGAAGTGATTTGATCAGATTAAAGGGTTTTGAATTGCACAATCCAGGAGGGGCCGCAAAAAGTTTTTTTCACCTCTGTCATACAACACCTTATCACGGGAAGTGCACACACACCCCACACACACCCACACACACCCACAACACACCCACACACACGACCCTCTGCCCGGGAACTTTTTTTTAAAAATAGGGGGAAACCGTCATCGTGGAAACATGATGTCGCCTCTTTACGTAGAGCTGTATTTCCCCCCCTGTCATTTCCTAGTATTAAGTCCTCCCAAGGAATAGGGGCCCCCACCTCAAGGGGCCTTTTTCCCCTTTCTTGTTGGTTGGGGGTTTGGGGGTGACAGCACGGGGGTAATACTATTTCCCTTGTTTTTTCATGCATGGCCCAATCAAATATAACACCGCAAAATATATTTTAAATACATAAAACCCAAAAAAAAGGGAAAATGAATAGTGACTCTTTTTAAAGGCACGGGTTTTCCAATGGACAGGCAGCTTTTGAAAAATTTACGAAAATAAATTTGACTTTCAAAAAAACACGCACTCAGGACACTCAACACTTTCGCACACACACCCAAAACACACACCACCCACCACCACACACTCCCCCAAACACACACAACCCACCCCCACACACGCACACACACACACACACACACTTTTACAGGGTTTTGGAAATCCTGGGGATGGTTTTTCATGATTAGCTGGGCGTGGACCGCATAACTTGAACTGTTTTGCAGTTAAAAATCTTTTGATATTTTTTAATTTTACAGATCTGTAAATGTACTAATAGAATATTAAAACGTAAGGGACAGAAAAAAGGGTGAAGGAAAAGATTTTTTCCACTATTACAAAAGGGACATTTACCCCCAATCACCACAAAAAATTACAAACCCACCCAGTGACACATCCCTACCCCCCCCCCCCCCCCCAACCCACACAAAATTTCTTTATTATTCTTCCTATTTATTTTATTTATCAAAAGCTTATTATTTTATTTTAACAATTTATTTCATTCATTTAATTTTTTTATCTTTTTAATACTATTATTTTATTTGAAAATTTATTTATTTTGTCAAATTTTCCCCCTTTTGGGGTTAAACAGACTTTAAAATCAAAGATGAGGGAACACACACACACACAAAATCCCAAAACACACACACACCACACACCCACACAAAAACCACACACCCCCACACACACACACACACACACGTGCACAGAACCCCGCTCCCGGACAGCTGTAGTAACAAAATCACCAGGACATAGTTTTAAATAAAATGCCTGGGAAAAATGGAGATAATCTTGCCCCAATGGGGGATGTTTCCGGGAAATGGGACGAATTGCAGAGGATTTTCCCATGATTGAATGAAAAGTCCGGGGATATAAGAAAAAAAGAAAAATTCGTGCTTTGGGGTGGGCTGCAGGGCATGCTTAAATGCTTCAACGCTGCATCATGCATGAACGAAAGCGATAAATTTAATAAAATATTAACCCTTTCCACAAAAGGGGGACAGAAAGAAATTAACCCAGAAACTGAGCGAATGGGGGAAAAGGGGAGATGATAAAAAAAACCCAAAATTTTCCCCCCCCAAAATTTGCGCGCACTAAAACGCGCGCTCGCGCGCGCGCGCACACACACAACACACAACACCACACACACCCACTCCCACTCACACCCACACACACACACACACACACACACAACGGGACAAACAGAGGGAAAAATCAAATCATTAAATTTTTGGAAGAACAGCCCCCGGGAGGGGAGAAGGAAAAGGGGAGAGGAGAGAGGGAGGGGGGAGAGAGAGAGAGAGGGGAATCAAGTGGGGGGGGTATGAAATGAAGGAGGATGGGGGGAAGGGGGGCCACAAACGCAGAGTAAAAAAACGTTTGGGAGGCTCCAATACAACCAACAATGGAAAAATGAAGGAAAATGACTCAAAATTTAAATCCCCAACAAAATTTAGCTCAAAAAACTGTTTAGAAAAAAAACGAAGACAAAGGAAAGCGCATAAACCTGGGAAAGTACGTACACGCGACCCGAAAAAATTGTTCACAATGAATTTTTTTAAAGGGGAAAACAACAAACCCTTTTTTTTGTATAAACACCCGGTGGCGGTCCCCCTACCCGGTTTTATAACTTTTTAAACAGAAAGGGGTTTTGAAGAGGGCTTTGTGAATCCCCAATTTCGGGCCCAGTAAAATGCCCTTTCGGGATAAAGGGGCCCTTTCTAAGAAAGGTATCCGTCCTCCCCTCCCCACCCACCTCTCCCTCTCTTTTTTCCTTTGTCAATTTTTTTTTCCCAAATTTCCTTCAGTTTCTCTTTTTCCACCCTTCATGTTTTTCCTGATTTTTTTTTTGGGGGGGGAAGGGGGGGAAAGGAGGAGGTTTAAAAAAAGTATTGTAAAAAGGGGGCGGGGGTGGGGGTGGGGTGGGGGGGGGGGGTTTGGGGGGTGGGGGTTTACTTTATACTTCCTTTTTTTTTGTTTCTGTTTTTTTTTCCCCAAACCCCCCCCCCATGTCGCACCTCCCTTTTCTTTTTCACCCTTCCTTTTCCCCCCTCTCTTCCCAAAGTAAGGTTTCCGACCACTTTTTCCCGTCTGGATTAAAAGTCGATTCAAAAAGGTAGTTTTCTTTTGGGAAAACAGTGGAAAACTTTGCGGTCAGGGATAGGGTAACAGTGGGGAATACTCCGGATCTTTTAAAAAATTGGAAAAAAGAAAAACGCACTGGGGGACAAAAAAAAATGTAGAATGTGGAGATTTGAAAAATTTTAAAAAGGGAAATTTTTTAATTGGAAAAACCGGAGGGGTTAAAAAAGCCGGAAACCCGCTTTCCCCTTTTTCCCCTTTGGAAAGTTTTGGGAAAAATTTTTAAACTTTGGGGGAAAAGTGCTTTTTGGACCCCCCAAAGGGTTTTTAAGTTCTTCCAAGGAAGGGGCCCCCCTTTGGTTTTGGCCCTTTTTTGCGGTTTCCCCCCTTGGGGGTATTTAAACCCCCCCAACCCTTTTTCCCCCCCCTTTTTTAAAACCCTTAAAGAGGAGGGATTTCCACCCCCCCCCCCCCACCTTCCCCGGGCCCCCCCTTAAAAATTAAAGGGGGGGTTTTTTGGGAACGGGTTGCTTTCGTTCCTAAAAGGAGGCCCAACTATAAACTCCCAGGCATCCTTTAAAAAACCCTTTGGGGAATTTTTTTGGGGGTTTTTTTTCTTTTTTGGAATGGGGAGGGAAGGGAACCTTTGGAAGGGAGGGGGCCAAAGGGGCTTGCCTTTTTTGCGGGTTGGAAAAAATTTAAAAGGAAAAAAGGTGGAAGTGGAAAAATTGTAAAACGTTAAAAGTTGGTTTGACCGGGGTTTGGGCCTTTTTTTCCCCAAATTAAAATAAAATAAATAAATTAAATTCCAAGGGAAGGGGGTTTATAAAAAAAAGCGGGATAGTGTAGGGCCCTGTTTTAAAACCCGGGTTTTGAAATGGGGGGGGGGTTTGGTGGGGGGGGAAAAATTGGGGTAGTTGAAATAGCCAAAAAAGCCCCCTTTTTTTAACCAAACCTAAATTTCCCTTCTTTATGGTTTAAATGGTTTTGCCCGGGGGAATTAAAACCTTTTAAAAACACGAATTTCCTTTGGGAAAAATTAAATTTTGTTCTAATTTTTGGGGGAAAAACGACGGGAAACCCTGGGCCTGCTTTCTGGTCGTTGGGGGGGCGTTTGGTTTAGTTTTTATTGAAAAAAACCAAAAGTTTGGTTTTCTGGGGCCCCGGGGAAGGGCAAAATCCCCTGTTAATTAATTCTTAAAAAATTGTTGAAGCTTTTTTTTTTAAAAAGGTTTTGGGGTTTTTTTAAAATTTTTATGGTTTTGGGGGTTTTACGGTTTTTTTCAGGGGTGGGTTTGGGGGGTAAAAAGGTTTTTGGGGTTTTAGGTCCTGGTTTTTTTAGGGCCATTCTAACTCTTTGGAAAAAAGGTTTTCACTTTGGGTTTCCCTCCTTTTCCTTTTTAAGTTCTTTTTTTTTCCCCTTCCTCCCTCCTTTTTCCCCCTTTCTCTTCCCTTTTTCCCCCCTTCTTCATTCCTATTTTTTTTCCCCCAAAATTAAAAAAAATTCTTTTCTTCCCCCCTTAAACCCCCTCCCTGCCCCTTTTCTTTTTCCCCCAAAATTCTTTTTTCCCTTTTCCTCTCCCTTTTTTCACTCTCTTTCCCCGGGTTTTCGGGGTTTTCCTCCCCCGGGCCTTTTAATTTTTCTTTTCCTTCTTTTTCCGGGGCCTTTTTCCCCCCCTTCTCCACTTTTCCTCCCCTCCTCCGCTCCTTTCTCCTCTCTCCCCTCTCCTCCTCTCTCCCTCTCTCCCCTCTCCTCTCCTCTCTCTGAAATGTGGGGTGTGTGTGCGGCGCGTGTGTTGTGTGTGTGTGTGTGTGTGTGGGGTTTTGGGGGTGTGGGGGTGGTTTTGTGTGTGGGGGCAGGGCGCGCCGTGCGTGCGTGCGTCGTGCGTGCGTGCGGGGCTGTGTGCTGCGTGCGTGTGTGGGGGGGGTGTGTGTGTGGGAAAAATGACTTTTTAAACCATAACAGGCTGGGGAAGTAGAAAGGTGAGGTAGGTTTCACGCCCCAAAACCCGGGGGAGGCAGGAGGAGGGACCCCCGGACAGCCCCTTAGGAACGAATCAATGGCGGGGAAATGCTCGGGATACATCGTGACATCCATGTGAGGGGCCCCCCCCCCCTTTTCATAAAACCCTAGGGGCGATTGCAACGGGGGGGCAACAGCGGAAAAGAAAAAAGGTAAACAAAGACAGATTCTTTTAAGCGACCGTTTTGGGGTTTTGGGCGTCCCCCAAAAGGGGGACATACATAATGAAAAAGACAGTCAGCTCCCTTGTAAGGCCGAACTGTCCCTATTAAACCCAACTAGCTGACAGGGATTAAACCTTTTTAAAAAGGGTTTTTTTTTCCATTCAAAATGAGTTTTTGGGGGTTAATAGGGGTATTTGTTTGTTTGGTTGTTTGTTTTTTTTCCCTTTTTTTTTTAAGCTCCTTATAAGGCGACAACAAAAAAACCCAAAACCAAAAACCAACGCGGGCTCACTTAAAAAGACTTGAACGTACTGGCAAAAACCCATAATAGCTGGTCTTTCACGGGATTTTCCACATTGCTAATTAAAAAACCCCCCCCGGGGGGAAAAACCCCATGACAGAGCATGGGCCCCTGTGACATCGAACGTCGATGTGAGGGCCCTATGAAAAACCCTACGGGCGTTCGGGCGGGTGCGAGGCTTGCGGGCTTGTGGTGCAAACAGATTTAAAAAAAGTTTAAAAAAAAAAAAAAACGACTGATTTTTTTTTTAGGGTATCTCCCCAAAGGGGGGCAAAACCTGATGAAAAAAAAAGGGAGTCAGCCCTTTAAAGGGCCGAAATGTACCTGCTTTCAACCTTTT
>CM031609.1:54297252-54312252 GCA_018398815.1 Conus ventricosus
GCAAATTATAACTTTTTAAAAAAAACCCCGTCCTTTAAGGTTTCACCTTTTAGAAAAAAATTTAACCTTTAAAAGGCATGTGGGTTGTCTTTTCTTAGGACAAAAATTTAAAATTTTGCAACGGTTTTGCCTTTTTGTCGTAAAAAAAGAAAATTTTTTTTGGGGTTTTAACAAAATTTTTTTTTTTTCATTTTTCAAAAAAACCCGCGGAGGGAAAAAAAATAAAGGAAAAAAAATTGAAAAAGAAACAAGAAGAAGAAAGGAAAAAGAAAAAAAAAAACTTATCAACAAAGGTCGGTTGGGAAAAAAAAAAAAGAAAGAATTTTCCTTTAAAAGGGGGGGGGGAAAAAATAAAAAAATTTTTCCCCTCCGGGGCAAAAAACGCCCAAACAGGGGGGGGACAACCAAAATTTTTTCCCAAACCCCCTTTTTTTGGGGCAAGCCCCCTTTTGGGGAACCGCATGGGTTTTAAAATCCCCTGGGGCATCAGGGGAAAAAACCGCCCCTGGGAAAGACCGCTCCCAAAGCAAAGCCAAAGGGTTTAAAACATCCTTCCCCCCCACAGAGACAACCCATGACTAAAGTTTCTTTCATGCATCCAGAAAAAAACGCCGTTTTATGGGCACTCCTCGTCCGATCAACAACAACAAGAAATCGAGAGGTTCCTGGAAAACATTAAAAGACCAGGTTTTCTGGGGAAAAAAAGCCAGACAGAACATTTCCCCACTAAAGTGATGGTCCATTCCCTCGCCTCAACCCGCCTCGTGTTTAACCCTCTCCCGGACTACCCCACTGGCTGCTGCACGTCCTCCATCTGATTTCCCACGACCATCAAAGGGCCCTTACCACTCGTGAAGGATGGGAAAAACCCCTTTTTTGTAAAACCGGGCCCAACCCGGGGTTGTTTTTTTTTTTCGGTTTTCCTCGCCTTGGGATCGAGGACGGGCGGTTTTAAAAATGTTTTAAACACCCAAACCCAAATTCTCTTTGGAAAAATGGTATAGAAAGGGGGGGGGAAGAAAAAAAAGGGGGAGTTCCTGGGCCCGACGCCCCCCACCCCCCCCCCCCCCCCGGGGAAAAAAACCCAAAACATGTTTGGGGGGCAAAGGGGTTTGGGTGGGGGTTCCCGATTGAGAGTCTTGCTGGGTTCCTTTTTAACGGAAACGAAAAAGGGACACTCCCCCAAAACGATAGGATCCTCGTTACAAGGGAAACTTTTTTTAAAATCGTGGGCCTGGGGTCAGGGCCCCTCCATCCAAGTCCCGCACCACAAGGGGAGGTTCAGACGGAAATACCATACAACCTACTGGGAAAGGGAAAGAAAAAAAAGGTTTTCTCGCATTTTTTCTAAATTTGAAAGGGGGTTTTTGGGGCTGCATCCAACCTTCAGGACCCTCCTGTTTTAAGTAAAGAAAGAAGGGCCCTTCCTGCGTTTTTTGGGGAGGTGTTCTTTTTTCCTTTTGTCTATACAGAAACTCTTTAGACTCCTCCCTCACAGCCCCCCGACAGGGCTCCTTGACCAAATATTGTGGGGGTTTGCTGGGAAACCCCTTTCAAACTCAATTTTTTCAGACACGCCTCGAAAAAACAGGGTGTCCCTTTGGGGCAAAGAGCCACCGGGGCCGTACCCTTGAACCCCAAAGTTTTAAAAAACTGAGAGGGTTTTTTTGTCCAATTTTTTTCGTTTTCCCAAACGCAGGGGGAAAAAGGGGCCAATCCTGTCCGATTGTTTGGGAGGGGAAAAGGAGGCTTGGTGAAGCTTTAAAGCTTTTGAAGGGGAAACCCTTTGTGTAGTTTTCGGTAGAACTGGCTTTTTTAGGGGATGGTTGAACCCCTTTTTCCAACCCGTCTCCACTCAGGACCATGAAAATGGGGGTCAGTACCATTTCACGGAGTTGGGAAAAAAGGGGGGAACGAACCCGTTTGACCGGCGAAATAGAACTCAACATCAGGGGTTTGGGGCGAAATGATAGAGAAGAAACCGATTTGGGGGTTGGGGAATGCCATCGGATCTTTGCCTTTCTAGCTCTTTCCCTTTAGGTCGTCCCCTCAGAATAGTCAAATTTTTTGAAAAAGGGGATCGTTGATCACTTTCATAAAATCTTTCCTTCCCTTTAAAGTAGGTGACATCCATGAATACATCCTGTTTTCCCCTTTTTTTCGAAGGGCCAATAATTCCCCCCCTTTTTACCAGATTGACCCTTTAGTTTATTGGGCCCAGGGACTCTCCGGGTTTTTCCGGGGTTTTTTTGTTTTTTTTTTTAATTCTCTTGGTCTTTCCCCTTTTTCTGGGGTTGGGGGTTGACTCCACGTGTTGGCGACAGTCGTGTCCATGGAACAGAAAGTAGAAGGGTAGGCCATCCTATTTCGGGGCCCACCTGTCTACCCTGATCTGGGGTCCTCCCGTGCCTATTCCTTTTCTGTTACTTGTGGCGGTTGGGAAAACCTTTTTTTTTTGTGGATGGGCCCCTTTTTAGCCAGGGTTTCGCCGTCTTTCCGTAGACGGGCCGTTTTTTCCGGGGTTGAAAGTTTGGGGGTTCCCCGGCCCTTTGCGGACCCAAAATGTTCCGTGGGCATCTCCTGCATTTGACCCCCGGGTAAAAAGGGGTTGGCGTCGTAGCCCTTTCCCAAAAACTGAAATGACTTTTCAAACCCGGGGCCCGAGTCATCCCCTTTCCCTGGGGGAAAGTGTGCAAAAAAAATGGATGGCCCCCCCACCATTTCCTTGCCCCAAACCAAATCGTGGGGATCCTTTTTTTTTTTTGTCGTTGGGCCCGAGAGAAAAAGACCCTCTGGGGAAGCCGTCTTGAACAGGTACCCCCAACGTCAGTCCGGGATCCTGAGGGTTTCCCTTTTGCATGTCCAAACCCCCGGAAAGGAGACTGATGTGTCTGCTTTTCCGGGGCCCCCCAGGAAGGGCATGCGTCAAAGTTGTTGTACCACAAAGAAAACCCTCAAGCGGTTTTGGGCCCTTCTCTTTTCCCCCAAATGTTGGGTAGTAAAAAGAATTCCCGCTGAAAAGAATCGGTTTCAGGGGCCGAAAAACGCCTCTCGTGGAAAGAACAACGGGCGTCCCCGGGTTTTTCCGTCAGTGAAATTTTTACTCGTAGGGAAGAAGCCCCCGCGTTCCTGTACCCCGAAAACGGGCCAAATATTTGGAATAGGAGTATCCAGGAGCGATGTAACAGGGTTTATGTTTCCCAAGGGTTTCAACTTCTTTTTGCTGAAGTTTTTCCGGTTGTTTTTACCCCCAGAAATGTGAAGGGGGCCAGACCCTTTTTTCTTCACTTTACGACCCTTTCTGGAGTAATAAAGGGTTTTTGAGATTGAGGTCGAGTTTGAACGTTTTAAGCCTACCACGGGCCCAAATCTCAAAATAGGCGTCCAAGCAGTCCCTCTGCTCGTCGAGGGGAAATCAGTTGATCGAGACGGTGGAGAAAAACTTCTTTTGGGTTTTTTGGGGGGAGATCAACGCCCTTTTCGGAAACCCCCCTCCATGCTTCTTTTTCTTCTTTCTCCTTCTCCCTTTTTCCTTTCTTATTGCCCGTCTGGTTCCCGTCCGTTTTTTCTATCTGTCGTGTTTTTTGTGTATTTTTCTTCTCTGTTTTCGAAACACCCAGCCGAAAACCCCCTTGAACGGGGGGGCACACCCCCAAAAGGGCAAAAAAATTTTTTTTCCAGAAATTTTTTTTGCTTATTTTTCCTAATTCCCGATTTGGATGGGGGTTTTTTAGTCTAAATGTTTGGGTTTTGTGAAAATTGGGCCTTTTTGGTCTTTGGGGGGTTTTTGGGAAAACTTCTTTTGTTGGGTGTCGCTTCAAACCTGTCACTTAGGTCTATGCGTCCCGCAAGTTTTTTTTTCTTTAATTTCGGAATAATAAAGGACATAAAATCAAACTCTGATTACAACCTCTGGAAAAACACTTTTCGAATTATTTCAATGGTTCAAAACACTCAATAAACAAAGTAATACAGTTATTCAACACATTTGAAAATGTAACTTTTACCCCTCCATGATGAGGAACTACTCACCAAAGCCCGAAAATTTGCCAGTAAAACCCCACAGACATAACAGGGGCAAAATGGAAATCATTCTCCACACCAAGAAAACATTATTACACACAGAAATGAAAACCGGATCAGGGAAAAAAACCAAATAAAATTTAAAAATTCGACCTAACCATGGGTTCATATGATGGTGGGAGAAACATTTTTGAAAAGGGTTTGGCCCTTTTTTGCTGTCCCAAAATCAAAAAAAAAACTCGGAAAAACACGTCGGACTATACAGAGACGATGGCCTTGCCCCCCCAACCAACAACCCAAGAACCATGAAAAAAAGAAGAAAGAACTATGCAAAATCTTCCAAAACCACAACTTAAAGATTTTAAATTTAAGCAAACAAAAAAAGGGATGAAAATACTGAACATTTAAAACCCGGGTTCAAAAATTTATATAAACAAAAACCCTACAAGAAAAAAAAACGATACACCCTTTTATGTACACACCAAAAGTAACCATCCACCATCTGTAATTTAAGCCATACCCCCCTGGCATAAACCGAGACTATCAAAACCCGTCTTGCAGTGAAAAGAGTGTTCAAAAAATGCAGCAGGAGAATACCCGGAGGGACTAAAACCAAAATGGTTTCAAAATTTCAAAAATTTCAAAACAACCCAGGGAAAAAAACACAAATAAAAGCAAGAAAAAAAAGGAAAAGAAAAATCATATTGGGATTTAACCCCCCCCTACGACGGGGAAAATCAAAACGAAAAATAGGGAAAGAAATTTTTTAGAATCCTAACAATTCATTTCCAAAAGAAACCCCAAAAAATTTTTCCAAAATTTAACCCAAAAAACTTTCAAACTATCGTACTCAAGTATGCCCAACCCCCAAAAACCCGAAATTTACCATCTAACAAAAGAAAAACAACACAGCAAAGAAGGGGTGAAGAAAGGAAAAACTTGCAATTGCACCAGAAAAGGGGCATTCCCCTGAACAAAAAAATGTCCCCCACAGGGAAATTTTAAAAAAGGCTACGGTGACATCAGGAAAAAAGAAAAAGAAACATACATTTGGGATCATGGGAAAACCCCCTTCAAAAACCCGTATGCAAAAACCCCAAACAGTCATTTAATAAAGAAAAAAAGAAAAACCCAAAAAGAACTGAGCAAATATATCTGGAAAATTAAAAACGCAAAAAAAAAAGCTACAATTTTTCCCGGAAAAATTTATAAAAAGAGCTTTACCCTACGCAATTTTTCAAAAAGGTGCAAACCCCATGTTTAACTGAAAAATTTGGTTTTAAAACTATGCAAACCATACTTTGCAAATTTTAAAAACCAAAAAAAGAAATAGGAAAAAACTGCAGGAAAAAATGGAAAACGTTTTATGAACACATCCCAAAAAAAAACCCCGAAAAACCCCCAAAAAAACGGCCCGCCCCCCCGCAAGTGCAAACAACCGCAAAAAGGGGGCCCCCACGCTTTTTTAACATCGGCGGGGGCAAACCGGGGCCCTCCTGATGACAGCGCAACACCTCGAAACAAAAATTTTTAGATAGTTTTAAATTTTCCCCTTTTAAATTCTTTTAACAATGTTCTCCCCCAAAGGGTCGACACTTTTTAAAATCCCTTTTTGGCTTTTAATCTATTCATTTTATATAAAATTTTATTAATTTTTTATATAAAAATTTTATATATTTTGTTGTGTGTGTGTGTGTGGTGTGTGTGTGGTTGGTGTGTGTGTGTGTGTGTGTGTGGAGAGAGGCATTGAGAGAGGAGAGAGAGAGAGAGAGGGGAGAGAGAGAGAGAGAGAGAGAGGGGAGAGAGAGAGGGAGGGGAAAAACGAGGAGAAGTAAGAGGTTTAAAGGATTTTGGGTTTAGTCTAGGGGGGAATCTCGGGAAAAACCCGCAACCTGAAGGCGTCCCGAACCCCCGATGTATGGTCCAAATGCTCTATTTCATGAACCCAAAACACAAACGTGCGCATTCATTTTATCTTTTCCCAAAAGGCTTTTTACCGTTCTTGGGGGAACCTATCTGCCCCAAAAAAAGACGCCGCACGTCGTCTGCGGGCTTTGGGGTTTTTTACAACTATTCAACACCAAAAGAAGCAGTTCAACGGGGTTCCCGTCGAAATTTCACACTTTTAAAAGAAAAAAAAAAAATTTTAAACATTTTTTGTCTGTTTTTCCCCGACGATTAAGGAGACTGGGGGTGATGATTTTGATGTACAAAGCACACAAAAATTTGGCCCGCGTCCTAAGTTTAAAAATGACCACAAAATTCCCCCAGTAAACATCTTTTAAAAACCGCGGGCCGGTTTAAAAACTCCCCCCTCCCCAAAATTTTCAAAATGGGAAACGAGACTTTTAATGACTTTAAAATTCCCGCGCCCAGACTTACAACGTCAAACCCCACCTCAGACGTTAAAAAATTCTATCAAAACATAGAACTTCAAAAACCCCAAACTTCAACGTAAAAAGTCTATCAAAACACGGGCTCAGAGTTACATCTTCAATCACAAAAATTTAAAACCCTTGCTTAAGGGGTTTTCAGACCCAATTTAAAATAAAGGGTAGAAAACCAAGAATACATGAAAATTTTTGGTTTTCTTGCATAGTTATGCGGGGGTTGTCTTTTATCGTGACAAGCTCCTAGCACAACATACAGGCCCAAAATCCCCCCGAGTAGGACGGGGGCTTTCCCCGTGGCGGGGGAAACCCAAAAAAGGTCACAACGTAAAAAGTTCTCATCCCTAGCTTTATGCATTTGCACATAGTCTTCAAACCCTTCCATCCTTGGAGTCCTTTTTGCCAGGGTAGGACCCCCCCCCCGGCCAAAAACAACCAAAAAAACATTATCTAAAAAACCCAGACTTTGAACTTCAAACAGAATATTGTTTTTAACAGGAAACCGGGGTCAATGCTGTTGTTGGGATCCTGGGCTGGGGAAACTGGGGTCCCGGGTTCGATTCCATCACTTTTTGGAATACTTTTTTTAACCACGGTCACCTCTTTTGTTTCTTGGGAAGGTGGGAGAGACTGGGGAAACCGGGGAGCCCGGAAAAAATTTAAAAGATCCTTTAAAGAAATTTCTGACCCAACGCTGCAGGTGCCTGTATCTCTAAAGTCTGCACGACATCGGATACGCCGGAAAGAAAGCAGCCCTTTCCTGTCGCTTCAGAAAACGAAATATTATAGCATCATCACCATCATCTGTGTCACGACCGACCTCTGGAGGTCTGCCCTGACAGGATCGGTCTAGGTGGGAGTGAAGGGAGTGACTGACCTCACACGCTCCGCAAGAGACCACACAATAAAGATTACGATACAACACCCCATTTATTCACACCCGCAAAATAAACATTCCAACACACGCACCATGCACGATCACAATAAAGCACTCCAACGCACACAACATGCACAATCACGATCAAGCACTCCAACGCACACAACATGCACAATCACGATCAAGCACTCCAACGCACACAACATGCACAATCGCAATCAAGCACTCCCACACCCACAACATGCACGATTATAAATAAATATTTCACCATACGACGTACACAATCACAATTACAGCATTCCAGCACATATGACATGTACACAATTATAAAGAAATATTTCCAGTATTGACCCTTTCTCACACCACGGAGTGCGTCCACATCCCTGCCCCTGTCAAGTCCGCAGGGAGCACCCTGTCGCACTAGGTGCTCCGAGCCGGGTTGGTTCTCGCAGGGAGTCGCCCAAAGCCGACACCCTCGACTCCCAAGCGGGCAGTGAAGAGCGTGTCCCGGGGGGGGGGGGGGGGGGGGGGGGACGTAGCTGTTACTGGAGGTCCTGGACGGGGGTCCAGGCCGGCCAGTCGAGACGGCGGGCTCCCCTAGCAGTCCACGGTCCCGACCAAGGCGTGGCCTCGACCAGCGCGTGGCACCATCTCGTCCGTGGTCTCAGCCAGAACGTGGCCTCGACCAGCACGTGGCACCATCCAGTTCGTGCTCCAGGTGAAGCCCCCGGGAGGGGGGAGGACGTAGCTGGGAGGAGAGTCGGAGAGGAAGAAAAGAAGAAGGAAGGAGGAAGGAAGAAGGGTACTGGAACCCTGCCGTCAGTACCGTCTGACCATTGCTGTCAAGTCTTAACAGCCACTCGCATGATGGGCGAGGGAAGTGCACACAGTAAACCCATTGAATCAAGTCTTCTCACACGATGCAGGTAAAAGACTGCATTAAATCAACAGGTTATAAAACAAATATGAATTATCTTCACCCTTCTCTCACTCACGCTTAACGTTTTCCTTCCTTAGGAAATAAATCAACACAGCGACCATCGCTTAATAACTGCCACCCACATTTGCAAATAGTAATTCAATGGCATAACTGTCACATTTTTAAACACATTTCAAAATAACACAAATCTCCAACCACGCATCCGAACGACAAATCATGCGTACGCACGCTCGTGAACATAAAACTCGTTCTCCTTGCACACACAAACAGACGGTGGCCGAAGGATAAAAGTCCGGCGAATGTGACAGGGGCGGACGAGCGAGACCAAGCAAGTTCCAACCCTGAATCACCAGGTTCTCTCCCTTCCCCACCGACTACCGCATCACCAGATGCATAAACAGGAGAAAGAATTTGGAAATAATTTAGAATGGCCAGGTTAAAGATGGAATTAACCAGAGAAAAGGTCTCACACAATATTTCTCTTACAATTTCGAAAACAAAAGAAAATTGCGCAAAAGAGAAGACTAAGCGGCTAACAACAACAAATCGAAATAAACAGACCACAAAACTGATGCTTACCAGCTACCCGTGGGTGACCCCGAAGAGGCGGGTCAAAGGACTCTCTCCTACCCTCTGTCCAGTCGAGAGGACAGAGGCGAAGATGCGGAAACAGAAGAAATGATGTCCCTCTCCTACAGGCCGACTGCAGGAATTGAAAGTACTGACTGTACTCTCGACGATAAGGTAAAGAACCAGGACTGGAGCAGGCGCCCCCAGAGACATCTTCCGCTCGAGTGAAGAGCTAACCTCCCTCAGCAATGGCGGCCAACATGCCATGCTGCGTCACAGAGTGAGCATACTTCAAACTAAAAGAAACGAAGCACGTGCGACAGGTAAAAAGACAGGCGAGAGGCCGATAGACAGAAAGTTCGAGAGAAAGGTACCGGCCACCCGTGAACTTGCAGGATGAATAGCACGGGCGGTGGAATTAGAGAGAGAGAGAGAGAGAAAGCAAACCGAAGTTGAGCTGAACCACACCAAGGTGCAACTGCACACAAGCCACCCTAAGGGACGATACACGACAACAGCAACGACAATAAACAAATAAGTAATTCCGCCACCCTAGGTGGGTCGAACGTCGTAGGCCTCGTGACAAACTCGTGACAAACCCCCCTTCTAAAAGCATCTGTTTCTCTGAGATACAGTGCTCCTTTGAACCTTGTCGCATGTGCAACTTCACAACAATGGGACCGAACCCAACTCTCTGTGATCGACAGAGTACGATGAATCCAATACAAACATTCCACGATAGAATCACAACGGGGAAATACATAATACTACATTTATCAAACAACTAAGCAAAACCTCCAACCATGAAAGTGACAATCCGAACCATTGGTGATTCATTACCGTTAACCTCACTGAAGTGACAACTGTCACTACACCTGATACAGAGACCAAAAGGGATATAACCCTGGTTGAGGGGGAAGTGTCCCCTGACTGATTTTCCAATATGCTAACTACGGAGCTCGGCTAAGATAGTCAGCATCCGTATTACAGGAACCCTTGATATGACGGAAAGTGAACGCATGACTCTGCAGTTCCACTGTCTAACTCATGAGTCGATGACTGACTGGCCGGATCCGGTCCAAGCACTGGAGAGGATGATGATCGCTCTCCAGTACAAACTTCCGGCCGTACTTCTTCCTGGGCACGCCTGTGCGCGTCCAAATCTGCCTGAGAGATTCAGCAACAGTAGGGGCATCGATAGTCCTAAGCGGGACAGCCTCTGGGTATCGACTCGCAGATTCTACCACTACCGAAGTGTAGCGGTGACCGCGCATCGGATGGAGGATTAACGGGTCTCACCAGGTCGACCCTAACCTTGCTGAATGCCTCCCCAACCCGTGGCACTGACCCTAGGGGAACACGCTTCAAGCGACCCTTAGGCGTTGTCCGTTGGCAGACATCGCAACTGCGGCAGTACTGCCTAACCTGTGAGTTCATTCCTGGCCAAAAGAAGTCTTGTCTTACTCGCTCGAGAGTCCGCTTGGAGCCCATATGACCTGCCATGGGTGAATCGTGGGCCTGCCGGAGAAACAGATTCCCTCAAGCTTTGGGGAACGACAAGCTGCTTGGCCACACGATCTGCCTGAGTGGAAACCCTAAAGAGGATCCCCTTGTGGAGCTTGAAGCTCACCTTGGCGTGTTGGGCAGACTGAGCGGGACGATCTACCAGTTGTCGCAGGCGTTGGACATCCAAGTCCTTGGCCTGAAGACGAGCGATGGAAGCAGGATCGGCCTTTGCAAGAACCTCGTCAGAGATCGGCTGTAGAACAGGGCGCAATTCCTGTTCCTGCTTCTTAGCTTTGGCGCGTGTGGTGACTCCCACACACGCCTGTACGGGCAGATCCGTAGACACGGACTGACTGCGTCCGTCTGCGAAAGTGATAGTATTCCCTATGATAAGGGAATACAGAGGTCGCTCCACCGCGATGGCCCATACTTCGCCACAGAAGTAGGGGGTGGAGATAGAAACGAGTACTGAAGGACGGATGGAGGTAAAACCAGCCTCCAAGCCGCACACATCATAACTGGCGCCCTGCCGGGCCTTAGGGGAAACTAAATCCTTATCAACAAAGAGCGTTGATGCTCCCGAATCCCTGATGGTGTCGACCAAGGAGGAACCAACAACAGAGAGAAACACTGGGCACTCTGAATCACCAGAAGCTGGATGGAACCCACGTTAGCTGAGGCACGAGGACGTTGGAAAGGACCAGCCCCACGACTACCAGCGGCTTTAGGACAATCTTTCCTAATGTGGCCAGGACGACCACAAAGAAAACACAGTCGGGGCGCTGAAATCCCCGATGAACTGCCTGCCTTGTTCCCCCCACTAGCAGTTGTCGGCACCTTATTGCTACCAAATCCTGTGGAGGGCTTCCTCTCCGTATCTGGGCGATGCCCATAAGCCCTGCGAGCTTCAGCAAACACCTCAGCTGTGTGAATCGCAGCCGCGAAATCCTGAGGTGCTGTCTCGCCTATCCGGATCCTCAACTCTGGGGACACAGTGTTGGTGAGCTGTTCAATGAGGATCAGATCCTCCAGCTCCAACTTAGCTAACTGACGCCAGTACCCTAGCGTCTTGCGCAGCCTATCACCAAACTGCACGAAGGTCTCATCATTATCTTCTTCATGGACCTAAACTTCCTCCTGTAGGTCTCTGGGGTAAGGTGGAAACGCTTACGCAGAGCCAACTGCATGTCTGCATAAGACGCACCTTCATTTAGAGTGAGCACACACTCCCTTGCAGCACCAGATAATCCAGAAAAAAGGTGCATAGCCTTTTGCTCCTCAGACAATTGGTATGAACAAGCAACCTTGTCGAAATGCTCTAAGAACATATCAATGTCCTCACTAGGTCTGAACTCTGGAAGCTTTAACTTTGGGCCTCTAACTCTATCACCTGCCTGGTGATTAACCCCCTGGTTTACAGAAGCGGGAGGCCGCGAAAGAAGTTGTTCCATCTCCTCCCTACGCAGAGCCTCCATCCTGTCTAGTTCTTCCCTACGGAGGGCTTCCTGCCTGTCAGCCTCCTCCCTACGCTGAGCAGCCTCCTCCCTACGCTGAGCCTCCTGTCTAGCAGCCTCCTCTCTGCGCAGCATAGCCTCTTCCCTATGCATAATCTCCTGTCTGTCAATCTCCTCTCTGCGCAGAGCTTCCTGCCTAGCGGCCTCTTCCCTACGCTCTTCCCTACGTTGGGCCTCATCCTCCCGTCGCTGTCGCTCCAGAAACATAAGGACAGAGGTGATATCCTGAGCGGGGTTCACCACTCCCGACAAGGGAGGATGATCCGTCTGACCCGTCCCTTGGGTCTCGACTTTCCCATAAGGAAAGTCTTCTGGGGCATGCCCCTTACGAGGGGAAGCCTGGAGAGGAGAAGGTTTCGGTCTCTGCGACTCAACAGAAGCCCACAGTTGCTTCGCTATACTCCGACGCTTCCGAGCGGAAGTGCCAGTCGGGGTCTCGACAGGGAGACCCCCCAGCGAAGAGGTAGTAAAAGTACTCACTGGACTACCTGCTACAGCACTGGAATATGTAGAAGTTACCGTAGTCGAAGTACTGGTACTAATAGTAGGGACTACAGTAACATTTTGAATACCCTTCTTCTTCGACGCACGTGTCGCCACACCACCAGCGCCGGACGTCGCCATGACAACAATATCCTACAGTTTTCCAAATACAGGGGAAAAAACAATTCCACTAGAGAAAAAAAAAACAAATATTTTAGGGGCATGTGTATATGTGTGTATGTGTGTGTGTGCGTGTGTGCGGACAAGTTCCGGCTGCTCCCACTCTGGCAACACCGCGCTCTACAGCACGAGCAACAGTGCGGTGGGGCTCACCGAAAAAAAAAACGAAACAAAAACTATGTCCGGCTGCCCCCACTCTGGCAACACCGCGCTCTACAGCACGAGCAACAGTGCGGTGGGGCTAGCCGGAAAAAAAACAAAACAAAAACCTAGCAGACGGAATCCGGAGAGAGGAAAAAAAAAACACTAGCGTCCGATGCAACCCCCTGTACTCAACAACCCGGTAGAGAAAAAAAAAAACAAGAATTGGCTAAATACAAAACAGGAATGGAAGACTGAGCGGCAACAGAAGGGCAAGACTTACGGCCGTACCTGCGTGAGGTACCCGGCGGAAGGAGGTCTGGAAGCGGTCGACTCCTCCTGGTCTCACCTCGACCCCCGAGTCACGCCGGATGTTCCCTCAGGCCACCAAAAAGACTCCCTTCACTCTAGAGTCACCCAGCCAACCACCCACGAACAAACACGACAAACTGACTAAACATATACAAAACAGACAAAACTAAACAGGTACTCTGCGAAACGAGAGAGAGACAGCCAGAGCCCCTCACATCCCGGACGAGCCCCCACAATTGTCACGACCGACCTCTGGAGGTCTGCCCTGACAGGATCGGTCTAGGTGGGAGTGAAGGGAGTGACTGACCTCACACGCTCCGCAAGAGACCACACAATAAAGATTACGATACAACACCCCATTTATTCACACCCGCAAAATAAACATTCCAACACACGCACCATGCACGATCACAATAAAGCACTCCAACGCACACAACATGCACAATCACGATCAAGCACTCCAACGCACACAACATGCACAATCACGATCAAGCACTCCAACGCACACAACATGCACAATCGCAATCAAGCACTCCCACACCCACAACATGCACGATTATAAATAAATATTTCACCATACGACGTACACAATCACAATTACAGCATTCCAGCACATATGACATGTACACAATTATAAAGAAATATTTCCAGTATTGACCCTTTCTCACACCACGGAGTGCGTCCACATCCCTGCCCCTGTCAAGTCCGCAGGGAGCACCCTGTCGCACTAGGTGCTCCGAGCCGGGTTGGTTCTCGCAGGGAGTCGCCCAAAGCCGACACCCTCGACTCCCAAGCGGGCAGTGAAGAGCGTGTCCCGGGGGGGGGGGGGGGGGACGTAGCTGTTACTGGAGGTCCTGGACGGGGGTCCAGGCCGGCCAGTCGAGACGGCGGGCTCCCCTAGCAGTCCACGGTCCCGACCAAGGCGTGGCCTCGACCAGCGCGTGGCACCATCTCGTCCGTGTCTCAGCCAGAACGTGGCCTCGACCAGCACGTGGCACCATCCAGTTCGTGCTCCAGGTGAAGCCCCCGGGAGGGGGGAGGACGTAGCTGGGAGGAGAGTCGGAGAGGAAGAAAAGAAGAAGGAAGGAGGAAGGAAGAAGGGTACTGGAACCCTGCCGTCAGTACCGTCTGACCATTGCTGTCAAGTCTTAACAGCCACTCGCATGATGGGCGAGGGGAAGTGCACACAGTAAACCCATTGAATCAAGTCTTCTCACACGATGCAGGTAAAAGACTGCATTAAATCAACAGGTTATAAAACAAATATGAATTATCTTCACCCTTCTCTCACTCACGCTTAACGTTTTCCTTCCTTAGGAAATAAATCAACACAGCGACCATCGCTTAATAACTGCCACCACATTTGCAAATAGTAATTCAATGGCATAACTGTCACATTTTATAAACACATTTCAAAATAACACAAATCTCCAACCACGCATCCGAACGACAAATCATGCGTACGCACGCTCGTGAACATAAAACTCGTTCTCCTTGCACACACAAACAGACGGTGGCCGAAGGATAAAAGTCCGGCGAATGTGACAGGGGCGGACGAGCGAGACCAAGCAAGTTCCAACCCTGAATCACCAGGTTCTCTCCCTTCCCCACCGACTACCGCATCACCAGATGCATAAACAGGAGAAAGAATTTTGGAAATAATTTAGAATGGCCAGGTTAAAGATGGAATTAACAGAGAAAAGGTCTCACACAATATTTCTCTTACAATTTCGAAAACAAAAGAAAATTGCGCAAAAGAGAAGACTAAGCCGGCTAACAACAACAAATCGAAATAAACAGACCACAAAACTGATGCTTACCAGCTACCCGTGGTGACCCCGAAGAGGCGGGTCAAAGGACTCTCTCTACCCTCTGTCCAGTCGAGAGGACAGAGGCGAAGATGCGGAAACAGAAGAAATGATGTCCCTCTCCTACAGGCCGACTGCAGGAATTGAAAGTACTGACTGTACTCTCGACGATAAGGTAAAGAACCAGGACTGGAGCAGGCGCCCCCAGAGACATCTTCCGCTCGAGTGAAGAGCTAACCTCCCTCAGCAATGGCGG
>CM031609.1:54322252-54329752 GCA_018398815.1 Conus ventricosus
ATAAAATGCTTTTTGTCCCTTGCAGAAGCAAAACTAAACCACTTGGGCCTGCAGAATTCGTAATGTTTTATATGAATTTGGTTTTGGTGTCGTTTGGGAGGCACAGTGTGTTGGAAGCATTAATTTGTTTATGAGAGAATTCAAACAGAGATTGATAGATTGTTATAATCAGAATTGGCATGCTTCCTTGCAGTCTCACGAATTTTACAGTGTTTATTCGCAATTCAAGAGCACATTCTCAGCCCTTATATGTATCTTGTTAAGAATGTACAAATTCGAAGAACATTTGCAAGATTTCGGATTGGAATGTCTCCTCTGAAGTCACATTTCTTACAGTATATAGAGAACAGTGTTAATGATAAATTATGTCCATTCTGCAGAAACACACCAGAAACTGAATTGCATTTTGTTCTGGTATGTCCTCTGTACGATGAAAATAAGAAACGAATTTATTCAGCCCAAATATTTCCATAAGCCATGTATGTTTAAATTCTACCTACTTATGTCAAGTGAAAACGAAGGTGTTGTTTTACGGTTATCTAATTTTGTTTACAAAGCGTTAAACTTAAGGATGCAGTTTATTCAGTTTAAATGATTCTTGTTGTGCTATTGCTCCCATGTTATGGGCCAGAGGCCTGACATTAAAACATTTTTGACTTTGACTTTGACTTTGACTCTCTCTCTCTCTCATCATTTTTTTAAATCTTTATCTTTTTTCCCGTCGTTGAGGGCAAGATGTAAAAAAAATAGCCTGCTCTTGTGCTAATTCTTTTTCCTCATTAAAAAAAATTGAAACATTTTTGACTTTGACTTTGACTTTGACTCTCTCTCTTCTCTCACATCATTTTTTTAAATCTTTATCTTTTTCCCGTCGTTGAGGGCAAGATGTAAAAAAAATAGCCTGCTCTTGTGCTAATTCTTTTTCCTCATTAAAAAAAATTGCTTCGTCTTTACTCTCTCTCTCTCTCTCTCTCTCTCTCTCTCTCTCTCTCCTCTCTCTCTCTCTCAGAGTTTATTCCCTTGATTCACTGTCGGTATACCAGCACAGTCACACCCGTACCGGTATACTTTTTTTTTTTCTTTTCTTTTTCTTCTTCTCCTTCTTCTTTCTTTTTTTTTTTCTAAAGTCGTCTCGGTATTTAGGGTATTACCGGACCGGATCGCTCAGCACTAGTTCTGTGAAAAGAGGTCAGCCAGTCGTAAAAGGGCGGGCGTTGTCTGCTTGAAATTTATGTCTGACCTGAAAGACCATGGCGACCGCTGTATGTGGGGGCTTTATCAATAAGACGCCATTTCCGGCTGATTGATTCCTTGGAGGGGATAACAGGGAAGGGGTCTGGAGGTGAGGGTGGGGTGGGGGGTAGGGGTAGCTGGGGAGAGAAGGAGAGAGAGAGAGAGAGAGAGAGAGAGAGAGAGAACTGAGACGAAGTAGAGGTTGTCAAATTATATATATATATATATATTGACCCTGTCCTGGCAGCGTATGGTAGCCATAGCATTCTGTTGTGTTCACTGAACTATTTGTCGTTCCTGTGCGGGGTGGGAACGGACCATCTTTCCTGCTTTTCTGGTGTTGACTTTCGTCTCGTGAGTGAGACTGGTCAGCAAACCGGTCTTGATGGTGTTAGACCACACATGGCATTTAACAGAGACAAATCACCTAGGATTTAGCGGTATCCTCACCATCACAGGGAGTAAATCACCATGCAACGATTTCCTCCGGCGACCAGTGAAGAGCAGAATGGGGAAATGAAAGATAAGACCATAGACGAAAAAGCAGCGAGCAATAGATAAACAGTTATCCATGTCTTCCAGCCAACCAAAGCACAGATACTGCCCAGAAAGTATAATTATGCATATGTTACGCTTAATTCATATACCTGTACATTTTGCGCGCAGCACAAAATTTTACATGGTACTTAAACTTGGCTGAGACAAAGTTCAATCAAACTAATCTCTGATACGGTTTCTTTCCGTCTGAAATCAACTTTGCCAACATCTTTCTTGCTTGTATTGAAGATCTAAATCAACTTTGCCAACATATTTTTTTGTTTGTATTGAAGATGAAGGGATTTTTTTGTTTGTAATGAAGATGAAGGGAATTTGAAACAAAAAGAAGATGAATTAAAGACTAGAGTGCTTAACCTTTGTTTGTCTCAAATTTATGTATTACTAGTATTGAGCAGTTCAAAGACTGAACAGGAACCTTGATTAGGCTTAACATGTACACAGGGACACATGTTCAATGAAAAGCCAGGTGGATCTGGGGTTTAAACAATGTGTCATACTCTATGAGCAATGTGGCTTTATCTATAAACAGTGTGACTTACTTTATAAGCAACGTGTCTTAATCTTAAAGCATGCGAGTTAACCTATAAACAATATGAACTTTGTTTTATTATCTCCTTTTTTGATAGAAGCACAGTCAGAAAGACCAAGCGAATGCAAACAATATGTGCACAGTTTTCAAAATTATAGCTTAACCGAATACACACAGCATTTCTTAGGACTGTCGAACATATAAGGGAGAAAAAGCTCACATTTAAAAAAAGCTCACATCTGGAAAAAAACCTCACATCACATTCTGAAAAATATCGCATCTTGAAAGAGCATCACACACACACGCGCACACACACACACACAACACACACACACACACACACACACACACACACACACCACACACACACATGCACACACACACACACACTCGTTTATAGATGTACACAGCATGGTTGCTAAACTAGTGGCATCTTTACGGATAATAAGGCGAAACCATACTGAGACTTTCATCCATTCCGCTTGTTTTCTCTAACCCACATTATTTAAATCAAGGGAAAAAAAAATAATTAAAAAAAAAACATTTAGATTTAAAACAAAGATCATGAAAAAGCATATGTCCAAAAAGACACTGTACTGCACACTGCACTGCAACATGGACTGCTAGAGTCCAGTCTGGAAAGTGCTTACTACCTAGTCCCCAAATTATGATACATTTTTTATCAGGAAAAAAAGAAGAAAAGAGTCTAAGAAAATCAGAAAAAGCAGTGTACAATGCTAAAGGAAAAAAAAGAAAAAAAAAAAAGAAAAGAAAACGCCGAGTCAAAGACAGAAACGGAAAAGAGCGAGATAATAGCATAGAACTTCAAGGAGGTGGGAAAGCTATTTGTACCGAAAGAGCCTCCTGCGTCCACAGGGGAACCAGAAAATACATGCATGAACACAAATAAAGACGCACGTACATTACTAAAATAAAAAAGAACTTCTAAAAGAAAGAATGAAATGAAATGTTAACCAATCAATCAGCTGAAGCACTCAAGCCATCACGCCCACCACGCCAGCTATTGGCACACGTACCATCGCTCATTTCCCTCCAAGGAATCTTTCTGGCGGAAATGACGTCTTATTGGGAGAACCCCCCCCCCCACACACACACACACACACACACACACAGGAGGCGCCATGTTCTTTCCGGTCTGACATAAATCCCAGTAGATGACACCCGTCCCTTTACGACTGTCTGACTTCCGATCCCAGAAGCCATCTCTCCATCACGTGACCAAATCCTGTTAAGGTAAACCGCTGGCTGTCACTGGCCATAAAAAAAGAAGAAAATAGGCCAACACGTAGACTATTTTCAACCCCAGTTTTGCTGATGACATTTAAAAAAAAAAATCTTCATTCGAAGAATAATTATGCACAACAAATGCGTAATGTCTAGTGCCTTCTTTCCTTAACTGTTAGCCCCCAGCTTCACCCTCTATGAGATTTTCTGTTTGTGGCTGTTTCCATTATCAGATCAGGTATAGTCCGTTTTCGGGGATACTCACTAAAAACAGACAATCATACGGATCCTCATACTGAGCTCATTGCCGCAATGAATACTGATCATTGTTGAATACGCACTAACGTGAAGCATTAGTGAAAGAAGAGTTTGACCGCCGGGCAGTTATGAACACAATGACTATTAATTTCACTTCCCCCTTTTTCTGTTGTAGGAGCGTAATGCAGAGACATCTATACTTCCCCCCGTTCAAAGACTTAAGGATTTGTTGCACCTTTTTCTCTGTCTGGACAAAACATGATTCTCGACAGTAAACGCCCTGGTCCATTTCAAGGATCTCTGAAAATCGTTTTTGAGAGGGCTCACGTGATCGTTTTCATTGTGAGCAGAACTGACCAGTAGATGTCATTTTGTTCACGCTTAAAACAGGGATTTCTCAGCGATCGTTTTCCTTGAGATCAAAGCTGCCCAGTATATTAGGTGTCATTTTCCCCACACCTGGGCTTCTTCGGTGTGTGTGTGTTTTTTTGTTTTGGTTTCTGTTCACATCTGACTGATACATGTCATTCTGTCCGCATTTACAACTGGACTGTGTCGATGATCATTTTCCATGTGAGCAGAGCTTACCAATACAAGTCATTCTGACTAGCAACGACAGCGAAAGGACACACACACACACACACACACACACCACACACGCATGCACGTACGCACGCAGTCATGCACACATACACACATATGCGCGCACACACACACGCGCGCGCGCGCCCACACACACACGCACACGCGCGCGCGCACACACACGCACACACACACACACACACGCGTGCGCGCCCACAAAGACAAAACACCGTAAAGGTGCTACAAAGCTATGTTTGGAAATGTAATACAGGCAAAACACACTTGGCAGAATCGACATCCAGCGGATATTCTGGACAGTGCGCAGAATCTCACTATCCGTGTGCCAGAGAAAACCCGGCACAGACTGTAGCAGAATCTCACTATCCGTGTGCCAGAGAAAACCCGGCACAGACTGTAGCAGAATCTCACTATCCGTGTGCCAGAGAAAACCCGGCACAGACTGTAGCAGAATCTCACTATCCGTGTGCCAGAGAAAACCCGGCACAGACTGTAGCAGAATCTCACTATCCGTGTGCCAGAGAAAACCCGGCACAGACTCTAGCAGAATCTCACTATCCGTGTGCCAGAGAAAACCCGGCACAGACTGTAGCAGAATCTCACTATCCGTGTGCCAGAGAAAACCCGCACAGACTGTAGCAGAATCTCACTATCCGTGTGCCAGAGAAAACCCGGCACAGACTGTAGCAGAATCTCACTATCCGTGTGCCAGAGAAAACCCGGCACAGACTGTAGCAGAATCTCACTATCCGTGTGCCAGAGAAAACCCGGCACAGACTGTAGCAGAATCTCACTATCCGTGTGCCAGAGAAAACCCGCACAGACTGTAGCAGAATCTCACTATCCGTGTGCCAGAGAAAACCCGGCACAGACTGTAGCAGAATCTCACTATCCGTGTGCTAGAGAAAACCCGGCACAGACTGTAGCAGAATCTCACTATCCGTGTGCTAGAGAAAACCCGGCACAGACTGTAGCAGAAGGAAGAGAAAAAACAGTCAGAAAAAAAAAACTATGTTCAGCAGAGAGCAAAAAAAAAAAAAAGGCACAAAAACAGATGACAACATTTAAAAAACATTTGTCTAAAATGTCAAAATAAGAAGATCGACAGAAAAAGGGAAACTACTCGCACATAGATTTCTGCAATTTGGGATATATAATGAAAGACCCAAAGGCTTCCCCATGGCGGAGAGAGAGAGAGGGGGTGGGAGGGGGAGGGCGGGAGAGAAGATGAGGGGCCTTGGTGCCAGCGACAGTCGTGTCTATACAGAGATCGGCAAAAAGAAGACATCCACTTGATTTTTGACACAACATCCAGTAAATGATTGTGACTGAAGCAAAGCAGCTTCAAATTTGACATTTCACTCCCGAAAGACACGTGGTGCATGAAGACTTCGTGGGGTTTTGTATTACGCACACGCGCACGCACGCAAGTACGCACACACAAACGCACGCAGAGACATTTTGAACATTTGTCTCTAGGCTTTTGTCTCCCATGACCCAGACAGGAAGGGGAGAGAGAGAGAGAGAGAGAGAGAGAGAGAGAGAGAGAGAGAGAGAGAGAGAGAGAGAGAGAGCTTCTCTCCTGATCTGTCTATTCCCTCTCACCCTTATTTCTTCCTCCCTCTTTCACCCCCATCTCTCTCTCTCTTCTCTCTCTCTCTCTCTCTCTCTCTCTCTCTCTCCTCTCTCTCTTCTCTCTCTCCTCTCTCTCTCTCCCCTCTCTCTCTCTTTCTCTCTCGTCATTCTTAATGTATGCATGCTTATATTTATGTGAGCAAAAAGACCAGAAATCATTAACAGCCAACACAAGACGGAAAAAACACAGTGCAGACAGTGAGGACCAAACATGAACCATTCCTGGCCTATTACACCTCATACAAGACGGGATAAATAGAGCACAGACACTGCCCATCCAATATAGGTCATTCCCTGTTTCTCACAGTTAGCACCAGACGAGGATAAACACAGTACAGCCAGTGATGACATGAACCATCTCTGGTCTAATACAGCTGATACAAGACGGCATAAACTCAGCACAGACTCTGCCCACTTCAGTATAGGTCATTTCTGGTCTCTCTCACCTACCACACGAGGCGAGGAATAAACATAGCACTGCCCACCCAATATAGGTCATTCCTTGTCTGTGACAGTTAATTCCAGACGGAATAAACACAGTACAGACAGTGATGACCAACCATGGCTCATTCTTGGTCTGTGACAGCTGACACAAGACGGCATAAACACAGCACAGAAACTGTCCGCCCAGTATAGGACATTTCTTGTTCCTTACAGCTAGCACACCAGACGAGATAACACCTAGCACTGTCCATCCAATATAGGTTATTCTTTGTCATTTACAATCAATAACAGACTTGATAAACATAGTACAGCCTACCCCAATGTAGGTCATGCCTTGTGTTTTGTCCTGTAATCTGTTTGTGTGCGTCTGTGGCGGTAACTAGCCCCTTGTCTTACAGCTAACACCAGACAGGATAAACAGAGTACTGCCCACCCTATGTAGATTATTCCTCATCCCTTACAGCTAGTACCAGACTTGATAAACATAGTACTCCCCACCCAGTTTAGGTCATTCATAGTCTGTTACGGCTAACACCAGACAGGATAAACATAGTACCCGCCCACCCAATGTAGGTCATTTCTTGTCTCTTACAGCTAACACCAGACAGAATGAACACGATACTGGCCACCCACTATAGGTCATTCCTCATCCCTTGCAGCTAACACCAGACGATGGATAAACATAGTACAGACAGTGATGACCAAATATGGGTCATTCCTGGTCTGTTACAACTGGCACAAGACGGAATAAACACAGCACAGACAATGCCCACCCAATATAGGCCATTCCTTGTCAGTTACAGCTAATACCAGACTTGATAAACATTGTACTGCCCTCCCTAATGTAGGTCTTTCTCGTGTCTTACAGCTAACACCAGACAGGATAAACATAGTACTGCCCACCAAATGTAGGCCATTCCTTGTCTGTGACAGCTAATACCAGACTGGGAATAAACCCAGTACAGACGCCAGACGCCCAGTACAGGTCATTCCTTGTT
>CM031609.1:54339752-54347252 GCA_018398815.1 Conus ventricosus
ATCAGCAAAGATTAAAGACAACGAGTATAGGTTAGGCACCGTCCGAGTCCATATCCCACGACACCCTGGCTCAAACAGCGTTTTGGGGAGCAAATGGTGGTGTAATAATGAAAACACTCCCAGCACCTCCTCTCTTCTGTCTGGCAAGTCCTATTTCCATGGCCACTGTCGAGTTATCGTCGTTGTATCCAAGGGAAAGAAGACGCGGACCGAATGGCTGGACGCAGGACGCTGAAGATGAACAGAAAGAAACCAGTGTCAGCTCCCAAGAGATGAAGACCATCATACAGTCTGTGCACAGGACTCCACAGCTACCGTATAGCTACCATCAGGTGAACAGGCAGCCTCAGGTCTTCATGCTCTGTCTGTAGAAAGAGCATAAACCATCTGAACTTCCACCAGTTCAGACGTTGCCACTTGGTTTCATCCCTTCTCTGCTCCTGTGGAAAAGCAGACCAGATGGTGGAGCACATTTTCCAAGACTGTGGGGCCCTGGGGAGAGCGGGGGGGGGGGGGGGGGGGGGGGGGGGGCTAAGAGAAGGGACATGACCGATGTCCGTCACGCTACAAGACTGTGGGGGCCCTCCAGGAACTGAAAGAGGAGGCGTGAGCGCCACTTTACAAAACAGTGGGACCCTGCAGGGACTGAGAGTGGGACATGGCCGATGTCCCCCCCACTCTCAAGACTGTAGGGTCCTCCAGGGGCTGAGAGAGGAGGCGTGAGCACCACTCTATAAAACTGTGGGGCCCCTCCTCACAGGGGCTGAGAGAGGAGACATGGTCGCTGTACATCACTCAACAAAACTGTTGGGCCCTCCAGGGCTTTAGACAGGAATATCGATGTCCACCACTACAAGATTGTGGGGCCTTTCAGGGGTTTAGACACAAGCATTAACGATGTCCACCACTTACAAGACTATGGGGGCTCCCTAGGGGCTGAGACAGGAGACGTGACCGATGGCCACCATCTACAAAACTGTGGGACCTTCAACGGGCTGCGCGAGGAGACGTGGCAGACATCTACTACTCTACAAGACTGCAGGGGCCCTCTGGGGGTTGAGAGAGCAGATATGGCCGACGTACACCAATTTACGAAAGTGTAGGGCCTCCAGGGCTTTAGGGAGGAGTATGACTAATGCCCACCACTCTACAAGACTGTGGGCCCGCCAAGGGGCTGATGTCCCCCGCTACAAACTGTGGGGCCCTACAGGGGTTTTGAGAGGGCATGACGAATGGCCACCACTCCACAAGACTGTGAGCCCCCCAAAGGGCTGATGTCCACCATTTCAAAAACTGTGGGGCCCTCCAGGGGTTTTGAGAGGAGCATGGCCAATGGCCACCGCGCCACAAGACTATGGGGCCTTCCAGACGCTAAGAGAGGACACCTAGCCGATGTCCACCACTCTACAAGAGAAGCTGGGCAGGTCTGCAAACATTTTAAAGAGGACCACCAGTTCATTCTGAAGACCAGTCTCCACACGTATCAAAGCCAGAGAAGAAGAACTAGCTGCCAACAGAGTCAGGACTGGTCATGAGGTCTCCTTCTTCCAGCGTCTGTCCCTTCAGCTGGTCGTTGACAGTTGACGCTTGAGGAAGGGGTACTATAAGGACCAGGACTTGGCTTTTCTCCCCACGGATTTGCAATTTTTGCCTTATTCGTTGCCTGCACGCACACACGCATGTGCACGCACACACACACACACACACACACACACACACACACACACACACACACACACAACACAACACAACACAACACAACACAACACAACACACACACACACACACACCACACACACACACAACCACACACACACACACACACACACACATGTCTGCACGTGCACACAAATACCTAGACGTGAAATATAGATACAGATGCACGCACACACGCTCGCACGCAAGCAAGCAAGCACGCACACACACCACACACACACACACACACACACACACCACCACCACCACCACCACCACACCACAACACAATACACACACACACACACACACACACACACACACACACACACACTCGTTCGCAAACACACTTCCCAAACAAAGAGCCATTCAATCTAACCGCCACGTTCATGGCGTGCCAGTATGCAAACTAGAAAGGAAACGGACCCCCCCCCCCCCCCCCCCCCCCCATCCCGGACACACAATGAAACGAGCCTTCAGGATTTACACAGAAAAGGTGAGCGAGATCAAAGAGCGTTAGACCCATTTCCATTGATAACAGCACACACCAAATCCGCTACCCTGATAAACCCATCATTTCTGATGTGTTTACTAACTGGGTCAGAGAAGCCTCTTCTCGAAACGCCATTTCTCTCATACAACAAAAACCTCTCTGTCTAATCTTGCTGGCAGTCCTGTGTGGCCTTGCGGTCGGCTGGGCAATAAACAGAATCTCCTGACATGACTGACTTGACTTGCTGCTTCGTCAAAGAGGTAATTGCCTGGACTGTGGGTTTTCTCTTGTCAATTATGGGGGTGTTAGGAGACCTGAAAGAAGATCAGTGGTTTGTCTTGCCAATGTGTATGGACAGACTGCTGGTGTCTGGTTAACTAATGTGAATTCGTTATCTTTCTGTGCTGAAAAGGTGGATCAGAACTCTCTCTCTCTCTCTCTCTCTCTCTCTCTCTCTCTTCTGTGTGTGTGTGTGTGTGTGTGTGTGTGTGTGTGTGTGTGTGTGTGTGTGTGAGAGAGAGAGAGAGGAGAGAGCGAGGGAGAGAGAGAGAGAGAGAGAGATTACTTAATTAATTGATAATCTTTATTTCCATAGATAAGAGAGCGAGAGAGATATTGCCTTATAAATGAGAGAGAGAGAAAGAGAGAGAGAATTTGTGCTCCCCCATCGTCTGCCTCTCTACACCAACATGTTCGTTCAAAACACCCCCACACACACACAACACACACACACACACACACACACACCACACACACACACGAGCTACAGACATCAAGAGAGAAAGAGAGATAGAATCAGGAAGAGGACAAGAGAGGCTCAAACAGGGTTTAAGAATCACAAAAAAAAAACGGTTTAACATGACGATTAAGAGGAGAGAAGTTTCCAAGCTATTTGGAAAGATGGAGCTGCCTCATAATGTGTGCAGCCCGTTATCAGGCTTGGACCAAAGCGCACCCTGGTGTCCACACAACAAGGGTTAATCTCTACGCCTGAATGCTTGGTCACTATCTGTGGGTCAGTATACAGTCCCCATGTCAGGTTTGAAGTTTACCCAGGAAGGGCCTATCTTCACGCCTGGATAGTTGGTCAATGCACGTGGTCTGTGTATGGCCCACGCATACACAAGAACAGATCAGGAGTGGATCAAGAGAGGGGGAGAGGTGTTTCCGAGATGTATTCACTACCAGCCTTTTCTTCCTCCCAGATCCATCAATACTCTTGAAGTATATCAAAGATCGCTTGTTTCTCCTTAACATCCACTCCACTGTCCTCCTTCATGTAATCATTTAGAACACCCAGGATTTGCCTTTGTCTGGACCTCTCTCAACAACACCACACACACACACACACACACACACACACACACACACACACACACACACACACACACACACACACACAACACGCACGCACGCACGCACGCACGCACGCACACACGCACACACGCACGCACGCACGCACGCACACAACACACACACACACACACACACACACACACACACACACACACACAAGCGCGCGCATGCGGCCTTTCATGAAATCACATCAGCAAAGAATCACGGCAAAGAGCATATTAAGCAACGACTGCGTCCACTAACACCCACCCCATTCATCCCAGCTCAACAACCTTTTGGGAAGTAATGCTGTTTCAATAATAAATCTTAAAAAAATCACACTCCCATTACACCACCTTTACCCCAACTTTCCTCCTTTCTGCCTGGCATGCCTCCCATTTCATGGCCACTGATGAGTTGTCCCCCTTTTTTGTCCAAGGGCACGAAGAGGCCGACAGAATGACAAGGCTGGTAACAGAGGATGCAGAGGAAGAACCTGGGCAGCCAGCATCTGCTGAACAAGCAGCAAGAGATCATCATTTCTCACACACAGCCGCCTTCACTACTTCTTGTAACAAACATGCCCACCTTGTGCTTACTAACCTCCTCTGGTCGTGTGGAGAATCAAACATCCAGAACCACGGAGCACACACGTTCTCCAAGATTTTGGTGGGGGCTCTTCCCTCCTGAAGCTGCGAGGGGAGGCATGACAGATGCTTAGCGTTTTACAAGAAAAGCTGCATGGGTTGACAGAGACTCTGAAGTGGACCAGTCACTCCATCCTGAAGACTAGTCTTAGTATGCGGCGTTAGTAAAAAAAAGCAGCAGCTCGGAGTAGATATGCACAAACACACAAGAAAGGCGTCAAGGTATGCAGATTTTCTATACAATACAACATGATACATACCAACACAATTTTGACAAAAATGTCTTTTCAGACGTTACAGACAACAAACAAAAGGTGGACAACGACAATGGCCCGCTAGCAGTCAGCTAGAGAATGAATCACAGCATATCAAGAGTTCCCACTTCTAGCAGTGTTTCTTCCCTCAGCCGGGGGTGGGTCATGGGTGACGATGTTGAGGTTAATGTGATGGCTGGAGTTTGCTTTTCTCACGGGTGACGCGTATTTATCAGATAGTCCTTGCCTCACACATTGCACGCACACGCGCCCAGAAACACAATCACATACAGACACACAGGCATCCACACGCATATACATATATACGCTTGTACACACACACACACACACACACACACATGCGTGCATGCGCGCACAAACACACACACACACACACACACACACACACACACACATACACACACACACACACACACACACACACACACACACACACACACACACACACATGCTTGCAGGCGAGCACTCACATCTCCCCAAAACGCAGCCATGCAATTGAAGACAGACCAATATTTACAAGGGAGAGGAGGGCCAGTTTGCACTCAGGAAGGAAAAGACCTCCTCATCAAAGAGACACAGAATGAACTCCGCCTAACAGATTTACACAGCCAAGGTGAGACAGATCCAAGAGCGTCAGAGCCATGTCCGCTGATTGGAGCTTCAACAGAATCCTTGACCCTGATATGACTTCACTAGACTTGCCGCCAAATCAGACAGTTCATTTTCTGGAAGTTTGGTGCCATTCGTTAGTAAGAGGGGTGATGTGGAGGGTTACGAATCTGGAAGGAAGGAAGATCCATGGTTGCCTGTGTGCATTGTGTGTACAGACACGTGGAGCCTGAAAGAGAGAGAGAAAGAAAGTGAGAGAGAGAGAGAGAGAGAGAGAGAGAGAGAGAGAGAGAGAGAGAGAGAGAGAGAGAGAATGAGATCTTTATTACTAGAATAAGAGAGAGACAGACACACACACATACACAACACACATGCTCTCTCTCTCTCTCTCTCTCTCTCTCTCTCTCTCTCACACACACACACACACACACACACACACACACACACACACACACACACACACACACACACATGCTTACAGGCGCGCACTCACATCTCCCCAAAACGCAGCCATTCAATTAAAGACAGACCAATATTTACAGGGGGAGTAGGGCCAGTTTGCATTCAGGAAGGAAAAGACCTCCCCCTCAAAAAGAGACACAGAATGAACTCCGCCCAACAGATTTACACAGCCAAGGTGAGACAGATCAAAGAGCGTCGGAGCCATTTCCGCTGATTGGAGCTTCAACAGAATCCCTGACACTGATAAACCCATCATTTCTGACGGGTTTACTTACCGCGTCGTCCACCGCCGCTACACCTCTGGAGATGACCTTCAGAGCTGCTCTTTATTCCTTTAGGGAAAAAAAAATGTCGCGCAAAATTTGCTCGCAGGCTTGGGGATCCGCTGGGCCATGAAGAACAGGACATGACTTTCCTGGACTGGCCACCCCCCCCCCCCCCCAAAAAAAAAAAAAAAAAAAAAAAGTTCTGGAATTGTGATGTCATTCATTAGTTCAGGAAAGCGGTGGCGGGGGGGGGGGGGGGGAAGAAGGGTGCCGTTTGTTAGTGACAGGGGGTGTGGGTGGGTTGGGTGGAGGAGGGTTATGAGTCTGGAAGGTAGGAAGATCCCTGGTTGCTTCATGGAACCTGGTCAGTTTGTGTTCATGACCTTTCGTCTGTCAAGGAGTTGGATCTGAGCTGATGGATGGTGAAGAGAGAGAGGAGAGAGAGAGAGAGAGAGAGAGAGAGAGACAGAGACAGAGACAGAGAGACAGAGAGACAGAGAGAGAGAGAGAGATCTTTGTCTACGAGGATAACACAGAGAGAGAGAGAGAGAGAGAGAGAGAGAGAGAGAGAGAGAGAGAGAGAGAGAGAGAGATCTTTATCTACGAGGAAAACACACAGAGAGAGAGAGAGAGAGAGAGAGAGAGAGAGAGAGAGAGAGAGAGAGAGAGAGAGAGAGAGAGAGAGAGAGAAAGAGAGAGAGGAGAGAGAGAGAGAGAGAGAGAGAGAGAAGAGAGAGAGAGCGACAGAGACAGAAACAGACAGACAGACAGACAGACAGACAGAGCTCTTAATCCACGAGGATAGTAGATGAGTACGAATATGCTATCTAGTCCTCGTCCTCAATAGCTCGTCTTTAACAGCGTGTTTGTTTTCCTAGCTCTGTCTCTGGCATTTTTTTTTATGGAAATAATTCTTTGCATTGGGTTATATGATTCTTAGAATTACGTGCACTCTCCTTGGCATCGGTAGCTGAAAAAAAAATCACGTCACCTGTCGAAACAGCCGGAAGCTAAATCGACGTTTTTTTATTTGTTGGCCCGCGCAAAAGAGCTGCTATTCCGGCAAGTCCGACAACTCTCTATTTGGGAAAGAGTTGGTGATCAGAGCACACTGTGATTTATATTTCGGCGGTCTGTGGTTTTCCACACAGCTTTGGAGCATCAAATGCTGTGACGATAGCGTTCACATAGCAGTCGTTCTCCTGACCCTCTCTCTCTCTCTCTCTCCTCCTCTCTCTCTCTCTCTCTCTCTCTCTCTCTCTTCAATATAGATGATTTTCTTCAATTCTTCAAGCAGATGATGGATTGATAGTATAATTCGAATTTGTCTTATTATGTCTACTATCAATGTTCACACCCCTTCAAATGGGGCTTTGGCCTTACTGAATAAAAATTCTGTTCTGTTCTGTTCTGTTCTCTTCAATATAGAGTTGTTGTGACAGCGGTAAGCGAGCAGACAGACACTACACCGCCCTCCAGGTGTTGTCGTCCGTGTCATCATTGATGCTAAAAGGTCACTCACGTATCTGCATTCAGACAACACGCCACGTTGACCGGTGTCGTATTAATACTGTCGCTCATAAAATCGTGTCGCAGCGACAGTATTTCCGGGAATACTGCATTTTATGGACAGCTACAATTCTACAGGACATTTTTCGTTAAAAGTTGTCGCGCGACCAATTTTTTCCAGCAATATTGTCGCTGCAACAGTATTTCAC
>CM031609.1:54349752-54354752 GCA_018398815.1 Conus ventricosus
GGATGACGGGGAAAGAGAGAGAAAAAAATAAAGCGAAAAATCTGGGAAATATATATTATCATACGAAACCTTTCACTAGCAGCATGGGGGGGGGGGGGGGGGGTGTTGGGACCATCACGACCCATCCTGAGGACAGAGCCATTCATAATGCCTGCTCCGAGGCCTTTCGTCGCTGGATCGGACTCGTCAGGGAGGCACGGTGATTTCGCTTTAACATTACTGTTTGCATTTCCACTTTGTGATTTTTCGTTCCCACCCCTCTTGTCATTTGTGTGTCACTTTCATTTGTGTCATTTTTGGGGCCCCTTACTCTTTGTCGTTTTTATGTCCCTTTCCAGTCTGTCTATGTTTTGTGTCCCCTTTCTTCTTTGTCCCATTTATGCCCTTTTCCACTTTTCGTCATTGTTGGTCTTTTCTTCTTTGTCATTAAATTGTGTATCCTTTTCCTCGGTCATTTCTGTCCTCTTTTCTCTGTCATTTTTTTTGTAGCCATTCCTCTTTATTATATTTTTGTGCCTTCTCTCCTCTTCGTCATATTAGTGCCTGTACCTTCTTTTATTGTTGACCCTTTCTTTTTTGTCTGCTTTATCCTACTTACTCTTTGTCATTGGTGTGTCTAATCGTTCTTCGTCATTTTGTTTTTGTATGTGTTTCTTTCCTCTTTGTCAATCTTGGGCCCTTTTTCCTTTGGGAAAATTTGGTTCCTTTTTTCCTTGTCATTTAGGTGTCCCTGTCCTCTGTGTCATTTTCGTGCCCTTTCTCGTTTTTATGTTTCCCCTTTCCTCCATCATTTTGTTGTGTGTGTCCCGTTCCTCTTGTCATTTTTGAGTCCCTTTCCTCTTTGTCAGTTTTTAGCCTCTTTCCGTTTTTTCTTTTCATTCTGTGCCTCTTTGTCCTTTGTCAGCATTGTGTTCTCTTCCTCTTTTCATGTTTTTTTGCCCTGGCCTTCCTTTTTTTGTAATCTCAGTGTCCTCATTCTCTGTGTTACCTTTGCGTCCCTTCCCTCTATGTCATTTTGGTGTCTCTTTCCTCTGTCATTCTTGTGTCCCTTTCCACTTTTTTTCTCTTATTTTTAAAGATTTTTTTGTTGTTGTCTTTTGGTTCCTTTTCCCATTCAGTTTCGATATGAGCTGATTCAAGGATAGTTGATAATTCAAAGTTTTGCTTTTTGTTTTCGTTTTTGCTGCTGCTTCTTGTCTTGATCTTGTCGCCATCTTTGATTTAAAAAAAAAATTCTGTCCCTCCCTTGCAGAGAATCACTTTCCTGGGTCACTAAATCAAAATTTAATTCTTCACTGCATGCATGACATTATGGCCGTCTGAAGCAAGATTCCTTTAGGAAAAATTAGAATGGATTTCCCAGTAATACCTCCTTTTTCTTACAGATATACATCTTGATTGAAATGTGTGTAGAATTATTTACCAAACTGATTTTCAACTTATATCAGCGTACAATAATGTCAAAAAATCGACCAGAAAGTCATTCTAGTTATTCAGAAAGACTGGAATGCCAAGATTTGTACAGAAGTCAAAGAACATGGTAAGAATTCCTTCTGCCCCTACTGTAAATACCATTTGTAAGGTACTCCGCCATTTGGAATTTGCAGTGATGAAAATTTCAAACGTTCTTGATGGGCATAAAGCGCCCCGACGAAGGACTTGGCACTCCCATTAACAGTCAATATGACCGATTGACAGTATTCTTGTGAAGGACCCTACAATTCTGACATCAGCTGCACTAGAACATGAACATATCCAAGAGCTGACGATTATAGTAGCCGTTGACCACGTCATAATGAAGTATGAAAGCATATTTGAATAACCAGAGAATGACAAACAGCTGTCTGACGCTCCATCTTGACAACTGAAAGATCATTTCATGGCTGTACAATTCCAAGCGGCCATACAAGGAAAAATCCCCTCGCTACTACTGTTGGTTTTGTTGTTGTTTGTTGTGTTGTCCGTCGAGATGACGAAGACCATCTAGTCATCCTGGGATCGGGGGGTGAGTGCGTAGATGGCTGGTCAGGCCGATCTGCGCCCGGAAAGATCTATCACAATACGGACAGGGGATGGTGGCAGCAGCTGGAAGAAGGTTCAGTTTATTGTTGGAAGAAGACACCGAAGCCCTCACGAACTATTTCAACTAAATAATGGTTGAAACAGCAAAGTCGCTCAATGCCTGTCATACTACAATTGAAAGTGAGATGGAGACAATCCAGACCACGATCATACCACGAATCACGCGCTGATATTATTTGGGAAAGGTTAGAGTGCAACCTTCGACCTCTGCATACAGCGTATAACAAAGCGAGGGTCACCAAAATCATAAACTTTACAACAGATCAGACAGGTCCAACTCCACCGTTACAGGTGAGGCTTAAAATGTTCCGGATTCCTCGGTACTCCTCCAGCGGCATCTGGTATTTTTTGGAACAGAAACTATCCCCTCCCTCTCTGTCAGATGCTCCTATCTCTGTACGCTCAGCTCTCTCATTCTCTCTCTCTCTCTCTCTCTCTCTCTCTCTCTCTCTCTCTCTCTCTCTTCTCTCTCTCTCTCTCTCTCTCTCTCTGTCACACACACACACACACACACACACACACACACACACACACACACACACACACACACACACATATATATTATATATATATATATAATATATATATATATATATTTATATATATATATATATACATATATATATATACAGAGAGAGAGAGAGAGGAGAGAGAGAGAGAGAGAGAGAGAGGAGAGCTGCACAACATTCACACACACACACACACCACACACACACACACACACACACACACACACACACACACACACACACAGAGAGAGCCCAACTAAAGAATAAACTAGCTCAATCAAGCCGTTGGGGAGTGGGGGGGGGGGGGGGGGTTGTATTTGACTCTGACTGTTGGAGCGTCTTGTTTAGTATAGATGAGTCCGAGCACAGACCTCATGCACTTCCTGCCCTTTTTCCCGCACTGTCCTTCCTACCCTCCCCCCCCCCCCCCCCCCCCCCCCCCCGCCCCCCCCCTTCTTTCTCCCTCTCTATTCCTCTCCCTCTCTGTCCTCTCCTCTTATTTCCCTGTCATTTTCAGACCCTTGACTCAAAGTTCCAGCCTAATCACAATGTCACAGGAAGACAAAGAGTCCACACGTTGTGCTGATGACCACCAATTTGGCTGCCACAGGGCGTTAGCCTCATTCACCAATTTCGCTGCCACGGGGCGCTAGCCTCATTCATTACGCCCATTGCCAAGGACACGGTGTACTGTTTCGCCACGGTGAAAATAATTTCAGAGAAGCCAAGAGACATCCGTTTATCCGAATGGATGTGTTACTACAATGATCCCGCCCATAACCCTGAACTCTCAGCCAGTGACCAACCTCCATCGTTCGGCTCATAAAAAGTATGGTTACCTTTAAGCATCAAAAGCTATGTAGGGGACAAGACACAGAGACATACACCAGAGCAGCAGTTGTACAAATATCTACTTAAGTAGTACTATATGCCTCAAGCACAGCAATTTTTTTTCTTAAAAGGGAGTAGATCCTCTGAAGGCGTATTGTGGCTGCTCCCCTTTAGAATATTAGTCAAATGTCACCATACATGCAGTCATCGTAACCTATGTATTGCAGGTAGTAACTGGCATTCCGTTCCATTTTGAGGTCAACCGAGGAATATTAAACGTCATCGTCATCAGCAACGACACCCAGAAACTAAAATGATAAGCAAAGGAATCTTCGTGTCACCTCTGACGTTGGGTGGGTTTTTAGTTTTACAATGCTAGAATGCTGGTGTCTGCATAACCCGTGACCCACCTTCCCAACAACAACCTCAAGCACTTCAACTCTGGAAATTTCAGCTGTACACCTTACAGAAAATATGATAGTTGCAACATACTTCGAAGAGATGAGGTAGTTAATCAACATGCCATGAACGCCACAAATAACGAATTCTGTAGATTCTCGGTCACTCACACCGATCTGATACTCAAAGTTTAGATTTTTGTCAAAGATCTCTTGCAAGAGGTCTGGAGAGCGCAAATAGATAAGAAACTTTCAAAAATGGTTAAAACTTCAACAGCCGATATCATTGGCTACCGTAAAGAAGAGACAGATCTGGTGCTGATTACGCGCTGGCCAATCATTTTATACATACTGGTATCTTTTATAAGGTGAAGAAACTGTTCTTATTGAATGTTTGAACTTACATGATTTTAGACCTACTTTACGACAGACTGCATAGAAACCTGTTCAGAGATGGTTCACCGGATATGAGTTTTTGTTTCTGAAGGAGAATATATATATATATTATTTTTTTTTTCTTCTTCTTCTGAGCTAACATTTCATTTTAAAGTAATATTTGTGTGTTGTAGTAACAAAAACACTGATTTACTGATTTTTATTTTGCAGTTATGTAAGAAACTGGCTCAAACAAGGGGACAGTCCTATTTCATGGCCCTCCGTGATCAGCTGAGCCATACACAGCCGGCATTAAACTGAATTCGCCCTATGACACCCCCCTCCTCTTCCCCCCTTCCTTCCCATCCCCACCCACACACAGTACGGAATGTTTAATAAAACTCGTGTGCTGATAGCTCCAAGCGTTATTTAGGGCAAAAATCTTCCTGCCGCAAAGTTCGACAACCACGTTAATCTTATGTCAGGCAAGAAACCTGATGATGACTATGTATGATCCTGTTTCAAGCACTGACGTCATTCAAGTTTCTGAAGTAACAGTGAGAGAGGCAGGAAACTGAAGAAGGGAGGGAGGAAGGGTGAGAGTTGAGAGGCAGAACGAGGGAGTACGTCGTCATTTATCGTGACAACCAATTAAAGAACGTCATTATTTACAGCAACAACAACTTAGAGGACGTCATCATTTATAAGGATTACCCATTAAGAACGTCACAATTTTGGGCGAATATCATCTAGGGAACGTTTTTAATTGCAGTGACCACCATATACAGGACTTTATTATGATTAC
>CM031609.1:54374752-54384752 GCA_018398815.1 Conus ventricosus
TATCTTCCAATAGTGGCAAGAGAGCTATCTGTGCTTTCCTGTCTTGTTGATGTTTTTTGAGTGGAAGCATGGAAGGCTCCCCATGATACGGACACATGATTAAGTTGTTCTACAGGATCCTGCTTTGAGGAGCTTGAACATTCTGTGGATACAGAATTGTCACCACTGTGCATTCCATCGCCAGGTCTCGGGTCTGGAGGAAAGTGTTGATCCTCATCAGTCACGTTACTGACAGCAGGCTCAGAATTGATGACAAGGTGAACATTTTCCAGCCATGGTTGTTGGGTAGAATTGTTCGCTGTATCTGTGGAGACATCTGGCTTGCAAGGCCCAGAAACTGCTGGTATCGCTGCTTCCTTTCTTCTCTCAACTTGTGGGACAAGCGTGTATGTACTTGGAAGAGGTTGTGCACTTCTTTTGCCTTGAACATCGAGGTTTATTTTTATATTCTCTGGCCTTGAATGAGTGTGGGGTGGCTGCTGAACTAAAGATAGACTTGTTCCATGGAAAGAGTCACTTGCGGTGGTAGAACTCGGATTGTGATCAATGTTGTCGACCATTCCAACAGTCAACACACCTGGCGTCAGTCCTGGTGGAACAACAACTCCTTCAGTCTCAAATTTTGTGCACACTGTATTGGCAACATCTGTGGAAATACCTAGTACTCTTTCATATGATATGGAGAGTCCAAGGTTGTACAGACATTCAACCAGTTCCTTCTTCCTAGTTTCAGCATGAATTTTGAGACCAAGGTACACAGGAACAGGCATTTCTGTGTTTTTTGTGTGATGACGCCGTGTTGTCTGAATGTCCTTTGTATTGACCCGTCTCCTGCTGTTGAAGATCATAAGTTGAGAAATAGTCAAAGCTGCTTGGGACTGGCCGTGCAAATTTGTACACTGTTCGTGTGCATGATCTTTGAAATGAAATCCTGGTCCATCAAGAATCATCGAAACCAATGCAGTAAGAATTGGCGGTTCTGATTTTTTGTGTGCATCTTCTTCATACCAGCCAGTAAATGATTGTTGACTTTTGAACATCTCTCTGCGAATAATCTTTGAAACCTGGGCCATGAGAAGAGCCTCGGAATCATGGTCAATAGCTTTCTGAAAAGCTCCTTCGACATCTCTTTTGAAAATAAGCTTGATGTCTTTCCCTTTTCCTGTAGAGCATTCTTGAAGCATTGGACAGGCTTGCAAAAGTCTTTGCCGAAGTCGTGTTGAATGCACAAAGCTGGCTGGAACACCCAATGCATGGAGACGTAACTTATACAACTTCAGGAGACTTGTCATATGAAACATTGGTGCAACTGTCTCATCACGTTGAAAGCTCTGTATATAGGAGACAAGCTCTGCAAACGCAATGCTTTCCAAAATGCCATCCCCAGTCTCATTAGATTCCTCCTGTTTGCTTTGTGCTTCAGCCTTTGAAGCTCGTTTGTAAAATGTTTGCAGACATGTGTTATGGTAGACAGAATCTGTTGCTATCATGTCTCCAGCTGCCAACTTATTCAGTAGCATGTGATCCCTTAGAAAAGTAGCTTTCTTTCTGACTTTCTCGTCCAGTTCCATTGTAGACACTTTATGAAAAGATGAGCCAGCAGTAGGAGACCCGCCACAGAAAAAACAGCAGTCAGGTTCATGCTGCACAGTTCTTTTCCTTGTCTTTGTTGGACTTGAAGGAGCATCTTCACTTTGCAATTTGCGTTTAGCTCGTTGCAACATACGACTGTTTATTTTGTCACGGCATGTTTTATGCCACACAGCACATTGTTTTCGAAGTGTTTCGGCGACACCTGATCGATCCATCATCCAATGCTGAGAGGTCAGTATCTGAAAAACGGTAGCCAAGGTCATGAAATTCCTTAAGTTTTTCTCCAACATATTGATATCCAGAACCTCCATGTTTGGCTTTTGTAGGCTGAACAAGCTTTTCTCTACTTTTCTCTTGACATATAATGCATATACTCCAGTCTACATTTCTTATGGCAGTTGGTGACTCCGATGGTTGTCCAGCTGAAGTACCTGATGATTCAGTAGACGATGGAGGAAGATCACAGTATCCTTTCTTCATGGTTTCTGTAAAGCTGCATCAAAACACACCGACTATGTAAAAACCATT
Source organism: Conus ventricosus (assembly GCA_018398815.1). Taxonomy (NCBI): domain Eukaryota; kingdom Metazoa; phylum Mollusca; class Gastropoda; order Neogastropoda; family Conidae; genus Conus; species Conus ventricosus. The sequence goes on from CM031609.1 coordinate 54,376,874, forward strand.
TCTGAAAACAAAAATACTTTTGTTTAAATAATGTTTGTGATTCGGAATCAGACAGTAGCATATTTAAATTCATTCCCGCGCATAGCAACAATGTCTGGATTAACGCTCTTGTGATGTAGAAAAGAGCGCTGCCATTGTTTGACTCAACTGCACGACCATACAAATACACTGCGATAAGAAGGCTCATCTGTGACCCCGCGGTGAAAAGTGAACCTGAATTTTTTTCTTTTCATGGTGTGTGCGTGCGTGTGTGTGTGTGTGTGTGTGTGTGTGTGTGTGTGACTCTGTGTGTGTGTGTGTGTGTGTGTGTGTGTGTGTGTGTGTGAAAAATCTATGCCATGAGTGAGTACTGTAAATAAAACATGAGCTACTAATACAGTCTTTGTCATCCTGAACTTAACTCTCTCTCTCTCTCTCTCTCTAATTCATCTCTTTCTTCACTATCCCAACGATACACTTATTACTCATCTCACCGCGCGCGCGATCTGCACTATGGCACTGCCGCTGAAGTCAGTGAAGGTGAAGGGCACGTCAGGAGATGGGTTTGAGGAGGCGGGAAGTGGCACAAACTGTCTATGGCGCATCGCACTGGTCAGAAACCCCTTGACATTCTGACTCGACTTTTGAAAGCTAAATATTTTCTTTAAATGGGAAAATAAATCTTGCCTCTTTTAAAATTCGTAATCAGCGGGAATTTAACTATCGGTTGACATACAGTTTATGCTTCGAACCGAAAGTGCATTCTCACATCATTTAACAACCCCACTATTCCTCCTCCTCTCCTCAGTCTCCTTCTCCTCCTCCTTCTTTTTCTTCTTCTCCGTTGTCGTCTTCTCCTTCCTCCTCCTCTTCTTTCCTTCTCCATTTTTCCTTTCCATCTTCTTCTTCTTCTGCTGCTGCTGCTGCTGCTGCTGCTGCATCTTCTTCTTCCTTTTTCTTCTTCTTCTACCGTTTCATTCTTCTTCTTGTTCTTCTTCATTCCTCATCTCCGCCGTCGTCGTCTTCTTCTTCCCCTATTTATTTCTCCACCTTTTTTGCTGTTGGTCTTCTTCTTCTCCTCCTCCTTTTTCATAGTGTTATTATCATACCTCCTCTTTCTTCTTTTTCTTCCTTACTGCGTCCGTAATTCGTTCCTACTTCTTCTTCTACATCTTCTCCGTCGTCGTCGTCTTCTTCTTCCTCCCCTATATCCATACCCACCTCCTTTTTATGTGTTCTTCTACTCCTCTTCCTCCTTTTTCGTCGTCTTGTTATAACACCTCCTCTTTCTTCTTCCTCTTTTTCTTCCTCTTTTTCTTCCTCTTTTTCTTCCTCGCTGCTCCCGTTAGTCGTTCTTGCTTTCTTCCCCATCTTCTCAATCCTTCGTTCCCCCCCCCCCCTCCTCTTCCTCCTGCTCCTTCTTCTTTTTCTTCTTCTTCTTCTGCTTCCCCCGAAATGTCAATATCCATGTGTTTGTGTGCATGGACAGAGCTAACAGCGCAGCGTGTTGTATTACACACTTTATGATGCTGGCTGCTGCTGTTCCTGAGGCTCCTTGGTGCTCTTACCACTGCTCAATCGGACATTACCGACCCACAACTACCCTTGGTCGTGTGCGTCTCAGCGCATTCACATGGTATTGATTTTTTTTTTTAAACTCACATGTGTAGCAAAGGGTGCCTATGTAATCGCAAATTTTCGGTTGTCGATTCGTGTACTTTCGTGTGTCTGTAGTAAACTGTTAAGCCGGAATTTGTTTTAATATATTTTTTTTCATTAATAAATAGCACAACCAGACATGCCAGAACGACAAACATTGAAATCTTTCCAGCCATCCTTCTTGCAAACCTGCCTGCGAATGGTCAAGCGTAAAACTTTCAGCAACCTTGAAATACTCCTGAACCTTTCTGAGGAAACGTGATCAGTTTAGATAACTGCTTGCTGATCTGATAGAACATATTCGATGCAAATATTTGAATGAATATCAGATCGCATGCATGTGCATGTGTGTGTGTGTGTGTGTGTGTGTGTGTGTGTGTGTGTGTGTGTGTGTGTGTGTGTGTGTGTGTGTGCGTGCGTGCGTGCGTGCGTGCGTGCGTGCGAGTGTGTGGTGTGTTTATATCGTATGTATCGAGGGATGCCTGGTCTTAAATAATCATATTTATTATTTCAATCTTATTAAACTGAATATATTTAGATAGAGTATGGTGCTTGCTTTTCATGATGATGATGATGCTCACTTCTGCTGAAATTTTAGGTTCCATGTTTTAAAGGGAGTGGATGTGTACTGTAGCTGCGCACGCACATGTATTTGTACGTGTGTGTGTGTGTGTGTGTGTGTGTGTGTGTGTGTGTGTGTGTGTGTGTGTGTGTGTGTGTGTGTGTGTGGAGTGTTTGTGCTTGCATGAAGATATTTTACTGATGGGATTGATTTACTATGGATTCTTACACAGGCATTTTACGCCTTGTGTGTGCGTGTGTGTGTGTGTGTGTGTGTGTGTGTGTGTGTGTGTGTGTGTGTGTGTGTGTGTGTGTGTGTGTGTGTGTGTGTGTGTTGTCCTGGTATATGGCTGCTGTGCTGTCGAAAATGAATTTTCCATCTCTTGGACAAATAAAATTGTTATCCTGTTATCCTGTCCTGTTATCACATCCTAACATCAGTCATTGCAATTCAAATCAAGAAGCAGGACAGACCTCAATGAATATTTTGCTGAACTTAGAATTAGATAAACAATGCACCATTAATTTCATATTGCTAAACATAGGTTGAGAAGACTACATGAGTTTATCATCAAGAATGAATCAAGCATGTGTAGGCACATAAAACTCTCTTCTCGTCAAGCGATAACTGATTTTCTTTCACAAACATTACACAAATTTGCCATGAATTTCGCTGTCGCGTTCAAAATACAAGAAAATAGGCCACGTTGGCAAGAAAACCAAAAGAGTTGCACAGTCGACGTCAAATGAAATAAAACGTCATTGATTGTGACATATAATCAGCGTGGCTGAGGGAAGTCGATGAGGGACACGTGGGAACAAGTCTGCACTCAAAACTCAGCTGCCAGACCAGTAGTGCCAGGCGATGGTTGGTGCCGACGAGCTGGCTGGCATAGGTCACAGCCACACGCTGCCCTAGTCGCCCCAATCACTGCCGTTGTGCACGTGCATCCTTTCCTCCTACCCCCTTTTCCCCCGCCCATCACTTCTGACGTCTACCTCCTCCTCCTCCTCCTCCATCTCCCTATCCCACCCATCCTGGAAGACATAAGGCCTGGCCGTTTTACCCTTCAGGAACATTGTGGTCTAGTGTAGCTGAATGAATGCGTCCAGGTTTTTGTCACATGCACGAAATCGGCATACCTCTCCGCGCCAAAATTTCAATGGTTTCGTCCAGGGGCCACTTTGCATCTTTCTTTATTGAAAAACAGTTGTGGCTTTCTTCACATTCAGCTCCATCTTTGAGAGAGTTCAGTGTGGCTGCACACCAAAAGTAATGCTCTAAGCCTACTAGAAAATCGAGTATTTATAGACAGGCACAATTAGATTGTGTAGAGAATTCTATTGTATCTGAAACTGGATTCTCCTTCTTTCCTTTCACATGCCCACCAAGGTGTATCCCAGGGGTTCCAAGGAGACAGGTCATAATGAAAGGAATGGGACTATTTGGGGGGTACCACCTGGCGCAAAGACTGGGTCACGGATGAGTGCGAAGGTCTGATTCATGTGACGTCAGGCAAGGGGTTACCTCATGTCTTTCCAGTTTGTGAAGAATGTCATCGTGGAGGGATCCCTGAAAAACCCGTGACGTGATTTTTGGTTTGGTGCAAAACCCTCAGTGTGGCGCGGGTCTGTACAATGTCACCCAAACTGGTCATTCCAAACCGGAAACTGGACCTGCAAGAGGATGATGAGAGTTCTCCTCCCCTATTCTCCGCCAGGCTGGCCTTCATTTCCGCCATGGTGACGTTGTTTACTGGCTGTGTGTGTGTGTGTCAAGTCACGCTCAAAAGGATCGGGGGATGGGAGATGGGGTGGGGGTGGGGGGTGGGGGGGGGGGTGGAGGGAGGGGCTCACCCCCACTGCAACCCCTTCTATCCACGCACTCTCTCTCTCTCTCTCTCTCTCTCCTCTCTCTCTCTCTCTCTTTCCTTTTTGACCTTTTCCTTGAATGGACAGAAATGGAGAAGGAATCAAGGTCTACGACCATTAGTCTTCCTAGCTACACTGCCCTCCGTGTTGTGCCATAGTCTAGTCTTCCTAGCTACACTGCCCTCCGTGTTGTGCCATAGTCTAGTCTTCCTAGCTACACTGCCCTCCGTGTTGTGCCATAGTCTAGTCTTCCTAGCTACACTGCCCTCCGTGTTGTGCCATAGTCTAGTCTTCCTAGCTACACTGCCCTCCGTGTTGTGCCATAGTCTAGTCTTCCTAGCTACACTGCCCTCCGTGTTGTGCCATAGTCTAGTCTTCCTAGCTACACTGCCCTCCGTGTTGTGCCATAGTCTAGTCTTCCTAGCTACACTGCCCTCCGTGTTGTGCCATAGTCTAGTCTTCCTAGCTACACTGCCCTCCGTGTTGTGCCATAGTCTAGTCTTCCTAGCTACACTGCCCTCCGTGTTGTGCCATAGTCTAGTCTTCCTAGCTACACTGCCCTCCGTGTTGTGCCATAGTCTAGTCTTCCTAGCTACACTGCCCTCCGTGTTGTGCCATAGTCTAGTCTTCCTAGCTACACTGCCCTCCGTGTTGTGCCATAGTCTAGTCTTCCCAGCTACACTGCCCTCCGTGTTGTGCCATAGTCTAGTCTTCCTAGCTACACTGCCCTCCGTGTTGTGCCATAGTCTAGTCTTCCTAGCTACACTGCCCTCCGTGTTGTGCCATAGTCTAGTCTTCCTAGCTACACTGCCCTCCGTGTTGTGCCATAGTCTAGTCTTCCTAGCTACACTGCCCTCCGTGTTGTGCCATAGTCTAGTCTTCCTAGCTACACTGCCCTCCGTGTTGTGCCATAGTCTAGTCTTCCTAGCTACACTGCCCTCCGTGTTGTGCCATAGTCTAGTCTTCCTAGCTACACTGCCCTCCGTGTTGTGCCATAGTCTAGTCTTCCTAGCTACACTGCCCTCCGTGTTGTGTCATAGTCTAGTCTTCCTAGCTACACTGCCCTCCGTGTTGTGCCATAGTCTAGTCTTCCTAGCTACACTGCCCTCCGTGTTGTGCCATAGTCTAGTCTTCCTAGCTACACTGCCCTCCGTGTTGTGCCATAGTCTAGTCTTCCTAGCTACACTGCCCTCCGTGTTGTGCCATAGTCTAGTCTTCCTAGCTACACTGCCCTCCGTGTTGTGCCATAGTCTAGTCTTCCTAGCTACACTGCCCTCCGTGTTGTGCCATAGTCTAGTCTTCCTAGCTACACTGCCCTCCGTGTTGTGCCATAGTCTAGTCTTCCTAGCTACACTGCCCTCCGTGTTGTGCCATAGTCTAGTCTTCCTAGCTACACTGCCCTCCGTGTTGTGCCATAGTCTAGTCTTCCTAGCTACACTGCCCTCCGTGTTGTGCCATAGTCTAGTCTTCCTAGCTACACTGCCCTCCGTGTTGTGCCATAGTCTAGTCTTCCTAGCTACACTGCCCTCCGTGTTGTGCCATAGTCTAGTCTTCCTAGCTACACTGCCCTCCGTGTTGTGCCATAGTCTAGTCTTCCTAGCTACACTGCCCTCCGTGTTGTGCCATAGTCTAGTCTTCCTAGCTACACTGCCCTCCGTGTTGTGCCATAGTCTAGTCTTCCTAGCTACACTGCCCTCCGTGTTGTGCCATAGTCTAGTCTTCCTAGCTACACTGCCCTCCGTGTTGTGCCATAGTCTAGTCTTCCTAGCTACACTGCCCTCCGTGTTGTGCCATAGTCTAGTCTTCCTAGCTACACTGCCCTCCGTGTTGTGCCATAGTCTAGTCTTCCTAGCTACACTGCCCTCCGTGTTGTGCCATAGTCTAGTCTTCCTAGCTACACTGCCCTCCGTGTTGTGCCATAGTCTAGTCTTCCTAGCTACACTGCCCTCCGTGTTGTGCCATAGTCTAGTCTTCCTAGCTACACTGCCCTCCGTGTTGTGCCATAGTCTAGTCTTCCTAGCTACACTGCCCTCCGTGTTGTGCCATAGTCTAGTCTTCCTAGCTACACTGCCCTCCGCGTTGTGCCATAGTCTAGTCTTCCTAGCTACACTGCCCTCCGTGTTGTGCCATAGTCTAGTCTTCCTAGCTACACTGCCCTCCGTGTTGTGCCATAGTCTGCATTTGCTCGTCCAAAAAAAAAAAAAAAAAAAAAAAAGAAAGAAAGAAAGAAAAGAAAGAACACGAAAAACAACAACAAGAACAACAACAACAACTTCCTTTTTTTTCCCATCTATTGAACTATGCTGTGGGTAACACAAGAATACTAAAAGTGAAAAATATTGTAAATGGTAGAGAGAAAAAAAAAAGGCTAAATGAAACGTAGTGAAAATGTAATCAGTAGCGAAAGATAGTTCTGGGTTAACGAGAGATATCCTGAAAATGTAGTAATTGATGGTTTTAGAAGAAAAAAAAGGTAACAGCAATTAAAAAAAAAAAGGAAAAAAAGAAGATATAGTGGGCCGTGAAACGAAGAAACAAACCCATTACAAAACAAACACAACACCTACCGGTTTATTGATTCAGTTCAGGCAAGACAAATAACATTCAAAAGAAAACAAAAGACGAACATACAAGTGACTTACCTGTGCGATCTAGGTGCACAATTTGGTCTTAAGGAGAATGACTGAAACTACGGAATGGAAATGAGGTTGTAGGAAAAGATACAATCTAAAATCATCACCATCATCATCATCATCATCACCATCATCATCATGACGATGATAAAAAGTAATAATGGTGTTATAATCACACAATAATAATAATAATAGGGCCTACTAACAATACTGATAGCAGTAAATATAGTAAAATTTATGCTAATAACAGATAAACGATAGATCTGGCTCAATGAGCATGACGTTGTTGTAAATGGTAGTAGTACTTGCTATACGATGTATGCAGTGATGTGGCTGCAGTTTGCGAGTGAAGAGCGGCGCGATCCCCATTAAAACAGGATGGCATTATCTAAAAACTGTTTGGCTACTGAGTTACTCTTGCCAGCGCCTGTGTGTGTGGTGTGTGTGTATGCGTGCGTGCGTGTGTATGTGTGTGTGTGTGTGTGTGTGTCTGTCTGTCTGTGTGTAAATGTGTGTGTGCGTATGCGCGTGCGTGCGCGCGTGTGTGTGCATGTGTGAGTGAAAATGTGTGCGCGTTAATGTGTATGTGTATGTGTGCGCATGCGCGTGGGTATGTAAGTGTATGTGAATGTGTATGCGCGTAAATGTGTATATGTGTGTATGCGTGCGTGCGTGCGTACATGTATGTATGTGTGTGTGTGTTTGTGTTTGTGTTTGTGTGTGTGTGTGTGTGTGAAAGACTCAGAATTCGTTGTGTTTCATTTATTCACTCATTTTTCACGTTCCCTTGTGTGTTGCTTATAAAGTGTTCTGTGTTCACTGACGGATTTTCCGGATGAACCATATTCACATGGTCTGGCACCAACACTGGTCTGTCGCAGACTGTTAAGGAACCAGACTCCTCTCTTCTCCTCCCGGCCTCATTTCTCCTGGCACCAGACCCTCCTCTCTTCTCCTCCCGGCCTCATTCCGGACGACTTACGAGATGACTTGTAATAAGACGACCGCCGCACCAGCGACTTACGAGACAGCTCGGAATAGCAAGAGAGGGGTCCAGTTCCTTCCACAAACCCCATTATTTTCAGTCAGAACCATGTTTTCATGCTTATCTCCCTTGATCAAATTCTTTCAGAACGTTCAAGGTGCGTTGTCAATGCTCTGGAATGTGAAAATGT
>CM031609.1:54392252-54394752 GCA_018398815.1 Conus ventricosus
AGAGAGAGAGAGAGAGAGAGAGAGAGAGAGAGAGACAGACAAACAGACAGACAGACAGACAAGACAGACAGACAGACAGAGCTCATTTGAACCCCAATTGCATCCTTTTGAAACCGTCAAAGTTCAAACATTTATATCTCCTTCACAACCTGGTACCCGAGCACTGTTTTTTTTTTCTCATTGACATTTTTGCCACCTATTTCTTCGTATAGTCTGTGTCCTATTTTTCTCATTCTAGCCTTCACTGAGTGCCTGGAGAGGCCGTAGGATTGTCATGAACGTTCCTGGTAACGACAGGACCGTGATTATACAGCGGCTGTGTCACTGTAAAATATCATGGGAGGACTGCACCTGCATAGAACATCGCATAGTCCCAGCTGGTATGTCTCTCTTAGGTACCACTGGGGGATTGTACCATCTCAGAATAGCACGGAATTTCAGCTGGTGTGTCTATTATGTGCTATGGTGGGAAAGCGGGTGCAGGGAGGGGGTGGGGTGGTTGTACCACCTCAGAATACCACGGAATTTCAGCTGGTATGTCTCTGTTAAGAACTCCTGGGAAACTGCACCACTTCAGAACATCACGGAATTTCAGCACGTATGTCTCTGTTATGTACCACGCGAGGATGGCACCATCTGAGAATAGGTATGTTTCTGTTCTGCACTACAGGAGGATAACCCCACCTCAGAATACCTAACATTTCCAGTTGGTATGACTCTGTTCTGCACTACGGGAGGATAACCCCCACCTCAGAATACCATACATTTCCAGTTGGTATGTCTCTGTTCTGCACCACAGGAGGATAACCCCACCTCAGAATACCATACATTTCCAGCTGGTAGGTCTCTGTTACGTACCACAGAAGAATTGCATCACCCCAGAATACTACGGAATTCCAGCTAGTATGCCTACTATGTGCTATGGCAGGGGAGAGGGGGGATGTATCATCTTAGAATCTCACGAATTTCCAGTTGTGTGTCTCTGTTATGCACCATGGGAGGATTGCAGCACTTCAGAATACCATGAATTTCCCGTTGGTATGTCTCTATTATGTACCAAAGAGGACCGCACCATCTCCGACTACCATGAATTTCAACTGGTGTGTTTCTGCTATATACCAAGAAGAATAATGCCACAACAGAATACCATGAATTTCCAGTTGGTATATCTCTATTAGATACCACGGGAGATTGTGCAACCTCAGAATACCATGAAGTTTTCGGCTGGCATGTCTGTGTAAAGTAGCACGTGGTATTGTACCACGCCAGAATACCACAGAGTTTTAGTAGGGGTGATAGGACCAATACAGCCAGGGTTCGGTGCTTATTGATGGAGCCTGCCACACAGTTGAAAGTCGACTCCCACCAACACACGCAGCAGATAATTCTAACCACACGAGTTCCATCTGGTGCTGGAGAAGGGTTTGATATTGACACGTAATACCATTGCCCAGTCCTCCGCCCTCTGCAACACTAACACGTTATGCCATGTGAGCACTGTTTCATGAGTAGGATACACCTACGAGGCCTTTTTACGGGGCTGCTATAGAGCAGAAAACACGACTCTGGGTTGTCCTTTGTGGCGCTGTCTAGTTGGTTCCTTTCCTCAACAGCTCTATTTCAATGTCTCCTTTCCAAATGACTCCGGGCCCCATCTTCCTTCTTTCAGGTGAGAGCCTGGCGGCTGGTGTTGGATGACAGCTTCCTGAGGGCGTGTCCTATCCAGCTTGCCCCCCCCCCCCCCCCCCCCCGCCCCCCTTCCTGCTCAGGGTCTGCGTTGTGACTGACTCCTGTCCCCCTCTTTTGCCGCAACACCTTCTCGCCGACTTTGTCTGGCCACCGGATGTTAAAGGTCACTGGATTTAAAGGTCACAGGATGTTTAAGGTCACCGGATGTTAAGGTCACCGGATGTTAAGATCACCGGATATTAAACGTCACCGGATGTTAAATTTCACTGGATGTAATAGGTCACAGGATGTTACAGGTCACCGGATGTTAAAGCTGACCGCAAGTTGAAGGTCACTGGATGTCAAAAGTCACCAGATGTTAAAAGGTTTGGAATGCGCTTTAGAGAGGTGTTAATGAAAGTTTGTCCTCGGCTGCATCGCGTTGGTCTTCTTCCATGTCTTACGGCCATACAACAGCATCAGTTTGAGTTTGACACTGGTACTGAAAAGTTTAATGGTTCTGCCTGCTTCTCTGGGGGTCCAACTGTTCTTTGGCATGAGAAAAGGAAACATGCAATGCATGCTCGGTATTTCTCAACATTTTGAATTGAACTCGAGACAAAAAAAAAGGGGGGAAAAAGGGGATAAAAATAACGAAGGAAGAAACAGACAAGAGATTTTCATAGAGACAGGAAGAAAACACGAAGGAACAGTTTCAGTTTCTTGCAGTCGGTGCCAGAGACAGGAAGAACACACGAAGGAACAGTTTCAGTTTCTTGCAGTCGGTGCCAGAATTCCAACATCGACGTTGCACCACCACATCTGCCAAGCC
>CM031609.1:54397252-54399752 GCA_018398815.1 Conus ventricosus
TGGAATGGCCATTTGCGGTCAGCTGGGCTATAAGCAATATTACCTTACCCTTACCGCTGACCATTCTGGTCTACCGATAGTCATTTGTCGTACATGATGCATGTCGTCTGAAACTGCCTGTCGATTAGGTCCTTATGTGGCAAGTCTCGTCAGAGTTATCTTCTCCTGGCAAAGAGGTTGCTTCTAGTTCTGACTCGGACAAAGAAAACAACTGCCCACACATCATGGCGTCATTGCCGTGGGAATTCCGGACAGACAGAATACATAGGAAACAAATCATGACTAAAGACCGCGAAATAGTTTTGTTTCACATTGTACCATATCAAAACAAAAATACAAAACTGATCTTCTTTTTTTTTAAAGATAAATGAAAAAAAGCATTGCTGCGATTGAGATTCAATCTCGCAGCACGTTCTCCATAATGGTATGGAAGTCCGATACCTTACCCACAACGCTAACGAGACCCTTGCATAAAGTCACAATCAAAATTACATCAACAATGAAAGTGTCTGGGCTACGACACCTAAAGAAAAAGTGATAAGAGAAACGGAGGAAATCATTGCAACAGGCTGTTAATAGAAGCTCTGTGAGCCACTATTCGCGACACGCAAAGCATGTCGGGAGTGCAATGCAATGACCAACCCGCCAGTCTCCACTCTATACTCCAGTTCTCCCTCGCCTGCTCTTGACTCTCAGTTGAGTACATGCTTGCTTGCGTGGTCAAGGATTACGTTTACACCACAAGAAACAAAACACCCCCCACCCCCACCCCCCACCCCACCGCCCCAAAAACCATCTATAGCAAGTGAAAGAAAAGGGAGATAACTGCTCTCTTTGTCCTCATTTCTGTTATACTATGTTCTGCGTTGCTCTGGTTTGTAGCTTCTGAAATCAACACCATAACCTTAGATCATATTATATCAGAAATGACCGTTAATCGCCTGGCTCTGCAGATATGGTGTAGCACACGTATGTGACTAGACGGTACGCAGTTACACGTCCTCACTCAGAACTGACTTTTTTCCCTTTCACTTTCCCACGGAACTGGCCATTTGTAAGAGTTGGGACATGAAACTTTCAGAACTGGTTAAAAACATATGAATCGGGGTGAAAATATCAAATTCCTGCCTTCATCTTTCATCTTCTAGAACCAGGCAAAAAACAAAATCCTTTCCTCACCTCATCCGAACTGACATAAGCAGATGTCTTGTATAGATATCCAGGGGAACACAATGTCTTTGGAGCAGTCTGTTCGTTCACAAAATAACCAAGAAATGTCCAAATGTGATCTTTTAATTAAAACTATAGCCAACAGTAACAATGGAAGGAGGGGGGGGGGGTAAGCATTCTTGGGGCGTGGGTAAACCATGTTCATCTGTGGACGGTTGCACAGCAGGAAAAAAATATTTTAAAAAATCTTGATGCCAGTCTAGCATCATGAAGCCCCCCCCCCCAAAAAAAAAAAAAAAAAAAAAAAAAAAAAAACCCACTCCTCTGTCATGTCCAGTACACGCTTTCCTCTCTGCTCGACCTGTGCTGAGTCATCGCTATTACCCCCATCCTGTACACTCTCACCACCACTCCCCTCAGCTAAAGGTGCAGCAGGTTCTTCGAGTTCAGAATCGGAACTCCTTTCACCTCCTCTATCGGTAAACTGCTCATCACTGTCGTCAACGTCTTCCTCGGTGTGCGAACCTTCAATTCTAATACTTCTGACGCCGTGAATCGCTGACTACGACGACTTCTCTCCGCGCTACGTTGCTGCTGTGTAGAACTGGGTTGAAACGCTGTTGTCAGCACGACATCAACACATCGGACAGTGACGTGCAAAAAAAGAATCCCCCGTGGCTCTCTTGAAAGACGAGAGTTTCTGTAACCATTGATTACTTCGGAAAGGGGAAAGATCAAGAAATATTCTATGTAGATGACCACTGCATCTGTGAAGCGGGTGTCTCTTTAGAGCCCCTCTTCGTCCGAAACATTCGTGCGAGTTGGGACCCTGACTGGGGGTCCGTCGCTCTGAGATAGTATGACACTGCAACGCGTCACATTTGCAGACGCCTAGCATATGAGTGAAAACGTAGCACAAGTATAGGTGGAAACACAATCCCGATTTGCCATCAGGCAGGTCCAGTTGTGGTATTGTTATATTGCCGTGTTGTAGATAAATGGGCAGGAGGTGGAGGTGGTGGGATGGGCGGGGGGTGAGGGTGGGTGGGTGGAGAAAGCAGGGTCGGGAGATGAAGGGACTACTGGAGGGAAGGGTGTGTGGGTGGTGGGGTGGTGTGGGGGAGGGGTCCGGGAGAGGGAATATGGATTATGCACGCCAGTGTGAATGTGATTTGCCCGCGTGCAGGTGAGATCCAATTCACTTGATGTGAACAGGTTTAGGGCGTCGGCCAAATTACAAGAATATCACATTATTATCATCACTGCTATTGTTATTGTTATTAATATTCTTATTGGTATTATCATTGTTATCATTGCATTAGTATTATTA
>CM031609.1:54419752-54422252 GCA_018398815.1 Conus ventricosus
ACCCTTCGATCCTGACAACAGGTGCCCCCACCTCCCTCCCCACCAACTTCATCTCCATGTACATACAGGCCTCCAATCCGGGCATGAGCGCCCACAAGGGTTCTCTCCATGCGTCCGGAACTTGGTCCCTTCAGGAGACGAAGCTGCCCATCAATGTCCAGAAACTCGAAGCCAGGCTCCGTTCGCCAGGCTCCTCCTCTGTTCCAACAGGGAGCCTCGGGAAAGCCAGTCTGACTGCTCATGGACTGTTCATGGACAACATCACAATCTAAATGAGTGTTCTATTTCATAGCACACGACACACGGTTGTCCTTTTTGTCAAGTTTGATTTTTTAAAAAAACGTTGTCGTCGTTGTTTGATTTCTTACGTGTCTGTATGTTGAAGCTGCACTGTTGTTGGCATATGGATCTTCGTATGATTTCCACAAAACGAAACCGAAAGAGTATTTTGTTGCAAATGGCTATCATTATTGCATCCATCAAACGCGCAGTGTGAATGAACTCTGGCTTAGTCACTAACACTATCTCCCTGGGGATCATACATATCCCCACGTATCATCACACACCTACATCGACTCCGTTTCTCCATCTGACTAGATATAGCCCACCTTTATTTTTCAATAACATCGCGACCCATTGGAATCAAGTAGTAAAAACACACACACACACACACACACACACACACACACACACACACACACACACACACAACACACACACACACACTCTCTCTCTCTCTCTCTCTCTCCTCCACTCTCTCTCTCTCTCTCTCTCTTTCTCTTTCTCTGTGTGTGTGTGTGTGTGTGTGTGTGTGTGCGTGCGTGCGTGCGTGCGTGCGTGCGTGCGTGCGTGCGTGCGTGCGTGCGTGCGTGCGTGCGTGCGTGCACGCTCACACACACACACACATTTTAGAGAAATTTCTTACCAAGCCACAAAAATTGTCACTTACTGTTGTCGTGTGCCATCGTGTACCGGTGGAAATAGAGGACACGTATAAACATCGCATGCATCCTGTGTGAGAAACTGGAGGAATAAATGAGATAAATGAAAATGAGTTACTGATATTTGAATGGCACGGGAAACGACTGAATGAGCGCCAGTTGGCTGCTCTTCGGCCGGCTCTACCTGGGTAGGCAGCCGGAAGAGTGAGGTAGTGTGTTTATTGTAAAGTGCTTAGAGCTTGGTCTGTGACCGAGGATAGGCGCTATATAAAATACCCAATATAAAGAAACGAGTATCTGGAAGCAAAGTTAGACGTGACACTGTGACTCTCATGCAACAGTGCCTAAAATTGCATACTCATTACGTTCTAAAAACGACACGCACGTGAACTAAACGCGTGTGAGTTTATGGTATCACGTGATCATCCAGTATTCAATCAGTGTGAGCGCGCCTTTCACTATCTCATCTGTTCGACGTCGCTTGCATACATTCTTGTAGCGTAGGACGGGGCGTCCTGTGGGGCTGTTGCCAGCTCTCCGTGCAGCACGTCCTTTGGGATGCGATCGTCGTCCATGCTACTGACATGGCCAAGCCAGCGCAGGCGTTTCTATGTCAGCATGGCGAACATGCTAGGCATCCCTGTCTGAGTCTGGACGTCCTTGTTAGTGATGCGGACCTGCCAAGTGATGCCCAGGAATCTTCTGAGGCAGCGCAGGTGGAAGGCGTTCAGTCTGCGTTCTTGTCGAGAGTACAGGGTCCATGCTTCGCTTCCGCACAGAAGAGTGCTCAGCACGCAGGCTCGGTATACTTTCATCTTGGTGTTTGACGTTAGCATGGTGTTGTCCCAGACTCTCTTCTCCAGACGGCCCATCCCTGTTGCGGCCTTGTCGATCTGCACGTTGAGCTCGGCGTCCAAAGAGAGGTTGCTGGAGATGGTGGAGCCCAGGTAAGTAAAGTCGTCGACCACTTCAAGGGTGTGATCGCCGATGGAAATGCGAGGAGTGCTGCTGACGTCTTGGCCCAGGATGTTTGTCTTCTTTAGGCTGATTGTGAGGCCGAACTCGGTGCAGGCATCAGCGAAGCAGGTGATGAGCCGTTGTAGTGCCACCTCCATGTGGGCAGCTTCTGTAGTGCTCTACTCATCTCTCCATGTGCTTGCTGCGGTCGGTGATGACATTCCCCCGAGGTAGATGTTAGAAGAGAGCAATAGTGATGGCGCTTTCTTAATGTCATGTACGAGGGAACGTGGCGCGGATGTTGCCGAAGTGGCGAAGATCTGGATGCCCTGGCACAGGTTCAGCCAGTACTCCTTGGCGCATTGACCGGCGGTCTCCTGAGTGTTGTTGCCAGCTTTTTGGAGTGCATCCAATATCTTTGCAGAGGGCTCTCTCTTGTGATTGAACAGTGAGGCTTTCTTAGCAGCAATGGCAGGCTCCATCTCCACGATTACTGCTTTAAACCAGTCTCCATTCTTTCTCACTCTCCTCCCACATGTTTCCAAGGCAGGTTGGTAGGTGGCATCGCGGATGTGGCTCCACCGTGATGAAGCGCTGTCTGT
>CM031609.1:54438506-54441006 GCA_018398815.1 Conus ventricosus
GGTAAATTACACACTGTGCCCTAATCCTATTCCATCAGATATTTCCACAATTCATTCTTGTGCTGTGACAGTACAATTTGATAAGTTTCTACTAACTATATTATCAGTGTATTTACCAAAAGGTCCGGATGATAACAATACTGAATGGATCCGTATGCTTCAGGCAGATAAAGGCAAAAAAAGTGCTAATTACAGGAGATTTTAATGCACATGCCCCTTTTTGGGAGAAGAACTGTGACCATATCTCAAGCAATCGTTTGATAGAGAATGTTGTAGATTCATCATTTTATCTATTAAACGATGGTCGCGTCGAGTTACACGAATCCCCGATAACCCTAATCATAGAGCTACGGCAATTGATTTAACTCTGGTTTCGCCTGATCTAGCTCCCATTTGTGAGTGGAACACACTGGCTCATTGCTTAAATAGTGATCATATCCAATTATAACAAGTTTTGAAACTACAAGCACAAGAATTACAGATCTAACTGAGGAAAAAGTCCCAAAGTACAATTATAAATTTGCTAATTCGGATAAATTTTCAGCAACAATGTCCACGTTTTATGTTGAGGATATGCACGATAAAAATATAAATGATCTTTATTTTTCATTTACCAAAGCAGTCCTAGATGCTGCAAATGACTCTATACCCATGCTTAAGACAAAGAAATCACATAAGCATGCTGGAAATATCTGGTGGAATGACGACTGTGAAAAAGCAAATAGCGAAAAATGGGAGAAATTTAAAAAATACATACAAGAACATTCTACCCCAAACCATCAAGAGGCAAACAAGGCAAAAAAATAAATCAAACAGAGTTAACGCCCAGGCCAAGAGACAATACTGGTCTTCTTTTTGTATTAATGAAATCTACAGTCATAAAGATATGCAAAAAGTTTGGGGGAAAATGAAAACCATGAAGAACGGAATTAATTTACCACAATGTCCCATAAGATTGGAGAACTCAGATCTGCCCACTAATAATGAAAAAGCAGAAGCATTTGCAGAGATGTTTGTCAATTATAGTAGAAATGCAGGTTTATCAACTGTAAGTAAAGAGTACAGAGAAAGTGAAGAGCAAAGTAAAAACAAAATCAAACCATGATGATAATGAGTTCACAAGGAAAAGCTATGTAAATTCTGAAATAACACTTGAGGAAGTAAAAGAAAGTATTTTACATTTGAGTAAAGCAAAAACATCTGTTGGATTAGATGGAATATCTTATAAAATGTTTAAAACACTTACCTTGCAATGTTATTCGATTTCTACATATATTCATACAAAGATGTTGGAGTAAAGGGGAAATGCCTTCTGTTTGGAAGCGATCAATTGTTATTCCTATACATAAGCAGGGAAAGCCTAAAGCAGATAGAAACAACTATCGACCCATCTCGTTAACATCACACGTTTGCAAACTTATGGAGAAAGTAATATTAAACAGATTAGTCCATTTCTGCGAAAAACAGTGCATTATACCCCCAAATCAAGCAGGTTTTCGGAAAGGACGATCAACTACAGAACATCTAGTGAAATTAACAACACAAATCAAACAGCAGTTCGCGAGGCGGAAGAATATCCTTGCAACTTTTTTTGACGTTAAGAAAGCTTATGATCAAGTATGGCACTACAAATTATTGCAAAAGCTTAAGGAAAACAATATTAATGGTAATATGTATAACTACATTAAAAATTTCCTTTCACATCGTTTCATACAAGTAAGAGTAGGAAACACGTACTCGAATTCCAGAGAACTTCAGATGGGATTACCTCAAGGTTCAGTTATTTCTCCTGTTTTATTTAATATACTCATCGCCGATCTCCCAAAGAGATTGTCAAACGATTCAGTTTTAGTCCAGTATGCTGACGATATATGCATGTGGATGAAGGTAAACAATGAAACGAAATACACCCACTAGAGCATTAAACTATGCAAAAAAAGTTTACCAAAAGGAATTAGATAAAATCACTAATTTTATGAAAGAAAATGGTTTATCACTATCTTTAGAAAAAACAAACATGGTCCTTTTTAACTCGGGTTATAACCCAGAAAAAATGCCTATATTCAGCATTAATGGAATTGCCCTTAAGTTTGTGCAAAGTGTTAAGTTTCTAGGTGTTTATCTGTCATCAAAACTTACCTGGAACCAACATATAAATCATATACTTGATAAAGCACGAAAAGCATTAAATTTTCTCAAAATTATTAGTAAACAACGTTGGGGTCAAGATACTAAAGCACTTTTTTGTCTTGCAAACTCACTTGTTCGATCTCGTTTAAATATATGCCCAAGAAGTTTTCTTTAATGCTCCCAAGCACCTTTTATCCAAACTTCAAAGCATAGACTGTAAAGCTGTTAAACTGGCACTTGGGATACCAATACATACTTCCAATCTAGGATCCTATAAAGAAGCGGGTGTTCTTCCTCTAGATGACAATAGGAAAATTTCTTGTGCTAAATTTATAGTAAAGTCTTTAGCTTTTGATACATTTTGTAAAGA
>CM031609.1:54453506-54456006 GCA_018398815.1 Conus ventricosus
TCAAGACTCACAATATGCCTTGGACTTTGCAAAAACAGAACTGGGTAGATCGTCCGTAATGTGCGGCAAATCGATGACCAAAAAATGACTTAGCACCACAGCATCTTCACGTTGTTTCTGAACTGTTTCTGAATGTTTTCTCTGTGTTTCACGGTGTCTTCACTATGTTCCTTCCAAATCAGAAACGTAGACACCAACACAGAAAGCAAAACACATTTTCCAAGGAAGCAAGCTCCTATGCCGTTAAACGGCAAAGCACCATTCTCAAATCATAGAGCAGTTTGCCAACCCACAGACACAATGCCCCACACAGCACTTCACTAAGATAAATACCAGGAATCAGTTTGCACACAATTTCTCAACATTACTTCAACACATGTGGCGATGTACTGGGTTCTCAGGTTAGGGAATGTTAAATGTAGAAATAAAAGAAAGCGATGACTTCTAAACACAAACCAGCAGACTGGTTTCACGGCGATAAAAAAAAGAGAAATAATTCATCCGGACAAAACGAACAGTTTATTTACAGGCTTGTCGTACACATGATGCACAGTCTGTGTATAACGGTGACGGATCCTCACTGGTCCACGGACATTATCCCAAGCAGTCTGGGAAACAGGTGTCAGCATCACACAATCAGCATCACCATGTAGAAGCCTTCAGATCGGAGCATAAGACACTGCATTGCGGGCCACTGTGCGTGGAACGACAGAACGTCAGAACAAGGTGAAGACTCCAGGCTGCATGGCCAGGCAGAGGGATCCCTTCCGCCACCAACATCACATGCTCTGTCTTCTCCTCCCTTGTCATATCCTGAAAAACAAAATCAGTAAAAAGTGAAACCAAACATAACAGCCTCATTCAGAGTGTACTAAGTTTGAAATTCTACAACACGTGGACAGAGTAAAGCAGAAGGAATTTTGATTTAAATGAGGTCAACGACATCAATAATTTAATAATTAATTAATGATTTAATAATATTAATAATCTAGACAGCAACAAGTCGCTAATACACAAACTCTTGTTCTGTTTCTAAGGCAATGGTATAAACCAATACCTCAAATACACTGACTCCTGTTCTGTATATGAAACAATGTTAATGACGTTACCCATCATCATGCTCAATAGTAAGTAAAAGACACACAACAAACAAGGCAGGAAAGTTCTCCCAGAGAGGAAACCCCCTGCCAATTTACCTCCCCTCGCCGATACGTGCACACAGCAACAATAAAGGAATATGGGTAAACCATAAAATAAGCGTTTAGTGAAGACTAGCACAGCCTTTTGATATAAAGCAAGACACCCAAACATTACAGGCACACGTAAACACACTGAGGTTTGTTCAGTGTGGCTGGTGCCAAAAGGGAATCATCAACATACCCAAGGGGAGTTAGATGGTAGCCTAAATGATAAACAAGTGTAAGACCTTTCGCTTCAATACTTACGCAATGATACATGTACATTCCACATCAAGAGAGAACTTTAGAAAACAATCTCTGGTGGTATTGTCTGATTTGTGTGAACATTGTGACACTTTTCAAACGGTTAGCTTTTTAGACCAGCGAAGGATATTTTCAGGTCATAGATAATTCCGTTACCTACCAAAACACGCAAGCAACAACCATCTGGGATGTTACCAACAAAAATTCACGGGTCCCCGTTTTAATTTCACAGACTGAGATCCATCTCTTTCTAACTTTCTTGTCATCTTCATTTCAGACTGTCTCCTAGTTTCCATCAGACATTTCCAAGTGTCGCGTCACGTGACCCAAGCAAGAACACGTGATCACAGATAGCGTCGCCTGACATCTTTCTCTGTGAGCTTTTAGCCCAATTCCTACCATTGATCCGATCAATGCCACACGCACTCTTTCTTGATAGGTACTACTTTCTCCCCCCTTCTCCCCCCTCTCCCCTCCCATCTCCCTTCACTCCTTTTGTGTCGGACAATCATGGCGCTTTATCTCGTGTCACAGGGCGAGATCTGTAAAGAGCGGAAGTGGGGCTGACGGGATGTGGTCTGCGAGTTAAGGAGAATCAGTATCTGACAAAGCATCAGATGGTCCATCCTGATGGTGCCTCCAGTGATCTTGTTGGACTAATGATGTATTGTAGGATAGAGCTCTGTCTGGGAGTTCTGTACGATATTGTTAGGTCTGTTTAATATTAATGAGGGATTTGTGTGCACCACATCTCTAGTGATTTCAGAACGCGTGTAAAAAAAAGATTTTTTTAAAAATCAACGTTCAAACACCATTCAATACTCACATGCAAGCATCAACATTCCCCACTTCTGCTAATCTCATCGTTCCACTCAGCCCCAACCCCACTCCACCCAACGGACATCCACACAGAGAGAGAGAGAGAGAGAGAGAGAGAGAGAGAGAGAGAGAGAGAGAGAGAGAGAGAGAGAGACACAGAGAGAGAGAGAGAGAGTGGGAGTTCAGTACATAGATATACCTCTGCTAAATGAATTCTACACATGAAAAGAAAGAAAGAG
>CM031609.1:54461006-54476006 GCA_018398815.1 Conus ventricosus
TCTCAGATGAGAGCCGTTTTTGTATTGACATGGCTGACGGTCGTGTCAGAATATGGCGTCGATCTGGTGAACGCTATGCTGACTCCTGTGTGGTAGAGCGGAACCCCTGGGGAGGCCCGAACGTTATGATATGGGGTGCAATTGGCATTAACCACGCCATAGGACCAGTCATCTTTCAGAACATTGATCCTGGTCGCGGACAGGGTGTCAATGCACAGTGCTACATCCACCAGGTGCTCAGACCCCATGTCGTTCCTTTTTTTGCGCAACACCCAAACTGGACATTCCAACAGGACAATGCAAGACCACACACCGCCAGGGCCACCCAGCAATTTCTTCAGCATAACAACGTCAATGTGCTGCCCTGGCCAGCCCTCAGTCCCGATTTAAATCCAATAGAACATTTTGGGATGAACTTGGCAGACGGTTGGACCTCCTGCGTCCACGACCAGCCACAGCGGCTCAACTTCACCAGGCCATCGTGCATGTGTGGGCTGGTGTGCCACGGGGACGCATCAACCACCTGGTCCACTCAATGAGCCGCAGGTGTCAAGCAGTTGTCCATGCAAATGGTGGCCACACATGGTATTAGGACTTCAAGCTGGTTTGTCACGTGACCTTGGATTTTCCACACAAAGACATATTGCTGATGACATTTTCACACATTACCGGTGTAATGAATCAAATCACGTTGAATTCTCGCTTCCACTCTGTACAATTGTGACCAATAAAATTCGCCCCTAACTTTCAGCTTGTTTTGCTTTTGCGTTTTTATGGAAGTCAGTATAGATAGATAGATAGATAGATAGATAGATAGATAGATAGATAGATAGATAGATAGATAGATAGATAGATAGATAGATAGATAGATAGATAGATAGATAGATATACTACACACACACACATATTTCATTCCTATGTAAAACAGTCCCAATGCTTGAAATTGGCGTATGGGGAGACCAGAACCAGGTCCTCTTCTTGTGGTGTTAGTTGCGGACCCATCTCTCTTTGTCAAGTAAATCATGTCTCCCCTTCGCTACATGACCGTCAGGTGAATCTCCACTGCTCTTCCTACCAGTTATGAGCGAGTGTACCGAATTCTGACATTTATAAACAATGGAGAACAAAGACTAAATTAAATCAGTTTAGTTCCTAATCAAAATCCGCTTCATCTTCAGCACAAACGTGATAACATTTGTCTTTGAAGGCAGGTGATCAAAATGAAAATCTTTATGATGACACTGTCATTATTTCATTTTCCCACTACATCTAAAACAATGACGTCCTCCGGCAGAAAGAAAGAATTCCTCAATATCTGAGAAACAAGGTTTGGCCTCTCTCTCTCTCTCTGTCTCTCTCTCTCTCTCTCTCTCTCTCTCTCTCTCTCTCTCTCTCTCTCTCTCTCTCTCTCTCTCTCTCTGTGTGTGTGTGTGTGTGTGTGTGTGTGTGTGTGTGTGTGTGTGTGTGTGTGTGTGTGTGATGATAGATAGACAGACAGACAGACAGACAGATAGATAGATAGATAGATAAATAGATAGAGATAGAGGCGTGTGTGTGTGTGTGTGTCTGTGTCTGTGTCTGTGTGTGCTGTCAATGGCAAACAAAGGAAACAAAATCGAAACAAACCCCCTTTCACTCTTCTGTTGTACGTTACAAAGCGTGACGTGGCACTTGGGAGCGTGCTGATCTGTGTGTGGAGACAGTGGCGTCAGCTGCAGCGCCTAATGCTATCGTTGTCTGACCAGCATCTCCCGAAACTTCCAGACGACGCCGCGTCCCTCAAGACAGCCAATCTCACCGATCCCCTCCAGTACATGAGATACGGCGCCAGAATTGTCAGGGAGGAAAGAACAGGGCCAGGGAAAGCGGGAGCGGGGACAGGTGGGGGGAGGGGGGGGGGGGGGGAGTATGGAGGAAGAGGCAGAAAGTAGTTCCTTTCAAGAAAGGTTGCGTGTGGCTGTGCTCAGATCAATGGAATAATTCGGGCTAAGGACTCAAAGATGGGGACTTTCGGTCACAGTATTTCACGGTCGCACATTGCTGTGTAGCTCAAGTGGTTTGAGACTTTGACACTTGGGATATAACTTGGTGAGTGACAGAGAAAGAGAGATGTTACTATAAAAAAATAAAAAAAAATTTGGTAAATTCATGGGGGAAAACTTTTCACAATTTTTCCTTTTCTTTCTTTCATACTTTTTTTTCTCTTTTTTTTTTTCTTTTTTCTTTTTGGTTCTTTTTCTTTCCAGTTTGGGTTGTTGTTGTTGACAACTAGCACTTTAACCCGGCTTTGTCTATTCCTCACTATGTCTCAGCTCCTCCTCCAGTCTGTCCGTTTTTTTGTCTCCTTCTATCCAGAATAATACGTCACCAACACTGCCTCACCAATCCCCACCAAAGACTGACTATAAAAATACACTGATGATCAAAGGGAGGGAATAGCAGAGGGGATGAACCGACGTCTCAGGGACAGAATGCAATGACAGGATGGTGGTGCGTAGGGGCAGGTGGGGAGGCCGAGAATTGTTAAGGAAAGGGGTGGGGAGGCAGAGGAGGAATGGGGGAACAGCCCCATAATCAATTAGTAGCAGCGAAACTGAACAACCAGAGTGGAGGGTGGGAAGGAGTGACGGGCTCGAGAGGTGATGAATATGACTATTTCCACACAAAAAAATTCAGATGTCCCCACCACTTTAACCCTCAACCCTCGTTAAAATTGGGGGAGGTGGGGGAAGGGTGGTTGTGGTGCAGCTGCTGAAACTCCCGATGTTTTATGGACAATGACATTGCGGATACTAATGACTCCTAAAACTGAAAACTGCCCTGTATGCTGGATGATGGACTGATTTTGATACTCAGTTACCTGTGGTTATCCTTGGTGTCATCAGTCTGGCATATTTATATCAAAATACGCAGACAGATACACAGGCAGAGAGAGAGAGAGAGAGAGAGAGAGAGACTCAAGACTCAAGACTCGAAGACTCAAAAACTTTATTACTCAAGGATAGAGATTTTAGGCAGTGCCTATTCTTCCAATCTGTCCTTGCTATTCTACAACATTCAACTAAACAGACTGTACATATTAATAATGACAGAAACAATGAAGAATATAGCAACATTGTAATATTAACAATAACAATAGTAATAAGAATAATAATTATAAAATTTAAAAAAAACATTCCATTACAAAATTACACAAACACAATCAGACACGTACGCGCGCGCGCTCACATGCATGCACACGCCCACACATACACGCTCGCATGCGCATACCCACATCCACACACACACACACACACACACACACACACACACACACACACACACACACACACACACACACACATTTTCATTAGCTAATATAGAGGCAAGCATAAAAGTAGGGCGTTGAGACTATGATCAAAAGGTTAGATTTATTGTTCAAGTAAATGTTTAAGTGCTGCTGATTTGAAGGGCGGCAGTGATTGACATGTTTTGGCAGACGGAGGAAGAGAGTCCCACACAGATGGACCAAAGTATGCAAAACTAGATTTGAACAAATCAATGCGGACACGTGGTAAAATGTAGGAGAGAGAGAGAGAGAGACATGTTAACATGCTCAAAGAGAGAGGGGGAGGGAAATAAAAGAGAGACAGAGAGAGACAGACAGACAGAGACAGAAGAGAGAGAGAGAGAGAGAGAGAGAGAGAGAGAGAGAGAGAGAGAGAGAGAGAGAGATGATGATGATGATGATGATGATGATGATGAAGATGATATGATGATGAGAGAGAGAGCACAGACAGGCAGAAGGGTGAACTGACCTGGCTCTTTCTGGAATTAGCATCAGAGCTGTTTTTCTTCTTCACTTCCATAAACAAGTGTCATTTCCATGAAAATTAGGTAAACGTGCGTGCACTGATGAATTTGTTTCACACTGGACTGGTCATTAATGTGCTTGAGCGATAACTGGATGCCCAAGAACGTTTCATTTCTCTCGCGTGTTCTGTAGGGTGGAAAAGGTAGAAGTTGGTTTTAGTCATGAGACAGGCTACTGTGATTCGCTGGCTCTGAGTTCAACGTTGACGTGAAGGTAATAAATGGATGTGAAAATCACTGGTTCCACTGGCTACCTTCTGTGTTGGCACTGCTGTCTGTAGCAGTGCAGTAATTCGACTTGTTGATTAAGGCTGATTACCATAGTTTGGACAGTATTCACACTTGGAAAGTTTCAAGTCTGACTGAAGCTGGGTAGCGTGTTCACAATTGCTGTCCGATTCGTGCAATCGTTTTTACGTCATGCTGTCATAAAATAATCTCCTCACATACGCACAACGAAAAAGGATGGCATTTCATGTATGAAAATGCCCGTATCCCCCCCCCCCCCCCCACTATCTAACCCCCCCCCCTTCCTCCCACTTCGCTGTCCATACTACCTCTCCACGCCTCTCCCACTCTTCTCTCTCTTTCTCTATCTGTGTCTGTCTGTCTGTCTGTCTCTCTCTCTCTCTCTCTCTCTCTCTCTCTCAGTGGTCTGTTTAACCAGCACAGCTTGCTCTGTTTTCACGTTCCCCACCAAGGTGTTTACCATGTAACTCGGCTGCCGCTGTAATAAAGGATGCAGTCTTGGTAACACATGCGCGGTATGCAAGCTGCTTGGTGCCACTCTAGGAGACGACATGACAACCCTGTCGATTGCCTGCCCACAGCATCCCTACCACTGCATGCCCAGTAAAAAATGTGGATCACATTTACATAGAATCGATCCCCAACGTGTTACCGTTTTCACACTGTAGGATCCAGCTGTCACTTAAAACATGGAGAATGCCATTCGAAATAAATGATCACTGCCCTGACCACCATTTTGTTTTGTTGCATCCTGCTTTGGCAAGGAGAAGCAAGGGCGGATGGAAGAAGGCGTGATGGCAAAAGGACACTGAGGGGATTCATGCTGATTGGTCTATATACCATCACCTGTTGGTCTGTCTGTTCACTAGATGCCGCAAATACAGATCAAGAATGGAAACTGGAATATAGCCCTTGCACAAACATATTGAATTCTGGTGGATCCATGCCAAAGAGTGAAACTGACATTCATTCAGTAAATTTAGGCAAAAGCCATTGCTTTGATCTGCATGATTCACAGTATATCCACATTGGGAGCGTGCCGGTGTTCCCCGGGTTCTATGTTCCCCAGTAGCGCTGTTCCCCGTGTCTCTGTTCCCCAGTGTCGATGTTCCCCGACCGAAAAAGCGTGCCGCTGTTCCCGTACCGGTGTTCCCCAGGTTCTCTGTTCCCCAGTAGCGCTGTTCCCCAAACCGATTTCAATGCACGTTAGCGCCAGTACGGGCCCTACTGTACGGAAGCAGGTCACTACGTCACGGGGCCGCTAAGTCACAGGGCCGCCAAGTCACGGGGCCGCTAAGTCACAGGGCCGCTAAGTCACAGGGATCTAGCCAAGATATTTCTTGGCGGCCCTGTGACTTAGTGACCAGTGGTCAAGCAATGGCCAAATTGACCAGTGTTGAAGCAATGGCGAAGGTGACCAGTGGTCAAGCAATAGCCAAATGACCAGTGGTCAAGCAATGGCCAAATTGACCAGTGTTAAAGCAATGGCAAAGGTGACCAGTGGTCAAGCAAAGGCCAAAGTGACCAGTGGTCAAGCAATGGCCAAAGTGCTAAGTGGTCAAGCAATGGCCAAAGTGACCAGTGGTCAAGCAATGAACAAAGTGACCAGTGGTCCAGCAATGACCAAATTAACCAATGTTCAAGCAATGAACAAACTGACCAGTGGTCAAGCGATTGGCAAACTGACCAGTGGTCAAGCTCTGACCAAAGTGACAAGTTGTCCAGCTTGCCAATTGCTTGACCACTGGTCACTTTGGTCATTGCTTGACCACTGGTCACTTTGGCCATTGCTTGACCACTGACCTAATTTGCTATAAGGAGTGTGGCATATAGGGCCTGTGGCATATAGCGGCCCTGTGACTTGGCGGCCCTGTGACTTAGCGGCCCTGTGACTTGGCGGCCCTGTGACTTAGCGGCCCTGTGACTTGGCGGCCCTGTGACTTCGTGAGCGGTCCCCTACTGTACAAGGAGAGGTTGCGCCGGGCACATCCCAAGGTAAACAAAATAATAGGGGAAAAAAATGCACATGCTCACCCCCCTCCCCTCCCCACCGAGAGAGAGAGGAGAGAGAGAGGAGAGAGAAGAGAGAGAGAGAGAGGAGAGAGAGAGAGAGAGAGAGAGAGAGAGAGAGAGCGAGAGAGAGAGAGAGAGAGAGAGTTGCACGTGCCCCACGCATGTCAACTCAGGTTGTTCCCATTTCAACCGCGACATTGGAAGTGTCATCGCGCTTCTGTCGTCTGCGAAGCGTGTCACTTGGCGTGGCCCCAGAGCGCATTGCCCAGCACGGGGGGGGGGGGGGGGGTGGGGGGGGGGGGGGGGGCTGAGGGCAATTTCACTGTGAGTTGCTTGGTCAAATCAGTAAGAAAAACGAAATATTTCGATCGTGTATGATTCTAGAACGGAAAGCATGAATTTGTGACGCCAGAAAAGGGTTTTGACAGTGATGTGCTTCTTTTTACGCTTTGAACTCCTCTCCCTTTATATCACACTTTGCGTGAGCTACACCTTTTCTTTCGCAACGGGCCATTTTACTTTTAGACTGTCTACACAGACCTGATGGGGTCATACAAGTGCTGACCTGCTGGTTCCAGCGCTGTCCAGTCGGCATGAAACCCCTCTTCTACGGCCCTCCCGCTCCACCCCCAATACCCCGACCCTCCCACCCCACCCTCCCACTGCCTCGCCTATAGCAATGAAAACAACAGTAACAACGTTTAAGTCAGCAAAACCCACCAACACCACCAACGGCAAAAACTTGGGGAACAGCGGGCCTGGGGAACACCGGGACTGGGGAACACCGGGACCGGGGATTTGCGGGAATGGGGAACAGCGGGATCGCCACAGGGTGGGGAACAACGAAACTGGGGAACTTAGGGACTGAATTTCGATTTTTTCTTGAGGGGAACACCGGGACTGGGGAATATAGAGACTGGGGAACAAAGAACCTGGGGAACAGCGGCATGACCCCTCCACATTTCAGATCCACGGTCTGAATCCATTGCGCGAATGTATGGGTGCAGATCTATGGAGCAGATCCACAGTGGAAATCCATGGTGCAGATTTATGATACAGATCCAAGGTACGGATCCACAGTAAAGATTTATGATGCGGTTCCACAGTGCAGATCCATGGTGAAAATCCTTCGTTCAGATCCCGTAGTACAGATTCATGGTACGGATCCATGTTGGATCCACAGTGCAGATCCATGGTAAGTTCCATAGTACAGATCCATTATCCAGATCCATAGTGCAAATCCATGGTGCAGATATATACTGCTGATCCATGGTGCAGATCCATAGGACACATCTGCAATGCACCATAGTGCGTATTAGTGGTGCAGATTCTTAGCAGCAGAACCACAGTGAAGATCCATGGTGCTAATCACTGCAGGCCCATAGTGCAGAGTCATGATGCAGATCATGGTGCAGATCCATGTTTTGGATCCCTAGTTGATATCTTGGTACAGATCCATGGTATAGATCCACAGTAGAAACCCATGGGGCAGATCAGGCGGATCATACGGTGCATCCATGATCCGTTTGATCTGCGGGGACATCTGTAAACTTTGGAGTGTCCTTCTTTTGGTCAGAACGATACTGTACGTTTATAGAAATGAGCTTAAATGTTTAAGCTCATTTCTATAAACGTACAGTATCGTTCATAAAACATCGGGAGTTTCAGCAGCTGCACCACAACCACCCTTCCCCCACCTCCCCCAAGACAAGGTAAACCTCCAACAGTTCACTGCCGTGACAGCCATTAGGTTGTGGGACTTAAGTGCGTGCGTGTGTGCGTGCGTGCGTGCATGCGTGCATGCGTGCGTGCGTGCGTGCGTGTGTGTGTGTGTGTGTGTCTTTCTTTTACAACCAGCAGTTTTACCCACCTTCGCCATAGTCTGTAGCCCTGCTTACTGCACCTTCCCTCCTTCCTTCTGTTTCCCCCCCCCCCCTCCCTCCCTCCATAATACTGCAGCAGCATCAGCACTGACCTCACGAACCCCCACAAAACGCTTTACACTGATGATCAAAGGGAGGGAATAAGAGAGGGGATGAACCAACCACTCAGTGGCAGAGTGCAGTGACAGATGAGGGACAAAGGACGGTTGGGGAGGTCGAGAAGAGTTAAGGGGAGGGGGGGGGGGGGGGCGATGGAGGGGCAATGGGGGAACAGCACAACAGCAAAACCAGACAACTAGAGGAGTGGGTGGGGGGAAGGGATGATGAGGAATGAGATGTGATGGGCATGATTACCCTCGAAAATTTCAGTGGCCCCACTCTCTCCAACAGCTACCACTCATCAAAGTTGGGGAAGTGGGGACAGGAGGATGCTGTGATGTTTTATGAACAATGTCAATGCGAATACTTATTTCTTCTAGAAATGAAAAATTGTCCGTTTGTTGGATGACAAAACTTTTTACAAACAAACTTAAAAAGAAGACTTGCTCTTCCGCTGAACGAAAAGACCAGCAAATTACAAGACAAAACACGACGCTTTTCGGCCTCTTTGGTCTTCTTCAGTTTATATTAAATATGTAGTTTATGGTGGTAATCCTTGGTGGCATATTTGTATGAAAATGTTCAGAGAGAGAGAGGGTGGAAAGGATAGGAGAGGAGAAAGACAGAGAGAGGGGGGGGGAGAGAGAGAGAGACAGCGAGAGAGAGACAGACAGACATTCAGAGAAACAGACCGACCTACAGAGAGACAAAGACAGACAGACAGAGATCAGCTGAGCTGGCTCTTTCTGGGATTAAGTCTAGAGTTGTTTTTCTTTCGTATTTCCATAAATAAGCGTTATTTTATTAATACTTAGGTAAATGACTATGCATTGGTGAGCTTATTTCACATTGGACTGGCCATTAACGTGTTTGTGTGATAAGCTGGATGCCGAACAAAGTTTCAGTTTCCTTGCATGTATATCAAGTGGAGAATGTAGAAGTAGGCTGCGTCATGAGACAGGCCAATATAATTCGGAGGCTCAGACTTTGACCTTGACCCGAATGTAATTAATGTATAAATCACCAGTTCCACTGGCGGGCCTCTGTATCAGGACTGACGTCTGCAGTAGCGCAGTGATTCGACTGATTGATTAAGGTTAATAACTCTAGTTTGGACATTGTACACGGTTGGAAAATTCAAGTCTGACCTAAGGTGAGTAGCGAAGGTCACGTGCCCTTCATTTTTAGACCAAATACGTGAAGCCGTTTTGACGTCATGCTGTCACTGAAAAAAAAAAATCCCTATATACGCAACTGAAAGGGATGGCATTTTATGTACAAGATATCCGGTATACCCGTTCTCCCCCGCATCCCTACCCCTTACCTTCTGTACCCCTCCAACCACCCCCCCCCCTCCGCTTTCCATGCCACCTTTCCACGCCTCTCCCGAACTGCTCTCTCTCTCTCTCTCTCTCTCTCTCTCTCTCTCTCTCTCTCTCTCTCTCTCTCTCTTCAGTGGTCTGCTCAAGCAGCACAACTCATACTGTGTCTACGTTCCCTACCAAAGAAAAGGTGCAGTCTTGGTGATACATGCACGGTATGCAAGCTGACAGATGCCACTCCAACAGACGACATGACAACCCTGGCGATTGCCTGCCAACGGCATCCCACCACTGGAGGCTCCTACCCCAATAAGAAAATGAGGATCACATTTACATAGAATCGATCCCCAGTGCTTTACCGTTTCTACACAGTGTGATCCAACTCTCATCAGAAACACGGAGAATCCTTCGAAATGTAGGATCACAGTCCTGACCACCGTTTTGCATGGTTGTACCCTGCTTTGGATATGTTGGCAAGCAGGAAGAAGCAGGGTTATCTAGCTGTCCTGGTATGACGGGGTGTAGGGGGACATCTGTTATCTAGCTGTCCTGGTATGACGGGGTGTAGGGAGACATCTGTTATCTAGTAGTCCTGGTATGACGGGGTGTTAGGGGGACATCTGTTATCTAGCTGTCCTGGTATGACGGGGTGTAGGGAGACATCTGTTATCTAGTAGTCCTGGTATGACGGGGTGTAGGGGGACATCTGTTATCTAGTAGTCCTGGTATGACGGGGTGTAGGGAGACATCTGTTATCTAGCTGTCCTAGTATGACGGGGTGTAGGGAGACATCTGTTATCTAGCTGTCCTGGTATGACGGGGTGTTGGGAGCCATCTGTTATCTAATAGTCCTGGTATGACGGGGTGTAGGGAGACATCTGTTATCTGTTCGTCCTGGTATGACGGGGTGTAGGGAGACATCTGTTATCTGTTCGTCCTGGTATGACGGGGTGTAGGGAGACATCTGTTATCTAGTAGTCCTGGTATGACGGGGTGTAGGGGGACATCTGTTATCTAGTAGTCCTGGTATGACGGGGTGTAGGGGGACATCTGTTATCTAGCTGTCCTGGTATGACGGGTGTAGGGAGACATCTGTTATCTAGTAGTCCTGGTATGACGGGGTGTAGGGGGACATCTGTTATCTAGCTGTCCTGGTATGACGGGGTGTAGGGAGACATCTGTTATCTAGTAGTCCTGGTATGACGGGGTGTAGGGGGACATCTGTTATCTAGCTGTCCTGGTATGACGGGGTGTTGGGAGACATCTGTTATCTAGCTGTCCTGGTATGACGGGGTGTAGGGGGACATCTGTTATCTAGCTGTCCTGGTATGACGGGGTGTTGGGAGACATCTGTTATCTAATAGTCCTAATATGAGACATATGTTATCTAGTAGTCTTGGTATGACGGAGTGTAGGGAGGCATCTGTTACCTGTTAGTCCTGATATGACAGAGTATAGGAAGACATCTGTTATCTGGTAGTCTGAATATGACAGGGTGCAGGGAGACATCTGTTATCCGCTAGTCCTGATATGACGGGGTGTTGGGAGACATCTGTTATCCGTTAGTCCTGATATGACGGGTGTTGGGAGACATCTATTATCTGTTGGCCTTGATATGACGGGATGTATGGAGACATCTATTATCTGTTGGACCTGATATGACGGGGTGTTGGGAGACATCTGTCATCTGTTGGTCCTGATATGGCGAGGTGTTGGGAGACATGTTATCTGTTAGTCCTGGTATGACGGGGTGTTGGAAGACATCTGTTATCTGTTAGTCCCAATATGACGGGGGTGCAGGGAGATATGTTATCTGTAGCTGTTGGTCCTGATATGACGGGGTGTAGGGAGACATGTTATCTGTTCGTCCTGACATGACGGGGTGCAGGGAGACATCTGTTATCTGTTAGTCCTGATATGACGGGGTGCAGTGAGACATGTTATCTGCTAGTCCTGAAATGACGGGGTGTAGGGAGACATGTTATCTGCTAGTCCTGATATGACGGGGTGCAGTCAGACATGTTATCTGTTAGTCCTGATATGACGGGGTGCAGGGAGACATCTGTTATCTGTTGGCCCTGATATGACAGGGTGTTGGGAGACATCTGTTATCTGTTAGTCTTGATATGACGGGTGCAGGGAGACATCTGTTATCTGTTGGCCCTGATATGACGGGGTGTTGGGAGACATCTGTTATCTCTTAGTCCTGATATGACGGGGTGTAGGGAGACATGTTATCTTTCGTCCTGATATGACGGGGTGTTTGGACACATGTTATCTGTTAGTCCTGATATGACAGGGTGTTGGAACGCACCTGTTATCTCTTAGGCCTGATATGACGGGGTGTTGGGAGACATGTTATCTGTTAGTCCTGATATGATGGGGTGTTGGGAGACATCTGTTGTCTCTTAGTCCTGATATGACGGGGTGTTGGGAGACATGTTATCTGTTGGCCCTAATATGACGGGTGTAGGGAGACATCTGTTATCTGTTAGTCCCGATATGACGGGGTGTTGGGAGACATCTGTTATCTCTTAGTCCTGATATGACGGGTACAGGGAGACATGTTATCTGTTAGTCCCGATATGACGGGGTGTTGGGAGACATCTGTTTTCTGTTAGTCCTGATATGATGGGATGTAGGGAGACATGTTATCTGTTAGTCCTGATATGACGCGGTGTTGGGACACATCTGTTTTCTGTTAGTCCTGATATGATGGGGTTTTGGGAGACATGTTATCTGTTAGTCCTGATATGACGGGGTGTTGGGAGACATCTGTTATCTGTTAGTCCTGATATGACGGGGTGCAGGAGACATGCAATCTGTTGACCCTGATATGACGAGGTGTAGGGAGACATGTTTTCTGTTATTCCTGATATGACGGGGTGTTGGAACGCATCTGTTATCTCTTAGTCCTGATATGATGGGGTTTTGGGAGGCATCTGTTATCTGTTAGTCCTGATATGACGGGGTGTGTTGGGACACATCTGTCATCTGTTAATCCTGATATGACGAGGTGTAGGGAGACATGTTATCTGTTAGTCCTGATATGACGGGGTGTAGGGAGACATGTTATCTGTTAGTCCTGATATGATGGGGTGTAGGGAGACATCTGTTATCTGTTGGCCCTGATATGACGGGGTGTAGGGGAGACATCTGTCATCTGTTAGTCCCGATATGACGGGGTGTAGGGAGACATCTGTCATCTGTTAGTCCCGATATGACGGGGTTTGGGGATACATTTGTTCTCTGATTGTTAGCCTGGTAATTATTTGCCCTGGTAGGAAAGGATGTTGTCACTATATTGTTAACCCAGATAAGAAGAGGTTATATGGACATCTCTTGTCAGATCGTTAGCCCTGATGTGAATGGGTGTTGAGGGATGTTTGTAATCTCATCAGTATAATCCCTGATGCGAAGGAGCATTTGATCACAACTGTCACCTGACCGTTAGCTTTCTTGTGAAGGGGTGTACCGGGACATCCCATCCGAGCGTTAGCCTCGATTTGAACGGGTGAAACATGCCATGTCATTTGATCGTTAGCTTTATAATGAAGGGGTGTGTGGGAACATCCCATCTGATCATTAGCCCTGAAATGAAGGGAGGAATAATGACATCCGTCATCTGATCGTTCTCCCTGATATGAAGGGGTATACAGAGACATTTGTCATCTGATAGATAATCCTGATGTAAAATTGTGTATGGATCATCTCTCTGCTGATAGTTATCCTTGACATGACGGGATATAGAGGGGATACATGTTATCTGACAGTGACTTCTGGCATGAAACGGTGTACAGGGATATGTCATCAGATCGTTATCCCTGATATGACAGGACATAGAGGGGTATCTTATCCAACAGCAAGTCTTCGCATAAAGGACTGTATGCGGGCATTTATCATCTTATCGTCATTCCTGATATGAAGGAATGCAAGTGGACATCTCTGTTCTGATCCTTAGCCTTGCAAACTTGAGACCCCTGTTCCTTGGACTAATTAAACGGATACATCTGGTGTCAAAGTACCCTTGCATATGCTGTTCGTTCACCCGGGCTGAACGACAAACGTTCCCCTTATCTCCCTCTAATCTACCACTAGTGCTAGCTCTGAATGTCTGGTCTGGCATTATTCATTCCTGTTCCCCCATCACGTAATATCTTCGTTCGTCATCTGACGATCGACTTCTCCGTCTGTCAGAACAAAATCCTTTGACTAACGTTCTCCTTCCAACGGTCTGGAACACCTTTTCGTACACCATTAGACACTTTATTCCACAGTCAGTTCTGAAGATTTACTAAAGATCTATTTGTCTGGGCAGTGCCGACATCTTTTCATCTACTGTTTCTCAATCACCTTCCAGCTATGCTGTTGATGTATTTTGTGTGTGTGCGGCTGTATATGTGTGCATGTTTCAGGGAGGGTGTGTTGGTGGCTGTGCATACATGAATATTTGTTCATGGGAGCATCAGCAGGGTTAGGTGGGGTGTGGAGTATTTATTTGTTAATGTTATTGAGATTTTGTCTTTTGCTATTTTTAAGATGTAAGGACACAATGATTTCACTTTCAGAGTAAGTGCTCAATAGGTCTTCAGTTATTAAGGCATTAGTGTGCAGCTGACATCATGCTGATAATAATGATTTTCTGGCGAAGGGTAAAACAAAGGTAGGTTTCAAATACGTGCGAAATGGCGAGGGGCTAG
This sequence comes from Conus ventricosus, assembly GCA_018398815.1. Classification (NCBI taxonomy): domain Eukaryota; kingdom Metazoa; phylum Mollusca; class Gastropoda; order Neogastropoda; family Conidae; genus Conus; species Conus ventricosus. The sequence continues at coordinate 54,475,125 of CM031609.1, forward strand.
CGTTTGCTTCCAGCCAAAGAAGTGAATGGCCAGATGAGCAAAGGAACCGGTGAACTCATTTCAACAATACAGCCACCACTGCAAAATCTTTCGGCTAATGGAATGTGAGGATTCCCATTGTTTCATGCACGAATCCCAGAATGTTGCTACATGAAATGCAGCAATCAGAGAACATTATTACTTTCCATGCACCAGGTGAAGGGTTTTATTTTATTGTCAGATGACATTATTATATTTCATGCTCCAATCATAGGACATTACAATATATCATGTACCAATCAGAGGACATTACCACACTTCATGCACCAATCAGAGGACAATACCACACTGCATGCACCAATCAGAGGACATTACTACATTTCACGCACCAATCAGAGGACATTACTACATTTCACGCACCAATCAGAGGACATTACTACATTCCACGCACCAATCAGAGGACATTACTACATTCCACGCATCAATCAGAGGACATTACTACATTCCACGCATCAATCAGAGGACATTACTACATTCCACGCACCAATCAGAAGACATTACTACATTCCACGCACCAATCAGAGGACATTACTACATTCCACGCACCAATCAGAGGACATTACTACATTCCACGCACCAATCAGAGGACATTACTACATTCCACGTACCAATCAGAGGACATAACTACATTCCATGCACCCAATCAGAAGACATTACTACATTCCATGCACCAATCAGAGGACATAACTACATTCCACGCACCAATCAGAGGATATACTACATTCTACGCACCAGTCAGAGGACGTTACTATGCTTCATGCACCAATCAGAGGACATCACTATGCTTCATTCACCAATCAGAGGACATCACTATGCTTCATGCACCAATCAGAGGATATTACT
>CM031609.1:54478506-54481006 GCA_018398815.1 Conus ventricosus
ACAGACAGAGAGTCTGTGTCTGTGTCTCTGTCTGTGTGCGTTTATGTGTGTCTGTGTGTGCAATGTTGTTGTTTTTTGTTGTTATTGTGTTTACCTGTGTGTGCATGTGTTTGTGTACTTGTGTGAGTGTACATGTAGCTGTGTGTTTGTGTGTGCTTGAGTGGTATGGTGTAATGGTTGTGGTGTGTGTGTGTGTGTGTGTGTGTGTGTGTGTGTGTGTGTGTGTGTGTGTGTGTGTGTGTGTGTGTGTGTGTGTGTGTGTGTGTGTGTGTGTGTGGATGTGGTCTGTGTCGGTGTTAGAGTGCATCAATATTTGTCTATGGTTTTGCCATTCCCAAGAAATGTTATGTTCTATTGTTCAGATGTTGTGACCATGAATCCTCTTTGTTCCCTTGCCCATACATACCCATGCACATACCCATACATGCATTAAAACTCACACATACACACATACAGATAAACACACACACACACACACACACACACACACACACACACACACACACACACACACACACACACACACACACACGCGCGCGCGCGCACGCACGCACACACGCACGCACGCACGCACACACACACACACACACACACACACACACACACACACACACACACACACACACACACACACACACACACACACACACACACACTGTAAGGTTTTTGCTCTGATTAATGCAGGGCCAGTCAGCTCAATCAAACCATGAGTTACTGCTGTCGAAGTCACATAAGTTCACACACGCACAAACGCGCTTTTCCATTCAGTCCTCCTCATTCACTACTGCTTCTGTTGGGTTTTGTTTGTTTGTTTGTTTGTTTGTTTGTTTGTTTGTTTGTTTGTTTGTTTGTTTGTTTGTTTGTTTGTTTGTTTGTTTGTTTTCTTTTGCTACTCTTGAATGGTTTTGCCTATATTTGGCTAAATTGTCCCATTTTGGCACCGTTTAGCTGCCTTTTGCTCCTCTTGCTACTTTGATGCCACTCTTGCCTACTTTTGATCGTGGTGACAATGCTTGATAACCACAACCACGACCTGCTGTCATCTGCTGACATCACGTCTCAACCAGTACACGAAATTTGATTCAATGGTGATAATAATAATAATAATAATAATAATAATAATAATAATAATAATAATAATAATAATAATAATAATAATAAATGATAATGATAATAATTGTAATTACAATCATTGTAACAAGAAAAAGAAGAAGAGCAATGATGAGGAGGAGGAGGAGGAGGAGGAGGAGGAGGAGGAGGAGGAGGAGGAGGAGGAGGAGGATGATGATGATGATGATGATGATGATGATGATGATGATGATGATGATGATGATGATGATGATGATGATGATAAGGAGGAGGATGACAACGACGACGACGATGATGATGATGATGATGATGATGATGAGGGGAGGAGGAGGAGGAGGAGGAGGAGGAGGAGGAGGAGGAGGAGGAGGAGGACGACGACGACGACGACGACGACGATGATGATGATGATGATGATGATGATGATGATGATGATGATGATGATGATGATGATGATGATGATGATGATGATGGTGATAAGGAGGAGGATGACGACGACGATGATGGTGATGATGGTTGTGGTGGTGATGATGATGATGATGATGATGATGATGATGATGATGATGATGATGATGATGATGATGATGATGATGATGATGATGATGACATGTCCGTTCTAGACAATGCTTCCATCTGGCTTGCTGGTCTCCTAACTGATGCTGTACCTGACCTCATTGTTCTTGTCCCTGTTCACTTCCGGGTCTGCCTGCCTAGGAACAAAGCAGTAGCGTGCTGATGCATGCGCCATACCCAGGGGGTGTTAAGTGATAGCCCAGCTGACCAGGTTACTTTATCAGACTGTTTCTGTATTTTGTTTCCGCCCATGGCACATGTTAAAGACCGGGTTTCCATACCCCCATGAGGACACATTCTGGCTATTCTTTGCCTGCCTACTCGTCAGTTGAAATCTGTGTGACTAAATGAATATGAGCCATCTCCTGACGTGCCCTTAGTACGTCGCTAGAAAGTGTGTTTAACAAATATCAGAGTTCCTCATCGTCATCGTCATCATCATCATCATCATCATCATCATCATCATCATCATCATCATTATCATCATCGTCGTCGTCGTCGTCATTATCTCAATCATCGTCGCCGTCGTTGTCATCGTTATTGTCATCATCATCATCATCATCATCATCATCATCATCATCATCATCATCATCATCATCATCATCATCTTCTTCTTTTCTTCTTCTTCTTCTTCTTCTTCTTCTTCTTTTTCTTCTTCTTCATTATCGTCATTATCATCGTCATCACCTTCATCATCATCATCATCATCATCATCACATCATCATCATCATCTCATCATCATCATCATCATCATCATCTTATCATCGTCGTTGTCGTCGTTTTACAGCTAGCTTAAATTGTCATAACATCAAATGCTGGTGCACTGACTAAAAACGTTTAT
>CM031609.1:54511006-54518506 GCA_018398815.1 Conus ventricosus
GTGTGGGGGGGGGGGGGTGAAAAAAAAGGGGGGCAAACCAAAAGTTTTTTTTTGGGACCCCAAATGGGGGTGGCCCCCGGGGGATTTTAGCTTTTTAAAGGGAAAATGGGGAGAACAAAAATTGGTTTGCCGTCATGTTCGAAGGACACTGGCTTGGGCGTGCAAAGTCAAATTTGGAAAACGAAGGTTGGGTTGGCCTTTTTTTCATCGCGTTTACGTACCGTAGGGAAAGTTCGCGAGTTTTTGGGGGGGAAGCTGCCTTTTTCCCTTCCTTGCCCTTTTTTCAAGCTTTCCGTTTAGACTTTTCGGGTTTTTTTTGTTTTTTTACCTCTCGGGGCCCTGGAGGATGGAGTGTGTCGGCCCTTAGCAGGGTGAACTGAGCAGTTTTAATTTTTGGAATAAAATTTTTAAAAAAAAAAAGGAAAAAAAGGCAAACTCTGTACAAGGAAAATACGGGGCCCCCTTAAAAGGGTTTATCCTTTTTGCTTGTTTTGTGAGTACGGTTTTCAGAGGTAACGTTTTTGAATCTGGTGGGGGAAATTTTCTTTGTTTAGTTTGCTGTTGTGGTAGTTTTAAGTTTTTTGCTCCCTTTTGTTCAGTAATTGGTTTGTTTTCTTCTCTTTTCCCCCCCCCCTTTTTTCTTTCCATGGTGTTTCATTTTGGGGTTAAAAGGGGGGGCCCTTTCTCAAAACCTGTTAAGGGGTTGCCTTTTTTTACCCCACGGTTACTTTTTTTTGAATACCCCTTTTTGGGCCTGGCTTTGGGCCGATTGTGGGGGTTTGTTTTCCCTGGGAAAATGTCCTGGGGGCCTGCTCCATCTTGGTTTTTCCATCCGGAAAGTCGGTATTTCTTCCTGGTCCCCTGAAGGGGGCATCCTTTTTCTTTTTGACCTGTCCCCCCCCTCTCCTAAAGGGGGGGAAGATCTTTGGGACCCCCCCTTTTTTGGGGCCCCCCGGGGCGGAAAGCTCTTTCGGGGTTTTTTTGTTTTGGGGGTTTTGTTCCGGCTTTTCTTCCTTTTCGAATTTTTTTTGGGTTTTCAAATTGTTTTAGGGAGACCTTTTTTTTTTCCTTTCCTGGCCCAAACCAAAATTCTTTCCGTTTTTCTTGGTACGGTACTGGGGGGGGAAGCCGGTTTTTTTGGGTTGGGGGTTTGTTGGGTTGCCCCCCCTTCCTTCGCCATTTTTTTTTCGATTTGTTTTGTGTAAAAAACGGTTTTATTTCCGGCTTTTAAAAATTTTTCGTTTGGATCGGGGTGTGGGAAATTTTGGTGTTTTTTTGAATTGGTATGGGTGAACTTGTGCCTGTTGTTTTTGAAAATTTGGGGGCTTTATGGGGGCGCTGTTTGTTTTTCCTAAAAAAAGGAAATTTTAAATTGGGAGGGGGTAAGAAATTATTTTTTTTTTATCCTGGTTGAATGGTTTTTTGAAGTGTAAAAAAACCCTTAAACATTTTGTTCGGGGGGTTTTGTTCTTTTGTGATTTCCCCCCCCATTGCAGGGGTTTTAAGGCAAAAGGGGTAAATGTATGAGGGGGGTTTAGTATTCTTTTTTTTCCCCCCTTTTTTCCCCCCCTTTCTTTCTGTAGCCCTCCCCCTTTTGGGCTTCAGGGTCGGACTGGTGGTAGTGCTTTGGCCACCTTGGTAGACAGGATGGTGGTGACTGCGGCGGCCAGCTTTTTCCCTTCTTTTTCCCCTTCTCCCGGCTAGGTCCCCCCCCGGGGGGGGGGGGGGGGGGGGGGGGGGGGCCACCCCTTTGGGGGGCCCCGGGGATTGGGCCCTTTTGCTGGCTGGGGCCCCCCGTCCAGGACCCCCAGTCGGCCACGTTTCCCCCCCCCCCCCCCCCCCCCCCCCCGGGCCCCCTTTCCGCCCGTTGGGGAGTGGGGGGCCCCCGGTTTTGACGCTCCCCGGCCCCGCCGGCAGACAGGCAGGGGTCCCCCCCCCCCCGGGGGGGGTTTGGGCCCCGGGGGGGGTCAAAGGTCGCTTGAATTTTTTTTAAAAAATTTTGACATGTGCGGTGTTTATGGGGAGGGGTGGCGAAAAAAGTTTTTAAAGGATGTGGGGTTTGTTTTTTTTTTTGGTTTGGGCAGGGTTTTTTGGATGCTGATTGGGGTGTGTAGTTTGTTGAATGTTTATTTTTGGTGTGTTGGGGGGTTGTTGTTGATTTATTGTGGGGTTTCTTGCGGGCGTGGGTCGTCATTTTTAATGGTTTTCCGTGGGAAAAGGGGGTGGTGTACAATGGGGGGGCCTGGGGAAAGGTGGGGCTCTCTTCCTCCCTTTTTCCGATCCTTTTTATTTCGTCGTTTGATTTTTGTGGGTTTGGGTTTGTTTTGTTTGGCTGGTGATCTGGTTTAGGGGTCTTTTTGTCCTGGGGAAATGGTTGTGGGGGTGGGTGGCCAGGGGGAAAGGGGCTTTCCCCCGGGGGACCCCCCGGGGGTAGGGGATAGTTTCCCCGTTGCCGCTCATTTTTCCTTTTTTTTTTTTAAATTTAGCCATTTTTGTTTTTTTTTTTTCCCCCCCGGGTCTTATGGGGGGTTTTGGGTTTTAGTGGGTTTTTTTTTTTCTCTCCGGGGTTGTCGGTTTGTTTGTTTTTTTTTTTTTTCCGCCGCCCAGTTTGTTTTGGGGGGCAGGCCAGATGGGGCACGGAAAATTTTTTTTTTGGCGGCCCCAATTTGTTTTTTGTAGCCGGGGGGTTTTTGCGGGGGGGAGAGCCGGTTGCCGAACACGCCCCCCACAACCACAAACACACCCCCTAAAAAAAATTTGTTTTTTTTTAAAAAGTTTTCCCCCTTTTTTAAAACCGTAGGTATTGTTTCATGGCGAGCCCGGCGCTGGTGGTGGCGAGGTTGCGTCGAAGAAAAAGGGGTATTAAAAATGTTACTGTAGTCCCTCTATTAGTACCAGTACTTCGATCGGTAACTTCTACTTTTTCCGTGCTGTAGCGGTAGTCCATGGTACTTTTATACCTTTCGGGGGGGGTTTTCCGGGGAACCCCGATGGCATTTCCCGCTGGGAAGCGTCAGAGATAGCGAAGCAATTGTGGGCTTTGTTGGGTCAGAGACGAAACCTTTTTCCCTCCCGGCTTCCCTGTAAGGGGCATCCCAGAAGACTTTCCTTATGGGGAAATGAGACCCAAGGGACGGGGCAGATGGGGGCATCCTCCCCTGTCGGGGTGGTGAAAACCCCCCCAGGACATCACCTCCGTCCGTTTTCTGAGCCAGCGACGGGGGATAGGCCTCCGTAGGAAGACGCAGGGAGGAGGGTTAGAAGGAGGCCCCGGAAGGAAGAGGGTGTCAGGCGGAAAACCCTTAGGGGAAAAACTAGACAGGAGGGGCTTGCGCGAGAGGAGATGCAGACAGGAAATTTGCATAGGAAGAGGCTATTTGCGCAGAGAGGAGGCCGCCAGCAGGGGGCCCGCGTAGGAAGAGGCTGGGGGGGCTCCCGTCGGGAAGAGTTGGTCAGCGTTTTGGGGGAGATGGAAGCTTCTTTTGCGGGCCCCCACCGTAATCGGGGGGGTTTAAACACCAGGCGGTGAAGAGTTAGGGCCCCCAAATTAAAACTTCCAGATTCGACCTAGTGAGGAATTGATATGTCCTAGGCATTTTGACAAGGGTTTCGTTCATACCAATTTTTGAGGAACAAAAAGGGATGACCTTTTTTTTGGGTATCTGGTGCGCAGGGAGGGGGTGCCCCTCAAACAAGGTGCTTTATGCAGACAGCAGTTGGGTCGCGAAAACGTTTCCACCCTTTCCCCAGAACGTACGGGGAAGTTTAGGGCCGGGAAAAAGAAAACGACGAGACCCTTTGTGAGTTTGGTGAAGGCTCGCAAAACCTAGGGTTTGGCTCGTTGGCCAAGGGGAGCTGGAGGATCTGATCCTCTGCACCACCAACACTGGTCCCCCGAGTTGGGATCCGGAAGGCGAGACAGCCCTCAGGATTTCGCGGCGCGATTTCCACCCCGAGGTGTTTTTCTGAAACTCGCGGGTTATGGGCATCGCCCCGATCGGGGAAAGGGAAGCCCTCCACAGGATTTAGTGGCGGTAAGGCGCCGACAATTAGCGGGGTGAACAGGCAGGATTCCGGGGGGTTTTAGCGCCCCCCACTGTGTTTTCTTTTTGGTCGCCCGGCAATTAGGAAAGATTGTCCTAAAGCCATGGTGTGTGGGGGTGGCCTTTCCACGTCCCCCGTGCCTCGGCTAAGGGGTTCCATCCCCGCTTCTGGTGATTCAGAGTGCCCGTGTTTCTCTTGTTGTTGGTTTCCCCCTTGGTCGACACCATCAGGGATTCGGGAGCTCAACGATCTTTGGGATAAGAAATTTTGGGTTTTTCCCCGGGCCCCGGGGGGGCGTTGTTTGAGTGTGGGGGGGGGGGGCTGGGTTTTCCTCCACCCGTCCTTTGTACTTTTTCCCACTCCCCCCTACTTCGTGGCGAAGTTGGGGCCCTCGCGGTGGGGCGACCCCTGTATTTACATAGGGAATACTTCCCTTCGGGGACGGGCGCAGCGCCGTGTTACGGGTTTGCCCCCTTAAGGGGGGGTGGGGTACCACACGGCCAAAGCTAAGAAACAGGAAAAAAGGAAAAGCGTCCCGTTCTTCAGCCACTCTAACGAGGGTTTGGCAAGGGCCGATCCGCTGCTTAACCCTCTTCAGCCAGGGACTGGGTGTTTCCCAAAGCCTACGAAAACTTGGGTCGTCCCACCCGTCGGCCCCACACGCCAAGGTGAGTTTAAACTCCCCAAGGGGCCTCTTTTTGGGTTTTCACCCAGGCAATGGTGGCAAGCTTGTTGTTCCCAAAGCCGAGAAGGGCTTCCTCCGGCGGCCCCCGTTCCCCCCTGGCAGGTCATTGGCCCAACGGACTCTCGGGAGTAAGACAGGGGTTTTTTTTTGGCCCGGGGGAACCACAGGTTGGGAGTACGCCGCAGTTGCGATGTCTGCCAGCGGACAACGCCAGGGGGGCTTGAAGCGGTTCCCCAGGGTCTGCCCCTGGTTGGGGGGGATTCGCAAGGGGTTGGGGTTGACCTGGGGGACCCTTAACCTCCATCCGATCGCGGTCACCGCTACACTTTTTGGGGGGAGAATCTGCGAGTCGAACCCCGAGGTGTCCCCTTTGGGTACGGTCCCCCACTGTTCTGAATCCTCGGGATTTGGACGGCACTGGCGGCCCCAAAAAAAGTACGGCGGAAATTTGTATGGAGACGATCATCATCCTCTCCAGTGCCTCCCGGTCCGGCCATCGTCGTCGATCATGATTTGGGGATGGAACTGCAGAGTCAGCGTTCCTTTCCCATATCAAAAGGTTTCCCGTAAAACGGGGATGCGACTATCTTAGCCGAGCTCCGTAGTCAGCACATTGGAAAACGTCAGAGGGACGCTTCCCCAACCAGGGTTTTATCCCCGTTTGGTCTCTGTACGTTGTAGTGACAGTTTTTCTTCATGATGTTAAGGTAGTGAATCATCAAAGGTTCGGATTGTTACTTTTATGGTTGGGAAAGGTTTGCTTTTGTGTGATAAATGTATATTAGTATTTCCCGTAGATTTTACTTTTAAAGTTTTGTTTGGGTTCTTACTCTGCGGCCGAGAGTTGGGTTCGGCCCCTTTTTGTGAAATTTTCACATCGTCAAGGTTCAAGGACACTGTACTCAGAGAAACAGATCTTTAAGGGGGGGTTTTTCACGATTTGTCACGAGGCCTACGACGTTTGACCCCCTCTGGGTGGGGAATTTTTCATTTGTTTTTGCGTTGCGTTGTCGTGTATCCGTCCCCTTTAAAGGGCTTGTGGGGCGGTTCACCCCTTTTTTAGTTCAGTCAACTTCGGTTTGTTTCTCTTTTCTCTCTCCTTATTTCCCCTCCCGTGCATTTGCCTGTAGGTTACGGGGGGCTGGTACCTTTTCTCGAACCTTTCTGTTAGGTCTCGCCGTCTTTTTTTCCCGTGCAGGGGTTCATTTCTTTAGTTTGAAGTACTCCTCGTGAGCAGCATGGATTTTGGCCCCATTGCTGAGGGGGTTGCTCTTCCTCGAGCGGAAAAGTCTTGGGAGCGCCTCCCAGTCTTGGTTTTCACCTAATCGAAAGTACGTCGGTACTTTTTAAATTCCCGCAGTCGGCCCGTAGGAGAGGGGCACACTTTTTTTTTCCGCACCCTTTCCTCTGTCCTCCGATGGGGCAGAGGGCAAGAGGTTTTGGGCCCCCCTCTTCGGGCACCCCCGGGTAGCTGGTAAGATCAGTTTCGTGGGTTTTTTTGTTTTGGTTTGTTTTTTAGCCGGCTTTTTCTTCTCTTTTGCGCAATTTTTTTTGTTTTCGGGAAATTTTAAGAGAAAAATTTTGGGGAGACCTTTTCTCTGGTTAATTCAATCTTTTAAACCCGGCCCTTTTAAAATTTTTTTCCCAAAAACTTTTCCTGTTTATGCATTGGGGATGCGGGGAAATCGGGGGGGGATGGGGGAAACCCGGGGATTTAGGGTTTGGGAAATTGCTTTTGGGCCGCTCGTCCGCCCCTTCACATTCGCCGGACTTTTCCTTCGGCCCCGTTTTTTGTGTGTGCAAGGGGGAACGAGTTTTTTGTTGCGGCGTGCGTACGCTGATTTGTCGTTTGGTGCGTGGTTGGAGATTTTTGTTATTTTGAAGTGTGGCTATGGAGGTGCAATTGTGCCCCTTGAATTGTTTTTGCAAAATTTTGGGGGCATTATAAAGCGTGGCGTGTGTTTGGGATTTCCAAAAAGGCAAATGTTAAATGTGAGGAGGAAGGGTGAAAATAAAATTTATATTTTTTTAACCTGTGATTGAATGCGCTTTTTCCCGCATTGTTGAGAAGACCCGTAACATTTTTGATTCGATGGGGGTTTTTGTGTGCGTTTAGTGATTCCCCCGCCTCATCGAGGGTGTTTTAAAATTTGACAGCATGGGTCAACGAGAGGCGGGGGTTCCAGTCCCCTTTTTCCTTCCTCCTTCCCTTTTTCCTTCCCCCCTTTTTTCCTCTCCTCCCCGTACGTTTCCCTCCCCCCTTTCGGGGGGTTTTTACCCGGGGTCGGAGGGAGGTGCCACGTGCGGGGAGGGGCCCGCTCTGGCTGAGACACGGAGGATGGTGCCACGTCTGGCTGGACCAGGAGGTGGTGCCAGTGCTGGTTTTGGGGCCACGCTTGGCTGAACCCCCGGATGGATGGGCCACGCGTGGTCGAGGCCAGCCTTGGGCGGGAGGGCTGGTAGAGGGCCCCCCTTGACTGGCTGGCCCCGGCCCCCCTCCAGGACCTCCTAACAGCGCCCGTTTCCCCCCCCCCCCCCCCCCCCGGGCCCCTCTCACGCCCGCTTGGGATCGGGGGTCGGCTTTTTTGAGCGACTCCCCGCGAAACCCACCCCGGGCGAGCACCCAGTGCGACGGGTGCTCCATAGGCCCCACAGAGCGGGGTGTGGGCGCACGGCAGGGGCTGAAAAGGATCGCGCTGGAAATGTTTCTTTTTAATTTTTATATGTTTCATGTGCGGGAATCGAAAATTTTATTTTGGTCGGTATGGTGA
>CM031609.1:54521006-54533506 GCA_018398815.1 Conus ventricosus
TGTCCTGACCAGCAGACAGGCCCCACCGCACTGGCACCTCATTTGTTTGGCCTCCGAGTTGCACGAGCCCAAATTAAAGGCTAGTCGGATTGAACGCCCTTTCCGTAACGACCCCTGGCAACACTTTGCCCCCCCCCCCCCCCCCCCCCTGGGCCCTGGTAGTGCCTCTACGTGTAGAAACTGTCTGCCTACAGTCTCTTGTACGCTGAGTTGTCTGGGTGTTCGTGCTACACAGAACATTCCATGCCCACGTAAAATGTCACCTCGTGTATAACTTTCATTTGCATGACAGCAAGTCTGGCAATTTCTTCAGTGCTATATTTGCCCTAAGGCAAGTTTGCCCTGTTGCTACAGTGCTAAGTTTGCCTGACAGCAAGTTTGGTCCATTTTGGCAGTACTAAGGTGATCCTACATTCGATTTTTTTCCCGTCCAGTTTTAAGATGGGATGTCAAGTTTAAGGGCGTCTCGTAAGTAGCTGGAAACGTGGAGAACTATGTCACAAGGAGAAGTCTTGTCTAGCTAGAGGCCACAGTATGCAAAGGGTGCAGAATGTGTTAAGCAATGCCTGGAAAACACCAAAACACAATTCGTGTAGCCCAACACTATAGCTGAATGCTGAGAGGTCTTGTTTCTGTTTCAGTTTCTATCCGTTTCTCCACGACCTTTGTGTCCTCTGGAGACAAGACAGATGTTACCTTACAGAGGGAAAAGTCAGAGGGGACATCTTTTCTAATCGTGCACTACTCTTGAATATTTCAGTAAACCATAACTAAACACAGGAGAACGAAAATGAATGACCACCACCCCCCACCCCCCGTGGCTGTAGCTCTGATTATGATTGGTAGACAATTCTATGGCTGCTCCGCTCTCATGGGAAAGTCTTGGTCGTTTCTCTGTGTGGACTGTCGTGACATTGATTTTTATTGGTTCCTCGTGATTTCATCATTTGTTTTGTTGTTACTTTCTTCGCTTTTTGTTTGCTTGGTTGGTTGGTTGATTGATTTTTTTCGTTATGTTTGCAGCTGGTATCTCTCTCCCCAGCGGGGATCGTCTGTGTTCCCATGAAGTACGTTCAGTAACAGAATTCTTCTTTTTTTTTACCTTTAAATGCCGAGACATTGATTTTTTGTGTGAATAAAATACATGTTTACAATTATCATAGTCATTTAACACGTGTACATGAAATAAGACACCTAACTCTGACTCTACACCAGAAATATATATATTATATATATATATATATATATATATATATATATATATATATATATATATATATATATATATATATATATATATATATATATATATATATGATGCTGAACAATTAAGTAGTGGGGGAAAACAAGTGCAGGCCAACAATTCTTCCGTCATTATAATAATGACTTTGCAAAGATTAGAACTTTTAGAGAAAAAAAAATGAAGATGACGAAAATGGGGGAAATATATTATAAATATGAAAAAACCCTTCACTAGCTGCCTGAGAGAACCATCGTGATCCCTTCTGTTTTGTTTTCACTCTTCCGTCATATGGGGGGTTGTACCATATGATCTTTCTTTTCCTGTTCTTCTTGTGTCTGCTCATGTCATTATCTGGGTCATATTGTAGTTTGTAGTTGTAGCCACTTTTGTGTAACGCTTCTTGATATTCAGCTGCAGCGTTATTGAATGCTGTTTCATTGCATGACAGGTTAGATAATCTCTTATTTATGCCTCTGGGTATTGTTTTTAGTATGGAAGGTGGATGGTTACTTTTGATATTTACATAGACAGGTGTATCATTTGGTTTTTTGTATGGTTTATATATGTGCTGGTTGAGATCAAACGTTATATCTAGATAGTTCACTATCTTTTTATTTGCTTCTATAGTGATTTTTAGATTTTGGTTTTGGAAGATTTTACACAGTTCTTTTTTCTTATTTTCAATGTTTCTAGGGTTGTCATTCAGCGCAGCAAGGCCGTCATCCCTGTACAGTCCGACTTGTTTTCCCAATTTCTTTTGAATGTTAGACAGCATGAACAGTCCGACAAGTTCGCAAGTTTCGGCACCATCATACGATCCCATTGTGACATCAAAAGTTGAATTCTTGTTTGCGCTCTTGGTCCAGATTTCATTTTTGCTGTGTAGTAGAGCACAAATTATCCAAGATATTCAACAAAAACAGCATCAAATTATCATACTCATGTATGCCCAACCTTAAAAATATCATTGATTCAACCAATAAAATGAAAAGCAGTACAGAGAAAAACGAGGGTGATGAAAGGAAATCCTGCAACTGTATCAAGAAAGAACAATGCCCTCTGAGCAACAAATGCCTCTACAACAGCATTGTGTACCAAGCCACTGTAACATCAGAGAACGCAGAAGAAACATATATAGGTATCACTGAAAACCAATTTAAAACTAGATATGCAAACCACAAACAGTCATTTAACAAAGAAAGATACAAAAACCAAACAGAATTGAGTAAATACATTTGGAAGCTCAAAGAGAAAAAGATAGAATACAATATATCCTGGAAAATCATAGAAAGAGCAGCACCATACAACAACATTTCAAAAAGATGTAACCTATGCTCAACAGAAAAGTACATAATACTATGCAAACCACAACTGGCAACTTTAAATACTAGGATAGAAATGGTTAACAACTGCAGGCACAAGTGGAAATTCCTATCAGTGAACAAGAACCAGAAACACACGAAAAACACAGATAGCACGTGATGACAGACAACACAAGCAGTTATAAAACACCGGCAGCACAGACCCACCACATCCTGATGATTGCATTGCATGAAACAGCGCTGTAGATAGTTTTAAACCTTACTTCTTAACAAATGTTGCTCCCAGTTCGGTTGAGCATTTTTTAAAAATCTCTGCTGGTATTCGCTACCATTGTCTATATATATATATATATATATATATATATATTATATATATATATATATATATATATATATATATATATATATATATCTTCTTCTTCTTCCTAAAATACTGGTTCACTCAAAAACGAGTAGGTCACCACATATATATATATATATATATATATATATATATATATATATATATATATATATATATATATATATATATATTATGTGTGTGTGTGTGTGTGCGTGTGCGTGTGCGTGTGTGTTTCACAAATATGCAGAAAAACAGATGAAGAATAAACCCTAAGTATCTCTGATTTTTTGAGCATGTGTCTAAACTGATAAAGTACTATGTTTACACACACGCACGCGCGCGCGCATATATATATATATATATATAGAGAGAGAGAGAGAGAGAGAGAGAGAGAGAGAGAGAGAGAGAGAGAGAGAGAGAGAGAGAGAGAAAGCAAACACACTCACACACACACACAGACGCACGCACGCACACACACTCATACATAAATACAGAGAGAGAGAGAGAGAGAAGAGAGAGAGAGAGAGAGAGAGAGAGAGAGAGAGAGAGAGAGAGAGAGAGAGAGAGAGCAAATACACATAAAGGTACTGAGGAGTGGAAACATACCTGTCGAGCTCCAAGTGTAGTTTTAGAATGCATCCACAGTGTTAATCAGGAGAACTACAGTGGCTGAATTTGTATAGAGCGCCTGTATAATTTTAATAACATTGATGTCTAAGCAGAAGTCCTTCAACGCTTGTCAAAGGCCTTCGTGCCAGACACGGTCAAATGCGTTTCTAAAATCAATGAAAATATGATACAGATCGCGCTAGTGCTGTCGGTGCTTCATTATGGTCTAATATTAAAGATCTGTTCTGTTGTATTCCTTTTTTTAAAAATCAGAATCCAGTTTGTTCTTCTGTTGGGATTTCTTCCTTCTTCCATCTGAGCCTGTTCAAAAGAACTCGCAGTATCGCTTTACCGGGCATCACTTTAATAATTAGGCTAATTGTCGTGTAATTTTGGTATTGTTGATGATTCCATTTCTTTGGGAGTGGCATTATTAGGGGGTGGGTCTGATCTTTAGACCGCTTTCTTGTGATGCAGATCTTCTGGCAGATTAATCTATTGAGCACTGGTCCTGCGTGTATTCGGAATTCTACTGGAATGTTGTCCAACTCTGGTGATTCGCCTCCCCTCAGTGATCACATTGCCTCCTCGACTTCCTCTCCAGGATTAGTGCGGTGTCACACTGGTTCTCGGTTTTCAGTTTCTTTTCATTTAAACCCACTTCATCTTCGAGAAAATCAAGATTAATATTGTCTGTAACAGTATGAGGCCAAAGGGGAAATAATGTTAATCCTGTTCAGTCTATTATTTCCCCCATGTAACGAAAACGATTACGTACTTTGGATAGTAGGAAAGGCTTCCGGAATGTTAGCTGTCTCTCCCTGTCACAGCTGGAACCAGTAGGCCGGAATAGCTCAGTTGGTAGAGCGCCGGACTCGTAGTCTTGGTGATCCTGGGGTTGCGGGTTCGAATCTCTGCCGGACCGTTTCGGTACAAGGGGATTTTTCCCTCGGATTTAACATTGGTTCTGACTCCATTTCCCAATCAGTCCTTCGAATGAGACTATGAGAGTATAAACCCAGGTTCCGTGTGTGAACGCACGCATAACATATTGCACACACGTAAAATCCCATCGTTGGTATGGATGACACGTTACACATAGCATGCACCCTGCGTCAGAAATGGAAAGAATGAAGGAAGTAAGGAAACTGAGTGAACGATATCGAATTATATAGACTGTATGACAAGGGAAACGACTGAATGAAGCGCCAGATGGCAGCTCTTCAGTCGACACTACCAAGGTAGGCAGCCCGTTGTGTAAACGAGTGTGGATTGTAAATCGCTTAGAGCTTGGTCTCTAGCCGAAAATAGGCGCTATATAAGTATCCATTATACTACTACTACTGCTACTACTACTACTACTACTACTACTACTACTGCTACTACTACTACTACTACTACTACTACTACTACTACTACTAATAATAATAATAATAATATAATGATAATAATAAGCCAATTTCCCTTCAGTTTCAAGTCCTATGTAACATCACTTGCCTCGGGCTGAAGCTGGGGAATCTCATATTATTGATAACCTTTGTGGCCCCAGAAGACTAAGCAGCAAGAAGAGTCAAGATGCTTTTGCCTGGCTTGACTCAGCACCAAAAAAAAGAGGGGGGGGGGCTACTTTTAATAAGTTGGATTCCGTGGCATTAGTAATCGTGTGGTTGACATGGTAGACCTTTGATCATTTGGTGGCTAGCTTTCAGATAGGACAAGATAGCGTTAATTAACGAGTGCCAGAGCGACGTACATTTCCTTGACCAGAAATGGATTACGGGAATGTGGGCGAAGTTAGGAGACCACGGGAGAGAAGAACAGATTACATTGAGAGAGAGAGAGAGAGAGAGAGAGAGAGAGAGAGAGAGAGAGAGAGAGAGAGAGAGAGAGAGAGAGAGAGAGAGGAGAGAGAGAGAGGCAGAGACAGACAGACAGATGGGTGGAAAATGACTAAGAAGACACAGACAGAGAGACAGACAGATAGACAGACAGACTGGCAGACGGACTGACGGACGGCCAGACAGACAGACAGACAGACATAGACACAGACTGAGAGCTAGAAACTGGTCACCTATCCCCTAAATGTGGCCGGTGTGGAGGCAGTGAATTATACATCACACCGGGTCATCTTTCACAGGCCGTTCACCACGAAAATGCCACACTCTGTACCCTCAGCCATTCCCTGTCCTTGTTGGAAACACTCTAAAAGCCTTATCGATCCCGACCCAGCCTCCCCATCAGCAAGACGAGTCCAAAGGGTCGCTCTCACCAACTCATTCCACACAAGCCTAACCCTTAACCTTCCACCCCTTCTCACAGGGAGGGTCCACAAGCCGCTCCATACCAAAACAAAAAACAAAAACATAAACAAAAAACTTGTCCTCACCCCGGCCACATTACTTAGGACACATCAAAAATGTTCATCAGAAATCAACTCTACCCTCCTCCACCATCGATCACCCACCGTCACCGTCACCACCAACGTCACCACCACCACCACCACCACCACCACGACGTCTCCTGTTATGAGAGATGTGAAAGCAGTCAACATGGTCCCGTTGTAGCTCTCTTCCCGACTGGATCACTCAACCCTGAAGAGTCAGTCTCTGGTTGACGTAAATCCGAAACTAAAAGAACTGCATGTGTCTGTCGCCATTTTGACCGACCTGCTCTGAAACGAGACAGGCACGTGGGAGCGCGCCGGTCTCTGTCAGATTCTTCCCCTAGAATCAGTTCCTGAGAGAACACTTTTTTTTTCTTGCTGGGGGATTTAATAGTAGGTACTTAGAGTTACTTAAAGCGCACTTTTCTGTAATTGAATATAGAAAGTGTAAAACGATCATGTTGATATGACTAGAAACTTTTTATCATTCCACTTAAATGTACAGTTCATATATATATATATATATATATATATATATATATATATATATATATATATATATATATATATATATATAGCGCCTATTCTCGGCTAGAGGCCAAGCTCTAAGCGCTTTACAATCCACACTCGTTTACACAACGGGCTGCCTACCTGGGTAGTGCCGACTGAAGAGCTGCCAGCTGGCACTTCATTCAGTCGTTTCCCGTGTCATCCAGTCAGTATCGTTCAATATCGATCACTCATTTTCCTTACTTCCTTCATTCTTTCCATTTCTCACGCAGGGTGCATGCTATGTGTAACGTGTCATCCATACCAACGGCCAAACTGGCCTACTCTTCCGAAAGTTGGTGATGGGATTTTACGTGTGTGCAAGATGTTATGCATGCGTTCACACACGGAACCTCGGTTTATAGTCTCATTCGAAGGACTGTAAGGGAAATGGAATCAGGACCAATGTTAACTCCGAGGGAAAAATCCCCCTGTACCGAAACGCCCCGGCGGAGGTTCCAACCCGCAACCCCAGAATCACCAAGATTACGAGTCAGGCGCTCTACCAACTGAGCTTTTTTTTTTTTTTTTTTTTTTTGTGGCATCAGTTATCGGATCAATGGAGCACCTAAGGCGGTGATTTTTTTTTTTTTTTTTTTTTTCCCCTAAGGCCGAAATCCACCTCTTCATTTTTTGGTGCTTCACACTGTCCTCTTCATCTGCCAAAAAAAACAAAAGAAAAAAAAACAAAAGTAATTTCCACTACTAGTTTTCTTTCTTTTTTTTTTTTTTTTCTTTTTTTTCCTCCTCCAAGCAGTCCCTCTCACACCATGCGTAGTCTGTATGTTCTCTTATAAATGGACATAGTCTTGCTGATTTTAGTGTTTTGGTGTTTGATACAAAATGTCTGGGTTTGTTAATGTTCTAATGTGTGGTGTACTGGCACTCTCACACTGATCATGTGCTGCTTATACTACCAACTGAGCTATTTCGGCTCCATATATATATATATATATATATATATATATATATATATATATAATGCTGAACAATTAAGTAGTGGGGGAAAACAAGTGCAGGCCAACAACTCTTCCATCATTATGATAATGACCCGGCAAAGATCTGTAATTTAGAGGAAAAAAATTGAAGACGAAGAAAATGGGAAAATATATATCATAAATACGAAAACCCTTCACTAGATGCATGAGGGAACCATCGCAATCTCTCTCGAAGGCAGATCCATATGCACTGCCGGCCCCCAGGCCCCCCGTCCGCTGGATCGGACTCATCAGGGAGACACGGCTGATTGTATCTGTGCTCTTGGCGTCAAATAGAGACACACCATAGTCCGTAATTCTGTGGTGTTCTCACCACCAAGGGTTCAAAAGAGAATCCAACAGCACCCCCAAAGCAGCCAGTGAAAGGTAGTTAATAAAACAAAACGAAAGTGTCAAGATGAAAAAAGTTGCTGAAAAATTAAAAACATTATGCAAACAGTATAAAATGTAGGGGGCAATCTTTGAGCATATATATATATATATATATATATATATATATATATATATATATATATATATATATATATAATATATATATATATATATGTGTGTGTGTGTGTGTGTGTGTGGGTGTGGGTGTGTGTGTGTGTGTGTGTGTGTCTGCGTGCGTGCGTGCGTGCGTGCGTGCGTGCGTGCGCGCGTGCGTGCGTGCGTGCGTGTGAATTTATGACAGTGTTTCACAGGTCACATTCAGTGGAATCTTTCATCTGGTGCTGCACCACGCACGAACTGTATCAAATTGAATGAAATTGTCTCTGTTCCACCTTCCATCTTTGCGCAGTTTCTGTGGTGTTTCCACTAACAGACAGACAGACAGACAAACGTGAGTACAAACATACCTTCTATGGAGGAGATGACCGGGAGCACGTCCTTCACTTTCAAATTATGTCACTGTTGTTGCCGCTGTTTTTCTTTGTCGCTTTGGGGTGCTTGGTTCTCCGTCATTTGTTTGACATTTTGCGAGTGGGGTGGGGGTGTGGGGACTAAACAGCACAAGGTTTGTTACGTGTTTCTTTCTCAGGACTCTTGCCGTCTCTTTGAGCTGGGAGTACAAAAGACCAAGCCACGCTCACTCGTATTTCCCATTCTCCCTCCTCCTCCCCACCCCTAATGGCAAGGGAAAGTCTCGAAGCTGCAGTATACAAAAACTTTCAGACATCTTCCATTGTTCGCCAGACCAGATCTGCTTTCACCCCCCCCCCCCCCCCCCCCTCCCACCCTCTAGCCTGCAGATCCTGCAAATCGGCTGCCTGGCTTCTTCCTGGTGAGTAAAGTCCTTTGGCAACACTTTTCTTCCCTTGACAGAGGTCATCTCCCAACATCCCTTGGCTATACTTCACTCCCCTAGGGGTTGATCATGGCACATCTACAAGTCCTGCTACACTTTTTTCCCTGTAGATTTATGTCATTTTATGACTTCATAGTCCTTCTGCGACAGTTCTGTCCCCTACAGATAGTTCAGGTCATGACCAAAAGTCCCTCTACTACACGTCTTTCCCCTAGAGGCAGATCATGTCGGGTCTCTCTCCCTAACATAGATTGTGTAACATCTAAAATTCCTCTGCTGCAGTTCTCTTCCCTTAAGATAGATCAAATCATGACTTTATAAGTCTCTCTGCAACACTTCTATCGCCTTAAGACAGGTCGTGTCACGACTTAAAGTCCCTCTGCTGTACTTCTCTCCACCAAAAATTAGATTATGTCCATCTGAAAGTCCTACTGTAATGTCTCTCTGCTCTAAAGAAAGATCATGTCAAGTCCTTCTGCTATATTTGTCATCCCTAAAGATAGATTATGTACGTCTAAAGATTCTTCTGCAATACTTCTCTCCCTTAAAGATGGATCGTGTCTGTCTAAAAGTCTCTTTGCTATACTTCTCTTCCCTAAAGATGGATTGTGTCCGTCTAAAAGTCTCTTTGCTATACGTCTCTTCCTGGCCCTAAAGATAGATCATGTCATATCTAAAAGTCCCGCTGCTAAACTTGTCTCCTCTAGAGACTGATCTTTAATATCCAAAAGCCAATCTGCTACACTTTTCCATAGACAGGCATGTCCTGTCTATAATTCCCTCTGCTACACTTCTTCCCTCAAAGACAGGTCGTTTCATGTCTTTTAAGTCCGTCTGTAACATTTATCTATCGCAGATATAGGTCATGATTTAAAGACCCTCAGTTACACTTCTCTCCTTTTAAGACATGTCCTGTCTAAAAGTCTTTCTGCTACACTTGTCTCACCTAGAGAGAGGTCGTGTCTTTTAGAATCACTCTGCTATACTTCTCCCTCTGCTCCCCCAGTGGTCTTCTTCTTCTTCTTTTTCTTCTTCTTCTTCTACTACTCCTTCTTCTTCTTCTTCTTCTTCTTCTTCTTCTTCTTCTTCTTCTTCTCCTACTACTACTACTACTTCTACTACTACTACCTCTTTATCATCACCATCATCATCATCATCTTCTTCTTCTTAACTCGAGTGAAGAGTCACTGGGGTGTCACACTGAAAAACACTGATCACCAGGTTTCTCCCGCTCTGTGAGTTGTGTACCTTGGATTTTTGCGAATGGCTTTCCTTCCGTTCTGCAATGTTGTCACCTCTTCATTTGTTTCTGTTTTTCCTCCGTCTTCCTCTCTCGACAGTTCTCTGAGGGCTGTTTTAGCAGGACCATTTGATCGTGTTACATTGCCATACCGACGTGATTTTCTTTTCTGTACTGATGTTAGCAGATCATTATGGTCTTATGTGCTGTCTGGTCGTTTGGCACTCCTGTTCTATGATAATATAAATCAATATGTGTGGTATTCAGTATCTTGAATTAAGACCTTATTTCCCTTGCTTGGATTTTATGTTTCCAGATCCGCTGTGAATGTCCATGTGTCACAGTATAGAGTACGATTGAATAAATCAGCGCATGCAAGATCCCAGACCCTTGTTTCATGGAGATGCTGCATAGGTTTCAGTCTGAACAGTACTGATGCTGTATTTGCTGACCTTGAAAGGATAGCTTGCGGTGGTCTTATCTAAATGCCCCTCTGATTCTCTTCCAACTGGTGTGTAGCAACCTGTCCTAAGCTCAGACCTTGTTTGGCTGCTTTAAGCAACTGACCCTGCCCCCACCCTTCCCTCCTTCTTCCCCTACCTTTCTGTCAATCATAATTAGCATTGCTGTCAGTCATAAACACGCGCATTACTAGTAGTTAAAGTCATCAAACTCACTTGTCTTGTGTTTTGGATGAAGAGAACGAACCCACTTTCTTTGCCTCGCTCTGCCTGCTCTCTCTCCCTACGCCATGCTCTCTCTCTTTCACAACTGTCTTTACCTCTCTGCTTTTCTCTTTCACATGGCCATTCTCTATATCAGACAGTCATCTGAGACAATCACTTTATGAAATGTTCACGCCTCTTATTTTTTACATTTGAAGATGACATTTTTGTCCCTTGTCTGCTTCGTGTGGCGTCTTGTTTTGATGTGTTTATTTGTATTTTTGCCTGTGTTCAGCAACGGTGCAGTCTGTTTCAGGTTTCACATTATAATTTGTTTCTTTTCTATATCATCATGATGCGTAGCATAGAACGACATATTTATGATCTTGTCATGATTGTTCATCAAATGAAAAACAAAACTGTAAAAGATTTGCTTTCTGTCAAAAAGAATTTGAATTGTAAGTAATATCCCTGGGTGTTGGTTTTTTTTAACTCCATAGGCAGAGGTTTTCAACTGAATGAATCAATGAGAATGATAGAGGCAATGCCATGGGATTCCATTTTGACGCAACATTCAACAAATTCATGATTCTGGATTCGAACCCATGACCCCCCAATCCACCATCTGCCACGCTAACTATTGCATCTCCAAGGCCAGTTTCTCTTTGAATTGTCTTCATGTCTTTGTTTGTTTGCTTGCATGCTTGCTTGCTTGTTTATTTGTTGGCTGGTTGTTTGGTTGGTTTGTCTGCTGGGCTTGTCCGTCTGAAATGCAGATTCTGGAAGATGAGGACTATTGTCCCTCAGCTCAGTGAGCAGACTCACAGGAACTGATGATGAAGCGAATGCATCAAGTGCCCCGCCACCACCCTACGCCCTCCTCTCCCCTTTCTCAACACTTGTCAGTAATGAATGCGCTGAAGTGGCCGCCAAAGCAGATGACTGTGTGGATGACCAGCTCCATTTCTGTGGTGTCAATCATCTTGGCGGCGTTTCCCGCTGAGGGGTAATTGAATTGGTTCTGCTTTTGATGTTCCTTTCTTGTTTTCTGTTGGGATGGAAAATGATCAGTCCTACAGCTGTTGGAAATGAGGGTCACCTTCATATTGTATTTCAAATGAAATCTCTCTCTCTCTCTCTCTCTCTCTCTCTCTCTCTCTCTCTCTCTCTCTCTCTCTCTCTCTCTCTCTCTCTCTCTCATACACGCATATTTAAACACACACACATATATGCATGCATGCATACACACACATACACACACACACACACACACACACACACACACACACACACACACACACACACACACACACACACACACACACATCATGTGCAGGCAGGCAAGGCAAGGCAGGCACACACGCACGCACACACACACACACACACACACACACACACACACACACACACACACACACACACACACACACACACACAACGCACACACACACACACACACACACACACACACACACACACACACACACACACACACACACACACACAACACACACAACACACACACACACACACACACACACACACACACACACACAACACACACACACACACACACACACACACACACACACACACACACACACACACACACACACAAAGAGAGACAGAGAGAGAGACAGAGACAAATAGACAGAGACAGACAGAGACAGACAGAATCAGAAATTCTCTGGAGGTATAAATATTTGCTTGATAAACCTCTCCAAAAGTCAGCAAACAAGGATAACATCTATTCTATAAACCTCTCCAAAAGTCAGCAAACAAGGATAACATCTATTCTATAAACCTCTCCAAAAGTCAGCAAACAAGGATAACATCTATTCTTAGCATTCCAGCCTGAGC
>CM031609.1:54538506-54561006 GCA_018398815.1 Conus ventricosus
TGTCAGTAATGAATGCGCTGAAGTGGCTGCCAAAGAGATGACTGTGGATGACCAGCTCCATTTTTGTGGTGTCAATCATCCTGGCGGCGTTTCCCGCTGAGGGATGATTTAATTGATTCCACCGTTTCTCGTCTGTGTTGCTCCTTTTTTTCTGTTGGGATGAAAATGATTAGTCCTTCAGCTGTTTGAAATGAGGGTCGCCTTCAAATAATATTCTAGATAAAATCTCTCTCTCTCTCTCTGTCTCTCTCTTTCTCTCTCTCTCTCTCTCTCTCTCTATCTCTCTCTCTCCTCTCTCCCCTCTCTCTCTCTCTCTCTCTCTCTCTCTCTCACACACACACACACACACACACACACACACACACACACACACACACACACACACACACACACACTGAAAGAGACAGAGAGAGACAGAGAGACAGAGAGACAGAGAGAGCGTTCTGGAGAAAAATAATAAAAAGGAATTAACAAATTAATAAAACGTCATAAAATCAAACCACTAGTGATTCTTCACTTGGTGTGGTATAAAATGTGTCTTATTTGTTGGCACTGTCCAGTCACCACCCTCTCACACCCACTTTTTCTCCTTTCCCCGTCTCCCATTCCAACCCTTTCAGAGTCCACAGTGCTCTACTGGCATTTTTGCTCGTCGTTTAAACCTGTTTCCTTAGAATCAGCCACATCCAGGCACGTTTCAAGGACAGCCTCAGCATCAACAGTTCACAGGGAGCAGTCGCCATGAACCACCTGAACAGGGAAGCCACAGTTCTGCTGCTGAGTCACCTCGATGGTGTTTAATCCTTGCATTTATTCTGTGTTCACACTTTTTTTGCACGTCCACACAATGTTCCCTATTAAAGATGTTCTGTGGCTTTGGCTTTGACTTTCTATCCATCCAGGGTCTGCGTGCCTGCAGGTAATCCAGACTTCCTCTGACGTCAGTCTTTAAGAGGCATTATGAGAACGACAGCCTTACCCTTGTGAGGGCACGTTCTTCTCTAGCGGTCTGGTATATGTTTCTCAACACTCCCTCCTCCATTTTTTTTAACTGATCTGAGCTGCTTCCTCTTCCTGGTATTGACATTCTTTGACTTGCCTGGGGTTCACAGTCTTTCTCTTTCCGTCTTCCCTACATCCTCTTTTCTTCTCTGCCCCCTCTCTGCTTCTCTCCCCATGCCCCATAAGTCCCTGATTAACATATCATCTACGATTACTACCCCTTACCATCCCCCACTCCAACCCCCTCATCCATAATCACCATTTATTGACTATTACTACTACTGCTACTACTACTACTACTACTACTACTACTACTACTACTACTACTACTACTACTACTACTACTTTTTAATGGAAGAAACACCAGAAATGTTAGAATTTATTTGTTTATGCAATTTTACGTTTGATCCTTATAGGTCTCTTTTGTTTAGTGATTGGCTGCTTGGTACTTTTGTTTTTGTTTGGTTTGGTTTGGTTTGATGTGTTCATTAGTATTTTTTAAAGAAAGTACTTGTATAGCGCCTTTCCCCGGCCAGAGACCAAGCTCTGAGTGCTTTACAATCCGCATTCCCGTTTACACAACGGGATGCCTACCTTGGTAGAGCCGACTGAAGAGCTGCCTGCTGGCGGTTCATTCAGTCGTTTCCCGTGTCATTCAGTCAATGTCGTTCATTCGGTATAACAACTCTTTCATTCTTTCCATTTTTCACGCAGAGCGCATGCTATGTGTAACGTGTTATCCAAACTACGCCCACACTGGCCTTCTCTTCCGAAAGTTGGTGATGGGATTTTACGTGTGTGCAAGATGTTATGCGTGCGTTCACACACGGAACCTCGGTTTATAGTCTCATACGAAGGACTATTTGGGAAATGGAGTCAGAACCAATGTTAACTCCGAGGGGAAAGTCCCCTGCACCGAAACGGCCCTGTGGAGATTGGAGCCCGCAACCCCAGGATCACCAAGATGACGACTCCGGCGCTCTACCAACCGAGCTATTCCGTGTATACAAGATGCATCAGCATTGTACGTCATGTGGCCTTATTTCTGTTGGAGAGATAAGACCATTGCCAAAGCCATGTTGATGTGAGTTGGGACAGTTCCAAGATCAACTGGTCGGTCAGTTTGCTAACAATGATTATGACAATTTCAGGCTGGTCAGCGAACTTACCACAATGAATCACAGCACTCGCTGCGACAACTGTAGCTCGTGGCTTTTGAATGATGATAACACAAGATGCATATTTATTTCCCACCTCACCTTTCTTTACTTACTTCAACCCCCATCCCCTCCTCCCCCCCCCCCCCCTCCCCCGTTTTCCCCCCTGAGTATGTTGGCTACTTACTGTTTAAATCCAGACAACTCAGGGCTCCAAACAGTGGATTAGGTCAGTTATCAAAATCAAATTCACATACAAGGAGAAACACCATTGTAGGGCATGAAAAGACGATGAATAGTGCGAAGACGACCCCCTTTTTTTTTAACAAACATTAATTTTATTGTCAGTGACGCACATAACATAATCATGATTGCAACATGATTTTCATACCCTTCACTTAGCTGAAACTGGAGGACGGAATTTTCATTTTGGTTTCCAGGAATCTCTCCAGTGGTTTTGAATCTATGATTCTGCAACACTCAAAATGTTTTTATGAGATTTTTGGTTGACTGGTTGGCTTACTGGCTGGCAGGTTGGCTGCTTGTTGTTGTTGTTGTTGTTGTTGTTGTTTATTGGAAAGGATTCCTAAATGGTCCTCTGTTTTGCTGGAGGCTTCTTTCTAAGGACGTCTGCTGTCACTTTGAGACAGGAGTCACAGCAGACCATTCCAGACAAACACATTGTTCGCCTCTCCCGTCTCCGTCAACCTCGCAACAGTAGGAAAAGTCTAGAAGCCGTTGTACACAAATACTATCTGACATCCTCCACTAACCCTCACACCGGTTGTAACCTCGTAACAGTGGGTGAATGTTGCCGGGTCAGCGTTTTTGGCACGAGGAGTGCATTTGCCATGTGGACTACCTACGCCACGTGCATCAATGTGAATTGCAACTCAATGTGGCCCCCATTGTGGGGCTATAAATTTCCAAACCCCAAAAAGTTCAAATCATCCCTTCCAGAGGCGCCAACATAATGCCGAGACTTTCTCGTCAAGATCGTTGCATAGCAATGGGGCAACTGCAGGCCGGGGTTCCAATGAGGCAGGTCGCTATCGCATTCGGAGTCCACATTTCCACCGTCTATCGCCTTCTGGACCGCTTTCAAGCAAGAAACACCACTGATGACAGACCGAGGAGCGGCAGACCGAGGGTCACCACAGCAGCCCAAGACCGCCATCTTCTTCGTCAGCATCGACGGGAGCCTTACCAAACCGCTGCCAACACAGCCAGGAACACCGTAGGCAACCATGGCAGGCCAATCAGCAACAGGACCGTGCGTCGCCGACTGAACACAGTTGGTCTCCAATGCAGGCGTCCAGCCCGGCGACCTATCCTGACACTCCAGCATCGCCAGAACCGTCTGCAGTGGGCACAGATCCACGTGCATTGGCGCCATCGGGACTGGGGCCGAGTCCTCTTCAGTGATGAAAGCCGGTTCTGCGTCGACCCAGGCGATGGCCGCATCCGGATCTGGAGAAGAGCGGGGGAACGCTTCACGGATGCCAACATCACCGAAAGGGACCCATGGGATGGTGAAAGCACCATGATCTGGGGGGCTATCGGCATAAATCGCCGTATTGGGCCAGTCATCTTCCCGAATGTGGGTCCAGGACGTGGTAATGGGGTCACTGCTGTTCATTACATCGACCAAGTTCTGAGGCCCCACATCCTGCCGCATTTCCAGCGGCATCCACAGAACCTGTTTCAGCAGGACAACGCAAGGCCGCACACTGCCCGTGCTACGCAGAACTTCCTGAGGCAGAACAACATCAATCTGCTGCCTCACCCAGCCCGTTCTCCCGACCTTAACCCAATAGAGCATTTCTGGGATGCCCTTCAGAGGCAGTTGAACCAGCTCAACCCCAGACCCCAGACAGCAGCTCAGCTTGCTGTCGCTGTGGGCCAGGTGTGGTGGCAAGTCCCCCAGAGGCAGACCAACACTCTGGTGCGCTCGATGTACCGCAGGTGCACAGCTGTGATCAATGCTCGAGGTGGTCACACCAGATACTGACATTCTGCTGTTAACACAGGGTCAAGGTCAAGTTCATGTGACCTTA
The DNA here is from genome assembly GCA_018398815.1 of Conus ventricosus. NCBI lineage: Eukaryota > Metazoa > Mollusca > Gastropoda > Neogastropoda > Conidae > Conus > Conus ventricosus. Next base: position 54,542,723 of record CM031609.1, read on the forward strand.
TTTTCTACCAGAATGAACTTTGAAAGGACACTTTTGAGGTGTTCGATTGCTTTTTCTCACTTTCTATTACCAGTTCAAAGGAATCGGTAGCCAAATTACATCAAAATTTCTATACAGTTTGTTTTCGCGTTTTTTATGCCTCTGAGTATATATATATATATATATATATATATATATATATATATATATATATATATATATATATATATATATATATATATATATATATATATACAATGGTAGTAAATACCAGCAGAGATTTTTAAAAAGTGCTCAACCGGACTGGGAGCAACATTTGTATATATATATATGTATGTGTGTGTGTGCGTGCGTGCGTGCGTGCGTGCGTGCGTGTGTTTTCTTGCTTTGACAAAAGGTTTTAGATGCTGTGAATTTCATCTACATATATAATATATATATATATATGCATACAATCACTCAGTAGGTTCTTGTTGTGGTTGCCTTCGTTTTTGATCTGACCCCCCTTTTCATGTTTTGGTTCCTCATCCATGTCACCCCCATGGGAATTTTTCTGGAATTGAATTTTGCATTTTATCACATGGACAGCTGGGGAGTATTATTTTGTGCAATTTTTTAGTTGTGTTTTATGACATCTAAAGAAGACATATTTGTCAATAATACTCTTGTCTGGTATTTTTTCTGTGTACTGAACAAGAGTTGCGATCTGTTTTGTATGTTTATGTCTATTTTGGCTTGGTTTTAACAACACTGCACTGTAGTTTAGGTCTTCATATTATAAGAGGTTTATTTGTTTTTCTTCTTTTTCTTTTTAATTAACTGTTGTAGCGATGAATCGCATATACTGATATGTAATCTTGTAACGATTGCTCATTATATTAAACACGTTTACTAGATCTGTTTCTTTTCTGATTAGAAGATGCTGGAAAGTGTGCAGTTTGTCTGTTCTTAAACTCTGAAGAAAACACTTCAAACTGAACAGCAATGATCAATGAGGATGGTGGAGGTAATGCCACTGACTTCCATTCTGATGTAACATTCCACAAATACATGCCTCCGATGGGATTTGAACCCTCAACTGCCCAACCACAACCTGCAGTGCTAACCACTGCACCGCAATGGCTAGTTCGTATGGTAAAGCATGCTTCATCAGCTTCTTTGTTTGCTTGCTTGTTTATTGATTTTTTGTTTGTTTGTCTGTCTGGTTTGGTCGTCCTGTTGAAATGCCCCTCGCAGATTTCGGGAGATGAAGACTATTGTCTGTGAGCTCAATGACCAGACACACTGGAACTGATGACGAAGCTCCAGCATCAAGTACCCCCTCCATTCTCCACTTCCTTCCCCTGTTCTGAACACTTGCCAGTAATGAATGTGTTGAAGTGCCCGCCAATTCAGATGGCCAGCTCCATTTTTTGTGGTGTCAATCATCTTGGTGGCGTTTCCCGCTGAGGGTAATTTAATTGATTCCGCTGTTTCTCGTCTCTGTTGTTCCTTTCTTATTTTCTGTTGGATGAAAATGATTAGTCCTTCAGCTGTTTGAAATGAGGGTGACATTCAAATAATATTTCAAATGAAATATCCCCCAAACCCTTCTCTCTCTGTCTCTGTCTCTCTGTCTGTCTCTGTCTGTCTCTCTCTGTCTGTCGACATGTCACATACACACACACACACACACACACACACACACACACACACACACACACACACACACACACACACACACACACACACACAGAGGTAATCATAAAAATTTGTTTGATAAACTCCGTTAAAACCAACAAAGGAGGATGTGCCCTATGTTTGCAGTCGTATGTTTTAAACGAGCTCGTCAGTTTGCGTGCTCTCTTGTCCCTAAATGTGTCAAAGATAAATACAAAATGTTCTTTGCATTCCTCTGGGGTGTAGACCGGCTTATGTTACAGCTTTAGTCGAAAACGGAAATATACAACATTCAATGCAACAGAAGACTAGAAGAATAAATAAAAAAAAAAGACAAGTTCCCTACCAATCCGATTTTTTTAAGCTGTGGAGACCAATTTCATGTCTTAGGATTCATCAGTGAAAGTTGAAAAATAAACTTGTGAGTTGTCATTCTCGATGACTTTCAAAGTCAGCGTTGGTGTGATCAACTAGTTATCCTTTGGTTTCTTTCAAAGTCAGCGTTGGAGTGATCAGCTAGTTATTCTTTTGTTTCTTTCAAAGTCAGCGTTGGAGTGATCAGCTAGTTATTCTTTCGTTTCTTTCAAAGTCAGCTTTGGAGCGATCAACTAGTCATTTTTTCGTTTCCTTCAAAGTCAGTGTTGGGATGATCAACTAGTTATTCTTTAGTTGTTGTTTTTTCAAAGTCAGCGTTGGAGTGATCAACTAGTTATTCTTTCGTTTCTTTCAAAGTCAGCTTTTTAGCGATCAACTTGTCATTGCTGTTATGATTGAGGTCATGGCCAGTCTCCATGTCATCTATTTATCTTCTGTATGTACTTGGGCGTGGATTAGCATTAGGTGAATTCCGACATACCCTCCAACCAATCACAAAGAATTTGACAGATTTCAGCCAATCACAAATCCCGACACATGTATTGATATCTATCAATATAAAGACAGTGATAAAAAATTAAAAAAAACATGAAGTCGAAACACTATTTTTTCATAGGTTTTGATTCTTTATTTGTTTTGTATTGTTTTGTTTGTTTGCTGTCTCATCGTGTGCCTCTTCAGTGTCATCACTCCTATGCCGCTCATGCTGGCTCCCAATTCACAGCCTCATTCTGGCGTGTTCTGCGACAGCCCCAGGATTGGCAGTCCACAAGGAGCAGTCATCATCCCACCAGAGGAGTCACTGCACTGCTTCCCAGCCATCTCGGTGGTGTTCAGTCGAGCCTGTTCTGATCTGACATATGCAGGACACCATATACTAAATTCCCTAATTATTACAAAAAGAGTTTAGCTGCACAGCGTAAGAGAGCGTCTTCCATCAAAGGGTGCCACAGAGTCCATCCAGTGATAGTTCCCATGATCTTGCTGATAGGGACGATTTTGACAAGAACTCACCGAGGGCATAGTCAAACACAGGAATGAGGTCACCATGACAGCAGGGCATGAACGGCCATAGAATCTGGGGCTTTTTCAAGCTGAAAGATGAGTGTGACGATGACGAAGAGGATGTGTGACGGGGCTTTCCCCTTTGCTTTATTTTACAATATATCCCAATGTCAGTTTGTCCCTTCACTTACAGATGCCTGCAGTGTTGGTGACGAAATTTGAGCAACACTGTTAGACACATATCCACTTGAAATAGATGAAACTCAACTGTGTGGTTCCAGTGTTCCAATTTGAGCCCCCATACTCAACTCTGCTTGAAGGAGGAGCCGTTTGGGACTGAAAAATCCCGTAAGTAAATGCCTTTGATAAGAACTGAACCCACAACCACTCAGCCGAAATTCATGATGCTAACCACTGAAGCACTGTGATCAATTCACACTCCAGGTTCTAATTCAGCTGATTTCTACATAAAATCCCTCTTAATCTAATATGCAAGCAAGTTAAATTAGTTCAATTATGTCTTTAAGGGCTTGAGGTCCAAATGGAAATCCTTTCAAATCATATTCAGCCACTAATTTTTGTACCTTGCGGCGAAAATGGTCATGTCCCCTGACTGGAAGGGACAGTCGTCGAAATGCTCTTTCTGTTAGGAGCGCAAGGGAAAAGGGGTAAGGTGGATGATATTTCTGGATCCCAATCCCCTTCCCCGTCCCCTCTTTCTCTTCCCTTGTCTCACCCCAGGAAAGCGAGAAAAAGCTGAAAGCATTGGAGAAAAAAAACTCATCAAAGGAAAGAACAGGATAAAAGGGGGAAAAATGATGAAAATAAATAGATAAACAAATGAATAAAACAAACGTCCTAGAAACAAGCCATTTGCGATTTTTCTACCAGCTGTGGTTAAACAAAAGTGCAGATTAGTATTCAGCGCTGTGCTATCTTCGTCTTCTCCCTCCCTGCCACCCTCTTGCCCACGTGCCCCTCCTTACCCCCATGCTCCCCGCCTTGTCCATTGCCCTATTCACCTTCTGGCTCGACCGACGTCCAATGAACACAGTGCCCTCCCAATGTCAGTGCTCTCACTCACGCCACTGACTCAGTTTCAGGCACACTTCACGCAGGTCCTGTCGCAGTCTCTGTGCTGACAGTCCACAAGGAGCGATCAAGATCAGGAAGCAACCCACGAACGGAGACGCTGCACTGCTGTTGAGTCACTTTGATGGTGCTCAGTCTTCACTATCATTCTGTGTCCATGTCCTGTGAATCTAGCTGCGATGTTCCATCTTGCTATCAAAGAGGTTGTTTCGCTTTGATTCTCACTTCTTTTTTTTCTACCCAGTGTCCTGTTCAGGAGATATTGTAGGAGCAAAAGCCGTTAGCTGACGTGGGTGAGGTTGCGATTTTCTCTCTTAGCCTGCGTGTCTTCTTTACACACACACACCTTTTTTTTAAAAAAATCTCAGCTGCCTTTTGCTCCTGACATCAACATGTCCCCAGATACTTGTGGCATACGACCCTTTCATCCCTTCCTCTTTCTCTCTCCCCCCTCCCCCTCCCATTCTCAGTCTTGTTTTTCTCTTCTCATTCTCTTCTCGTCCTCCTCATCTTTCCACACCCCGTCCCATGATCTACCAAGCATCTATCACAACTGTCCCCTCACCGTCCCCACTCTCCATTATCACTGACCACCTGACTGTTTAGCTCGTGTTGTGGATTAAAGACGAACCTTGTGGTCGTGTTCCCAGAGACTTGTTTAATAAAAGGAGGTGGACAAGTGCGGTCAAGGATGGGGTTGAGGATTGAGGAGGGGAGTGGGGGTAAACAAGAACACGAGGAAAAAGAAACAGGGGAAAGGAAGAGGAGACAGAAACGGAAAGAAAAAAAAAAGAAGCGAGCGGGTCGTGGAGCAGAAAGTGAAACGGGGGCGAAGGAGAGCGGGAAGGGATGAAGACGAGAAGTGAGAAATTGGTGGGTGATGGCTAACACGAAGGAAGGGGAAGGTTAAACGAAGAAGAAGAAGAAGATGTAGAAAAAGAGAAGGAGGAGGAGGATGAATAGGAGGAGGAGGAGAAGGTGGAGGAGGAAAAGGAGGAGGAGAAGGAGGAGGAAAAGGAGGAGGAAAAGGAGGAGGAGGAGGAGGAGGAATCAGAAGAAGAAGAAGAAGAAGCAGGAGAAGAAGTCATTCATACTGAAGTCCAAGAGCCATTCCTTCAGGTCTTATCCTGATAGGCATTCTGAAAGCACAGCATAGTATGTGACCAGATGGTGATTTTTGCCGAAAGCAAGCTTACCCTAGTCATTTCATTAGTTCTTCTACCAAATGACCAAATCAGTTTCTCTCTCTCTCTCTCTCTCTCTCTCTCTCTCTCTCTCTCTCTCTCTCTCTCTCTCTCTCTCTCTCTCTCTCTCTCTCTCTCTCTCTCTCTCTCTCTCTCTCTCTCTCTCTCCCTCTGTATGGAGAAAACTCCAGGAATGTTATACATTATTTGTTTGTGGAGGTCCGTGTTTGTTATGTATGGGGTTCATTTGTTTGCTGACTGACTGATTGATGCAGCATCACTGGATTTCATTATTGGATTGGATAGGATTAGATTCGCTTATTAGTATTAGAGTATACGTAATGCATTAACATTGTAGGTCATCGTGGCCTAGTTTATGTTGGGGGAAAATTCTATTACCAAGTGTGAGTGTGGGTTTGAACAGATCCAAGATAAACTGGTTGGTTTGCTAAGAACGACCTCAACAATTTCAGGATGATCAGCGCACTAACCACAGGAAATGCAGTACTCCCTGCAACAACTTTGGACTCTTGGTTTCGAATGATGACAGCATTCTGTTTTGTTAATAGCTTCACGTTTACCTCCCCCTGACCTTTCTTTTTCTTTTTTTTTCTTTTTTTCATCCATTGTTTTCCTGAGTGCACTAGGCACCTACTGTCTATATCCAGCTAACTGAGGTTTCCAAACACAACATCAAGACGCTTATAAGAACTGAGTCTGTACAGAAGGAGACACAGAAAGATGTTATTAGCCTTGAATTAAATAGCAAAAAGAGGGTAAATGATTATCATACTAAAGATTCACACCTGTTTTCCCTAAGATCATAACTGTTTCCCCTGTTTTCAAGAAGATCTTAACTGCTTTCCCTATCATTTTCCCATTGGGATGACAATTGATTTCCTTGGATGATAACTGTTATTCTTATTTTCCTGAGAAAATCAAATATCATCGTAAAGAAACATCGTTAATGGGGAAAATAGGTATGATCGTTCTTTACCATGACAAGTACAAATAGGGGTGAGCAAAACAGAGGAAAAAGTTGTGATTCTGTGAATCACAAGTGTTTCCCTATCTTCTTTGTTTTCCTTTGGGATTATAACTGTTGTCCCAATGGCCACAGGGAACAGCACCTGTGATCTCCAGGGAAAACACAGATAACAACTATTTTCCTTGGGAAAATAGGGAAAGCCGCTGTGATCCTCAGAGATAACAGCGTTACCCCATTGGCCTGAAGAATAATATTTCTGTACCTAGGAACACAGCTATCATCGGTTATGAGAGCAGATATGCTTTCATGTGATAGAGTGATGCAACACTTTTTACGAACATTTATGGTCACTGGTGTACGTAACATGATTAAGATTATAACATGTTTGTACTCAAAACACAGTTATATGTATACCTATCACCTCCCCCCCCCCCCCCCCCCCCCCCCAAGAAGGCATCTTTATTCAACATAGTGCACACAATAATACGTAAGAAAAGATTTTTGAAAAATAATATAAATAAACACAGGACAGCACCGACAAAGTCATGCTACCAGTGAGGCTGAGGACTGTGAAAATGATGCTATGAATTATATTCTTATAAGGGGCAGCAGAGGGACATCCGGAGTCATGAACCGGGTGTGGCCCAACCCCCCTAGAGTGTTAGGAGATAAGGGCCGAAACACTTGCTTGAAGGGGGCTTCTCTTCTGAGGACTCTCTGCTGCCACGCTCTCCACGAGTTTCTTTCTACTGATGCATGGGTAAACCATTGACTTCCGGGAATAGGCCGGAGGACGTCCGGGAAAAACCGGAGGACACTGGGAAAGACCAGAACCAAGGGCTCTGTGGGCTGGCTCCCCACTTTGCCTTAAACATGTGGCTACTAAAAATAAAAGGAAAAGATGCTCCCAGGATTCACCGAAAGGGGGAGAGAATGATGAATCCATCGGTGCTCAACCAATCACGACTGCAAATCCCAAACGGACTATGAGCATGGACCAAATGGAATATCCATGTGTCTGTGGAAAGCGTTTCGCTACCACCCGTGGCATGAAGATCCACAGAACAAAGATGGGATGTGTGAAGGCTCATCTGAATGAGCAGCAGCGCACTGCATCAGCAGATAAACGTCGGGAAGACCAAGGCCAGGATTTAACCACCAGTGCCAAGGACATCCACGCTGTTGGTTCGGATGAGGAATTGCCAGGCCCTCGATGCCAGGCGCCTGAAACTCAAGCTGCCACGAGCAAACGAAACTGAAGATTGGGAGAAACTGGATGCAAAATCGTCCAAAGACTCGATGCACTGACAGGGAAAAGCACCCTGGAACACAAACTAGCCACATATGGGGACATTGTGTATGCCACATGTAGAGACGCCTATGGAGTAAAACTACCCAAAGAGAAAAAAACACCTCCAAAGAAATCCAGACGCCAAGAAAAGATGGACAAGATCAGAGTCCAGAAGAACAACCTCAAGAAGCAAATGAAGACCGCACTGCCAGCTGAAAAACAAGGCTTGGAAAAACTGTGGGAAGACCTGAAAGAAAAAACACAGCGCCCTCAGCAAAGCGGAATCTGCGAGGAAGAGGAAGAGCAAAAAGAAGAAGAACAAGAGCGCTTCTTCAGAGACCCCTTCCAGTTTGCTAGAACACTGTTTGAGCAGCCAAAATCTGGGACCCTAAGTGTGACAAAGAGTTCTGAGCAGCATCTGAGGAAAACATACTCTGACTCACAGAGCAAAGCACCACTCGACATTCAAGATCTGTGTGGCCAACCAACCCTGAGGAACATTCAATGGCAAGCCTCCAAACGTTGGCGGAAATCAAGAAGGTGGTCGACAAAGCCAGAGCCAAATCATCACAGGGCCAAACGGAATACCTTACCCAGCTTTACTTTACAAGAAATGTCCCAAGTGCTGGAGTGCTCCACAGGCTGCTGCGATCGGCTTGAGAAACCAGAAGATCAGCGGCCAGGGATGACGGCAGATGGTGTGTAACATCCCCAAAGAGCAAACCTCAAGTGCATCAGCCAGTTCAGGCCAATACACTACTGAACGTCGAAGGGAAAATCTTCTTCTCTGTCATGGCAGCAAGGCTGATGGAGTAAAACTACCCAAAGAGAAAACACCTCCAAAGAAATCCAGACGCCAAGAAAAGATGGACAAGATCAGAGTCCATAAAAACAACCTCAAGAAGCAAATGAAGACCGCACTGCCAGCTGAAAAACAAGGCTTGGAAAAACTGTGGGAAGACCTGAAAGAAAAACACAGCGCCCTCAGCAAAGCGGAATCTGCGAGGAAGAGGAAGAGCAAAAAGAAGAAGATACAAGAGAGCTTCTTCAGAGACCCCTTCCAGTTTGCTAGAACACTGTTTGAGCAGCCAAAATCTGGGACCCTAAGTGTGGACAAAGGAGTTCTTGAGCAGCATCTGAGGAAAACATACTCTGACTCACAGAGCAAAGCACCACTCGACATTCAAGATCTGGTGTGGCCAACCAACCCTGAGGAACAGTTCAATGGCAAGCCTCCAACGTTGGCGAAATCAAGAAGGTGGTCGACAAAGCCAGAGCCAAATCATCACCAGGGCCAAACGGAATACCTTACCAGCTTTACAAGAAATGTCCCAAGGTGCTGGAGTGGCTCCACAGGCTGCTGCAATCGGCTTGGAGAAACCAGAAGATCAGCGGCCAGTGGATGACGGCAGATGGTGTGTACATCCCCAAAGAGCAAAACTCAAATGACATCAGCCAGTTCAGGCCAATATCACTACTGAACGTTGAAGGGAAAATCTTCTTCTCTGTCATGGCAGCAAGGCTGACCAAGTACCTGATGGAAAACAAGTACTTGGATGTGTCAGTCCAGAAAGGTGGCATCCCAGGCGTGGCTGGCTGTGTAGAACACGCCACAATGATCTGGGACGCAATCCAAAAAGCAAAAACAGAAAAGAGAGACCTGGACGTAGTGTGGCTTGATCTGGCAAACGCATATGGATCTGTTCCCCATGAGATGATACAGTTGGCTCTTGAGATGTACCATGTGCCAAAGAACATCCGCGACATGCTCAAGAAGTACTTCAATGGCTTCTCAATGCGGTTCTCTACCAAGGAGTACACAACTGATTGGATCAACTTGGAGTGGGCATTGCAATGGGCTGTGCAATTTCCCCGATACTGTTCGTGCTGGCAATGGAACTCATCTTGAAAGCAGCAACAAACAACGCGAGACAAACAGACCTTGGCGATGGATACAAGATGCCTCCTCTCAAGGCCTTCATGGATGACACTACAGTGATTTCATCCAGAGAAGACGAGACACGTCATGTGCTGGAGAGGCTGGACGACATAGTTGCCTCATCCAGAATGAAGTTCAAGCCAAAGAAATCACGGAGTCTCTCACTGAGGAAAGGAAAAGTGGCCGAATCTGTGGTCTTCAGTGTTGCCAACCAGGCCATTCCAACAGTCACAGAAGAACCAGTCAAGAGCCTTGGAAAATGGTATGATGATACGCTGAAAGACACACAAAGAGCAAAAGAAACCAAGCAGATGGCGGAAGAAGGCTTGGAGACCATTGACCATGTGGGCTCCCTGGCAAATACAAGGTCTGGTGTCTGCAGTTCATGCTGATACCAAAGCTCCTATGGCCTCTGATGATATACGACATCTGCACAGCACAGTGGAGGCAATGGAAGCCAAAATCAACAAGTTCACAAGAAAATGGCTTGGTGTCCCACCCTGTCTGACTGACATCGCGCTGTACTGTCGCCAAGCAAAGCTCAAACTACCACTGAAATCCATCCTGGAGGAATACAAAGCAGGGAAGATCAGACTTCAAAGCATGCTGGAGGACTCAGGAGACAAGGTGGTAGAAGCAATCAAGCCCCAGCTGAAGACAGCAGAAAATGGAAAGTTCAAGAGGCGATGGATTCTGCAAAAGAAAGTCTCAAGATCAGAGAAATAACAGGACACACACAGACCAACAGACAAGGACTGGGGGTGACCAAAACTGAATGGTGGTCAAAGGCCAAAGGAAAAGCCAAAAGAGACATGATGATTCAGGAGATGAGAAAAGAAGAAGACCAAAAAAGACTCCAAAAAGCAGTCCAGCAGAGCCAGCAAGGGCAATGGACAACGTGGAGAATGCACTCCAAAGAAGTCTAACTTGGAATGACATTTGGCACATGGCCCCTCTCAGATCAGCTTCATTCTCAGATCTGCATATGACCTTCTGCCCTCAAATGCAAACCTGGTGAAGTGGGGGAAAAACAGACGATCCTGCATGCCCCCTCTGCCATGAAAAACAAACGGTGGAGCATGTTCTAAGCTCATGTAAAGTAGCCCTGGCTCAAGGAAGGTACACATGGAGGCACAACCAAGTGATCAAAGAAATTGTACAAGTAGCCACAAAATGGAGAATCAGGACTCCAAAAGCACCCGCAACATTCTTCACGGCAGGAGGCAGCAAATCATGGCCAAGAACAACAGTGCCACTCGAAACATGCAGGCAGAGTCTGCTGGATGGGGCAGATGACTGGGAGTGCACTGCAGACCTCCCAGAATGGAAGAGTCACCCAGAGATCATCAGCAAGAGTGGCATGAGACCAGACATAGTAGTCCACTCTAAGTCAACCAAGCAGCTGATCATGATCGAGCTCACGGTGCCATATGAGAACAGAATGGAGGCAGCTCAAATCTACAAGACTGAAAAGTATGCTGATCTGGCAAACAGCCTGAGGAGAGAAGGCTATCAGTCAAAGTCCTCACTGCAGAAATTGGAGCTAGGGATTTGTAGGAACGTCTGCATACAGCCTCATGAAACAGCTCTCAGTTGCAGGGAAGGAAAAAACCAGAGCCCTGAAAGCAATGGCAGAAGCGACAGAGAGGTGTTCAAGCTGGATCTGGTCAAGGAGGAACAAAAGTGAACTTCATAAGGCTTAATTTCCCTACAAATATCAGGTGTCCCTGTGGCTCAGTGGTTAAAGCGAGAGTCATTAAGTAGAAAAATGAGCATGTCCAGAGGGTCATGGGTTCGAATCCCAGCCATGGCTCGTCCCAAGATGGGGGAAAAAAGGGGCAGCAGAGGGACATCCGGAGTCATGAACCGGGTGTGGCCCAACCCCCCTAGAGTGTCAGGAGATAAGGGCCGAAACACTTGCTTGAAGGGGGCTTCTCTCTGAGGACTCTCTGCTGCCACGCTCTCCACGAGTTTCTTTCTACTTATAAGAAACTACATAACATGACTCTACCTACCATTTTATTACATATTCCGGCGACAACCAGGCCCGAGAGATACAGATACCTACAGTCCTGCTCATGAGATTTGAGCAACACGGTCAAAGACATATTCATTGAGTATGTGCAGCTCGACCGTGTTGTTTCAGTCTTCCCAACTGGCACACCACGAACTTATTTTGGGGCCTGAGATGGTCGGGACCGAAACATCTGATACGTAAAACGCTTTGATGGGAATTGAACCCAAAACTGCCAGTTCAAAATCTGCAACAAAAACCTCTGTGCCATGGATGGCTTGTTAACACTCCAGTTTTCTAATTCAGCTGCTTTCCGAGTAAAAGCCACTTCATCTTCAACACAAACAAGTTAAGTGATGTCTTTAAGGGCTACGGGTCAAAAGGAAATCTTTCTAATCATATTCAGCCCCCTAGTTTTTCTTCTCATGCAACAAAAAAACTGTCACGTCCTCTAATTGAATGGGAAGGGGGGGGATGTTCTCTCTGGAAAGCATAGGGAAGCGGTTGAGATGGATGAGTGTTCCGGAACCCCCACCCACCCACCCTCCACACGTCCCCACCCTTTTTCCTCTCACCTTACCCAACTTCAGAAAATCCTTTAAAAAATGTGAAGGCTCCAGAAAAGTCTTATTCAGGCAAAGAAAAAGGGAAAAAAAGTAAATCAAGAAATATATCAAACGTCATAAAACAAGCCACCGGCATTGATATAATACAGCATGCGTGTGTTGTCAGCTGGCACAGTCCTGTCACAGTCAAACAACTGACTGGTGTGGTGGATGAGGACAGTACATCTCTGGATCCAACTGGCACATTGGGACGTGTCTTTTTCTTTTCGTTCTTTCGAAATCTGTGTATTACTAATGGCCACTGTCCCATCAGCACCCTCTTCATCTCCTCTTTCCCTCCCATCCTCCCATTCCGCCCCTCCTCCTCCTCCTCTTTCTTTCGTTGCGTACAGTGCTCGCTCATTCACATTATTCGAACCGGTTCCCTCAGAATCAGGCATAGCCAGGCACGTCCTGTGTCGCCTCAATACCAACAGTTCACAGGGAGCGGTCAGTGTAACGATGCCATGAGGCAACCCATCAGAGAGGACACTGCGCTGCTGCTCAGTCACTTCAACTTTGTTTAATCTTTGCTACCATTCCATGTCAACACACTTCTATGTTTCCTCAATGTTCCCTTTTGATAGAGGGTATTTTGTTTTGTCTGGCTTTGACTTTCTCTCCACCTAGTGCCTGTTCAGGGGACTCTGTAGAAGCGATAATCGTACCTGTGGGCGACTCTGACTTCCTCCTTTGTCGAAGTTTAGGGGCATCGTGGGAACGACAGCCTGACTTGTGTGAGGGCACGTTCGTCTCCGGCAGTCTGTGATCTGTTTCTTACGCGCCCCGTCCCCCACCCCTCCCCTTTCCTTTTTTTTTTTAAAAAAACTACTGTCTGCTGCCTTCTGCTTCTGGCGTTAACATTTCATGCCTTGCCTGTACCCCGCTTCCTCTCTTCTCCCATTCACTTCCCTCCTTTTCTTTTCTTCGTCTCCCCCCTCCCATCCCCTCCACAATCTACGACCAGCCTCTTATCCCCCCCCCCCCCCTTCCTTCTTCTCTATAATCACCGCCCTTCCAACTTGTTTAACTCATGTTGGGAAACGAAAAAAAAATCGTATTCTTGTATTTTCAGAGACTTGTTAAAAGAAGGGGAACGAGGGCCGTTGGAGGTTGGGGGTGAGGAGGGGAGTGAGAAGGGAGAGGAAGAACAGGAGGAAAAAGAAACAGGAGGGTGGAAGAACAGAGGGAAGGGAAAACACAAGGCGGAGTAAAGATGGAGGTAAGGGAAAAGGACGAACAGCAGAATGGGAGAAGAAGGGGTCAAAGAAAGGGGAGGGAATGTGGAGAGGGGGAGATGGTGTTGAGCGAAGGCGAAAAAGAAGGAAGAAGAAGAAGAAGAAGAAGAAGAAGAAGAAGAAGAAGAAGAAGAAGAAGAAGAAGAAGAGGGGGGAGGGAGGAGGAGAAGCAAATGAAGGAGGAGGAGAAGGAGCAGAAGAAGAACAAGAAGAAGAAGTGACAGGGAGGCGGAATAGGTGTGGGAGAAGAAGAAGAAGAAGAAGAAGAAGAAGAAGAAGAAGAAGAAAGAAGAAGAAGAAGAAGCCTTTTCTCTGTATTGAAGTCCAAGTGCCATTCCTTCAGGTCCTATAACAACAGGCATTCTGGAAGCACGGCGTTGTCCGACCAAATGCTGATTTTGTTGCTGTCCCATCTTCTGTGCCGCATTAGTGGCATTGCATTCACGCCACTCATTCCGACCGCCGCCCACAGCCACAGACTGGCCCATCCCGCTACACCCCTGGCACCGGCAATCCACAGGGAGCAGTCAGTGTCAAGTCGTCAAGAGATCACCCACCAGAGGAGACGCTGCACCACCGCTGAGTCACTCTGGTGGTGTTCAGCGGTGCCAGTTGTGATCCATCATACACAGGACACCAGCTGATGATTTTTTTTTCTGTAAGCATGTCGAGCTAAGTTACTTGATCAGTCCTACCAAAGATCCTCATCAGTTTTGTTCTTTTTCTTGTCTTTTTTTCATTATGGTGAAAACTTCAGAAACGTCAGAATTATTTGTTTGTGTAATTTCGTGTTTATTCGATGTCATGCTCTTTTGTATGGTGATTTGCTGTTTGATTTGGTATGATCGTGTTTGGTCAGATTTGGCTTGATTTGGTTCGTTTACTTTGGTTCGTTTGTTGTTGTTCTTGTTGTTGTTGTTGTTTTTACTAGATTCCCTGTTTACAGGATGCATCACCATTGTGGGTTAAATTGCCTAGTTTCAGTTCGCGTCAAAGACCGCTTAAAAGGCCAGGTGGATGTGGGTTTGGACAGTCCCAAGATAAACTGGTTGGTTGGCTACAACAACAGCAACAAGAATTTCAAGTTGGCCAGTTACCACAACAAGTGCGGCTCTTTCGGTCAAAACATTCCTTTTTTTTTTTTTTTTGCTGTCCAATCTTCTGTACCACTTCAATGGCAGTGCACACACACTGCGCATTCTGACACCTAACCACAGCCGCAGTTCGGCCCGGCCCGCCGCAGCTCCGGCATCGGCAATCCACAGGGAGCTGTCCATGTCAAGCGGCAACCCCCTGGAGGAGACACTGCTCTGCTGCCGAGTCACTTCGGTGGTGTTCAGTGGCGCCTGTTCTGATCTAACATACACAGGACACCATCTACTAAGCTCCCTTATAACGACAATAATTGCTTAGTCGCGGCGCCGGAGTGAGTGAGCTCTCCCTCCGGAGGGCGTCACAATGTCCGTCCAACGACAGCCCCCATGGACTCGCCGATACCAGTGACCCTGGCGGAATCAAACCAAGGCCACAAACGTGGAGAGGACTTCGAAACTGAGGTCACCGTGACAACAGAGCATGAAAGACCACAGAATTTGAGGCTTTTTATGCTGATCGAAGAGGATGAGGATGCTGAAGATGATGCTACAGATATCCTTTCCGGTTTAAGACTTCATGACAGGGCTGTACTCTACGCTTACTTTCATACAATATCCTGGCATTAGCCAGGCCCGAGAGATACAGATACTTGCACTGTTGAGCAACACTCTCAGAGACGCATCCATTAAGTGGATGAAACTCGATTGTGGTCACAGTCTTCCCAATTGAGCCTGTAGCAAAGTCAACTCTGGGTAGGATCCCGTCGGGGCAGAAAAATCCCACATGGCTCTGATGGGAATCGAACCCACGACCTCCCAGCCGGGAGTCTGCGACGCTAACGTCTTCGCCACAGTAACTGGTTATACCCAGAAACTTGTTAAAATCTAATCTGACTGTTGTCGACATCTGATGAATTCAGCAAAATTCATCAAACAAATAGGCTGATGATGTTCTAGGATCATCATTCGGACATGTTTGTCGTTTTGCATGCTCTCAGTCCTAAAAAAAGGTGTCAGATAAGAACAAATCGTCTTCTTCTCATTCTCTACACCCGTTGCAACTTTTGTCCAGTAACATACATGTTGCCTGGGGTGTAGGCCAGATTATGGTGCAGTCATAATCAAGAACAAGCAAATAAAAGGAAACGTCAATAAACGCGCCTTAAGTGATAACGATTAAATAGATCATCTGTCCACCTGGTTTTAAATTAGCTCTCGAGATTGATTCTATGTGTTATGATTGATTGGCCAAAAGGTATAACGATGAACATGTCCATCGTCATTTTCATGAAGTTGAAAAATCAGCTTTCATGTGATCAATTTGTCGTCCAAACATCCGTGAGGTTTTGGCCATCCTTTCCACCATTTATAAGGAAGCTGGCAGAATTCAGCCAGTTGCAAAACCCTACACACATGAATCAGGAAAAAAAACAGACACTGATGAAAAAACGAAGATGGACTTTAAGAACTCTACGGTGTTTGTTTTTGTTTGTTTGTCTGTTTGTTCTGTTTGTTTGTTTTAGCTATGGTAAGCTGTGCTTCGCTGTCCCGTTTTGCATGCCACCTGCCCGGCATTACTCTCACCCTGCTCATTGTGGCTCCCCCTTTACAGCCGCATCCTGGCTTGTCCCATCCTGTCCCAGCATCGGTAGCCCACAGAGACTGACAGTCATCACGCTACACCAGAGGAGACATGGCACTGCTGCCAGTTCAATCCAGTAGTGTTCAGTGGTGTCTGCTCTGATCTGACACACACACACACACACACACACACACACACACACACACACACACACACACACACACACACACACACACACACAGGACACCATCTACGAAGTCATGCTCATGCTGATGAGGATAAGGATGATGAAGACGATGCTACGAATTCTGTTCTTGTTGAAAACCATATGACATGACTCTACACGTCCTTTCATAATATATTCCAGCATCAACCAGGCGCAAGAGTTACAGACACACCTACGATTCTGGTCCGGAGATTTGAAGAACACTGTCAGAGACGCATCCATTATTATGTATATGAAAGTCGACTGTGTGGCTCCAGTCTTCCCAACTGACTCCACAGCAGACTTACTTTTGGGCCATAGCTGGTCGAGACTGAAAAATCCCATAGACAAATGGCTTGGTGGGAATCGAACCCACAACTTCCCAGTTCAAAATCTGTAACAAAAACCACTGCACCATAGACAGCTGGTTAACACTCTAGCTTCTAATTCAGCTGCTTTCCATGTAAAGCCACTTCATCTTCAACACAAACAAATTAAATGATGTCTTTAAGGGCCACGGATCGAAAAGGAAATCCTTCCTAATCATATTCAGCCCCTAGTTTTTTGTCCCTATGCAGCAAACTTTTTAACATCCTCTGACTGAATGGGAGAGTCGTCGGAATGTTCTCCTTGTTTGGAAAGCATGCAGACGAGGATGAGATTGATGAGTGCTCTAGAACCCATGCCCTCCACACTTCCCTCCCCTTCTTTCTCTCACCTTCCCCCACCCCCTTCAGATCTGAAAAGTCCTGGAAACTGTCATTCTGGAGAGAGAAAAAAAGGATAAAAAGATTAAATCAACAAATGTATAAAGCATCATAGAACAAGCCACTGGCAAGTCTTTAACTCGATAGGTATCACTGTCCCTTCACGGTCAAATGGCTTGCTCGTTTGGTGGATAAGAACAGTACCTCTCTGTGTCCCATTGGCATTGTGGAGTGTATCTTTTTCTTTTTCTTTTCTTTGCAAGTGCGTGTGTTACTAGTTGGTGCTGTCCTGTCATGACCACCTCTATGTCGGTTTTCTCCCCAGTTCCCTCATACCTCCCCTTCAACCCTGCACCCCTTCAGCATCCTTCACTGCCCACAATACTGTCTGAAGGACATCACTTAAAACTGTTCCTTCACAATCAGCCACACCCAGGCACGTCCTGCGGTACCTCAGTACCGACAGTTCTCAGGGAGCGGGCAATGTAAGGTTGCCACGAGACAACCCGTCCACCAGAGAAAACGTTGCAGCTCCGCTTAGTCACATCGATGGTTTTAAATTGTTTGCTGCAGTCTTCGTCCACATACATGTTATATCTCTTCAGTATTCCCCATCTTATACAGATCTTTTACTTTTGCTTTGACTTTCTTTCCACCCAGTGTCCGTCCAGGGGACTGTGTGGGAGCGACAATCGTGCCATCGGGCGATTCTGACTGTCTGTGTTGCCAAAGATCAGGAGGCCTGTGTGGGATCGACAGTCTGACTTCTGTGAGTGCGCGTTCTTTTCCAGCAGTCTGCACTCTGCTTCTTAACCCCCTTTTATACCTTTCCTCCTGTTTTCGTTTTATTTTCTCTTAGGGTTGGGGTGGGGTTTTGTTTTTTGTTTAACTACTCTCAACTGCCTTTCTGTTCCTGGCATTGACGTTCTTTTTAAGCTGCCCGCATCCTGCTTTCTCTCCCCGCTCCGCTCCACCTCTTCCCTTTTCTTTCTTTCCGCTCCTTCACAAGCCCCTGAGTCACCCAGTATTTACACAAGACCAGCGTCTTATCCATCACCCTTTTCCTCCATAATCACTACCCACCCACTTCTTTAGTTTGTGTTGTGGTACAAAGAAAAAAACTTGTTCACGTATTTCCAGGGGCTTGTTAAGAGAAAGAGGACGAGGGTAGTTTGGAGATGAGAGAGTAAGGAGGGGAGTGGGAAGGACAACAAAAACAAGAGAAAGATAACACAGCTATGGGAGTTCGAGGAGTATAGGGAAATTTTTAAAAGGCGGAGTAGAGATGGAGGTAAAGGAAAAGGAGAAGGAACAGGAAGAAAGACAC